>CM068840.1:82330667-83530667 GCA_028554795.2 Sinohyriopsis cumingii | reverse complement strand
GTTATAATTCTTCTGACAGTATTTGTATTTTTAATTTGCAATTTGACATCTGCAGCTGAAAATGAATGTATGCGAGTGTTGATGTGTAATTTTTAAAATAAAGATTTTTTTTACATTTTTATGTCCTTTTATTATCTGTGTACTGATTAAGGCAACTTGTACGGTCAGTAATTACGTTTTTAATATTGGATGTAACTCTAATGTGACTTCACCGCAAACGTAAAATAAACAATAGCAATACAGCATCAAGACTTAGCAGGAATATTTACGTTCAATTACATGACATGCAGTAGATACTGTAACAACCAAAAGGGTTTCTTCACCAAGCAATGTCAAACTCGTGCGCAAATTCCACTAGAAGTCATATGTTTCCCCTCGATTCCCAAGACATCTATACAACTATTGTTGTAAACTGGAAATATCAAACGCTTCCAAACTAGAAATAATTTTACTCTAATTAATACATGACCACAAATCTCATCTTCCCAATTGTGTGTCAACCACACAACTGTGTGGTTTCTCCTCATTAACTTTCCGTAACGTACCGCCAAATATTTCAGGCCGTGAAACTATGCAACTCAATCACCTAATATAGGAAACTATTTTTACTACGCCACCATGGTCCAGTCAAATCATGGTTTTAAGCCACGTTTAGCCTTAACTCTGCATCATATTTACCACCATAGCAACAATAAATGGCGCCTGCCGGCGACGGAATAGTCCCTTTTCTTTTATTTTATTGTATAATTTACCAGTCTGCAATCATAAATACTGCACCTGGAGTCACACAATCAATTTGCACATTTAGATTTTAAAAGGGACTACTGAGCGACAGGGACACTCACGCTGACCTGAATTCGCCAAAAGTTAACAACGGCATCAGGAGAACTCACTAACACTTCACTCTGTGGCGTTTGCGCCTAGTAATTGGCTAATTATTTCTGTCTGATGACTATTTCCCCCAGCACCGACTTACCATAATCAAACAAGTAATCTCTTAAGAAATCCTTAAAATGGAGAGCTATAAACAAATGCGCGTTCTCCAAATTTATTACTATACGATCTATTTCTAAATGTAAACACGAGGGTCTCCTGATCTGTGAAAGGACACGCATTGGGGTCCGTACCAAAAACAAAAAAAAACAAAACAACACCAACAACCCCCCCCACAAAAAAACGATAAAATTAAAAAAAAAAGAAATGAACATTTTCTTGCTCCGTGTTATCCTTGAATATTTACAAGTACATTTATATGTGATGTAAATTTCCTTCAGGGTATTTTTTTTTGGTCCCGATTTTTTGATTGCGTTAGACTGTGCTTATTAGCAGTAAAATGTCTTCGGATTATTCTAATGTTATTTCAGAATGAATTGCTGTGTTTCACGAAATCTTCAAACAGCATTAGCACCTTATCAGTCATTTCACATCTGTTATCAGCCATTATTTAGAAATAAGTAAACTGACAATAATGTCGCAATATTGCACTCAGAACAGAAGCTTGATGCTGGTGTTTACATTTTGTCTGGATCGTATCCTGTATTTACTAAAGAAAAGGAAGGACAGTGGCTCTCTTTGCTTTCTGGCGATTCCTAAAAGTTCACATCTGCATAAATTCTCCCCTTTGACTGTTTTATTTCCAGCTACTAAGTGTAGGTTCATTTTTTGACCTATCAGACGAGCCGAATCACGTGCATATGTTAAATGTCCGTTCCGCCTTTTGTGTTGTTACACTGGTCATTTAGTATTAAAAGCCAATGGATTTGTAAAGTCCACGTCAGTAGGTATCAAATTGGAGTTTACTCACTGGAAATAAGTTCCAGAGACGTCATTTGTGGGGGTGGGCATTTGCCCCCCCCCCCCCAATTTGCATGTAATGTAAAATTGCTATAGCTTATATACGAAAATGAACAAGCCTGTCAAGCCCCCCCCCCCAATCAAGTTTTGACACCCACCCACCCCCCCACCAAAATAGTTGAAATGACGTCCCTGGAAATAACCCAGTAAAGCGACACGCTGAAAGGGATAGTTTTCTGCCGACATGGGTACGGAAGAGAAGTAAAGACGGCGATTCAACGTACTTGATTTTTTTATTACATACAGGGTACGATAATGGAGGAAATGTAAACACTATTATCAATTGTCAAGCCGATGTGTGTGTCAGAAAAATAAAATATATGTAGCGAATAAATGCAAAATTGCTAATTGTTACTAATGTTTCATTATTTATTTCTGCTTGGTTTGTCGCTATCAAGAGAAATTCCTACAATTGTTTTGCATTTTTTCTGAACCTTCATCGCTCTCATGTCTGTGGGAAATTGATTATTTGGAACACCACTAAACTATTGAAAGAGCTGAGTCGTTGTTTATCTATTAATGAATTAGCAATGTTTTTCAAAGGCAAAATATATAGCGGACAGAAGAACTTTCTTTAAAATGTTTATTCTTTGCACACGTTACAAATGATATCTGTCCTTCGTTTAAAAATTTTAACATAGAAAATAAAATCACTTCAAGAAAAAATTACAAAAAATAAAAAGGAAAATATTTATCATGATTTTGTAATATAAAATCTCTCTCTCTCTCTCTCTCTCTCTCCCTCTCTCTCTCTCTCTCTCTCTCTCTCTCTCTCTCTCTCTCTCTGTGTCTCTCTCTGCAGGTACGGAGGTATACACATATATATCAAAAGATGTATGGGTGGGAAATGTTAACCATCAATCCACTCATCTTTCTATCTACTATCATCAGAGTCTCTGTTGTTTGTGCTGCTGATTAGTTGCCACGAACTGCATAGACCCAGATCTGCCACGACATTACGACCTGTCAGTCTGTGCAGTTTGCAGTTAGACCAGACTTATAAGCGGGGATATTCGATAACCCTGACAGTTTCGATTTTCCTACCATTATTAATTATACTACCGGAGAACACAATGAAATTTAAGGAGTTGTTATTCCTTTTCGATGTCAACATATTATAATAAGCCTAACAATCATGACGGGAGCCGATCCACCAACGTAAAATGGTATGGTTGCCCATCCTTCACAGGTCTTTTCTTGACAGGGTAAGAAAAAGAATTGTTTGTATCGTCTCGCATGAGACGATAGCATCAATTATAATACATTTTTTCCGTGATGATAAAATGCGGCAGGCGTTTTTTTTTTTAAAAAGATACTATCAATGAATCGTATTTCAGGTAAAATTAAACACCTAATTGAAAATATAGAGTGGTTGTACCATAAATATTTGAGAGAAAAAAATGTGACGTCTCTTCTTTATAGTCATTCATATGTAGTGTTTTCAAACAATTTACGCCTCTTCTTTCCAATCATTCTTATATAGTGTTTGCAAGCTTCATGCACCTTACGTCGACGAAGAAGTTCAACCTTATGCATTGTGCTCTCCACAATTTAGATTGTGGATATCGCTATTGCTACGGTATCTCGACCCTTTTAACCTCTGATATTTACGATGATAGCAAGCGGGCGTGTCCTCACTTTTGATCTATATGCCAAAAACATCGATTTCATATCCAAAGTTCTTGAATACTTGATGACCTTTCTAGCAACGCTGTCTCCTTTATGTGTAATGCCAGATTTGATACTGAAAGGTGGTGGCGATAAAATAATTAGACAAAAGACAAATTATTTTCAAATATATTCACAATGCAAGGCCATTTGCGCAGAACCATTGACATCGTTATTACTGACAGTTTAACTGATTTGCAGTCATTTAAGTGTCCAAAATGGATGTGTATATGTACACTATGTTCACATATTTGTTATGAACATTTTGGTCAGTAGTTTCAATACATTATTATGGGATGAGGATTTATGCCCCGTTTATTGGCGACACGCTTGCATCGACAGAAAGATGGCAGAGAGTTCGAGCGTTCTTTACTGTCATTCCCTGCAGTGATGTTGTTATACCGCTGGGTTGGGGAGAGATACTGGTTCGAACTGTAAGGAAAAGACGAACTCTTATTACGAAATCTAAAGTTAAACTATTTTATTGAAATAATATAATACCTGATATAGAAAATCCCAATCCGGATACAGAAATACATATACATAAACGTTTACATTTTAGATATAAAATTTAAATAAAAATGTGCAGTCTTTCAAGCTTAGCAGCTTAATACAATTCTAGAATGTCTGTAATTCAGAACATAATGTAAATAATTAAATACCGAATAAATTAACAGTAGCCAAAAATGCTTAAAATTCAATATTTCAGACTAATACCAAATCATTTTGAAAAAAAATTGTTTTACTGAATTTTTTTATCTAAAATACCAAACCAGTATGCTCTGTAACTTGAATAATATTTGAATTCTAAATTAATTATTACTGAGCATGAAGTTGGAAGCGAAATCGTCTTTACAATAGTTAGTTCTATGGTCAAAGTACATATAAATTCTTAATCAAGTTATCACAATCCATAACACGCTATTTTAAGACTGGTACTAATAATACAACAATAGAAAAGTTCATCAAAGCTTCGAAAGAGACCAGAATCCAATTGTCTCCAAAATAAGTGTATCCTAGTGTCTTTAAACATTGAAATATCTGCATTGCTGTTTTTGCTTTTAACCTGTAACGAAATGGCGACCTCTCATCATGAAGGCCAGCGGAGAATTATTCCCGCACGCGCTGCTTTAACGTGACTCTGGAGAGCAGCGAATCACAATTCGTTTCACAAAAAGGTCATCACCTAGAGTGATGAATTTAACCTACGTATCGACGTTAAGAAAAACTACAGGTCCATTTTCCGGAGTTTTACGAAAATTTATGAACCGTAATATAATATCTTCGTTTTCCAAATACAGTTGCTGGCCTGGAAACTTTAGCATCCGTTTAACTTCGAAGTTCATAACATTTCCAATACCTGTTCTTCAGATTTACAGACGTCATTACATAAAAAGTTGCTGTAGTGTCCCTTTTCGTGACTGACTGATAACGTGGCAGAGGAGAACTTGCTGATAGATCAGTTCTTCCTGTCTGTATTTGTCTAGTATTATTGAATACTGAATTCGCTTGCTTAGAATATATGAAGAAAAATGATAAGATATTTGTGCAATTTGTGCAATACAAATGATATGACGACTCTTAGCAACCGTATTCTTTTTTAAAACAATACACGTTTGAATATAAGAATAAAAATTGCATTTAACAGGAATTATTTTAAAAAATCAAAACCTTACACATTCATGACCATAAGGTGTTGTAATTATAAGTTTACTGCATTTTTGTATATAGTAAAAGCCTTTGATTAAAATAAGTCATCTTTTGAGATTTCTGTGACCCGGACTAATCAATAGATAAATTAGCTAACTAGTGTTCAAAGTTTCATTCGGAAATATTGACAATAAAGTATGTTTACAAACAACACTACATCAAAATCCTGACGTCAAAGCAACGTAAAGAAGTGAAGCTGATACTCCATGATTATTCAAGCGTCTTTACAGTTGCTGGACCAAAACCACGTGAAACTGAAATCATGACTACAACCACACTTGAAATTAAAAACTGTCCGAAATGAAATTCAAGCTGTGATCGACTTGGGAGTCAAAGAGCTAGCTGAAGATAGAAGCAAGACTTGCATTTTCAACTCCATTTGGAAACTACCAATGGGAAGGATTGCCATTCTGGGGCCAGAATGCGTCAAGTGTCTTCACCCGTATGATGAAAAAATTAATCTAACCTTTAATGGGAACTGGACTTTCGAAATTCATGGACCACTTGCTATTAGCGACAGCTACTTGGGACAGTCACATAATTTTGCTGAGAAGGTCTCAGAGCGACTTAGAGAGACAGGACTTACCGTACTTTGAGGGGACTTACCCCACTTGGACTGGACTTACCGCACGACCATCTAAGTGCCATGTAGGGTTTAGAAAACTAATCTACCTAGGTTACACCTTCAGCGAAGACACGTTAACCCCACATTGCACTAAAACTGACAAACGTATGGACGCTTTATGACCCACCACTAACAAGTTCGTGGGTTCGAAAGTTAGTGGTATGCATGCAATTCTCTTGAATGTTATAGAAATCATGTAGTTTAAAGAATACATTTATTATGTCTGATACAAATTTTGTGCATGTGAATTTATCTGTCTGAAATGATATGTATCATGTATGCTAAGAATTTTTATACAATGTCAGGAAATGAATCGCTACTTAGCAAATAATGTAGTTAGGACAGGATGTAATGTCCATTAATTCATTTGAGTCATTAAGTAGTGAAATTCGTTTCAATAGTGAAATCGGCGCATGTGACCGGCGCATTATCTAGTTGGTAATTTATAGCCCACATAAACATAGTACGGTTTATTTGGCTCGTTGTTGACAAATACATTAATTTCTTGGTAATATGGTTGTGTAACAGTGTTAGGTTGCGAAATGACACATATTATGGCTAATATGTGTCATTTCGCAACCAAACACTAACACAGCTATGTTGAATTACGATAAGATGATATCTGATGTAACAAGAGAGATTATTGTTCGATCCCACAAGTGAAAAACATCTGACAAATATTTAGGTTGCGTTGTTATTAATTAAAGTGGAAAATAGCTCCATACGTGCACCACACATTGGAAAAGAAAATAGACAACCATGTGACGGTTGATGAGCCGGAAGAACTGGAGAGACAGAGAAAAGAGGAAAAGGAAAGTAGTGAATGGGGTGAGATTAGCGACAATGGGAATTAGCATTAAAAACACCCACTGGGTAAGATTAGCGACAATGGAAATTTAACATGGGCAAAAAACCCTGGGTAAGATTAGCGACAATGGAATTTAACATTGGAGAAAGGAAAAAAAAGGAAATATCCATTTTAGCGACAAAGGCATTCGAACAATGGAAAAAAATATCGATTCTAGGGACAAAGGCAATTGAACATGGGGAATAGAGTTTGGGTCTGTCTAGAGACAAGGGGAATTGAACATGGGAATAGAGCTTGGGTTTGTCTAGGGACAAAGGGGAATTGAACATGTTAGAAAAAAAAACTACTTTAGGGACAAGGGGAATTGAACGTGGGATTTTTTAATAAAAAAAAAAATAAAAAGGGGTAGGCAATCGAAAGGCTATCTCTTTTCGAGAAATGTGGGTGGCCCTGAAAAGGGCCTTAGGGTTTCTTCTTCTTCTTCTTCTAACTCCTCCACTTCTTCCATCAAGTCCTCACTTTTTCCATTATTCCTTTCTTCTTCTTTTTCTCCTCTGGCATCCAGTCTGGATGGCCCAAGGCTCTAAACTTTTCCTGGACTTTGATCCAATTCTGATTTAGCCTTTCAAAATCAACCTGTTTCTTTTTGTTTTCCTGATCTTTTCTTTCTTTATTCCATCTCTCTTTAATCTTCTTTACCTCTACCTCCATCACTTTTCTCATCAACTCCTCTCCTTTCCTCAGTCTTTCCTGACCTCTCCCCACAAAAGAGCACTCTGTCCCATATGACATATTTTCAAGAAAGCACCTGACTTTGCTTGCATTGTCAAGTGCTTCCTTTAGGCTTTTCCCACTCTGACATAGGTGGGATTTATCATACCTCTCAATATCTTTTCCTCCTCTTCTATCATTTCTGCTATCACTTCTTTTGCTACGTTTAGGCATTTAGCGTAGTCCAGATACTCTGCTATCTTCCATTCTTTTTCTAGTCTCTCCACTACATAGATACCATCCATTATCCAATTGTATATATGTACCAAATTGTTGAACAACTAACTTGCAACCACCATCTTCGTTTTTATTATTCCGTAGAATGGTTCGAACATCAAACCTTGTGGGTTCTTATAGTTAAAGTACGGACGTGAAGGAAAACATCCCCTAAAAACATAAAATTGATCTTACCTAGATCATGACCAAACAACGTGCGGACGTGAAGGAAAACATCCCCCTAGTTTTCTCATTTCATATAATATACTATCCACATAAGTGAAGCAACAATAAACAAACCCCAAATCTACTATTTACACACGCAAATCATTAAAACAAAATCCATAATCTACTATCCACACAATCGTACGTGAGCGGTTACAAAACCCAAACTATACTCTCCACATACGCTAAGAAACAATAAACAAACCCATAATCTACTATTCACACAAACTTACGTGAGCGGTTACAAACACAAACACACAAACACATACACTCGCACTATGAAGAAAGAGTCAGTGTTTATATTCACACTACTCTACCTACACACATTGGCAAATTGATGGTTATTTCTTTTCTAGAGTATTGGGTAGCCCTGAAAAGGGCTGTTTTTTGGAACTTCATGGACACCTGGTTAATGATGGCACCTTGCAGGCCTGGCGCCACATACACATCTTGTTCTCCAGTTGCTTTTTACTTTTTTTGGGGAGAGAGCAGAGGGAGGATAAATAGCTTCAGAATCCCAATTTTCTGTCTCTGGGATTCTGAAATTTCTTCTCTCCTTTTCCTCCTCTTCTTTGTTTCTTCTCTCCTCCTCCTCTTCTTTCTATCTTCTCTCCGCCTCTTCTTTGTATCTTCTCTCCTCCTCTTCTTTGTTTCTTCTCTCCTCCTCTTTCATCCTTCCCTCTTCCACAATGGCTTCCGCGGCCAGTTCGTTCAACAGGCGCCTGGCATAATCCAGATGCACATGAAGTTCCAACAGTTTCGCTAGTCTGGTGTTCATTCTGGTGTTGATCAATCAACAAGGGTAGCTGGACTGCCGAACGAGTTTCAATTTATACTAAAAGTGCGGACGTGAAGGAAAACATCCCCCTAAAAACATAAAATTGATCTTACCTAGACCATGACCAAACAACGCGCGGACCTAAAAGAAACACTCACTTTTTTATACTACCCATTCCTATTCTAAAAATTTTTTTCATTAATCACTTCAATATACTATTCACATACACAAAGCAATCCAATCAAACCACCCCAAATCTACTCTCCCCACACCTCAAACAGCCAAAAAAACATGATCTTAATCTACTATCCACACCAACGTACGTGAGATGTTACAAACACAAACACACAAACACATACACTCGCACTATTAAAAATAGAGTCAGTGTTTATATTCACACTACTCTACCTACACACATTGGCAAATTGATGGTTATTTCTTTTCTAGAGTATTGGGTAGCCCTGAAAAGGGCTGTTTTTTTGTTGTTTTTTTGTTTGCTATGGCAATCTTTTAGTTTCTAAGAATGCGATGTCCTCTGAGGATAGACTTTCTGGCGATAGGTCTGCTTCTTCGGAAAGAGAAGAAGAACTCTTTGGTGTTGATACGACAATCGACAAAGCCTCTGTCAGGTTCAGGTTGCTGCTGCTGCTGCTGCTGCTGTTGTTGTTGTTGCTGTTGCTGCTGCTGTCTCTGAAGTCTGTACTTCTCTGTCCATTCTTCTTTCTCCCTGTTCACTTCTTCTCTGAAGAGCTCTTCTATCAGGTCTTCAGTGACTTTTAACATTCTCACATTCTCTATCTCTTCTGGCTTCGGTATCAGACTGTGTCTGACCCTATGCAAATTCACGTAGGCTTCGTTTAGCTTAGCTAGTTTGGAGCACATCTTCGTAGGAGGATGAGTCGACAATGGATGGTTAGACTGGAAACAACCCGGTTCTTAAAGTCAAAGCGCGGACGTGAAGGAAAACATCCCTCTACGGTTTTCGAGCCGCAACGTTCAATGAGTGTCATGAGAGGGATAGGAAGAAGTCAAAGAGCATAAATCAACATTCTTATAGCCAAACAAACCACAAAGGCATTTTTTTCAAAACACAACATTTTTTATTCAAAATCACTTAACATTAACCAACAACTCTAACATTTTTTAACAATAATCCAACAATATAACATCAAACATTTTTTTCAAATGACAAACATTTTTTTCAATTTACACTCTACTTTAAACAGGGTTGGCAACGTTGTGAATGAAATTGTGATTTCCACTGTTGCAAGTCATTGAGTCATGGATGGACACTACGTTTCCTAGCTGAAGACAACAAAATAAGCATACTAGTCACAAAATCAGCGATTTACTTTCTCATCGTTTCTAGAAAAATCATGATCAAAATAAGTCACTAAATGTTCTTTTGCTGATAATAAGTGATCAATTTCGATCTCGACTTTCTCTTTGAATTTGTCAAAGAGGGCTTTGATGTAATGGATTTCTTGAGTCGTTAATGGAGGACAGAAATGTTCACGCAAGTCTTTATGCCACCAACGTAACACGTCTTTTTTAAACAGACTCCAAGCTTCGTCCAGATATTCGTTGAATTTTTCTTCTTGACTGATGTTTTGACATTCATAGTAATCATGCTTCATCCATATGATAACTGTGTCTGCCAGGTATGTAGCACAGTAGGAGACCAATTGCTGTTCTTGTTCTGGACATCTCGACTTGATCATGATGTCCTTTTCGTCTTTGTCTTGGGATTCTCCTTCCACGGTCTCCTCACATTTCATGTCTAAAATTTCTCCACTAGGCAAAGAGGGATAACAGTCTTCCATGGCTTCTAATACTCTAGAATGACTTCTCTCAAACTGTTGATTTCTATGGTATTGTCGAATTCTGCATACAGGAGGACGTTCACTGTGTGATCTGGAGGTGGATTTGCAAACTGAAGTTCCACACGAATCTGGCCCGATTTTATAGGGTGGAAATGTCCCTCGTCGCTGCCTTGGTCTGGAGTGAGATCGAAAGCCCACAAAGCATAGCCTCCTGCATAATCGTCGTACGAAATACCGTGACTGGTGTTGGTTCCTAACTGTCCCGTGGCTTCGTACAGGGACAAGTACGATCTCAAATAATTCTTTGTGACACCAAAGTTGGGCTCAAAGGGTCGGGTACACAAGGTCTTGCCGTCGCGACTGACTTCGATCTTGGACACATTGTAATGTTGAAACTCAAAAGGATTTTGATCGTGGGTTCCGTTGAAGGCTGAATTCCTGAGGATACCAACAATCAAACGCTTGGGTAACTGTCCTTGGAACAGATGATCTTCGATCATAGATCGCTGTCCAGCGGGAATGGTGAACGTTTTCACTTCTACGCGTCGTATCGGATACTTGGCGGTCGTTCTGCTCAACGTCTGACTGACGTCGTTTCCCACTTTAGGTAACATTTCCACACGACGCACGTAAAGTCGGGCTTCTTGAATGATAGTTTTGTATTCGTTGGCATGGGCCATCAAATGGAAAGCGGCACTGCTACGATTCAGTCTCAGACGGATATCCACCCCGTTCAGCAAATAATTTTCTTGTAACCACATGTCCAAATGCAAACGATCCATCAGTTCTAAACTTCGCCCTTGCAGAATTTTCTTACGACGGTCGTTAAACCCCACATTGTGAGGATTGTCATCTTCTGTCAGGACTGTGTCGCTAAACGTGCCTACACCTGCCGTGTCAGGTTTCCATACCACGCAAGCATCCAGATGAGTATTCTTGGCTTCTTTTCCGTACGTCAAGAGATTTTCCAAGTAGGCACGATATGGGTAAGTATCCATGCTGCTGCTGACCAGTTTGTTATTCAAGTACAAGTCCACTTCGCTGAACAAGGAATGCATGAAATTGTTGACAGGAGCTACTCTAGCATCGCCTAATGGATTGGTGTTGTCCGTTTTGATCACTTTCACTTTCAAATACAGGTAACTGCTATTCAGATCGATGTAATCTTCGGGTTGTCCTTTGATTTCAAACTCGATGGGAGCGGAATCCGTCAAAGAGGAGACGGGATGAAATTCCACCCATTAGGATTCTTGCATCGTCATCATGGTAGGGAGCATGGCAAAGAGATCCAGTTCCGACTTGGAACAAGCACAAGACTCTCGGTGCATCATTTTGTTCTGTGTCTCAATAATCGAAAACGTCTAAGTCTCGAACGGTTCTTCTTTTCTTTGTCTTTCTCGCTTTAGACGTGTGAAATCTGGTGAAAGGGTGTTTTCTTCGTCGTTTTTTCTGCCTTGTCCTTGCTGAATGCTTGACTCGGTAGCGTGCAGGGCATTTATAGGTGTTTCGCGTCGGTCCAAAAGGTCTTTGCCCGTTTGCAGCAAGACATTTTTGCCTGCCCTCATGAAGGCTTCTTTAGGGTTTTGTTTGTCGATGATGACATTTTGGAGAAATTCTTTGCCTTGCGTCAGTGCCGCATCTTTCAAGGCGTGCAATCCGCGTGTCACCATCGGTTTCAACACCAGGGCCACCGAACGAGAGGCCGATTTTAACATATCTCCTAAACCGTGTCCTCGCTGTCGAGCAACCCCTCGGTACACTTGATACATGACTTACGAGTCGTGAGAGAACCGTTTTCGAAAATGGAGTTTCACCGTGACTTTTCCTTTGGTGAATGGAATATTTTGTCCCAGATCTCCTTTTATAGCAATGTTGACCGTGTCCAAATACGACTTGCTGACAGGCAAATAGTGAGGATGGACAAATTCGCGGTGAACGTGATAAGTGTTTCCACCTTCCTCGTCAGTGACCGTGGCAGAATCCACTTTGAAAGGAATGACACGTAGTAACGGTGCGGAGGTGTGTCCCACCACGTTGTACTCCACCACATCGGAGTACACAAACATCAAATTCAGTCCTTGGTTCAGTTCTACCGGGGCACGAAATAACTTGCTAAAAGACTCGTTGTCGTAAACGATTGGTAATTCGTTTTTCTTGAGCATGGCCATTCTCATGTCCATGTCTCCGCCCAACATGTCAAACAATTCAGGACAAAATAAAATGGACAGGATTTTACTCCCGTCAAATTTCATCAAGAAGCGACGAGCAGCTTTGTGGTATTCCATGGTGACACTTTTTTTGACACTCTCCAAAGCTTTCAGAAACACGACATTAAATCTGGAGGTTATGGTGCTCACCAAATGTTGACCACTAAAATAATAGCCTGGAGGAATGAACAAGTGATAGGTGGTGTACTTTTGATTTTTTGTGCCAGGGGTTTTCTTGTCATATTTGCCATAGGTATCCAAGTACTGTTGCAATTGTTCGTCATGAACTTCTACATCAAAAAAATTTTGATTGGGAAGGACATTGAGGACTTGGGTCGGGTGAATGATTTCTACTAAAGCCACTTCCCAATGGGCTTCGTGATCTAAGGGGATGGTCTGAGGTAATTTGGCCGTGTAACAGCACAACGTGTTGTTGGGAAACACCTCCATGGAACTGTCACTGGGTAAGGTTAAGTAAAATTGGTTTTGGTGACTCTTAATTCCAGAGTTCTGTGGCTGTCCGAGGGGTTACTGGACGTCGGAGTCGTGTCACCGCCCAAAATGGGGTTCTGGTTGTGGTTGTTGTTGGAGTGGTGACTGGCACTGGCACTGGAAACAAGGTTCCCGTTGTTCCCGTTCGAAGAGAATTTCAGGGAGGGACTAGGAAGCAGGTAACCAATGCAACTGCTCAATAAAATGGTCCACAATTGTTTGTCTCCTTGTTGCAAACTCAAATTGGCAATGGCTGCCCCGATGACACAATACACCACGAAGATTTGGCAGAAAAAGACGATTTGCATTTTAGGCACTCGTTCTCCGCACCACACACACAAGGGTTGTTTTTGTAAATCTTGCAGAGAAGAACTGGGTGAAGGAGTGGTCGACGTAGCTGCGTCTGTGTGAAAGGGCATGATGGTCACTTCTTTTTATAGTCGATGACATGCGAAGCGTCGTTCCAAGAATCAAAACTGGGTGGATATCCTTTCCAACGTACTTTGACTTCTTTGACACGTCGTTTGCCTACTTTACGGGTTCTGCGTTCGAGAATGCGTTCGATGTCGTACACGTCGTCTTCTTTTTTGGTGACACGTTGTAACTCGGGCAAATAAAACATTCCTTTGAGCACTTCTCCGTTCATGTCTTCCAATTTATAGACGGCAGGATGACGGCCATGCACTCGTCCAGTCACACGAAACAATTCGGTCGTCCAGTTAGGTAAGTAACGTATTCGGACGATGGCTGGGACTTAGAAAACCCCAAGATCGTGTACGAGTTTAACGGTTGCTTATTTCACGGATGTCCCGTCTGTTACCCTGATCGTAGCACTAAAAATCAGTTTTTACAACGAACCATGGAAGACTTGTACCAGGACACTTTTCAGCGACGCCTAAAGTTAGAACAGCAAAGATACCAAGTGGTGGAAATGTGGGAACACGAGTACGATCACCGTATGAAAACCTATCCCGAGTTTAAACGTGCCGTGGAAAGTTACAAGCTGATGGACCCCCTAAACCCGAGGGATAGTTTATACGGAGGAAGGACCAATGCCACCTGTTTGCTGTACCAAGCCGACGAAGAGAAAGGAGAAGAAATCAAATACTTGGACGTGTGTTCGCTGTATCCTTACGTGTGCAAATATTGTCGCTTTCCTGCAGGGCACCCACAATTGTTCACGGAACACATCGACCTAAAAACATTCGACAATACGAAGGCTTGATCAAGTGTAAAGTTTTGCCTCCCACGAACCTATACCATCCCGTCTTACCTCACCATTGCCAAGGCAAACTGATGTTTCCTTTGTGCCGTACTTGTGCCGAAACGTGCAACCAAGACCAACCTTGTCAGCACACCCAGGAAGAACGGGCCTTGACGGGAACCTGGGTCAGCGTAGAATTGTTCAAAGCTCTGGACATGGGATACCAACTGTTAGAAGTGTACGAAATTTGCCACTTTCCCAAGACACAACAATACCACAAGGGTGACCCCAGTCAGAAAGGCATTTTCGCCGACTACGTGAATGCCTTTTTGAAACTGAAGCAAGAAGCCAGCGGCTATCCGTCCTGGTGTCACACTTCCGAAGACGAAAAGACATTCAAAGAGAAATTCTATGAACAAGAAGGCATCTCTTTAGACCACATCGAGAAAAACGAAGTCAGGCGGTCGTTTGCCAAAGTGATGTTAAATTGCTTGTGGGGTAAAATGGCACAACGACCGTGTTTACCCAAGACGGAATATTTGACAGAACCTTCCCGCTACTTTCAGATGATTCACGACAAAACCAAATACATGAAACACGTGGACGTCGTTCGCGAGGATTTGATCTTGGTCAATTACGAAGAAGATCTGGACTTTGTACAAGACGACCCCTTTGGAAATGTCATCATTGCGGCTTACGTGACAGCTCATGCTCGCTTAAAATTGTACGAAGCTTAACAACTGTTAGGGGAACGTGTCCTGTACTTTGACACGGACAGTTGCATTTACATCCATCACCCGAGTCAACAGCACCCTGACATCGAAGGAGACCGTTTAGGAGCCTGGACAGACGAACATCCCGACGACAAGATTCTAAGTTTCGTCAGTGGTGGTCCCAAAAATTACGGCTACGAATACCGGGACCCACAAGGAGAATTGCACACGACGTGTAAAGTGAAAGGATTGACTCTGAATTATCGTACCAGTCGTGTGGTGAACTTTGGGGTATTGAAAGAAGCCTTGCAATCGGGAGAGGATGGAAACTTTAAAGTGACCACCTATCAACCCAACAAGATTGTACGTTTACTCACTCACCACATCGTCAGTCGACCCTTGGAAAAAGTCTATCAAATCGTGTACCAGAAGTGAGTGCGACTTTCCAATCATTTCACCTTACCGTATGGACACGTCGGTATTGGTCTGTATATAAAAAGGAACCCTAGGCAAGATCAATAGTTCATTGTGACTACCAAGACCGAGCGAACAAGATGAATACTTTCAGAGAAACACAAAACAAGTTTAGACAGGCACAATTCAAGTGTGGGGCTTCTGAATTGGAATGCGATTGTGAGCTTTGCGACTTTTCAACCTGTGTTAGTGACGGTGCCAGAAGAACCCGTCACCCAGGACAGGACTGTCGTGGACAGGCCTGAAAGACCCTTTCGGGAGGACACTTGTGTGACCTTACCCCCTATAGAACTGGTCAGAACATTACCCAAAACATGTTGTACAGACACTTGTGTTTATTCCACGTTGATGGTTATCATGTGCCTTTTATCCTTGTACTTAAGCCTTTGGCTTTTATGTATTTTTGTCTTTCGTATTCATGTTTGAAACATTCAATAAACGTGTTCTGAAAAAAAGTATATAAACTCTCGTCTTGTTTGTTTTCGTGTCACAAGTGACATTCCAGACACTATGGCTACCTCTGCTGTCTCTGCTCCCTCTTCCTCTACTGTCAAAGTCATCGACGAACACTTAGATCGTGCCAGTTGGGAGGCTTTGTATCTTCGCCATCCTTTTAACATGCTCATTGCTGGACCTAGCGGTTCAAGCAAAACCGAATTCATCAAACGTTTGATCGAACATAAACATCATTTGATCGATCAGCCACCTCAACGGATCGTGTGGTGTTACAAAGAGTGGCAATCGGCGTACAGCCTCTTGCGAGAAAGTCAAGGCGATTCCATCGTGTTTGTGGAAGGCATTCCTAAAGAAGACGACGGCATCGTCTCTGACTCCCGTCAAACCCATTTGGTCATTTTCGACGACATGTTAGGAGAAGACGAAGAAGAAATTAAACTGTGGTTCACGCGCAAAGGGCATCACCGTAATGCCAGTGTCGTTTACATCACCCAAAATTTGTTTCAACAAAGTAAAGCCCATCGCACCATCAGTCTCAATGCGCATTACGTGGTCTTGTTTAAAAGCCCTCGAGATAAATCGCAAGTGCAAGTCTTAGCCAAACAGTTAGGGACACCTTGGCTGACTCAGGCGTACGACGATGCCACTCAAACTCCACACGCTTATTTACTCGTCGATTTGAAACCTACGACCCCCGAGGATTTGCGATTTCGTACCCACTTGTTTCACCACTGGTGCCAAGACGGAGGGCCTGTCCTGTACACGTCTCCGTCCTCGACTTAATTTCACTCCACAAAAAAAATCTATGAAAACATCAGACCCTTTTCGTTTGTCTCACACATATTTTGAACATGACGTCCCTTCAGTCGCATCTTCCCGTCAAATTGATTCGTGCCTTGTATGGCATCAGTCGAGAAAAAAACCCACAAACACGAGCTCGTGTCTTAGAAGCTAGTCTCAAAGAAGTCTTACGATGGTTCACGGTGACGGCACGTCAATTACTCCAAGGAATCCTCATCAAATCAAACGCTTTTTTGATCGAAACAAAGTCGCTTTGACCCAACCGGCCGATCCCCGCATCGACACTCAAACCAAAAAACAAATCATTTTGAAACCTGGAGGAAGCGGTACTCTAGGAGGGGTCATCATTCGCTCTCTCTTAAGATGGGATCCTAATGCTCCCAAACTTCTCCCCAAGAAAAAAGTCAAACGAAGCTCCAAGAAGAATAAAAAGACCAGGTCCCCAAGGAGAACTTCTCCAGTGGCGGGACAATCCTCTTACCAGACGCCACCCCGGGAAAAGAAAAGAAGCCCCCAGAAAAAGAAAAGCCCACAGAAGAAAACTAGTCGCAAGAGAGGCACTTCGGCCAGGACGCAACTTTACACTCGCAAACCACGATCTGCCACGGCGGTGACTGCGTCTTCGGCATCCTCAAGTTCATCCACTTCTCCGTTGATGACACCAAGAACTGAAGAGTACTTGGAGACGGTGATCATACCAAGAACGTCTCCGTTGGTGACCCCAAGAAGAACTTCCCCAGTGGCAGGACCCTCCAATTTAGTGGCAGTGGCTGCTGCTTACAAAGTACCTTCTCCCAAAATCAAAGTCCAAGAAAGATCGGGCATGTTACAAAGTTTACTGGATTTGTCCAAGCAAGAACTGGCTCGATTTAGTCCGTTACGTACCCCTGCACGACGTGTCATGCCTGTCCTCAAACTGATACGACGTAAAGACAATCAGTGGCGACGCGTTCCAGCATAAAAAAGGTCTGAGACCAAGTAGTGGTATCAGTGTTTTTGGTGCTGAAGACTCAAAGATGTCACCCTCCAGAAAACATCCCTCTGCTAAACAGCTCCAAGGAAAGAAAAGAAAAGGTCTGCCTCCTCGTTTAGTTAAACATGGGGACATGTTATCTGTCCTGTCCAAAGCTTCTCCACCCCTATGAAAAAAACTCATTCAATCGGCCTCCAAAGAAATCGTCGATACCGTGTGCGAATGCTGTTTGAACGTGTTGAAAGGCAAACACCTTTGTCCAAACACCAGAAACAATGCTTAGGTAAACATCGTCACGTTCTTCGCCAAATGGTTCAAAAGAAAATTCCCATTCGTCAAAAGAAGAAGATGTTGGTCCAACGTGGAGGCATTTTACCCCTCTTGTTAGGTCCCTTACTGAAAGGAGTCTTGGGAACCATGTTGGGAGGACTGGTGGGAGCAAGATAAAAGGCCCTCGGAAGTCCCAAGATCTCAGAATTGACCCCTGACAACCCCATGGAAGGACGAAAACTAGCTTTAGTGCCTTACAAACGATGGATGGAATACCATCGTTGGCAAGAACAACGCACCCCGCATTTACCTCCCAATCCCCATTTGAGCGAGATGTCCCAGTTGCAACACGAATTGCAGTCCTTGATGGATCGCCAAGATTTGTCCGAAACAGAAAAATCGCAAAAGTACGGTCAACTCTTGCAACGACTGCAACTCTTTCACCAGAAAGCTTTAAACGAAACAGCTCTACCCACTCTGAAAGATTTTAAGACCTTGATGAAAAGTCCAGCACCATCACCAGTACCAGTACCAGTACCACCACTACTAGTGACCAAGACAGAAAAAGGAGAAGAAGAAGAAGAAGGGTTTCAAACTCCACCAGAAAAAGTACGCAAGTTAACAACACCACCTACCTCCAGAATTGGATGGATTAAAAAGATGATGGCCACCCCTTCTTCATCACAAGAGAAAAAGAAAGTGAAGACAGAAGTGAAGACAGAAGTGAAACAAGAACCGATATCCCCCGCTCAGACATCCTCCTCTTCAACACCTATTGCCGGTCGCACACGCAAAGCATTGCAATCCAAGAAAGTACCCCAAGAGAAAAAGAGTAGCATCCTCCAAGAGTGGGTGTCTTATTAACACACAAACACAAAAAAATGGAAAAAGTCTTAGCCAGCATTTACTACGATCCCTCTCATCCTGCAGGTTACGCAGGAGTTCAAAAATTGTATCGTGCTGCCAAAACTCGATTGAAAAGTCTCCGTTTAACTCAAGTGCAACGATGGTTACAAGAACAAGCTACCTACACTTTACACAAACCCATTCGACGCAAGTTTGCCAGAAGTCGCACCCGAGTGGAAGGCATCGATCATCAATGGCAAGCCGATTTAGCCGATGTCTCTCATTTGGCCAGCTACAATCGTGGCTACAAATATTTGTTTTGTGTCATCGACGTCTTTTCCAAATTTGCCTGGGTCGTGCCCTTGACTTCCAAATCGAGCAGCAAGTTAGTGCGAGCCCTGCAACGAGTGTTGAAACAAAATGGTCGTCACCCTCTTCGATGGCAAACGGACAAAGATACCGAATTTCTGAACCAAGCTTTCCAAAAAGAATTAAAGAAACGTGACATTCATTTTTTTACCACCGAGAATCCCGAAACCAAAGCCAGCATCGTGGACCGTTTTCAACGCACTTTGAAAGAACGCATGGGGAAATATTTTACGCATCACCACACTCTGAAGTACATCGACATCTTACCGCACCTGGTGCAAGCGTACAACCAATCTTACCATCGAAGCATCGGACGTGCCCCGCAAGAAGTGACTCCCGACAACGAAGTGTTGGTGTTTGAGCGCCTGTTTGGTACGTCCCCGACGAGGGCTGTCCCCAAGAAAAGTGGAGAGTTGACCGTAGGAGATTGGGTACGTATTCGTCTTTTCGCCTCCTCCGTTGCGGGCATGCTGAATCCATTTATCTTCCTTGTCGCACAAGTAATGTAACCAACGTAGGGCTTTGACCGAGTATTGACGTTTGACATAGTGGGTCGTTTGAGGACTGATGACAGCCACGGTGTTTTCAGGCATGAATCGTTGTCGATACACTAAGGAACACGCTTTGGCAATGGTGCAAGCTTCTTTCAAAGGATCAACCCCTCCGTGTTCCATGAACAGTTCTCGAAATTTTCCACAGCAACGTCGTAAAATGTCCACGTCGGAACGACAATACTTTAGCATTTCTTCCTGAAAGTCGAAAGGGTCTGAGGCGTGAGCCTGGTACCAAGCGTAGAAATCTTCTCGTTGTTCGGTACGCATGTTGTCGGGGTCGTAATAGTGAGCCTCGGGCAAATAGGGTATAACGGCATGTTGATCGGCTTCCGTATTGAAAAAGTGAGGAAAGTACCCTTTAGCCATTTCTGTCATTCCAAACGTTTTAGGCATTCGACTCAAAGGCATGGCTAAGTAGCTCATCGAATCTTTAAACTGCACTTGTCCCACTTGCATGAAAATGATTTTGGCTCCGTTCAAAGTGACTTTAGGACGTTCGGTGTCTTGTTCCGTATAGTATCTGAGAAGAAACTGTCCATCGTATCCGGAGAAATTGTGAGCCATCACTGTGGCATGACGATGACAATCTCCGTAACGTTCGATGTCCTCTTGGCTCCACGTCTTGTCGATGGGATCTAAGACCCATTGGGCAAAATCGGCTAACGTGTTCGGTCCTCGAAAGATTTTTTCACGCCCTCCGGGAATCTTGCTACAGTGAGGGCAATGACTGAAGATAGGTTCTTGAATGCACTTCTCGCACGCTCGATGAGCCACGCAGAAATTAGGAATGTGAATGCCAGTCTCTTGCATGGATTCGAAATCGAAAAAGATGAAATTGCCTTTCTTCTTGTGACCGTCCTCTTTCTCTGGTGGGGGTTGGTATTTTTGCACGTAGCATTCGTGTTGCAGGTCCACGATGTGGTGACAAATGTGACATTTTATTTTCCTGAACATACGTGTGTCTTGGTACTGTTGGTACGTAGGCCTTGTCGACACGTAGGGCACAATCTCAGCAGTTGACAAGCACATTTCTGCTGTGAACCTTGCGTCTTCAGATGTTGTTGGTAACAGGCAGGGCTGACAAACGTGCGCAGACAAGCAGGACAATGTACTCTTTCTTGTCCTTCGCTCAGACACGGTGGAGAGGCCAAACATCCTGGGCATTTCCATCCGCAATGTTTGTGTTGCTCTCGATTGTTACAGCCATAGTCACATTTCTCACAGTAATAACTGTATCCCAGGAATCCAGTGATAGTGGTAATGGTATCGAAATGGTCATCATGATAATAGACATGAATATATTTTCCGTCCTTAAAGTCTTTCCCTCGAAACAACAGAGGACCGCGCATTTCTTGAGGGTGCACTTTCAAGATGTAGAGTGGAGCTAGGAGATCTTGCAATTTCTGAATCTCAAGAATGCCACAGGGGGTGTCTTTTGACAGTCCGGCTTGTTGTAACAGGAGTTCTGCTTCGTTTCGTTGTTTGGCTCGGTCGGATCGTTGAATAGTTTTCCAGGCTCTTTTCCATTCTACCGTGTCGTTCTTGTTGGCATAGGTTCGTCCCACAACGATGGCTCGGGCTAAACACATCTGGTCTTGAGAATTGTGAATTTGAACGAGACTCTTTTTGGTGTTGCGAAGGTCGTTCACCAATAACACCTTAATGCGTTGTCCGGTCCCTTGAGGAGGAGAGACGTGGGCCATTTTCAGTGTGGCTTTACCATCGGTGATGTCAAACTGGTCATTAGATTGTTGTACGTGTTGAATCTTGTCCATGACTTTGGAAGGGGTTAGTTCTGCGGGTCTGCTAAACTCGATCCAAACAGGGGATTTCAAGCTGTCGTGATCTATGGATAGTGTCAAGCGATCGTCTTCTTTGGGTTGACATTGTCGCTTGAGTGCGGTGAGCAAAGAATCCCACATCTCGGTGATAAACCCTTCTGCTTTCTCCAATGGTACGTCGGACTTGAAATCTTTAAACTTCACTGTGTAGGTGTAAGCCGTGGTTCTAAATTTTCTAGAGGAGCGCTTTTCCGTCTCTCGAATGGAATAGTACTTTTCAGGGTTGACTAAGGGTGGTGAACTTTGTTTAGAGGGTTCGGATTCTGGTTCACTCATGTCCTCTTCAAAATCACATGCATGAATTTGTGCCAAGACTTCAGCTCTGGTACGAGGCGATAGATCACGTTTCTGCCTCTTACTTTCTTCTTCTTTCTTCTCGAATGAATAGGATCATTTCATCTTGAGTGCAAAACGTCAAATGACTCAAGTTTAAACACCATGGACTAATTTATAGTCATGGCAAACCAGCGTATATAAAAAGGGTGTGTGTCTTGTCCTTTCACTATTCATTTCACTCTCAAACCGAGCACAACGATGGAAGAGACTACCGAGATGGAACGTTTCATCAGAGCTTTGCGAGGGGTCATTAGAAAATTCTCTTCAGACCAGCCGACGGAGTACTCTCCTTCCTTTCGAGATAAAAGTCAAGATACTTGCTATATCTGTCAGAAGAAAGGGCATTGGTCTTCAGAGTGTCCAGACCGTCAAAAAGAACAAAAACAGGGGCTAGAAAAGACAAAAGTCAAGATACCTGTTATTATTGTCAAGAAAAAGGACATTGGTCTCCAGATTGCCCAAAAAAGAAACAAGAGGAGTCGGAAGAAAAGAGGGATTCTTCAGAAGAAGAGAGAGATTCTTCAGAGGAAGAAAGCAGCCAGGTGAAGAAAAAGAAACAGGAGAAGAAAAGAAGAAGGGAAGAAAGTGAGGAGGAAGAGGAGGAAAAGACTGTGACGGTGAAGAAATTGAAAAAAAAGAGAGAGTAAAAAAAAAGAAACAGAAGAAGTGAATGTAATTTATAAAGTGTTCTGTTGTGAATTGTGAATTGGATTGTAACTATGGAGAAAAGAATATATTAATTATATAAGGTAAGTGTCTTTGAGTTTTGATTTTAAATAAGAAGCTACACTCACGCACTCATACAAAGACATGTACTATAAGGGTAAAATGGGTTTTTTTGTTGATTTTTGAGTTATTGGCAAATTGAAAGGCTATCTCTTTTCGAGAGAAGTGGGTGGCCCTGAAATGGGCCTTTTTGGTGTAGGGGTGAGTTTAAGCAATCAACTTTAACTGCCTTAAGCCTTTGCCACGGCCGAGGCCTACTTCTGATGATGATGATTGGGTTGAAATCACTAAGGGTGGTACGATAGGCTTAGTCACAGGGTTGGCGTGTTTAGCTCGGGAAGGTCGTATTCTCTTCGGTCGTGATAAAGAAGTCGGATACATTTGTTTCAGACTTCTTATCTCCGCTAAAATGTCCAACAGTACCGTGGCCGTTTGATTTTCACCCTCTTGTTTCTTTGCTGCTACTTCTTCTTCTTCTTGTTTTTTTTCTTACCTCTTCTTGTTGCTGTTGCTGTTGCTGTAGGAGAAAAGCTTGTTCCGCTTCCTTTGTCGTTGCATAAATTTCTCCAATTCTTCTTTCTGTCTCTGTCTAAAATTCTCCACTTGCGGTAATGAAGAATGAGACGAAGGTTCCGGAACAAATTCTTGCGAGGTAAGAAAATCCACAAAATCCCAATGTACCTCTTCTGAAAGTAAGTCCGGGTTCCCTTGGGCGGTCTCCACTGCTGGTGCACCCCAGTGAATCGTTTTCTGAGTTTCCGTCATGTTGAATCACTGTCTCGCATCGATTGACTGCACACAGGCGCTAGCGAATCTATATAGACCACGTGACGTCACAGACTGCTCTCTTCGGATTGGATGCGGGTTGACTTTTTTGTCACGCGGGTTTGGATTGGTCAATGAACTCAATCCGTTTCAATCCTTCCTCTCCCTATAAATAAACGCAGTTCAGTGCATTGATTCACCTGTTCTCGGAGCCTCACGATGTGGAGCACAGTTGAATCATCCACCCTTGTGTCTTCAATGCTGTTTAGGACGGACATACCCATGTATGTCCGATCCAAGTGGACTGTTGTTGATAGGACAGATACTAGTCTATGGATGAGAAGAGTTTACATAGAAAGACAAGGATGCCTCAAGAGGGTACTTGTGTATGGACCTGCAGTTAGAAGGAGTTTAAGAAGAAGAAGATGTGACAGATGCCGTCTATGTTATTATCAATATTAACATAAAACCAAAGGCCCTTTTCAGGGCCACCCACATTTCTCGAAAAGAGATAGCCTTTCGATTGCCTACCCCTTTTTTAATTTTTTTTTAAAAAAAAAATCCCATGTTCAATTCCCCTTGTCCCTAAAGTAGTTTTTTTTCTAACATGTTCAATTCCCCTTTGTCCCTAGACAAACCCAAACTCTATTCCCATGTTCAATTCCCCTTGTCCCTAGACAGACCCAAACTCTATTCCCCATGTTCAATTGCCTTTGTCCCTAGAATCGATTCCATTGTTCGAATGCCTTTGTCGCTAAAATGGATATTTCCTTTTTTTCCTTTCTCCAATGTTAAATTCCATTGTCGCTAATCTTACCCAGGGTTTTTTGCCCATGTTAAATTTCCATTGTCGCTAATCTTACCCAGGGTGGTTCATGTTAAATTTCCATTGTCGCTAATCTTACCCAGGGGGTGTTTTTAATGCTAATTCCCATTGTCGCTAATCTCACCCCATTCACTACTAAGGAATACTCACCAAAGATGACTTTGAGAGGACCGGAAGCACCCATGTTATGCAGGCTTCCTGTGCAAAATGGGTTCGATCGTTCACTCTATTCTGTGATGAAATTTGTTTTATTGGTATGAGATAACGGCTAATTGAATTTCTTAAATATTTTGTAATTCTATTTTTTATGAGAAAGTGTATCATTCAAATGTCATACTCGATTTCATTTTGTTTAAGTAATTGATTAAATTGTAATATTTTGCATACGGGGCTCGTGTTGAAACAGTAATTTTATAGGTTATTTCATTATTTTATTATTTACTCGATCCGGGAAATAACAGCTTGGTCGGTCAACTCCTAAATATTGATAACTTAACAAAGGCGCCACATAAAAAGTGGACAACCCTAACAACAGACATCCAGAAAGCATACGACCTGATGTGGACAAAAGGTATAATATACAAACTTTAGTGTACGAACCAGCTAGCGCCGAGGTACTCCATTAGAAAAGAATTATTCTTAAGCACGTCGCTTATGTAATTGAGTACTCAAGCACACTTCCACGGAGGAATCCTTGTCATAACAGAGGAACCCCTGCTGAAACTATGGCGTATGTAACAAATGCTTAAGTAGGTCACGCGCATTGTACTATCTGGAGCTAACCACCTTAAGCTACAAGACATTGAAAAGTGCAACAAAAAAAAAACAACCTTCCTACGCCCCCCCCCCCCTCCCGAAACAACAACAAACAAACATGAACAACAAAACACCTCGGGGAAACATCATAACCAACCTAAAAATGAACCAGATATACTCTAAATAATCCCTGAAAAATAAAATATTTGAAATACCCACCATGGACTTTCGCTGCACAATAGGGGACTACCAAACGAGTGTTCCATTATCGACTTACCCCGTACCAAATGGGACTTTAACAATCAACCAACTAAAAAATTAAAAATTTATCCGATAAGAATGAGAACATCTGTACTAAATTACATGGAAAATTAATACAGTGCTTAAACCCATATCTGCAAAGACGGATGCACAACTAAAAACCCTAATATAACAGCAGCTGGCATTGTCATATCACATCCATAGCGCTTGAAAGGAGACGAGTGCTCCATTTACACAACATAATTTATAGGGCTGATATTAGCACCTACACGTTATCAGATAATACACAATCAACCAAGCGGTAAGACTGAACTATAATATCATACAATCCCTGGCCTCCGACCATTCACAAAGTCGACAAATTATGATCACCCATACAAAATCCTGCTTACAAATATAACAAGAAAACAAGATAGTTAAATTTGTATAGATTCCATCTCACTTCAACATTCCGGGTAATGAAAATGCAGACGCAGATGCAGCAAGTATAAACTACCCGACTCCGGCAACAATTGAACATGTGCTAAATATATGCCCAAAATATGACCAATAAAGGAAAGAGTGAAGCACATACCCGGAATATCTCGAGGCCAAAGCAAAATAAAAACTACAAAAATGTTGAACGAAGCACATACCTGGAATATCTGGAGGCCAAAAGCAAAACTTTTGTAATTACATAAAACAATATCTTGGCATTCATATCAGACAAAGAGGCGACATATAAGAAAACAACGAAAGTGGAATCCCGGCTGTCTGGGATTGGAGAAGAAAAATCATGGCTACTTTGGGAATTGCATTGGCTATATCAATCCCACTAGGGGATACTGTTCTAGTGGCCAGTGCCAAGTCCCACCCCAATGACTAAAGAAAATTCCGCTCCCAAATATGAACAAAGTAACCCGTTCTAAACGAAATAACATGATGTACAAGACCCACCAACATCCCAAACAGTTCAAAACAAAATAAACACTTATATACTTATAAATAGCTAAGTATGTAACTAATACAAAATCGCTAAAGGAAACTCAGTTAGGTACATTAATGCAATAACACAAAGACCAATCAAAAGAATGAGACGTCAGCCCGCTTTTCTATGTAACCCGATTTGGCATGTCTGTCAAACAGACGACCCAGTGTCAGCGACATTGAGGGCCTGCGGCCTTCATTAGGCTGACATATTAGCCCAGTGTCAGCGACATTGACGGCCTGCGGCCTTCACTAGCCTAACAAATTAGCCCAGTGTCAGCGACATTGACGGCCTGCGACCTTCACTAACCTAACAAATTAGCCCAAATACTTTTCCATAGGTGAAAATGCGAAAGATTATAAAAACCCACAAACACCAGAGAACTATTCGGCTCCATAAACGTTGTTCGCCATGTCAAAATGTCAGCGAACTAAGACGTCGTTTAGGAAAAAATAAAAGAACAAAAACATTAAGAAGGGAGATACTAATCACAACACTAAAACGGCAGGGTTTGGGCAGAAAACAAAACAAAAACAAGAGTAAGTGACATTAAGAGGCCCCATAAATACTACTACTACTACTACTACAACAACTACTAATATTATGTATGTATGTATATTTAATTTGATTGTTTGCCTTTAAGTTTTTTTTTTTATTTCATTACATGTTATTGCAATGTAACACTGTTTGCTGGACTTGACCTTGTCCAAAATTGAGTTCATTTTTGCTTGACCTGCTTGACATTATTGTTTATTTTAAATGTCCTTTTTGTAAACAGCTAATAATAGCTTCATTATTCTCAATGTTTATGAGCTTATTAACCGAATTATTAATCGGGTAAAAAAAATTGGTAAATAAGTTGATCAGGATCAGGGTCTTGTTTATTCCTACGTGAATTTTATGGGCTATTGGGTTGTAAATAAACAAGGCTGATTAGCTCATTCTAGAAGGTTATTTTCCATTAGATAATGTATGTTTTTAGAAAATGCTAATGTGACCTGAGGTCAAGCAGAAAACTATATTATCTTGTGACTGTGAGGATTTTACCAGACTTGCTTTAACATCTAGCACTTGAAGTTGTAGTATGTTGTGACCAGTTTGGGCTGAATTTTATTTTCTTCAAATTAATAAATTCAAGTGATTATTTTCTCTGGAAATACAAAAGTGCTCTGATAAAATTCATGGATAAAGGCTTTCATTAGAATTTATACTGAATTCAAACCTGGAATACCATTTCTCTGATTCGACAAGAGACTGTTAACACATCGTCATTTCGCAGGCCATAACAGACAAGTCATAGCTTTCAATTTTAAATCTCTTCGGGACTTGAACTGAGTTTTTTTCAGGACTTTTTATTACTAGGACTTGTGTCTGTAATTCTTGGACTACTTTTGGAAGAATTAGCAAAACCGTAAGTTCTTTTTTTTCTCATCTTTTTCTCACTTTATATTCTAGGGAAATAAATTGTCAAATTTGACAAAGCTTGTTGTCTTCACTCTTTTCTGTTACTTATTTTAAGAGCATAGACATAAAATAATAATAATAATAATAATAATAATAATAGTATTAAGAGGAGGAGGAAGGAGACCCTACAAGAATGGTGCAGTAAGAGACGAAACGGAAACAGAAAGAAAGACAAAAACAGAGCAAAGAAAATATAAAAACAAATGTTTCGTGGTACCCACGTCCACTTACAGAACACTTCTTTTTGTATTGATATAAATGTTGCCTGTAGGGTAGGTGCTTTTGTATTGATATAAGTTTGGCCTGTAAGTGGTTTTGTATTGATATAAATTGGACTGTAAGTGCTTTTAGACGTAGATGTTCCTATATTGGATTAATTTACCAGTTGCTCCATTGCAAAGAAAACAATATCTTAGCGACCTACCGTTAATGTTCGGGTGCGCCTAGAAAACTTCCGGTCATCAAATATCTTAAAAATATTACTTTTCTGATACTTTAGATAATGTGAACTAACTGTATCCATTGTATTAGCTGAAAAACAATTATCTTCAGGTAAAAGAAAATAAATCTGGTAAGAAAAAAATCGTGGTCATCCACACCACTTCTCTTCTATGAACGGTCCCTAAATTTAATCTGACGTTGGATGGTGAGATTGCTACTGATAAACAATGTGGACATTATTTAGAGGAGAAAATTGGTTTGCTGTTGGGAATCCCATTTTCACTTTAATTTACTAACTTACATTATGTGTTTGCCTACCAATTACCACGACTCTTTACACTTCAGTTGTGTACGTTTTCTACATTCATATGTCGAAATACACGTTTGATTTGTTTTATCATGTTTTTTACATTTGGGACCTAGTTAAAGTCACACTTACATTTCCCTACTCATAGTGACGAAGAATGACCATTACAAGCAAGGTTGAAGTTCAAGACAATGACATAGTGATGCATAGCCTACCATGACAAAGACACACCCGGGGGCATCTTATTAACTTTTAAACCTCGCCTTTATTTTGTTGCTAGACTCAGTGTCGGTTATTCTTGTCCCGCTGCACTAAGTTAGCTTTACTCATGGTAAATTGTTGAGCATTGGACGCGATATTTGTTGTCGAAGAATGCAGACACGAATTCCCCCCGGCTATCGTTGGTAAGTGGTTATACCAAGAAAATATGTATGTATTATCTCTTATACAAACACTTTGCTGATAATTCCTATGACAATAAATGGATATTTAAAGTAAAATCTAGATTTTGGGTTAAGCTACGTATGGAGAAATCAAAGTTTTGTGTCAGTTAAATGGTTAACAAATTTATTAAAACAACGACTAAACGAACAATGCATTAATGTTTTGGCAGCTAAACCTCAATACGTCATCTAAAGGTCTTCATTACAGGAAATTTAAAACTAGTTTAGATTTAGAAAATATATTTTTTCCATTAGCAGAAAACTATATCTAATAATTTAATTAAGCTTAGAAGTGCAAATCGTAGGGTTTCCGGTGCAAACTGTAGATCGGCTAATGTTCCCTATAACGAAAAATATTGCATTCTCTACCGGTATCTCGAAATAGGGGATTAATGTCACTACTTTCTGTCACGTTACTATTTTCACCATGAAATGGACAAAAAATTAGACCTGTTGTTTACACCCCCAGGACTAACCTTTATAAATATAATCAATTAATGGCTCCAGGTAACGTGCCCCTCTTAAAAATATTTGCAGGTTTTTATATTGTGTTTTCTGAATCTTGTAAGCCCTGTTAAGCCTTATGTAATAACATCACACAGTATATTCATGTTCTTTTTTACTTATATACAACAAATGTTGTAACCTTTACAATCTGATATAATAATAAAAAGTTGTTTTGTCTTGTCTTGTCTTGCCAACCTCCATTACTCGCTTCTGATTGGGACAAACCTACAGCATCGGTAGAATAGGACGTTAAAAGTGAGATAATAAACCAACAGCCGCGGAATAATAGTGCAACAACACCACAGTGTGAAAATAAACCTAGAGACACGGTGTATTATTACAATGACACCACAGTGTCACAATAAACCTACATAGTATAAATAGTACAATTATAGCACAGTATGACAATACGCCTACAGTCACGGTATAATAGTACAACAATACTACAGTGTGACAATAAGCATACAGCCACAGTATAATAGTACAATAATACTACAGTGTGACAATACGCCTACAGCCACAGTATAATAGCACAATAATACTACATTGTGACAATAAGCATACAGCCACAGTATAATAGTACAATAATACTACAGTGTGACAATACGCCTACAGCCACGGTATAATAGTACAATAATATTACAATGTGACAATACGCCTACAGCCACGGTATAATAGTACAATAATACTACAGTGTGACACTAAGCATACAGCCACGGTATAATAGTAATTTTACGTGTTCAGGCTCGAACAAACAGTAACAAAAGAAAGAGCGAAAGCAGCAAGTTTTGAAAAAATTTAAGAAATAATTTATTTCCAGGAAAAACACTGAAAGAATTGAAAAAATAAGAACTTACGGTGTTAAGAAACAAAACCAAAAATAATCCTAGAATAATCCACGAATTAAATTTTAGATGTCTTAGTAATGAAATGTTCAAATGAATTCAAGTTCGATTCCCGACGAAGAATCCAAAATGGAAGACGATGACGTATACTATGGCCAGTATAGTGCTGATGTTTACAATCCTTCGTGAACCACATAAAATAATATTCCTGTGTTTGAAATCCGAATAAAATGTGGAGAAATGTCTTTGTCCAAGAATTCTGTATGAGTACTCAAATTTTTTCATGAAAACGAATTATGCTTTAGAATCCAAATAATCTGAATGAAAATTAAAATGCAGTTCTCATACTGGTCACGAACAAACGAACACCTTGACATCAAGTGTTTTAAGCCCAAACTGAGAGATCTCTCTCTAAGCATTACTATTAAAACTAACTAATGCGCAATTTCGGAAAGAACAGAATTGCGAAATTGAGGCTGTTTACATATTTAAAAAAATCCAGTAGCCCCAGTATGACCTTGATAAAAACAATCATTTTACTCCTGAAATAAAATCATAAAAAAGGTTGTTTTTTTTTTTTACTTCTCTAACAGATTTCTAAACCAAGGTCGGGAACTATGTCAGCTTTATGTGTTTACAACTGAAAAGTCAGGTCAAACTATTTTCTGAAAAAATATCGAGTTCCTAGCAAACACAACTACATTATCTTGACATGTAATTAAATTAAAAATAAAAAATATTTTAAAACATATAAATTAAATCATATATACGTAACACATTCCCCCAGAAAGAAAAATATTTATATAATGAAGCTTTCTTTTTTCCATAGATTAATTATACATGAGGTTAAAAGAACTTATAAATTACACACAGTGTACATGAAATAATACATTGTTATACACGGGAAAGTGCATCTGCTATTAAATTATCTTTTCCCTTGATGTGCCTGATGTCAATATCGTATTTCTGTAACAACAAACTCCCCTTAGTAGTCTTTGATTTTTACGTTTCATTTTGCCGATGAAAGTAAGGGGGTTTTGGTCACTAAACACAATAATTGAAGAAGGAGCTGAACTAATGTAAACTTCAAAATGTTGTAATGAAAATATCAAAGCCAAATATTCCTTCTCGTTTGTTGAATAATTTCTTTGGTGCTTATTCAATTTCCTTAAAAATAAATAGCACACTGGATGATCAACACCATTTTCGTCTTCTTGAATTAAAACTGCCCCAACCCCAACATCATTTGCATCAACAGATATTTTAAATGATTGGATGAAATTTGGAGTCTAAGAACTGGCGCGCTTTTAAGTATGCTTTTCAAATTGTCAAAAGCCTCCTGACATTTTTCAGTTCAAAAGAACTTGTTTTTCTTACTCAATAAATTTGTCAGGAATTCAGTAATTATATAAAAAAGGAACACAATTTCCTATAGTATCTGGCCATACGTGAAAATCGCAGTAGTTGATTTTTATTTACGGACCCATAGATAGCCTTGACCTTAGCACCTATATGTTTAACTTGTCCATGTCCCACGATATCTCCTAGAAAAGTTACACTAGTACGGCAGAACTTACTTTTTGATAAATTAATAGTTAACCTTGCATCAGTGAGTCTGTAAACGAATTTCCGAACTGTTGCTAAATGTTCTTCCTAGGCGTCATTGTAGATGATGACATCATCGAAGTAAGCATCACAATTGTCTAGACCAAAGGTAATCATATTCATGAGACGCTGAAAAGTACTTGGCGACCCTTTCATCCCAAAATGGCAATACTTTATATTGGTGAAGTCCATATGGAGTCACTAATATCGATATTTCCTTTGCTCTCTTTGTTAGTGGAATTTGCCAAAATCCTTTCAGAATGTCAAATTTGGTGACATACTTGGCATTTCCGATCTTATCAATACAGTCATCGACTCTTGGTAATTTAAATGAATTTGTTTTTGTCACACTATGCACCTTCCTATAATCAGTGCACATATTGAAAGATTTATCTGGTTTCGGAACAATTATGTATGTATTACTGGCCTCATTAAAATCATTCTGCAGCAAAAACTGAATCTTTTTAAAGGTATTCCTGTTTTACAGGGTTCATACTGTACGGATGCTGTTCACAGGTTTGGAAATTACAATTTCAACGTCATTGAATATTTTGTTCGTTCTTGTAGGAACATCTGGAAATAAGTGCTCATATTAAAAAAAAAATAACTGTTTAAGTTCTTTTCTTTTTTTCTTGCTCTTGCAAATGTGAAAGTTTCTGATCCAGATCTTTCATAATTTCTGAATTCCGAAGATTTGTTACTCCAATATCAGTAGAGTCCGATGATATTCCTTCACTTAAATCTTCAATGGGTGGGACAGGTACAACTAAATTAATTGCACGTTTAAACTCTTTCAGTATACAGGTACTCCTATAATATATTTAGATCACAGGAGCACAAATATTATAATTTAACCCATTCATTTTCTTCTTAACTTTGTAAGGGTCGTATTATCTAATCTGATGAAAATTTTGAAGAATGAGCAAGAGAGACGGAGCTCCATTAATATAATCAAAGGTTCTCTCCATTCTAATTCTGTCAAACCACAATTTCACTTTTGATTTGAACTGTTGAATGCCAAATTAAAGCATAATTGGCTGGAAAGTTCCAGACCTAAAATTTGACCCTTGACCTGATTTGACAGATTTGGGAAGGCCAAATTGAGTACAAAAAACTTTATCAAAGCTTTTCCTATTGTTTTAGATTTAATATTCCTCAAACGGAATTTCCTCTGGAAACCTTTTTGACGCATACATTATGGTGAACAAGTGTTGGATACCTGACTTGGTCTTAGGTAAGGGACCAACACAATCTACCATAATTCTACTAAATGGTTCCTCAAATGCAGGAATAGGTTGAAGATGAGCTTAGGTATCTTCTGATTGGATTTTCCTACCATTTGACAAGTATGACAAGATCTACATTATTTACTAACATCACTTTTAGTTTTTGGCCAATAAAAGTGAGCCAAGATTTTGTGACAAGTCTTATTAACCCCGAAATGATCAGCCAAAGGAGTTTCAATGGTCAGACTAAGTATTTCATGTCTGTAAGGTTTTGGAACTACAATTTGATAGTTTTCTGACCACTCATCACCAGCAGATACATCGGGAGGTCTCCATTTTCTCACAAGAGTTCCATTTTTAATGGAAATAACGGACAGGAACTTCAGTGGCTTCGTTTTCACTTATGGCCCCTTGAAACAAGCAGGTGATCTAAGGATCTTTTTCCTGTTCGACGACAAGTGATTGTCGTTTATCACCGTGATGAGAATAAAGAGAATGAGAAGTCAAAAGAGGATCACTGTGATCAATACCCTTTGATTGATCCAAACAAGGAGTGAAAGTGACCTCATCAAAAGCCTGACGAATACATGTGTCAGCAAAGAGCTTTCTTTGCCATGGCACTGGTAACTGCACAAGCTGGGAATAAATGAGGGAATTCTTTTCTATTTGGATCGACTTTCTGATCCAAACAAGGCTTGTCAGTTACAAGTGGATTAACCACAACGTTGTCTCCAGCTAGGTTGTTGCCTAGTAATAAATGAATGCCCTCAACGGGTAAAACACACAATGTTCCGACTGTCATGGGTCCTGAGACTAAGTCTGATGACAAATTTACACAATGGAGAGGAACATTAACAAAGGCGCACTCTACTCCCTGAGTAAGAACACTCTCATTAGAAGAAGATGTCTCAGAAAAAGGCAGCATACCTGACAATAAAAGACTCTGACAAGCTTTTGTGTCCCTTAAAATTTTAATAGTGATAGGATTGGCAGAATCACCCACGAGTGATAGAGAACCGTTCGATATGAATGGTTCATAATTCTCCATAACAAAATCAGACTGGTGTTTATTAGACCCAACAAATGTATTGATTTCAATACATGACAGTGACCATGACCTCTTAGAAATAAGAGCATTTGGAATAGGTCTGACTTGATTCTGAGGCATATTTTTCAATTTGTAGCAATCAGAAATAACGTGTCCTTTCTTTTTGCGATAGGTACACGTAGGAAGAGATAAATATGTTTAATTAAGCTTTTCTGAAGCTTGATTTTTAAAAGTTTTGCCACCTTTAAACTGTTCGAAGTGCTGAGTTATGACTAAGAAGAAGTTTTAATTTACATGGCGGTTTTCGTAAATGCAATACATAAGCGGGAAGAATAAGAACGTTCTTCAATATTCCTATTCCTGGCGCGCATTGTAAATGAAGATCTGTCCCTATCTTCCAAACTTTAAAATGGAAATATCACTTTCATTAAAACTAGGATATAAAATAACGAGGAACAGATTGATGATGATACCTTAGTATAAAATACGCAGATAGAAACTTTCGGCTGGCCGGATTCTGGATTGCGGACCGTATGTTGAACAATCCTGGTCTACCTGTAATCTGCATATACATTTTATAAACAAAAGGACAAAGAAAAAACAAAAAAGAATTTAATATTTTCTATATTTGGGGCATAGTCCTAGAACTTTTGATAGATTTAAGCTCTTGTACTTACATTTAAACTAATCATGTGTTATGTATATTCAATTTGTTTGTTGACGTTTCTTAATGATTATAAGTGTTTTGTATCTGTATTTTGAACTTGACCTATGTCCAAAATTAATTAATAGTGTACCTGACTAGTGATATTCATTTTGTAAACATACTTACTGCAATCTGAGTTAAAGATACAGTATTGATTCTGGCCTTAGAAACTTCCAGAAAGGAAATTTCCTATTAATGTAACAGAGTAATCTCCAGAAGAAGGTAACTGCGACCTATGTCAAATACAGGGGTATATAATCTTGATTACGTAAGAGTTATTCATGTTGTCTTAGCATCCGAAGCAGAATCGGTCTTATGGTATGTTTAGGAATTAATTTTGGGCGGATTTATTTTTTTAAAATATTTTTAACTGGAATTACAAAGTACTCAATAATATTCTTGGACTCAAACATTATTTTGAAATTAAAGTGAATTCAGACAAGGGCATTTTGGATTATATTATTGTTACATCAAAATACTGTTTATACATTACTATATTCCAGGCCATTGACAAATTAGCACATTGGAGACTACAGGGACATCAACATATTGAATATCGGAATTTATTTAGAATACTAATAGAATTAAATTGAAACTCTACATTTGGGTTTGTTCGGTTCTCGAACAAAACTCTTGACGTTAGGGCAATATCGTTCTCGTGTAAATGTCCTCGTGTCTCGCTCAAGGACACCATATGAGAGTACAGCATATAAAAGACGGTTACATGGCTCCCGATACAGCTGATATGTCAATGTTAAAGTGTTGAACTTGTAATAAAATGCACATAATGAAACATTCTTGTGGGCTGTATTATAGAAAATCAAAACTGAACCAACGCATGACTAGTCAAATGTATTTGCGCCTAGAGCAACACAGACGTCTGTAAATATCAAGATGGGATCGTTCAAACAGTAAAGTACCACTTGAGAGTGCTTCCTTTAAAGGATTGTCGTTTGTTAGATATTATGCCCCTGAAATTTTATTTGATGACGAATCCGCTTTGAGTCGCTTAATTCAGAATAACGTGGGTTTTGGAAGTTAACTCCACAGTCTTCACTATTTATCGAACCCAGTGCAAGTGCACTCTTACCTTTGGAATATTAATGTGACACTAAATACAGATTTGAGGGATACAAGAATATATGTGTGTGTGTGTGTGTGTGTGTGTCATTCATATTTTTCTTCTCTCTCTCTCTTTCTATCTCTCTCTCTCTCTCTCTCTCTCTCTTAGAATGAATAGATCGCATGTGACCAGTGCCGGATTAAACCCCGTCGAGGCCCTTACGCAGTTGGAATCTTGGGGTACCCTTCGCAAATTATCTCCTAATACGTTTCATTTTGATCCGTTGTCGAGGGGCCCCTAGGCAAGTGCCTAGTTTGCCTATTTGGTAATCCGGCACTGTATGTGACAAGGTGACAAGGTTGTTGACCTTCTAGCATACATTTATGTAATCAAACTGAAAAAGCGCAATCAAGAATACATAAAAATGAACCATACACCACAACAGGTTTCAACCATACCTCACCCCCAGGTTTCAACCATACCCCCCTCCCCAAGGATTCAAGCATAAACTTTTGATAAGTAGTTTTCCACGTGGATCTTAGAAATTGTCAGTGACTGAACTGGACCTGATGCTATTCAGTAGTTTATGTAACCCATACGGTATCGTATACAACACTCGACGACAAAAGGTACAAGTTTTTAAGAAAACAGATAGTAATAAATTGTTTAAGTATCATCACAATCATAACCATGCCTGAAATCAAACAATGGCTAGTGTCGACTGCAAACCAGAAGTGTGACAATCGAAATTTGGATGCAATATCTTAATGCTGAAACAAACATTAATAACAGCCCAAACCTTTCAATTATTAAAATCTATTGTTTACTTATGTTACGCTCAAATGTCTTGTCGAGCGTGCTGCCATGTTGCCAGAGACCACCACCCCACCCCACCCCCAGCAAAATGTTCACCATATCAACGCTCGCAAGAAATGTGTGAACGAAAAAATAAAACATTCATTCATTTTGACAAAATGCACAAATTTTAAGAACTCCCTTTAATCCATGTAGTAATGCAGAATGAAGAAACACATTCATGCATATCAAAGGTTTTCGTGCATTATTTACCACTGCCCACGTAGGTTCAGCATTGTTTGCGACCAGTTGCGGTAACTCGGTGACTTTTTCTAAGTCGATCAACAAAGCCATACAATTATATCTCCATATGAGAAGATTCAAATATATTTTTCAGCTTGTCCATTACCTGCATATATGACATTTACCCCCCACCCCCATAGCTCTAAGAAAGGAATAAAATTGGAATGAACGTGACTATATTTACCAATGAATGACTAATTTACGAATTTCATTTCGAAAAATGAGAGGAAACATCCCATGCGTCCTCATGTGATTGTGTGCATGTGTCTCAATATGACTGTGTGTATCTGTGTGTTTTAAACAAGTTATTTAGAAATCTGATTAATGTCGGAGTTAGGACAATTTGAAACTGAAGATGAATATCGTTTCCTGTTTGTATGCTCAAATTATAAGAGCTACACGTACCAAATTTAGACAGAAACATATTTGGCTTAAACCTATAATGCTATTATTTGTAGAATTAACTATATATAAGTCATCTTCCCTAGCCAAGGTTCCGATATACTAACCCTATCTACACCTTGGTGGATCGATCAGATATTTCTATATTTTTTTCCTAGGGACAGCTATTGGATTTCAGAGCTGACTTCCTTAGTACGTAATGTCAACTAACCAAAGCGTGTAAAAGCGGTTCTCTGTACATATCGGCCGAAAATGGATGATGGGGACAGTTGACGGCATACTTTGGAAGTTTAACATCCAAAGTATGACTATGTTCTAGAGAGAAGCCATTACGCGTGTATTTGAGGAAAAGGATCTATTTGAACAAATACGGACCGGCAGTTGGAATTTTCACATTTATTAGTCCATTCCAATTGTGTGCTCTCCTTCTCTTGATCATGCAGAAACAGTGTTCAAATTTGACTACTTGATTTTGATTGCGTGCCGTGGCTTGCCGCTGCATCCAATGAAATTATTAGACCCGAAGCATTGAAATATCTGACTGATCTGCCAAGGTGCAGTTTTGGTTGACTTATCGAAATCTTAGCTAGCGAAGATCCATATAAGTAACAAATGACAATTATCAACGTAACTATATTTCGGGTAATTGTTAAATCGTAGCTCCCCTTTGCAAAATAATGTTTTGCTTCCCGACTGCTGCGTTTTTATGATTGTTATTTTCTTGATAACGAGCTTGATGCTCGAGTCATATTAAAGTCTTTGTCGTTATGTCCTATTTAGCAAAAATTTCAACCTAGGACTGAGACAAAGGGAAACATTTTGCACATTCAGAAACAATGTTCTTAGTTTGATTTCTATGCCGATTATCTGGAAGAAAAAGAAAAAGAATAATGTATGCACCGAATAAAATTTTTGTAAAAGCTGTTTAGGTTTCTGCGAATGTGTGAATAAAATTATTGCCGATTGATAGATAAAATAACGTCCTATAGAATAATCCGCGATGGCAAGTGCAGCACCCTGGACAAGTACAGACCTAAGTAGTATATAGGGCAGCATTAGGGACAATGGGTCTTACCATTAAAAACAGGGTCCCGGCCCTTTGGGGACTATGTAAATTTAACATGGGGAAAACTGGCCCGGCCCTTTGGGGACAATGGGAATTAACATGGGAATCTATTTTGGGTTAGTCTAGGGACAAGGGAAATTTAACATGGGAGAAAAAAAGCAATTCTAGGGACAAGGGGAATTTAACATGGGATTTTTTTTTAAAATAAAAAAAATAAAAAAAGGGGTAGGCAATTGAAAGTCTATCTCTTTTCGAGAGATTGGAGTGGCCCTGAAAAGGGCCTTTGGCTTTCTTCTTCTAATTTCTTCTATTTCTCCACCAGCTTCTTATTTTATGTCCTACACTTTTTCTCTTCTTTTCTTTCTTTTCTTCCTCCTTTTTCTTCTTTTTCTCTTCTTTCTGCTTCTCCTCCTCTTCTTTCTTCCTCTTCTCATGTTCTTCTTCTTTTTCAATTTTTTCGTTCCATGCTCTCATCCTTATCCTTTCCTCTTCATCCTTCTTCTCCTCCTTTATTTCTTTCAACAGATCACTGATGATTTCCTTTAGTTTTCGTAAGTTGTTAATCTCCATTTTCACTCGATGGGGACTATAAGAACAGTGATCCTCGTTTAGCCTAACTAACATTTGCTCCATCATGCCCAAATTGTCCAGGACGTCTTGCAATTTTTTCATTTTATCAAGGTGGTTCGAAGCCATCTTCTTTTTTGTTCTTTGTAGAATGGTGTGAATGACGAATGTTGTGGGTTCTTATACGAAAAGCGCGGACGTGAAGGAAAACATCCCCCAAGACAAAAAATTTATATTACCTAGATCATTACTTAAAACGCGCTGAAGTGAAGGAAAACATCCCCTACTTTCTTCATTTTCATATTATCTACTATCCACATACGCGAAGCAGCAATAAACAAACCCCAAATCTACTATCCACACACGCAAAGCATTAAAATTAAACCCAAATCTACTATCCACACAAACCAACTTAAGCTCTTACAAAACCCAATAATCTACTATCCACACAAACGTACCTGAGCGCTTACAAACACAAACACATACACTCACACTAGGAAAAAAAGAGTCAGTGTTTATATTCACACTACTCTACATATACACAATGGCAAATCGATTACTATTTCTTTTCTAAAGGTTTGGGTAGCCCTTTAAAAGGGCTGTTTGTTTTGAACTCCATGGCACCTGGTTAATGATGGCACCTTCCAGGCCTGGCACCACACACGCATGTCCTACTCCAATCTCCTTTCACTCTTTTTTGGGGGAGAGCAGAGGCGGAATGAGTGGCTTCAGAATCCCAATCTTCTGTCTCTGGGATTCTGAAATATCCTTCTTGTGGCTGTGGTACAGCCATTCCTCTCTCCTTTTCCTCCTCTTATTTTTTTCTTCTCTCCTCCTCTTTTTTGTTTCTTCTCTCCTCCTCTTTCATCCTTCCCTCTTCGACGATGGCCTCCGCGGCCAGTTCATTTAGTATGAGCCTGGCATATTCCAGGTGCACATGAAGTTTCAACAGTTCGCTAGCCTTCTGCTCATTCTCTAGCGTTGATCAATCAACAAGGGTAGCTAGACTTCCGAGCGATTTTCAATTTATACTAAAAGCACGGACGTGAAGGAAAACATCCCCAAAACAAAATTTATCTTACCTAGATCATAACCAAACAACGCGCGGACCTAAAAGAAACACTCACTCACTTTTTTTACTACCCATTACTATTTTAAAAAATTTCATTAAAAATAATATACTATCCACATACGCGGAGCAGCAATAAACAAACCCCAAATCTACTATTCCCACACGTCAAACATCAAAAAACATTATCTACTATCCACACAAACGTACGTGAGTTCTTACAAACACAAACACATACAATCACACCAGAAAAGAGTCAATGTTTATATTCACACTACTCTACATACACACATTGGCAACTCGATTGTTATTTCTTTTCTAGAGATTGGGGTAGCCCTGAAAAGGGCTGTTTTTTTGTGTGCAAAGTTGAAGCTATGGCGATCTTTTATATTCTAAGAATGCGACGTGCTCTGACGATAGACTTTCTGACGATAGGTCTGCTTCTTCGGAAAGAGAAGAAGAACTCTTTGGTGTCGATACGACAATCGACAAAGCCTCTGTCAGGTTCAGGTTGCTGCTGCTTTTGTTGTTTTTCCTCTTGCTGCTCTCTCTGCTGTTTCTGATGTCTGTACTTCTCTGTCCATTCTTCTTTCTCCCTGTTCATTTCTTCTCTGAAGAGCTCTTCTATCAGGTCTTCAGTGACTTTTAACATTCTCTATCTCTTCTGGCTTCGGTATCAGACTGTGTCTGACCCTATGCAAATTCACGTAGGCTTCGTTTAGCTTAGCTAGTCTGGAGCACATCTTCGTAGGAGGATGAGTCGACAATGGATGGTTAGACTGGAGGCTACCTCGGCGTTAAAGTCAAAGCGCGGACGTGAAGGAAAACATCCCTCCACGGTTTTCGAGCCGGAACGTTCGATGAGTGTCATGAGAGGGATAGTAAGAAGTCAAAGAGCATGAATCAAGATTCCTATAGCCAAACAAACCACAAAGGCCTTTTTTTCAAAACACAACATTATTTTATTCAAAAATCACTTAACACTAACAAACAACTCTAACATTTTTAACAATAATCCAACAATATAACATCAAACATTTTTTCAAATCACAAACATTTTTTTTCAATTAACACTCTATTTTAAACAGGGTTGACAACGTTGTGAATGAAATTGTGATTTCCACTGTTGAAATTCATTAGGCCATTGATGGACACTACGTTTCATAGCTTGAGACAAAAGATAAGCATAATGGTCACATAACCATCGATCTACTTTCACATCGTTTTTTGAAGAAGAACGAGGATCAAAATGAGTCATTAAATGTTCTAACGAATAGCCCAGGCTGCGATGATGCAGAAAATACACACAATATTGTCCACACACCAAGGAATCTGTGCCTTGTAATTTCACATTATTGAATCGGGTGGTCTGAGCATTTCTTCTCATAAAGTCAATGATATCGTCTTCCAAAGGAGGCAATCCATAGGAATCGAAATATTCCACACATCCTTCTTGAGGAAAGTAGACGGCTACCCAGTGGGTTCCTGGGAGATGACTGTCGTCCGTGTCGATCACATAAGCTTGATGGTCTTGAGGTTTGCGATGAGGGAGTTCATTTTTAGCACAGACGACAGGATTCCAAGAAGCCGTGTACGAGCTGTGGTTCAAAAGGTAATAAAGTTCCCCGGTATCCATTGATTTGTGTGGGTTTTTTCTTCTTCACAGGTAATAATAAGTGATCAATTCGATCCTGACTTTTTGCTTGAAAATGTCTGACAAGAAAAGGCATTTAACTTCGTCTCCCCACTCTGATTCAGGAGAGCTTCGATACGACGAATCTCTTGAGTGGTTAATATTGGACAAAAATGTTCACGCAAGTCTTTATACCACTGATGCAACACGACTTCGTCCGCGATGAGACTCCAAGCTTCGTCCAGATATTCGTCCAATTTTTCTTCTTGATTCAACATCAGGCATTTATCGTGTTGAATTTGACTGGGATGATCGTTTTGACATCCATAGCAATCTTTCTTGATCAATTCCGTCATTTTTTCGACCAAGTGTTTGGCAAAACAGGAGACTAAATGGGCTTGTTCTGGCCATCTCGACTTCATCATGATAACTTCTTCTTCCACAGTCTCCTCACACTTCATCTCCAAAGTTTCTCCACTTTGTAAAGAGGGATAACAGTCTTCCATGGCTTCTAATAGTCCAGAATGACTTCTCTCAAACTGTTGATTTCTATCGTATTGTCGAATTCTGCATACAGGATGGCGTTCACTATGTCTTCCAGCTCTTTTGCAAACTGAAGTTCCACACGAATCTGGCCGGATTTTATAGGGTGGAAATGTCCCTCGTCGCTGCCTTGGTCTGGAGTGAAATCGAAAGCCCACAAAGCATAGCCTCCTGCATAATCTTCGTACGTAATGCCGTGACTGGTGTTGGTTCCTAACTGGCCGGTGGCTTCGTACAGGGACAAGTACGATCTCAAGTAATTCATCTTCGTGTCACTAAAGTCAGGTTCGAAAGGTCTGGTACACAAGGTCTTGCCATCGCGACTGACTTCGATTTACTTCGCCTTAAAGTGTTGAAAGTTGAAAGGATTTTTAGTCAAGGTTCCGTTGAAGGCTTCATTCTCGACCATACCAAGGATTAAACGCTTGGGTAACTGTCCTTGAAACAGATGATCTTCGATCATGGAATGATGGTTGGCGGGAATGGTGAACGTTTTCACTTCCACACGTCGTATGGGATACTTGGCGGTCGTTCTGCTCAAAGTGTTACTGATGTCATTTCCCACTTTAGGTAACACTTCCACGCGTCGTACGTAGAGTTTGGCCTCCTCGATTTTGCTTTTGGGATTGCCACCATTAGTAGCATCAGTATCAGCCAACAAATGGAAAGCGGTACTGCTACGATTCAGTCTCAAGCGAACATTTACACCGTTCAGCAAATATTTCTCTTGCAACCACATGTCCAAATGCAAACGATCCATCAGTTCTAAACTCTTTCCATCTTTGATTTTGTCTCTCCGTTCTACAAATCCCTCATTGGTGTCTGCTTTTTTTTTTGGGGGGGGGGTCATCACTAAGACCTGTTTTATCAAAATCGCTCGCTTCGTCAGGTTCCCATAGCAAGAAAGCATTGAGATGAGTGTTCTTGGCATCTATTCTGTACGTCAAGAGATTTTCCAGGTAGGCACGGTAAGGATAAGTATCGATGCTGCTACTGACCAGTTTGTTATTCAAGTACAAGTCCACTGAGCTGAACAAGGAATGCGGGAGCTACTTTCTCCTCGCCGTTTATAGATCTCCTCCTTTATCTAGAACTTTGACTTTCAAGTACAAGTAACTGCTGTTCAGATCGATGTAATCATCGGGCTGTCCTTTGATTTCAAACTCGATGGGAGCGGAATCTGTCAATGGGGAGACAGAGTGAAATTCCACCCACTGGGATTCTTGCATGGTCATCATAGTGGGGGGCATGGCAAACAGTTGCAGTTCCGACTTGGAACAAGCGCAAGATTCTCGGTGCATCATTTTTTTTTCTCTTTCTCAATAATCGAAAACGTCTAAGTCTCGAACGGTTCTTCTTTTCTTAGTCTTTCTAACTTTAGACGTGTGAAGTCTGGTGAAAGGGTGTTTTCTTCGTCGTCTCTTTTTGCCTTGTCCATGCTATGGCTTCAGGGAAGCGGGAATGCTTGACTCGGTAGGGTGCAGGACATTTATAGGTGTTCTCGTTGGCCCAAAATGTCTTTACCCTTTTGCAACAAGACATTTTTACCTGCCTTCAAGAAGGCTTCTTTGGGGTTTTTGTTTGTCGATGATGACATTTTGGAGAAATTCTTTGCCTTGTGTCAGTGCGGCATCTTTCAAGGCGTGCAGTCCGCGTGTCACCATCGGTTTCAACACCGGAGCCACCGAACGAAAAGCCGATTTTAACATATCTCCTAAGCCGTGTCCTCGCTGTAGAACAACCCCTCGGTATACTGGATACATGACTTACGAGTCGTGAGAGAACCGTTTTCGAAAATGGAGTTTCACCGTGACTTTTCCTTTGGTGAATGGAATAATTTGTCCCAAATCTCCTTTTATAGCAATGTTGACCGTGTCCAAATACGACTTGCTGACAGGCAAATAATGAGGATGTACAAATTCGCGGCGTATGTGATAAGTGTTTCCACTTTCCTGGTCATCGTTCGTGGCAGAATTCACTTTGAAAGGAATGACACGCAGTAACGGTACGGAAGTGTGTCCCACCACGTTGTACTCCACCACATCGGAGTACACGAAAATCAAATTCAGTCCCTGGTTCAGTTCTACCGGGAAACGAAAATACCTCGCAAAATGCCCGTTGTTGTCAATGTCTGCGATGTGAATCCTTTTGGTGTGCTTATCCGTGACCATATTGAGGTCTCCACCCAAAATGTCATACAATTCAGGGGAAAATTTAATACGTATACTTTTTTCCTCACTTTCAAATTTGATTAGCAGACGATGAGACACTTTATGGTACTCAATGGTGACACGTTTTTTTAGTCCGGTCAGAACTTTGTCAAATGCTGCATGGAATTTGTCAGCGATTGCCTCCGCCAGATGTTGACCACTAAAATAATGGCCTGAGTTAATTTTAAAGTGATAAACGTAAAAAGGAGAAGTATCACTGCTGCGGGGTACTGTGTCCTTCGGAAGTGATATATGTTGATTAGTGGTCATCATGGTTGGCAGCACCGTTTGGTCCAGAATTTCGACGTCAAAAGTGTTTTGAGTTTCAGTGATGTTTTTGATTTGTGTTGGGTAAATCATTTCTACCAAAGCCACTTCCCAATGGGCTTCGTGATCTAATGGGATGGCCTGAGGTAATTTGGCCGTGTAACAGCACAACGTATTGTTGGGAAACACCTCCATGAACTGTCACTGGGTTAGGTTAAGTAAAATTGGTTAGTGTGACTCATAATTCCAGAGTTTTGTGGCTGTCCGAGGGGTTACTGGACGTCAGAGGCGCGTCTCAGCTCAAAATGGGGTTGTTGTGGTTGTTATTGGAGTGGTGATTGACACTGGCACTGGACACAAGGTTCCCGTTGTTCCCGTTGGAAGAGAATTTCAGGGAGGGATTGGGAAGCAGGTAACCGATGCAACTGCTCAATAAAATGGTCCACAATTGTTTGTCTCCTTGTTGCAAACTCAAATTGGCAATGGCTGCACCGATGACACAATACACCACGAAGATTTGGCAGAAAAAGATGATTTGCGTTTTAGGCACACGTTCTCCACACCACACCCACAAGGGTTGTTTTTGTAAATCTTGATGAGAAGAACTGGGTGAAGGAGTGGTAGCAGTAGTAGCTGAGTCTGTGTGAAAGGGCATGATGGTCACTTCTTTTTATAGTCGATGACTTGCGAAGCGTCGATCCAAGAATCGAAACTGGGTGGATATCCTTTCCAACGTACTTTGACTTCTTTGACACGTTGTTTGCCCACTTTACGGGTTCTGCGTTGAAGAATGCTTTCGATGTCGTACACGTCGTCTTCTTTTTTGGTGACACGTTGTAACTCGGGCAAATAAAACGTTCCTTTGAGCACTTCTCCGTTCATGTCTTCCAATTTATAGACGGCAGGATGACGGCTATGCACTCGTCCAGTGACACGAAACAATTCGGTAGTCCAGTTAGGTAAGTAACCTTTGTCGAAAGTGCGTTTGGTTTTGCCGATGCGTACCCAATCTCCTACGGCCAACACTCCACTTTTCTTGGGAACAGCCCTCGTCGGGGACGTACCAAATAGGCGCTCAAACACCAGCACTTCGTTTTCGGGAGTCACCTCTTGCGGCGCACGTCCAATGCTTCGATCGTAAGATTGGTTGTACGCTTGCACCAGGTGCGGTAAGATGTCGATGTACTTCAGAGTGTGATGATGCGTAAAATATTTCCCCATGCGTTCTTTCAAAGTGCGTTGAAAACGTTCCACGATGCTGGCTTTCGTTTCAGGATTCTCGGTGGTAAAAAAATGAATGTCACGTTTCTTTAATTCTTTTTGGAAAGCTTGGTTGAGAAATTCGGTACCTTTGTCTGTTTGCCATCGAAGAGGGTGACGACCGCTTTGTTTCAACACTCGTTGCAGGGCTCGCACTAACTCGCTGCTCGATTTGGAAGTCAAGGGCACGACCCAGGCAAATTTGGAAAAGACGTCGATGACACAAAACAAATATTTGTAGCCGCGATTGTAGCTGGCCAAATGAGAGACATCGGCTAAATCGGCTTGCCATTGATGATCAATGCTTTCCACTCGGGTGCTACTTCTGGAAAACTTGCGTCGAATGGGTTTGTGTAAAGTATAGGTAGCTTGTTCTTGTAACCGTCGTTGCACTTGAGGTAAACGGAGACTTTTCAGTCGAGTTTTGGCAGCACGATACAATTTTTGAACTCCTGCGTAACCTGCAGGATGGGAGGGATCGTAGTAAATGCTGGCTAAGACTTTTTTCATTTTTTTTTGTGTTTGTGTGTTAATAAGACACCCACTCTTGGAGGATGCCAATCTTTTTCTCTTGGGGTACTTTCTTGGATTGCAATGCTTTGCGTGTGCGACGGGCAATAGGTGTCGAGGAGGAGGATGTCTGAACAGGGGATATCGGTTCTTGTTTCACTTCTGTCTTCACCTTCTTTTTCTCTTGTGATGAAGAAGGGGTAGTCATCATCTTTTTAATCCATCCAATTCTGGAGGTAGGTGGTGTTGTTAACTTGCGTACTTTTTCTGGAGGAGTTTGAAACCCTTCTTCTTCTTCTCCTTTTTCTGTCTTGGTCACTGGTAGTGGTGGTGGTGGTGGTAGAGGTGATGGTGCTGGACTTTTCATCAAGGTCTTAAAATCTTTCAGAGTGGGAAGAGCTGTTTCGTCTAAGGCTTTCTGGTGAAAGAGTTGCAGTCGTTGCAAGAGTTGACCGTACTTTTGCGATTTTTCTGTTTCGGACAAATCTTGGCGATCCATCAAGGACTGCAATTCGTGTTGTAACTGGGACATCTCGCCCAAATTGGGATTGGGAGGTAAATGCGGGGTGCGTTGTTCTTGCCAACGATGGTATTCCATCCATCGTTTGTAAGGCACTAAAGCTAGTTCTCGTCCTTCCATGGGATGTCAGGGGTCGATTCTGAGATCTTGGGACTTCAGAGGTCCTTTTTATCTTGCTCCCACCAGTCCTCCCAACATGGTTCCCAAGACTCCTTTCAGCAATGGGCCTAGCAAGAGGGGTAAAGTTCCTCCATGTTGGACCAACATCTTCTTCTTTTGACGAATGGGAATTTTCTTTTGAACCATTTGGCGAAGAACGTGACGATGTTTGCCTAAGCATTGTTTCTGGTGTTTGGACAAAGGGATCGTGCCTTTCAACACGTTCAAACAACATTCGCACACGGTATCGATGACCTCTTTGGAAGCTGACTGAATGAGTTGTTTTTCGTAGGGGTGGAGAAGCTTTGGACAGGACAGATAACATGTCCCCATGTTTAACAAAACGAGGAGGCAGTCCTTTCCTTTTCTTTCCTTGGGGTTGTTTAGAAGAGGGATGTTTTCTGGAGGGTGACATCTTTGAGTCTTCAGCACCACCAAAAACACAGATACCCCTACTTGGTCACAGGTCTTTTTGATACTGGAACGCGTCGCCACTGATTGTCTTTACGGCGTATTAACTTGAGGACAGGCATGACACGTCGTGCAGGGGTACGCAACGGACTAAATCGAGCCAGTTCTTGCTTGGACAAATCCAGTAAACTTTGTAACATACCCGATCTTTCTTGGACTTTGATTTTGGGAGAAGGTACTTTGTGAGCAGCGGCCACTGCCGCTAAATTGGAGGGCCCTGCCACTGGGGAAGTTCTTGGGGTTATCAACGGAGAAGTTCTTGGTGTGATCAACGTGTCCAAGTACTTTTCAGTTCTTGGTGTCATCAACGGGGAAGTGAATGAACCTGACGCTACCGGAGACGCGGTCACCGCCGTTGCAGGTCGTGGTTTGCGAGTGTAAGGTTGCGTCCTGGCCGAAGTGCCTCTCTTGCGACTAGTTTTCTTCTGTGGACTTTTCTTTTTCTGGGGACTTTTTCTCTGCTTCTTTTTCTGGGGGCTTTTCTTTTTCCGGGGTGGTGTCTGGTAAGAGGAGGGTCCCGCCACTGGAGAAGTTTTTGGAGACACGGGTCTCCTTGGGGACTTGGTCTTGACACCGTGGCTCTTTTTCTTCTTCTTGGAGCTTCGTTTGACTTTTTTCTTGGGGAGAAGTTTGGGAGCATTAGGATCCCATCTTAAGAGAGAGCGAATGATGACCCCACCTAGAGTACCGCTCCCTCCAGGTTTCAAAATGATTTGTTTTTTGGTTTGAGTGTCGATGCGAGGATCGGCCAGTTGGGTCAAAGCGACTATGTTTCGATCAAAAAAGCGTTTGGTTTGATGAGGAATCTGAATGATCCCTTGTAGTAATTGACGTGCTGTCACCGTGAACCATCTTAAGACTTCTTTGAGACTAGCTTCTAAGACGTGAGCCCGTATTTGTGGATTTTTTTCTCGACTGATGCCATATAAGGCACGAATCAATTTGACGGGAAGATGCGACTGAAGGGACGTCATGTTCAAACTGTGTGAGACAGACGAAAAGTGTCTGAGGTTTTTATAGATTTTTTTGTTGAGTGAAGTTAAGTCGAGGACGGAGACGTGTACAGGACAGGCCCTCCGTCTTGGCACCAGTGGTGAAACAAGTGGGTACGAAATCGCAAATCCTCGGGGTCGTAGGTTTCAAATCGACGAGTAAATAAGCGTGTGGAGTTTGAGTGGCATCGTCGTACGCCTGAGTCAGCCAAGGCGTTCCTAACTGTTTGGCTAAGACTTGCACTTGCGATTTATCTCGAGGGCTTTTAAACAAGACCACGTAATGCGCATTGAGACTGATAGTGCGATGGGCTTTACTTTGTTGAAAGAAATTTTGAGTGATGTAAACGACACTGGCATTACGGTGATGCCCTTTGCGCGTGAACCAAAGTTTAATTTCTTCTTCGTCTTCTCCTAACATATCGTCGAAAATAACCAAATGGGTTTGACGGGAGTCAGAGACGATGCCGTCGTCTTCTTTAGGAATGCCTTCCACAAACACGATGGAATCGCCTTGACTTTCTCGCAAGAGGCTGTACGCCGATTGCCACTCTTTGTAACACCACACGATCCATTGAAGTGGCCGATCGATCAAATGATGTTTATGTTCGATCAAACGTTTGACGAATTCGGTTTTGCCTGAACCGCTAGGTCCAGCAATGAGCATGTTAAAGGGATGGCGAAGATACAAAGCCTCCCAACTGGCACGATCTAAGTGTTCGTCGATGACTTTGACAGTGGAGGAAAAGGGATCAGAGACGGCAGAAGTAGCCATAGTGTTAGGAATGTCATGTGTGACACGAAAACAGACAAGACAAGAGTTTATATACTTTTTCAGGACACGTTTATTGAATGTTTTAAACATGAGCACGAAAGACAAAAATACATAAAAGCCAAAGGCTTAAGTACAACGATAAAATGCACATGACAACCATCAACGTGGAATAAAAACAAGTGTCTGTACAACATGTTTTGGGTAATGTTCTGACCAAGGTCACACAAGTGTCCTCCCGAAAGGGTCTTTCAGGCATGTCCACGACAGTCCTTTCGTGGGTGACGGGTTCTTCTTCTTCTTCTGGCACGGTCACTAACACAGGTTGAAAAGTAACTTTTTTCTTTGAACAACTCTCGTGCATACTGGGCCACTTCTTGGGTCCAAGCTTCAAAACCCCCTTTTTTCCAGTCACGGACATCTGTCCAATGGGGGTGTAAGTCACAAGCTACACACACATCGTGATACACGTCTTCGGTAGCTAAAAGTTGACGAATCTTTTTTTTCCCGTAAAGGTCGAGAAGTATCCAGATGAAAACGCAAGGCTTTGAGCAAAAGGAGTCTTTCGTGATCATTTAACGACATTGGGGTGGTAAGTACTGTTCGTAAAGAGTCCACAAGGAATCGGCTGGCAAACGAAATCCCAGAAAACAAGTCACTACGACACACACTATGCGTCGTCCCAAATTGAATGGATACAGTTCTTGTAATAATTGATGGTAATGATCCACGGTTTGAATATGGTCATTGAGTTCCTTCCACGGAATCTGTTCAGCCACATGTGATAAAAGTCGTGGCATGGATTCCTGTTTTTATACTCTCTTTGTTTCGGAAGCAATACACGTACTTTCTAGCCAGAGATCTTCGTTCTCCAGTGGGGAATCTAAATCTTGCATACTGTAACCTAAACTTCAGAGTTCGATTAGAAGTTTGTTCTTCCTCTAAGTAGATTCCACGTAAAATATGTTGGTAATCCTTTAACTTGTCTTCCTCAATCCGATGCACTAAGTGAATCTCGAAGTAACCAAAATGATGAACATTTCGTTCATTCACTAACTCAAAGTGTTGAACAAGGTCTGACGCTGAAACAATTTCTGACGAATCAGTTATTTTATACCATTCAAGTACCAGTGGTTAAACATCTGGTGACGTAACGGATGCAACTGTTCTTTACGTTTGACTTGTATTTTGACCAGCTCTCGGTAAATGCGTTCTCTCAACTCCACAGGCAAACCACGAATGTTCTCTTGTAAAGTATCCATGAATAGGTCATACTAAATTCTCTTTCTGACGCAATAAACGTACCGTTTGCACAGACATGGTTTTAATTCATTGTCGAATCTAAATCGTTTAATCACTAATCTACACATTAAAATTCTTTCAGATGTTTCCTCTTTCACTAAGTTGACATTGCGTAAAAGATGTTGGTAATTCGTTAACTCTTCCGCTGGAATTGGATCCAGTAAGTCTACAATGTAGTAGATAGAATTATCAATACCAAACCAATTCTTTTTAAAACTAGGGGCTCGTTGATCAATGTCTGTCCAATGGAACACTTTCAACTCAATCAGTCCTTGTATAGCATTCAGGTACCAGTGGTTCAAACATCGGTGACGTAACGGATGCAACTGTTCTTTACGTTTCACTTGTATTTTGACCAGCTCTCGGTAAATGCGTTCTCTCAACTCCACAGGCAAAGCACGAATGTTCTCTTGTAAAGTATCCATGATTAGGTCAGTCCGTACAATTCACAATCTTCTCCTAGAGCAAAAGTAATCCACATAGTGAGTAATTTCTGACCACTGCCATTCAGGGTAACGTCCAAGAATGTCACTGAACTCTTTTGATGTAAACGGTCTAGAGTAATATAATAGGACGAATGCACCCTTGACGCAGAGAAATCTAACACTTTGATTGACTTTTTTCACTTTCCTCTTGTGAATTTCTCGGCACAAAAGTTCTACAGTCACCCATTGAGATTTCACTCTGGCAATCCCCTGCCAAACTTCCTTGTAAATCTTCTCTTGCAGTTCTTTGGGTAATGATTCAATATCGCTTTTGAAATCAAGTTTAAATACTGGTCTCGGTAATGTCCAACATTTGACTCCTAACCAGTTTGGTTTCTTCTCCAACGACATGGTAAGTTACTTCAATGTCTCGGTCCCATTAAGGGTAAGTAATGACAATTCGGTGACCAACGAGCATGTTCTAGGTAGGCCGAATCTTGTAGTTCCCAGTGGTGAAGTGACACACCGCAACTGAAGCACTTGACTTTATCCCCTTCCCCCAAGTAGAAAAATCCGGCTCTGGCTAATTCTTCGGGGGTCGGTCCTCCCAGATACTTAGGCCATTTTCCTTTGAACGATTGAAGACGATTTTTAAAGTCGCAGTATTCCGACAAACGCACAGGAAACGAATATTCGTCTTTCACAGGTTCGTTTCGATGAGGGTTGGGTGACATGGACAGGTGTTTGCTCAGGGCTGAATGACATCCGTAGGGAGGTAGACGTGAAGGTGGACATTCACCTTTAAAACGAAACCCAGTAAAGTGTCCAAGAGGACGAGCGGCATCGCTTTCGCATCCCTCAGGTTTGACACGCACATCATCACTTTCCATGATAGAGGTAGTGAGAACAAAGTTCTCATGATGCTTTACGGCATCGCTAAGGTCACAGCGTACACCATCGTTCCCATCGCAAGGCTCACAATCGCATTCCACTTCAGAAGCCCCAAAATTGAATTGTGCCTTTCTGAACTTGTTTTGTGTTTCTCTGAAAGTATTCATCTTGTTCGCTTGGTCTTGGTAGTCACAATGAACTATCGATCTTGCCTAGGGTTCCTTTCTATACTAGTCGCAATGCAGTCTCAAGCTTGTACATCGTTCCTTTTTCATGTCTAGTTTTGGAAGGTACCGTTTCTAAGGTACCGTCATAATTGTACCGTAGTGTAATGGGTGGAAAGGCCATAGAAAGGTAAGGGCAGTGCGGAGACCATCGAGTATGTTCCAGAATAGCTGAATCTTTATAGATACATAGATCCATTCGTAACTTCAGTCCGCAAGCGAAACACTGTACTTCGTATCCCAATCCTGACTCAGGTCCCAAGTAGACAAATTCTGTTCTAGCTAAAACATGCGAAGAAGGTAATCCTTCCCTATCCGTAGGCCATTTCTGAAACGTGTCCAATCGACGGGCACGATCACAATAGTCAGGTAAGAAGACTGGAAAATGGTAGGGTTTGAACTTGGAGTTCTCATCGGGTTTCTCACTCGACTCTTGCTGTGGCGAAGTCATGCTTCTGGTGGGTGGCTATCCTCTTACAACCAATGTTTTATACCAACGTGTCCATACGGTAAGGTAAAATGATTGGGAAGTCGAACTCGCTTCTGGTACACGATTTGATAGACTTTTTCCAAGGGTCGACTGACTATGTGATGAGTGGGTAAACGTACAATCTTGTTGGGTTGATAGGTGGTCACTTTAAAGTGTTCATCTTTTCTAGACTGCAAGGCTTCTTTCAATACCCCAAAGTTCACCACTCGACTGGTAAGATAATTCAGAGTCAGTCCTTTCACTTTGCACGTCGTGTGCACTTCTCCTTGTTTGTCCCGGTATTCGTAGCCGTAATTTTTAGGACCACCACTGACGAAACTTAGAATCTTGTCGTCGGGGTGCTCGTCTGTCCAGGCTCCTAAACGGTCTCCTTCGATGTCAGGGTGATATTGACTCGTGTGATGGATGTAAATGCAACTGTCCGTGTCAAAGTACAGGACACGTTCCCCTAACAGTTCTAAAGCTTCGTACAATTTTAAGCGAGCATGAGCTGTCACGTAAGCCGCAATGATGACATTTCCAAAGGGGTCGTCTTGTACAAAGTCCAGATCTTCTTCGTAATTGACCAAGATCAAATTCTCGCGAACGACGTCCACGTGTTTCATGAATTTGGTTTTGTCGTGAATCATCTGTAAATAGCGGGAAGGTTCGGTCAAATATTCCGTCTTGGGTAAACACGGTCGTTGTGCCATTTTGCCCCACAAGCAATTTAACATCACTTTGGCAAACGATCGCGTGCCTTCGTTTTTCTCGATGTGATCTAAAGTGATGCCTTCTTGTGCCCAGTATTTCTCTTTGAATGTCTTTTGGTCTTCGGGAGTGTGACACCAGGAAGGATAGCCACTGGCTTCTTGCTTCAGTTTCAAAAAGGCATCCACGTAGTCTGCGAAAATGCCTTTCTGACTGGGGTCACCCTTGTGGTATTGTTGTGTCTTGGGAAAGTGGCAAATTTCGTACACTTCTAACAGTTGCTATCCCATGTCCATAGCTTTGAACAATTCTACGCTGACCCACGTCCCCGTCAAGGCTCGTTCTTCCTGGGTGTGCTGACAAGGTTGATCTTGGTTGCACGTTTCGGCACAAGTACGGCACAAAGGAAACATCAGTTTGCCTTGGCAATGGTGAGGTAAGACGGGATGGTATAGGTTCGTGGGAGGCAAAACTTTGCACTTGATCAAGCCTTCGTATTGTCGAATGTTTTTCAGGTCGATGTGTTCCATCAGCAATTGTGGGTGCCCTGCAGGAAAGCGACAATATTTGCACACGTAGGGATACAGCAAACACACGTCCAAGTATTTGACTTCTTCTCCTTTCTCTTCGTCGGCTTGGTACAGCAAACAGGTGGCATTGGTCCTTCCTCCGTACAAACTATCCCTCGGGTTCAGGGGGTCCATGAACTGGTAGCTTTCCACGAGGCGTTTAAACTCGGAATCGGTTTTCAAACGGTGATCGTACTCGTGTTCCCACATTTCCACCACTTGGTATCCTTCCTGTTCTAACTTAAGGCGTCGCTGACAAGTGGCCTGGTACAAGTCTTCCATGGTTCGTTGTAAAAACTGATTTATAGTGCCGCGGTCAGGGTAACAGTCGGGGCATCTGTGAAATAAGCAACCGTTAAACTCGTGCACGATCTTGGGATTTTCTAAGTCCCAGTCATCGACCGAATGCGTTCCGATGGTCTTTTCGCCCCCTCCGTTGCGGGCATGCTGAATCCATTTGTCTTCCTTGTCGCACAAGTAATGTAACCAGCGTAGGGCTTTGACCGAGTATTGACGTTTGACATAGTTGGTCGTTTGAGGACTGATGACAGCCACGGTGTTTTCAGGCATGAATCGTTGTCGGTAGACTAAGGAACACGCTTTGGCAATGGTGCAAGCTTCTTTCAAAGGATCAACCCCTCCGTGTTCCATGAACAGTTCTCGAAATTTTCCACAGCAACGCCGTAAAATGTCCACGTCGGAACGACAATACTTTAACATTTCTTCCTGAAAGTCGAAAGGGTCTGAGGCGTGAGCCTGGTACCAAGCGTAGAAATCTTCTCGTTGTTCGGTACGCATGTTGTCGGGGTCGTAATAGTGAGCCTCGGGCAAATAGGGTATAACGGCATGTTGATCGGCTTCCGTATTGAAAAAGTGAGGAAAGTACCCTTTAGCCATTTCTGTCATTCCAAACGTTTTAGGCATTCGACTCAAAGGCATGGCTAAGTAGCTCATCGAATCTTTAAACTGCACTTGTCCCACTTGCATGAAAATGATTTTGGCTCCGTTCAAAGTGACTTTAGGACGTTCGGTGCCATGTTCCGTATAGTATCTCAAAAGAAACTGTCCATCGTATCCGGAGAAATTGTGAGCCATCACCGTGGCATGACCATGACAATCTCCGTAACGTTCGATGTCCTCTTGGCTCCACGTCTTGTCGATGGGGTCTAAGACCCATCGAGCGAAATCGGCTAGCGTGTTCGGTCCTCGAAAGATTTTTTCACGCCCTCCAGGAATCTTGCTGCAGTGAGGGCAATGACTCAAGATGGGTTCTTGAATGCACTTCTCGCACGCTCGATGAGCCACGCAGAAATTAGGAATGTGGATACCGGTCTCTTGCATGTATTCGAAATCGAAAAAGATGAATTTGCCTTTCTTCTTCTTCTTGTGTCCATCTTCTTTCTCTGGTTGCGGTTGGTATTTTTGCACGTAGCATTGGTGTTCCAAGTCCACGATGTGGTGACAAATGTGACATTTTTTCTTTCCTCGAGATACATGTGCCTTGGCACTGTTGGTACATATGCCTTGTCCACACGTAGGGCAAAATCTCAGGAGTTTACAAGTACATTTCTGCTGTGAACCTTGCGTCTTCAGATGTTGTTGGTAACAGGCAGGGCTGACAAACGTGCGCAGACAAGCTGGACAATGCACTCGTTCTTGCCCTTCGTTCAGACAGGGTGGAGATGCCAAGCATCCTGAGCATTTCGATCGACAATGCTTGTGTTGCTCTCGATTGTTATAACCATAGTCACATTTCTCGCAATAATAAGCATATCCCAGGAATCCGGTGATGGTGGTAATGGTATCGAAATGGTTATCGTGATGATAGAGGTGAATGTATTTTCCATCCTTAAAGTCTTGGCCTCGAAACAACAGAGGTCCGCGCACTTCTTGATGGTGCACTTTCAAGGTGTAGTGTGGAGCTAGGACATCTTGCAATTTTTGCATCTCAGGAATACCGCAGGATGTGTCTTTGGACATTCCGGCTTGTTGCAACAGGAGTTCTGCTTCGTTTCGTTGTTTGGCTCGGTTCGATTTTCGAATGTTCTCCCAGGCTCTTTTCCATTCTACTGTGTCGTTTTTGTTGGCATAGGTTCGTCCCACCACGATAGCCCTGGCTAAACACATGTGGTCTTGAGAATTGTAAATTTGGACGAGGCTCTTTTTGGTGCTACGAAGGTCGTTCACCAATAACACCTTTTTGCGTTGTCCGGTCCCTTGAGGAGGAGAGACGTGGGTCATGTCCAATGTGACTTTTCCATCGGTGATGTCAAACTGGTCATTGGATTGTTGTACGTGTTGAATCTTGTCCATGACTTTGGAAGCGGTCAATTCTGCAGGGCTGCTAAACTCGATCCAAACAGGGGATTTCAAGCCGTCGTGTTATATGGAAAGTCTCAAGCGATCGTCTTCTTTGGATTGACATTGTCGCTTGAGTGTGCTGAGCAAAGAATCCCACATGTCGGTGATGAACCCTTCTGCTTTCTCCAAGGGTACTTCGGACTTGAAATCTTTAAACTTCACCGTGTATTTGTAAGCCGTGGTTCTAAATTTTCTAGAAGGACGCTTTTCCGTCTCTTGAATGGAATAGTACTTTTCAGGGTTGACTAAGGGTGATGAACTTTGTTTAGAGGGTTCGGATTCTGGTTCACTCATGTCCTCTTCAAAATCACTGGCATGAATTTGTGCCAAGACTTCAGCCCTGGTACGAGGCGATAGATCACGTTTCTGCCTCTTACTTTCTTCGTCTTTCTTCTCAAATGAATTGGATCGTTTCATCTTGATAGCAAAACGTTAAATGACTAAAGTTTAAACACCATGGACTAATTTATAGTCATAGCAGACCAGCGTATATAAAAGGTTATGTGTCTTGTCCTTTCACTATTCATTTCACTCTCAAACTAAGCACAACGATGGAAGAGATTACACGAATCGAACGTTTCATCAGAGCTTTGCGAGGGGTCATTAGAAAATTCTCTTCAGACCAGCCGACGGACTACTCTCCTTCCTTGCAAGATAAAAGTCAAGATACTTGCTATATCTGTCAGAAGAAAGGGCATTGGTCTTCAGAGTGTCCAGACCGTCAAAAAAGAAAAAAAGGGGTTAGAAAAGACAAAAGTCAAGATACCTGTTATTATTGTCAAGAAAAAGGACATTGGTCTCCAGATTGCCCAAAAAAGAAACAAGAGGAGTCAGAAGAAGAGAGGTATTCTTCAGAGGAAGAAGAAGAGGAAGAAAGCAGCCAGGTGAAGAAAAAGAAACAGGAGAAGAAAAGAAGAAGGGAAGAAAGTGAGGAGGAAGAGGAGGAAAAGACTGTAACGGTGAAGAATTTCAAAAAACAGAGAGACTAAACAATGAGACAGAAGAAGTGTATGAACTTTTTAAAGGGCTCTGTTGTGAATTGTGAATTGGATTGTTAATATTTATAAAAGAATAAATTAGGTATTAAAAGGTAAGTATCTTTGAGTTTTGATTTTAAAATAAGAACGTACACTCACACACTCATACACACGTACTATAGTGGTAAAATGGGTTGTTTTTTTTTTAGTTTGAATGGATGTTGGCAATTGAAAGTCTATCTCTTTTCGAGAGACGTGGGTGGCCCTGAAAAGGGCCTTTTTTGGTGTAGGGGTGAGTTTAAGCAATCAACTTTAGCTGTCTTAAGCCTTTGCCACGGCCAAGGCCTACTTCTGGACTGAGTACTGTTGATGATGATGATGATTTGGTTGAAATCACTAATGGTGGCACGGTAGGCTTAGTCACATTGTTGGAGTGTTTAGCTCGGGAAGGTCGTATTCTCTTCGGTCGTAATAAAGAAGTCTGATACATTTGTTTCAGACTTCTTAACTCTGCTAAAATGTCTAACAGTACCGTGACCGTTTGATTTTCACACCCTTGTTTCTTTGCTGCTGCTTCTTCTTGTTGCTGTTTTTTCTTACCTCTTCTTCTTGCTGTTGTTGCTGTAGGAGAAAAGCTTGTTCCGCTTCCTTTTGCTGTTGTATAAATTTCTCCAATTCTTCTTTCTGTCTCTGTCTAAAATTCTCTACGTGTGGTAATGAAGGAGAAGGTGGCGAAGGTTCCGGAACAAATTCTTGCGAGGTAAGAAAATCCACAAAATCCCAATTTACCGCTTCTGAAAGTAAGTCCGGGTTCCCTTGGGTGGTCTCTACTGCTGGTGCACCCCAATTTATCGTTTTCTGAGTTTCCGTCATGTTGAAAAACTGTCGCATGAATTGACTGCGCACAGGCGCTAGCGAATCTATATAGACCACGTGACGTCACAGACTGCTCTCTTCCGATTGGACGTGGGCTGACTGAATTTTGTAACGCGTGTTTGGATTGGTCAATGAACTCAATCCGTTTCAATCCTTCCTCTACCTATAAATAAGCGCAGTTCACTGCATTGATTCACCTGTTCTCGGCGCCTCAACATGTGGACGGACGTTCGATCTTCTACGCTTGTGTCTTCGATGATGTTCAGGACGGACATACCGATGTATGTCCGATCCAAGTGGACAGTTGTCCATAGGACCGACACCAGCCTATGGATACGTAGGATTTACGTGGAGAGGCAAGGATGCCTCAAAAGAGTGTTAGTCTACGGACCTACCATAAGACGAAGCCTAAGACGAAGAAGATGTTGCAGATGCCCTTTATGTTAAGGGCATATTAACATAAACCCAAAGGCCCTTTTCAGGGCCACTCCAATCTCTCGAAAAGAGATAGACTTTCAATTGCCTATCCCTTTTTTTATTGTTTTTTTTTCTTTTTTTAAAATCCCATGTTAAATTCCCCTTGTCCCTAGAATTGCTTTTTTTTCTCCCATGTTCAATTTCCCTTGTATTAGACTAACCCAAAATAGATTCCCATGTTAATTCCCATTGTCCTCTAAGGGCCGGGCCAGTTTTCCCCATGTTAAATTTACATAGTCCCCAAAGGGCCGGGACCCTGTTTTTAATGGTAAGTCCCATTGTCCCTAATGCGCCCCTATATACTACTGACCTATGCATCTGACTTAACATGTGTAAACGAAGTAGAATTGTCTGTGAAGGAGAAAAAGAGTATAAGTATGAGCGAAATTCGAAGATCGACTGATACCTGTCAACATTCGCGTCTCCAATTACAGATCTCCACCAAATAAAAGGAGCAATGTATTGAGGTAGTTATAATTACAACTGTATTGAAATAAATTAAGAAGCTCATATATACTTATAAAAAAAGACACGTCAACACATTTTATTTTATTTATTATCAAAATTAGATTGGAATTACACACACACACACACACACACACACACACACACACACACACATATATATATATATATATATATATATATATATATATATATATATATATATATATATATATATATATATCGTACAACAACAGAAATCAATAAATATATATATATATATATATATATATATATATATATATATATATATATATATATATATATATATATCGTGCAACAAATGAAATCAATTCAATTCACTCAGGTTCAATACACCACGATTGATACAGGCTTAATACAAAAGTAATATTGTGTCATACTAAATAAGCAGCCATCTCTGGTCACGCATAATATTTAAGGCTGACTTCCAAAATACTTATTCCGTGGGTTATCCATTTCTGGCTGAATAATTACATTGAGATTATGAAAGCCAACATATAATAACATTTGTGTATTGCATTTGTTACACGTAATCAAATACATATATTCATCTTTTTGATCGTATTCTCCTTTATTAAGCATCTCATCACGATTTTATCCAGTCAAAAATAGCAAATCCTAAAAATAAGCATTTCTTTTAACTTATTATTACATTTACATAAGTTAGCACATACACCCTCCCAATTTGTTACATATTTTTGGACAAGGATAGAAAGTTTGTTTGGTAAAAACGTGCGAGTTCAAGTCTGTACAATGTACTCGTGTCCTTCAAGAATATTTTGACAATGTATTGAGCCAAAGCGGTGTTGGAAATCGGACAACAGTTGAGGGCACCACTGACGCAGATAAGCATAACAGCATCTTCCATGAAATTTGTTGGCAAGTTTAAAATTGATGAAAAAACACCCCCACCCCGAATAAATCTCCCAAAAGAAAACCAAAACAATGAATCTTTAAATTGTCCCTCACAAACCTTAGACCTAAATATATCCGAAATTAAAAAGCTTAATCTTATGCTTGTCTCATTCGTTTTTATTGACATTTGAATCTCTCTCCATCAATCGTATAGGCCTAATACAGGATTTAGTGACTCCATTGTTAAGCAATTACAGGCCCTGATAAAAGCCACGGGTTTTATTACCTGTGTAAGTATTATTTTCTTTAATGCCCGTGTCAGGAGATTTAGACAGCGCTGATGGTTGTTTTTCTCTCTTGTTGTCAGCGCAAGTGATTACTCGTTTTTGGTCTCGTAATGTATGTATGGATGGATGCCATACATTTAAATTAGCCTCGAATGTAAGAGGACGTAACTCTTACTAATATAATCTGACTTCTGAGGTTTAGTCTTTGTATAGACTCTAAGTAAGCGATTCGCAATATATGAAACCGTTCTGAACAGGGAACAAAATATGAAATAAATTCTGGGGTGAATGAGGTAAAATAAGCATTACAAAATACAAATTGTCGATTAATGGTTAAGGAAGTTCACGCCTGAGGGATGAACTAAGAATATTGGTAGTAAATTGACAATGTCCTTCATGAAAGCTCCAGAAAATGTATAAACTCGGAAACAAAGTCTAATAGTATTGATCTAATGTTATACATTGACAAATCGTTATATTTTTATTAATGATAATTTTTTTTTGTCAAGCAGTTGTAACAAGCATTTAGGTTAAAGCTGTAAGTAGCAGGTGGTAGGGTGGGGGTAAACTGATAGTGTTTGGGACCGATCCAACTGGGCTGTTTTTAGGGTCCGTTTCTAACATCAAGACCTTGGGAAAATGCAAAGATTTTGTGTTAGAAACGCCAATTCAAGCGTTTTGTAAACACAACAGCTGCATCAACGGGACGGCAACGGGTGCAAAAAAGGGGGACCGAACTTTTTTCGGCTACGAACCAACCATTTTTTAAAATCGAACCCTCTACCAAAAAAAAAGCCACAATGACCAGCGACAAAATATTACAAGAGTTAAAATAAGACCCAGTATGCTCAGATGCTGTCTCCACCACCGCATCGGTATGCCAAACAAATTATGGGCCGCGCATGTCGCTAGCTTAATGATATTTGACTGTATGAGGTGCATTTTAGTATATTTGCTGACAGGTGATGTGTAATCAAATCGTTGTTTTCATAATAATAATAATGAGTGATTCATGGCTAGCTATAGAATATCGTACAGCTAAAATAGCTCAACAACGATTAGAGGCAATTAAGAAATATCTCCCCATCCAAGATTCTGGCAAACATAAACTACAACAACGCCAGGAAGCTCAGGTGGAAATTACAGAAGGTACAGAACAGTTATTTAAACCAATTGTCCAGTCAACACAAATATTTGTTACAGTAACCGAGGCGGAACAAAAAGCTCTTGAGACACTACCCGCGGATATTGCTGGCCTTCTTCAACCCGTTCCACTACACCTCCCCATCTTTAACCCGCTCCACTTACCCCCATCAACCTCTTCAACCAAAACCCGAAGTTCAGCTACCTCAGTAACCTCTTCAACTACCACCAAATGTTAGAACTAGTATAATAGATAAATTAACTGAGGAAGGTATTGCTGCTATCAGGGATAAAGGCCAAACACTTGATATTGTCGCGTTTGGATAGAGTAGTAGAGCTTAATATGTAAAATCTAACATATTTACATTCTGAAATATGCCGACTGTGTCAAAGACGTATATCGTGTTGCTGGTAATATTCAGCAAATCAGATCTAAGGAAACTATTAATAATTTTACAATCTTTAGCCAAACAGTAGAGGAATATGTTGCAAGAACACAGAAACAAGGAGAAACAATATGAAGAAATGAAGAGTCAACCTGAAAAAGCGACAGAAGAAGAGGAAAAAAATCATGCGTAAAACGTAGATCTAGAATAAGGAAAGAAAAAGCAGATGAAGAAAAAATAGGACAGGGACTGACCCATGATGTTCACGATAAACTTTGTCCCAATAACGTCATCGCTGAATTTGAGTGACTGGAAATTTAGATTGATGGAAGACGTGCCGGCCATAATGACCCCGAAATCATCAACGAAGCAGCTGCTATCTGTCAGCTTTTATTTACAGGTACCGTCATGGACATCGGCGAATATCGGGCACTAATCGATGAAATTATTGATGATCACTATAGCGATTGATCAATCAGATCGGTGATAATAAAATAACTTGATTATACACGATACCCAATGTGGACCAGTAATGGTCAGGGTGATAAATTCACGATTACCAGTGTAGTGTATGCCTTAATCTAATTAGCTTTGAAATATCACTTGACAGTAAAAGTAATCAGATATTCCACACTGGACTAGTACTGATACACACCAAAAGCTGGTTTATGTTACACATTCACTAGGGTGTAAGTTCCATGGGAAATATACTCTCAGGGCAGTCTTTACGCCCCTTCCTAGCTGTATTGATGTCTTGTATTTAATAAATAGTATAAAACGCATTCTGCAGTTATCCTTCAATAACAAATAACAGTACAAGCTGGCAGCGGTAAAAATACTGGATTGAAATTATCAAAGTTGAAAATGGCTTCATTTCAATTTACAAATTCGGACAAATTTGACTTTTCGAGACGTGAAACTTGGGGAAAATGGTTTCAGCGCTTTGAACGCTTTCGTCAAGCGTCTAGACTTAGTGAAAAAGAGGAAGAAATTCAAGTAAATACCTTGATTTATTCCATGGGAAGTGAGGCTGATGACATTTTGTCTTCGTTCAACCTGACAGAGGAAGATCAAAAGAAGTGGAAGCCCGCGACAGATAGATTCGTGCGATATTTCATTCCAAAGAGGAATGTCATTTTTGAAAGGGCAAAATTTAATCAAAGAAAACAGGAAGAGGGAGAAACAGTGGATAGTTTCGTTACAGCTATCTATGTGTTAGCAGATAATTGTAATTTCGGGCCACTATATGATGCAATGATCAGAGATCGACTTGTAATTAGACTGCGAGATTCAAAACTGGCGGAAAAATTGCAATTAGATGCAAATCTAACTCTAGAGTCTGCCGTTAGTCAAGCTCGACAAAATGAGGCTGTGAAAAAGCAACAAACAACGATACGAGCAAGTGGAGAACGAATGACTGAAATGGATGCAGTAAAATTGTCTTCACTGAAATATGGGAAACAGAAACATAAAATCCCAAATGTTCAACAGAATAATGTCAGCAGAAAAGGATGCATGAGATGTGGAAAGTAAGTTGATCATTCTTGAGACCAATGTCCAGCAGAATGCTACAAGTGTAAGAAAAGAGGACACTATGCACAATGCTGTCTGTAAAAATCGGCAGTTCGCACAGCAGAATTGATTTCTAGGGGCTATTAGCACAAAGAATGGTCAGCCATGGATAACGCGTGAGAGACTGAACAACGCTTCACTTTTATTAAGGACTGATACTGGAGCTGACGTGCTATGCTCAAGTACAAAAAGAGACCCTTGCAATCACTTGGGCTTGTGAACGCTTCAGTAGCTATTTAATTGGGTCACAATTTAAACTTTAAACTGACCATAAGCCATTGGTACCACTAATGAGCAAAAAATTCTTGGGAGATTTACCCCCTAGAATTCAACGCTTTAGAATGCGTTTGATGAGTTCAACTTTTGCATAGTTCATGTTGCTGGTAAAAATCTATTAACCGCTGACGCTCTATCCAGATCAATTTTAACTTATCACTCTGAGAGTGACAAAGAATTTCAGGCTGAAACTAACGCATATGTTGATTTCTTAGTTAGTAATTGGCCTGCATCAAATACTCGACTTGAACAAATAAAGTCTCAAAATCTAAATGATTCGATTTGCAAACAACTTGTACATTTCTGGGAAAAGCAGTGGCCAGAGAAATCCGCTATTGACGGAAAACTTCGATCGTACTGGGCAGATAGAAGTGAATTTACAATTCAAAATGGTCTTTTAATGAAAGATACACGCCTGGTCATACCAGTATCACTTCAAAGAGAAATCATAGAGAGAATTCACGATGGTCACAAATGCATAGTCAAATGCCGAGAACGCGCCAAAACGTCAGTTTGGTGGAAAGGACTAAGTACTCAGCTAGAACACTTGGTAAAGTCTTGCCAAAACTGCATCGAAAACTCAAGAGATTAAGCTGAACCAATGATACTAAATGAATTTCCAAGTCGACCTTGGCAAAGAGTCGCTTCAGACTTGTTTGAACTGAATGGTCAAACATATCTCTTGGTGATTGATTATTTCTCACGATACATCGAAATAGCAAAATTGCAAGGCACAGGTTCAAAAACAATTGTCAATCATCTCAAATCAATATATGCGCGACATGGTATACCAGAAGTATTAGTTTCAGATAATGATCCAAAATAAACATCCTCAATACTCAAAGAATTTGCGACAAATTATGGGTTCAGGCATATTAAAAGTAGCCCAAAATATCCACAGAGCAATGGTCTCGGCGAAAGAGCTGTTCAAACAATAAAAAGAATGCTTAAAAAAGCAAACGAACCTTGCATAGCTCTTTTGACATATCGCGCAATACCATTACCAAATGGATACAGCCCTGCCGAATTAATGATGGGAAGAAAATTACAAACTACTTTGCCAATGGCACCAGACAACTTAGATCCGAAATGGTCAGATTTAATGAAACTGAACAAATCGGAAAACTGTCTAAAGCAAACTCATAAGTAATTATGATCGTCGACATCGCGCTCCAAATATGAAAAAAACTTCAGGTAGGGAATAAGGTATGGATTAAAGATCATTTTTCTTCAGGAATTATTAAATCTGAGGCATTTACACCTCGTTCATACATGGTAGTAACTGACGAGGGAGACATACGGCGTAATAGGAGAAATATAATTCCCATCCCAACTACATTATCAAAGCCTCTAAGAGTGACTGTTTCAAACCCTGATACTTTGACTGACTCAGATGAAAACAAAACAGTGCCAACCAGTCAAAACGGATATTTCACACGTTCGGGAAGATTGCCAAAACCACTTGAGAGACTAAACTTGTAAAAATGAAACTGAGGTAGCTTGTTTAGAAACGTGGTTATCAGATCACGTTTCGTTTTAATGTAAACTTCTCAGGAAGGGAGATGTAGTGTAAGCCTTAATCTAAGTAGTTTTGAAATATCACTTGACAGTAAAAGTAATCAGATATTCCACACTGGACCAGAACCGATACACACCAACAGCTGGTTTATGTTGTACATTCACTAGGGTTTAAGTTCCATGGGAAATATACTCTCAGAGCAGTCTTTACTCACCTTCCTAGCTGTATTGATGTGTTGTATTTAATAAATAGTATAAAACACCTTCTGCAGTTATTCTTCAGTAACAAATAACATTACAACCAGCATATAACGTTGTCTAGGGAAATAGAATTGGTGATTATGTTCAATGTTTATTCAGAACGATAGCCCCAAAAGCGATCTCGATTTCAAAACAACTAGAAATGAAAGCCATCGACATTGTTCGTGAAAATGCTATTGACTCTATTGGTGTTTCCACTATTAAACCATTCTCAGCGGTCAAGGACAGGACGATTAATTATTACGAAAACCGCAAACGCAGGAAGTAATACTGCCCAGAACTGAAGTGTTGCAAGCAAGCGTCAGGAAAATAATAACGAAATGGCTCTCAGGCAAAACAACAAGACGCCGAGAGAGAGAGAGAGAGAACATAACCTCAAGTCTGATAGTGGAAGTGGCCTGGCTTGATGTCGGTTTAAACACGAAATAATATAATAAAATGTTCAAGCGTGTATCTGATCCTGCATTTGTCATGGACTCGCCAGTCCTTAAAGATGAATCGGTTCACAATTATCAATAGTATTCTTATGATGCACGTGAAGTGACCCACGTGAACGAATCGATCTACAAGTTCAGGAAGGAAGCAGATATTTCCTGCCCGCTGATGCATTTATTGAGATCGAAGGGAAACTTTTCAAAGCAGATGATAAGCAAATGGTTTCGGATATCGAGCTGGTTTGGTTGACAATGGTGTTATGGCGCTCTTTAGCAGTGACCTCTACTTGAGTAATGGAAAGAATTTTGAATCATATCTCGAAATATTGACATTGCTACGATACTGGACCGCACAAGATATTCCGATGGTAATTCGCGGTCCGCTGGTCAGTCAATGATGTTCGCGAAGGATACCACTGATCATCCCGGGAATCGCAACGTAACAATGAATGCCACTGCAACCGAAGTCGCATCAATAAGTGTAAATTTAAACCAGGAATTCTCAGCACGTCGATCAATATTAAACGGTGAAGAAGGATTTCCATCTATAATTCCTCTGTCACATATCTTTGGATTTTGCATAAATGTTAGAAAAGTTATCTTTGGTGATAAACACAAAGTTGTACTTGTTCGAAAAGCCACTGACAAAGATGCAATCTGACGCACAGATACGCTTGGTACTGGTAGGGTGAAACTGACAAAACTTTCACTCGTTGAAGAATAACGTTTGCTCTCTATTATGGATAGCTGTGGCAAGTCAATATTGTCATGGCTGACGACGACTACAGACAGTATTCAAAGTGGTGTCGTTTGTTTAATCACATGGCAGATAGCATCACAACAGGGAGATTTAGCACCGCGGCATATATTCACAGTGCTTCATAACGCCGAGTACATTCATAGAAACAAAACGGTGTTTGACACGATCGGGGTTAGTGAAATTAATAGGAATAAATGAATCATCTGAGGAAGTGTTGCTGAAATTTGAGAACAATCATGTTACAAATGTGTATCATCGTTTGATCAGACTGTTGTTTTCCATTTCCAGTTATCTCTGCGGGATTTCACAATGTTGTATCCGATATATTATTTTTCACTGGAACACTTGTATTTGTCAGACAATCCGTCATTGAAATACATTTTCGAGCTCGTGTAGTACGACTAGCAGCTACTAGTGGAGCTTATAGAGCAATTGCTGTATTATTATCAGACCAAACAATGCTGCTCGAAGGTGCTGGACGAATGAGAGTCATTGATGCACCCGTTGAAAATATGTAAATAATTCATCTATAATGGTTTATAAAATGTCATATCAGCACGTCAGTGTCACCCTGATACCTGGTCAGATTAAAAAGCTTAAATCGGCATCAAAAACGAATTGTGGAACAACAATATCATTGAAATCAACGGAATTGCAAGAACCAAAAATACTAGCACTGAGTGAGCGTCAGCTCAGATTCATTAAAAACACCACCAAAAATCAAAGACTGGTGTAAGACTTGATCGTTCTATGAGTGTGATAAAGCAACCACTGTCGATATATGTCCACTTACAGCATTTGTTGCTACTGCAGCTCAAGCGGTTGCTAAAGTATCCTCTTTTACTGCCGTTAGAACAGCTGCCGGCATGGAAAAATCAGCGGTGCAAGGTCAAAAGACCGAAAAACAAGGACCGGAGTCTAAGATTATCAAGAACACGGTACAGTCGATCCGTTCATGGATTGGGTCTGTGACTACAAGGAACGTTTCACTAAAAATCCCTATGTCCAATTTTGATTTACGTGATTAAGCTTGGTGATTAAGCATCAAAATCGTAAGAGGAGTTTTCATGTCTGATCAGTTACCGGAAGAACCAAACCCTGCTGAAACATGGTATTATTAATCTCGATGGAAGTTCAGGTCCTGGTAATCACTGGGTTGAATATTATATTGTTCCGCGTGGTGTTGTTTATTTTTATTCGTATGGATTGGCGCCACAAAACGAATTTATAAAAGATATGTAGATTTGCTAGTAATGAAAAAAATTGATGGCATTAAACATTACCAATGCATAAATTAACAGATCCACCTATATGCGGTCCACAAGTACTTGCTGTACTTAACACTACATTAAGGTCATCAGCGCCGCCGTATAAAGTCATTTTAAAAAGGTTAATGATTTAGAATGGTAGATAATACGGAATATCTCATGTCGCTATGCGTATGGGCCCCGTGTCATTTATTTGTCAAAATATGGGACACGAGACATGCTAATCTTACGAGTCTCACCGAGGTTGACCATGATTAGGTTGTTGTTTTTCAGGATCAAAATGGAAAGATAATCTCGAGTAATATTAAGTGGATCGATATTGTCCAGCGAATTTTATGTGCTACCACAGATAACATCCCAGTATCTACTGATCGTGGAGAAATCAGAGACTCAAACGTATCAATCGCAGTAATCAGAAAATGAGATCAGTAGACGCTTGCTAAAACCGGCGATACAATGACCGATGAACTCAACTTGAACGAAAACAGATTTGTCGTTCTGATAGAAGCATCATCAGACGCTTACGGTGCAAAGAAGATGTGTGTGTGTGTGTGTGTGTGTGTTTGTGTGTGTGTGTGTGTGTGTGTGTGTGTGTGATTTGGATTTTTAACGTAGTTTAACAATTTTTCAGTCATATCGCAACGATGTCTGCAGTGTGACAGTTTATAGTGATGTCTAGTACTGGGGCATCATGTCGTAAACATGTAACATGATGTCCCACCCAGTCACATTATCCTGACACCAGGCCGACCAGTCCTAACACTAACCTCCTAATGCTGAGCGAAAAACGAGGTATCTGTTAGTACCCTTTTTGCAAGTCTTTGATATGACTCGGCCGGGGATCGAACCCACGACCTCCAGAATCCGAGGCCGACGCTCTAACCACTACGCCACCGGAGCGGTGCAACCAATATGTACATGGACGACAAAGACAAAACGTTAACAAGTGGTAAATTAATCAATGTTGCGATCTGTGCATTGTGTTCATGTAGCCGCGTTTAAAAATATATAGGTTCTCAGTGTTTAGCGATGAAAAGCTTAGGATATTTATGACATATCCATGGTGTCAGATGAATTTTCTGGAACTGTGTCAATCGTGCAAAATCAAGATACCGAGGAAATACTTTATACTGGATCCGAGAGATACAAATTTAGCTGCGATGACGTTCGTGTATGGAATTCGTCGCGCGAATGCATCAATTGATTACTTCGCATCAGGTATAATGTCAATGAATTCCACACAATCTTACAGATATAACCAAGCATGTGCGTGGAAAGCATCGTTAGAAAACATCATCGACGAGCATGTAATAAAACAAAAGCGATATAGCAGACGTTTAATCGAAAACAACAATGCTGTATATGTGGTGTCTGCGCTGGTCGCTTAATCGGCGCATTATCAGCGACATATGTGATATCGTCTGTGGTAGGAATCGGTGTAGCTTTTGTTGTCGGCGTTGCTGTTATCCCTAATGTTATTGAGAAAAGACTATCAACATATGCGGCTAAGAAATTACATGAACTCACAAAAAGGTGTGGAGGCGACAACTGCTTGTATATGATTGATAATATCTACTGGGTTAAATACGTTGTGATATCAGATCGTGAATTGGGTTGGGATTTCCATAATTAGCCATCCAGAGAGGAGTCTCCAGATCTTTGGAATTCTCATAAATCCAAATTCTCTCGTTACAAAATCAGATCTTTGTGGTTGTGGTGATCCAGCATGAGCTGGTGTTACCAGCGGCCATCCCAACTCAGTTCTGATCAACGACTTATAAATGTCAGTAGCGTAATAGGGCGTTGACTCAAGTACTTTGATATCGATCTTTGATTCTTTCTCTGTTGAAGATTTGATTCTACGCTGAAGTTTATCATTGATTTGCTCGATTTGATATAATCCTGTTAGAATGCAAACAACTTCCCAGTAGGGGACTAACCGAACCTTTCCATTGACCTTGGTTTTATACGCGAATAAATTGTTAGCGGATAATCCACCAAATGATTTTGGTCTAATATTTGGCCAACAGTAGTACATGGCGGCAATCTACCCCGACGTAGACATCTATGTTAAATTTTGTCGTTTGATCTATAGCCTCACGTAGACTTCTATGTTAAATTAGGTCGTTTGCACTATAGCCTCAAGATGTATAGCCTCACGTAGACTTCTATGTTAAATTTGGTCATTTGCACTATAGCCTCGAGATTTACAGCCTCACGAAAATTTCTATGATAAAAGAGGTGGTTTGCACGTTAGGGACAGTTGGAAATTAACATGGAAATGTCACCTGAAGGTCAATAGGAATTGAACATGGGTGACGTCATTGGGTTTATAAGATCGAAACTATTTATGGGGTGAAATGTATTTATAGGGACAAAGGGTAATAGGTACAAACAAAGACATGCAGAAACAAATAAATACACATCCAAACACACAGAAAAGAGAACAGACATGTTCTAAAAAAAGACTAACAGACAGAATAGAGTTTCCAAAAAGAAAAATCTATTGTATGGGTACAAAACATTTATTAAAATATATACATGGGCTCTATAGCCTGTGCTTTGGTCTAAGCATTATCCATCTAACACATACAAATTTGGACATGAAACAAACCTATTTACAAGTTATCTATTTCTTGGTTCTAGAAAACTACTTTTAAAATTAAAGTTCATGCCTTCAAAATAAAACGTATAACATATATGCATTTTACAAAAGAATGACATTTTTCATGCTACAATTAATGTCCATTTTTTAGAAAAAGCTAAAAGCAGAAACAAATGATCAATTTAAACAAAATTCATGTTTTTCTTTTTATCAATCACATACGTTGTTTAAATCTGGTCATCTACCACTTGTATCCCAGCGTAGATGTTTCCCATCACGTACTCCCTTTCATCTGTAGGTATGTTGGTATATCTATCCTGCTAGGTACACTTATCGATAAGTAGATCAATGGCGGTTATTGTCTTCTTCCCAATGAGGAACAACGTATGTCATATAAATGGTCACCTTTCTATCAGTGCTGTCAAATTTTTATCTCATCGTCTGCAAGTCTTCAATAGCACTCAGTAGTTTGGAAGAAGTTAATTCTGCAGGTGTACTAATCCTGAGACGTACAGGAGAGTTCAAGTTGACGTATCTTTGACTTGACACTGACGTCTGAGTTCCTCAAACAGTGATGCAAAGTCTTTAAATTTCACGGTGTAGGTGTAAATTGTGGTCCTAAATTTTCTCGAAGTTACTGTCTGAGTCATTTGGTTGCTAAAATACTCCTTTAGGTCTACTGAATCAATTTCCTTCTTGGATGCACTTTGCTGTGACGGTATTGTGGTGAAAGACGTCAATGATGTTTATTCCTTCTCTTTTTTCATCTTCGTAGTGTGAATCATCTTTTTCGACGTTTATCCTCGCAATGAAGTGTCGTTCTTGGAAGTCATCCCTTTTTATGCTGGGTGATATCAGCTTGTCCATAAGGTAGAGTCTTGTAGTCTAGAAGTCCCACTTGTTGCACATAGTTTTCCATAATGTTAGTAGATAAACAACTAATATTTTGTACTGCATTAGAGATATGTTCGTGAGGCACAGCATCTCACTCGATTTTTTTCCTCGCTTGACACTTGCTGTATGAAAGGATTCACCTTTCACGCTTTAGTTTGTAGTTACAACGAAGTATCGGTCATGAAACTTTTCCCCCTTTATATGCTGGCCAATATCGGCGTGTCCGTACGGTAAAGTAAAGTGGTTGGCAAGCCTTACTAGTTTTTGGAACACGATATGATACAGTTTTTCCAAGGGCCTTCTTACGATTTGGTGTGTAGATAAATGTACAATCTTTTGTGGTTCGTACGTGGTCACTCTAAAATCTCGATCCTCTGCAGATTGCAACGCATGTTTCAGCACGCCAATGATCACCACTTGACTGGTGTGATGATTTAGAGTCAATCCTTTCACTTTATATTTGATGTGCACTTCTCCTTGTTTGTCCCGGTATTCTTTGCCGTAATTTTTGGGACTGCCACTAGCAAAACTTAGAATCTTGTCACCAGGGTGCTCGTTCGTCCAGGTTTATAAACGGTCTCGTTCGATTTTAGGGCAGCGATGATCATCAGGATGTTGAATGTAAATGCAACTATCCGTGTAACGCTTCGTACAATTTTAAGCGAGCATGGGCTGTCACGTAGGACGCAATGATAACATTTCCAAATTCGTCTGCCTCTACAAAGTCCAGTTTTTCTTCGTAATTGACGTAGGGCGAGTCCTCACGAAGGACGTCCACGTGTTTCATGTATTTATTTTTGTCGTGAATCATCTGGAAGTAGCATGAAGGATCGTACAAATACTCCGTGTTGGGTAAACAAGGTCTTTGCGCCATTTTGTCCCACAAGCAATTCAACATCACTTGGAAAACGATCGCCTTCCTTCGTTTTTCTCCACGTGGTCTAAAACGATGCCTTCCTGCTCCAAGTATTTCTCTTTGAATTTCTTTTGGTCTTCGGGAGTGTGGCACAAGGGAGGGTATCCGCTGGCTTCTTTCCGTTTCATAAAGGCATCCACGTTGTCCGGGAAAATGCCTTTCTGAGTCTCGTCGCCCTTGTGGCATTTTTCTGTCTTGGGAAAGTGGTAAATTTCGTACACTTCTAACAATTGGTATCCCAAGACCAGAGCTTTAAACAATCCCACGCTGACCCACGTTCCTGTCAAGGCACGTTCTTCTTGGGTGTCCTGACAAGGATGGTCTTGTTTGCACGTGTCGACACAGGTACGGCACAAAGGAAAAATCAGTTTTCTTTGGCAATGGTGAGGTAAAACAGGATGGTACAAGTCCGTGGGAGGCAAGACTTTACATTTAATCAATCCTTCGTATTGTCCACCTCGATGTGCTCCGTCAGCAATCGTGGGTGCCATGCGAGAAAGTGAAAATATTTGCACACGTAAGGATACAGCGAACACACGTTCATGTATTTAATTTCTTCTCCTTTCATCTCGTCAGCGTGGTACAGAAAAAAACAGATGCCATTCGTCTGTTCTCCGTACAAACTATTACGCGGGTTCAGAGGGTCCACCAACTTGTAACTTTCTACGATGCGTTTAAACTTCGGATCGGTTTTCGTACTCGTGTACCCACATCTCCACCACTTGCTATCCTTGCTGTTCTAACTTCAGGCGCCGCTGACAAATGGTCTGGTACAAGTCTTCCATAATACCTTGTAAAAACTCGTTTTTGGTGTCACGTTGAGGGTAACAGATATAACATTCATGAAATAAGCAACCGTTAAACTCGTACACAATCTCGGGGTTTTCTAAGTCCCAGCCATCCACCAAATATGTTCCGAAACTTTTTCACCTCCTCCGTTACGGTCAAGTTGGACGCATTTGTCTTCCTGTAGCACAAGTAATATAGCCAGTGTAGGGCTGTTACCGAGTATTCACGTTTGACAAAGTTTTGTCGTTTGAGGGCTTATGACAGGCAGGATGTTTAAGAGCATGAATCTTCGGCAGTACACTAAGGAACACGCTTTGGCAATGGTGCAGGCTTCTTTCAAAGGATCAATCCATCCGTGTTCAATGAAAAAATCTCGAAATTTTCCATAGCAGTGCAGTAAAATATCCACGTCGGAACGACAATACCTTAATATTTCTTCCTGAAAGTCGAAAGGGTCCGAGGCATGAGTGTGGTACCAAGCGTAGAAAGTTTCTCGTTGTTCGATGCGCATGTTATCGGGATCGTAGCAGTGAGCCTCAGGCAAATGGGGTATAACGTGGAGTATAACGACGTGTTGATTGGCTTCGGTATTGAAAAAGCACTGGAAATAGCCTTTGGTCATTTATTTCATTCCAAATGTTTTAGTCATTCGACTCAATAGAGTTGCCAAGTAACTCGTCGAATCTTTAAACTGCACTTGTTCCACTTGCATGTAGACGAGTAAGGCTCCGTTCAAAGTGACTTTAGAACGCTCGGTGCCTTATTCCATATAGTATTTGAGATGAAATTGTGCATCGTATCCCGAGAAATTGTGAGCAATCACCGTGACATGGCGATGAGAATCTCGGTAACGTTCGATATCCTCTTGGCCTCATGTCTCGTCGATAGGGATTATGATCCATTGGACGAAATCGGTAGCGTGTTTGGTCCCCGAAAGTTTCTTTTCTTCATGTCCTTCGGGAATCTTGCTAGAGTAAGGGCAATGACTAAAGATAGGTTCACGGATGCACTTCTCGCACGCTCGATGAGCCACGCAGAAATATGAAATGTGAATGCCAGTCTCTTTCATGCATTTGAAATCGAAAAAGATGAAATTCCCTTTCTTCTTGCGGTCATCTTCTTCCTGCCGGGGTCGGTATTTTCGAATGTAGCATTCGTGTTCCAAGTCCACGATTTGGTGACAAATATAACATCGTTTCTTTCCTGAACATACTTGTGCCCTGCCACTGTTGGTAAGTATGTCTTGTCCACAAGTAGGGCACAATCTCAGCAGTTGACTAGCATTTTCTCTTCTGTGAACCTTGTGTTTTTAGATCTTGTTGGTAAGTTAGTTGACAAGCAGGACAATGCACTCGTTCTTCGTCAAGACAGGATTTAGAGGCCAAACATCTAAAGGACAATACCGTACACGGTAGTATGGCGATATGATACGCGCCTGTCTCCATAAATCTAATTAATGGTTCTCTGGTCTCAACTAATGTATTCTTGTTAGATCGCCAGAAATTTGCCCCTTCAAAGGAATGCCATAGGGTTTGTCTTTGGATAACTCCGCTTGCTGTAACAGTTCTGCTTCTCTTCGTTGTTTGGCTCAGTCTGATTGACGAATAATTTTCATTCTGCCGTATCATTCTATTCAGCATACGTTCGTCCCACCACGATGGCTCGGGCTAAACACATCTGGTCTTGAGGATTGTTAATTTTGGTCGAGGCTACGCTTGATGCTGCGAAGGTTGTCAACCAATAACACTTTTTTGCGTCCGGTCCCTTTGGGAAGAGAAAAGTGGGTCATGAACAGTGTCGCTTTTCCATCTGTGATGTGGAACTTCTTGTTGGATTGTTGCACGTGTTGAATCTTGTCGATGGCTTTGGAAGGTATTAATTCTTCTGGGCACTAAGCTCGATCCAAACAGGGGATTTCAAACTGTCGTGATAAATGGAAAGCGTAGTCACATTCGACATCGTCTTCTTTGCACTGGCATCATCGTTTCAGTGCGGTTAACAAAATCCACACACATCGGTGATGAACCATTCTGCTTTTTCCAGAGGCACGTCTGGCTTCAAATCTTTAAACTTCACCGTGTACTTCTAGGCCGTAGTTCTAAATTTTCTAGAGGAGCGTTTTTCCTTCTCTCGAATGTGGTAATACTTTTCGTGTGATAATGGTGGACTTTGCTTTGGAATAGGTTCTCTCGGTCTGGTTGCAGACGTGGAAGGTGTTGGTTCAGGTTCGCTCATGTCTTCGATTTGAGCGAAAACTTATTTTGGTGTTTAAGGCGATACGACACGTCGCTACCTCTTACCTTCTTCTTTCTCACTGAAATCGTGTGATCATTTCATCTCGATTGCTGATTCAGAAATGATTTAACCAAGTTCGTTCTCTCTGTATTCATACACCTCTCTACATCTTGTTGTGACAATGACTTGATATATTTCACAAGGGCAAATGAAAGCCGAACAGATAGGAACCAATGGCTGACTTATGCGAACGACGATTGTGCGTCTTAAAAAATGCATCTTGACGAACCTTCGATACAAACCCTACCACGAAAGAAAAAAGTTGTAAGAAAAAAACCTCAATCAGTTGGTGTCATCAAGAGAACTAAAGACGGTATTGTGCCGTTCGGACACGTACGTACTCCAGAAAACCACGCTGCTCGGCAACGATGTCTCCTTCTCTCTGTCACCTCTGCGTTTTTGTTGACCACATTGTCTGCCAACTCTGATTTAACAATCGTGTTTCCTCATTTGATATTTAAAAAACATTAAATCCATATTTAACAGAACTACCCGTTTTCTACAGCAGTGACGACGTCTCCTACTGCTCTTACTTCTGTTGTTGCACCTACAAAGGTGATCTTTCCTAAGACCAATATACAAGACAGGGCAAGTAAGTTATTAAGTTGACTTGAGGTATCTGCACAACAACTGTCAAACTCCATATGTTCTACCTCTTGGTGTGACAATGACTTGTGATACTTCACTTGTGATATCAAAACTGGAAATGTTTACAAACCTTACAAAAGTTATGTGACTTAAGTTTTTGATACTTGCACAAACTCCCCACTTAACAAGTGTCACGAGAAAAGTATCTATCCAATTTTTGCCCTTTTCCAAAAAAAAACAAAAACGCACACTTGCAACGTGACCAGAAATCTGTACTTCTTTACTTTCGGATATCCCACAGACACGTACCATCATACATAGTTGATTAAGGACTTTAGGAATATCCGCTCTTTTATTTAGAAATATGAAAGCGTTTATGTGTATTTTCATTGTTCCGCCCTTTATTAGTGCTTAGGTATGTTCCCTAAAGACACAAATAATTTTGAAAAAATAATTTTGAATTTATGTTTTTCTGTGCTTATAGTTTTGTTGGTTAGTCATCGTTAATCTTTAATTCTATTTTTTTAATGAATTTCCTTTTCTAGAAGATTTAATTTCTTTGTATAGAAAATGTTATGGCATTCTTTTGTTGTTACGGTATTTATGTTGTTGTTGTTACGGTATCTATGCTGTTGTTGTTACGATATTTATTTTGTTTAGCCTCTTGCTGCGAAAGAAATAATTTTACAGCAAAGTGCTTAAGCTTGTTCATTTTTTTTTCTTTCAAGCTCTGCAAAAGGTACCTTGTTATATCTATCTATTATTGAATTAACTAAGTGTGCGCACATTAAGTGCATGTACCTCGGATTTATGACCGCAATGCGGCCTGTTAATTGTTCCTTGGGGGAAGGAATCAGTGCCTCATCCCCCCGGTATTTATGTGCTCAAGGAGCACAATTAATATAGCCAGAGGCCGTGGGTCCACATAGGTCCCTTTCGTCCTGAATGGAGGGCTGACATGAGTGGGAATGGACCCAACACATTCTCATAATTTAGAAATAATGATCTATTTCACTTGATGGGATGAGTGGGAATTGTGCTCACTCACTCATTTGTTTATTTGGAAACATTTATGCGCGCATTGCGTGCTGATAGTAGTGAATGGGGATACTATAGCCTCAATGGGAATTAGCATTACAGACCCCCCCCCCCGGGACACTATAGCCTCAGTGGAAATTTAACATGGAGAAAAATCGTGGGACGATATAGCCTCAAGGGAATTTAACATGGAGAAAAATCGTGGGACTGTTGAGCCTCAAGAGGAATTGAACATGGGAATAGGGGACTGTATAGCGTCAAAGGAATTTAAACAGGGTGGGACTGTATAGCGTCAAGGGAAATTAAACATGGGATTTTTTTTTTAATTTTTTTTTTTAAAAATAAAAAATAAAAAATCAAAAAAAGGGGTAGGCAATCGAAAGTCATTCTCTTTTCGAGAAATGTGGGTGGCCCTGAAAAGGGCCTTTGGGTTTCTTCTGCTTCTAATTTTTTCTATTTCTCCACCAACTTCTTATTTTCTCTCCTACACTCTTTCTCTTCTTTTCTTTCTTTTTTTCTCCTCCTCTTATTTCTTCTTCTTCTCCTCCTCTTCTTTCTTCCTCTTCTCATTTTCTTCTTCTTTTTCAATTTTTTCATTCCATTCTCTTATCCTTATCCTTTCCTCTTCATCCTCCTTCTCCTCCTTTATTTCTTTCATCACACCACTTATCATTTCCTTTACTTTTCTTAAGTTATTAATCTCCATCTTTACTCGATGGGGACTATAAGAATAGTGGTCTTCATTTAGTCTCACTAGCATTTGTTCCATCATGCCCAAATTGTCCAGGACGTCTTGTAATGTTTGCATTTTATCCAGGTGGTTTGAAGCCATCTTCTCTGTAGAATGGTTTGAATGACGAATACTGTGGGTTCTTATACGAAAAGCGCGGACGTGATGGAAAACATCCCCTAAGACATAAAATTGATAATACCTAGTGCATGACCAAACAACGCGCGGACGTGAAGGAAAACATCCCCCTACTTTCTCATGTCATATAATATACTATCCACATAAGTTAAGCAACATTTAACAAACCCCAAATCTACTATTTACACACGCAAATCATTAAAATAAAATCCATATTCTACTATCCACACAATCGTACGTGAACGGTTACAGAACCCAAACTATACTCTCCACATACGCTAAGAAACAATAAACAAACGTACGTGAGCGCTTACAAACAAAAACACACAAACACATACCCTCACACAAAAAAGAGTCAGTGTTTATATTCACACTACTCTACATACACACATTGGCAAATCGATTGTTATTTCTTTTCTAGAGTATTGGGTAGCCCTGAAAAGGGCTGTTGGTTTTTTTTAAAACTCCAGATGCACCTATCTAATGCTAGCACCTTCCTGGCCTGGCGCCACACACACATCTTCTTCCCCAGTCTCCTTTCACTCGTTTTGGGGGAAGAGCAGAGGCGGGATATGTGGCTTCAGAATCCCAATTTTCTGTCTCTGGGATTCTGAAATTTCTTCTTTCCTTTTCCTCCTCTTCTTTTCTTCTTCTTTCCTCCTCCTCCTCTCTCATCCTTCCCTCTTCGACAATGGCCTCCGCGGCCAGTTCGTTCAACAGGCACCTGGCATATTCCAGGTGCATCTGGAGTTCTAGCAGTTTCACAACTCTGGTGTTCATTCTGGTGGTGTTGATCAATCAACAAGGGTAGCTAGACTGCCGAACGAGTTTCAATTTATAGTGAAAGCGCGGACGTGAAGGAAAACATCCCCCTAAAAAACATAAAATTGATCTTACCTAGATCATGACCAAACAACTCGCGGACCTAAAAGAAACACTCACTCACTTTTTTATACTACCCATTACTATTCTAAAAATTTTCATTAATCACTTCAATATACTATTCACATACGCAAAGCAATCCAATCAAACCCCCAAATCTACTCTCCCCACACCTCTAACAGCAAAAAAAAAGACATGATCTTAATCTACTATCCACACCAACGTACGTTAGCACTTACAAACACACAATCTTATACACAAACACATACACTCACACTATAAAAAAGAGTTAGTGTTTATATTCACACTACTCTACCTACACACATTGGCAAATCGATTGTTATTTCTTTTCTAGAGTATTGGGTAGCCCTGAAAAGGGCTGTTTTTTTGTTTGCTATGGCAATCTTTTAGTTTCTAAGAATGCGACGTCCTCTGAGGATAGACTTTCTGACGATAGGTCTGCTTCTTCGGAAAGAGAAGAAGAACTCTTTGGTGTCGATACGACAATCGACAAAGCCTCTGTCAGGTTCAGGTTCCTGCTGCTGCTGCTGTTGTTGTTGCTGTTGCTGCTGTCTCTGAAGTCTGTACTTCTCTGTCCATTCTTCTTTCTCCCTGTTCACTTCTTCTCTGAAGAGCTCTTCTATCAGGTCTTCAGTGACTTTTAACATTCTCACATTCTCTATCTCTTCAGCTTTCGGTATCAGACTGAGTCTGACCCTATGCAAATTCACGTAGGCTTCGTTTAGCTTAGCTAGTTTGGAGCACATCTTCGTAGGAGGATGAGTCGACAATGGATGGTTAGACTGGAAACTTCCCCGGTTCTTAAAGTCAAAGCGCGGACGTGAAGGAAAACATCCCTCCACGGTTTTCGAGCCGCAACGTTCAATGAGTGTCATGAGAGGGATAGTAAGAAGTTAAAGAGCATGAATCAACATTCTTATAGCCAAACAAAAGACAAAGGCATTTTTTTCAAAACACAACATTTTTTATTCAAAATCACTTAACACTAACAAACAACTCTAACATTTTTAACAATAATCCAACAATATAACATCAAACATTTTTTTTCAATTCACACTCTACTTTAAACAGGGCTGACAACGTTGTGAATGAAATTGTGCTTTCCACTGTTGGAAATCATTAGGCCATTGATGGACACTACGTTTCCTAGCTTGAGACAAAAGATAAGTATAATGGTCACAAAACCATCGATCTACTTTCACATCGTTTCTTGAAGAAGAACGAGGATCAAAATGATTCACTAAATGTTCTAAGGAATAGCCCAGGCTGCGATGATGCAGAAAATACACACAGTACTGTCCACACACCAAGGAATCTGTGCCTTGTAATTTCACATTATTGAATTGGGTGGTCTGAGGATTTCTTCTCATAAAGTCAATGATATCGTCTTCCAAAGGGGGCAATCCGTACGAATCGAAATATTCCACACATCTTTCTTGAGGAAAGTAAACGGCTACCCAGTTGGTTCCTGGGAGTTGACTGTCGTCCGTGTTGATCACATAAGCTAGATGGTCTTGAGGTTTGTGATGAGGGAGTTCATCTTTAGCACAGACGACAGGATTCCAAGAAGCCGTGTACGAACTGTGGTTCAAAAGGTAATAAAGTTCCCAAGTATCCATGTTTTGTGTGTTTTTTTTCTTCTTCTTCACAGGTAATAATAAGTCATCAATTCGATCCTGACTTTTTGCTTGAAAATGTCTGACGAATAACCGTTTCTTCGTTTCGTCTCCTCACTCTGATTCAGGAGAGCTTCGATACGATGGATCTCTTGAGTGGTTAATGGTGGACAAGAATGTTCACGCAAGTCTTTATACCACTGATGCAACACGACTTCGTCCGAGATGAGACTCCAAGCTTCGTCCAGATACTCGTCCAATTTTTCTTCTTGACTCAACATCAGGCATTTGTCGTGTTGAATTTGACTGGGATGATCGTTTTGACATCCATAGCAATCTTTCTTGATCAATTCCGTCATTTTTTCGACCAAGTGTTTGGCGAAACAGGAGACTAAATGGGCTTCTTGTTCTGACCATCTTGACTTCATCATGATAACTTCTTCTTTTTCCACGGTCTCCTCACATTCCATCTCCAAAGTTTCTCCACTAGGTAAAGAGGGATAACAGTCTTCCATGGCTTCTAATAGTCTAGAATGACTTCTCTCAAACTGTTGATTTCTATGGTATTATCGAATTCTGCATACAGGATGACGTTCACTGTCGCTGGCAGTTCTTTTTCAAACTGAAGTTCCACACGAATCTGGCCAGATTTTATAGGGTGAAAATGTCCCTCGTCACTGCCTTGGTCTGGAGTGAAATCGAAAGCCCACAATGCATAACCTCCTGCGTAATCTTCGTACGTAATACCGTGACTGGTGTTGGTTCCTAACTGTCCAGTGGCTTCGTACAGGGACAAGTACGATCTCAAGTAATTCATCTTCTCGTCACTAAAGTCAGGTTCGAAAGGTCGGGTACACATGGTCTTGCCATCGCGACTGACTTCGATTTTCTTCACCTTGAAGTGATGAAAGTTGAAAGGATTTTTTTCGAAGTCTCGGTTGAAGGCTGCATTCTCGACCATACCAAGGATTAAACGCTTGGGTAACTGTCCTTGAAACAGATGATCTTCGATCATGGAATGATGGCTAGCGGGAATGGTGAACGTTTTCACCTCCACGCGTCGTATGGGATACTTGGCGGTCGTTCTGCTCAACGTCTGACTGATGTCATTTCCCACTTTAGGTAACACTTCCACGCGTCGTACGTAGAGTTTGACGTCCTCGATTTTGCTTTTAGGTTTGCTAGTCGTCTTAGTAGCATCATCATCAGCCAATAAATGGAAAGTTGCACTGCTACGATTCAGTCTCAAGCGGACATTTACCCCGTTCAGCAAATATTTCTCTTGCAACCACATGTCCAAATGCAAACGATCCATCAGTTCTAAACTCTTTCCACCTTTGATTTTGTTTCGTCTTTCCTCAAAGCCGTCGTTGTCTTTATTTATTTCGTCGAACTTGCCCGCTTCGTCAGGTTCCCATAGCACACAAGCATTGAGATGAGTATTCTTGGCATCTATTCCGTACGTCAAGAGATTTTCCAGGTAGGCACGATAAGGGTAAGTATCCATGCTGCTGCTGACCAGTTTGTTATTCAAGTACAAGTCCACTGAGCTGAACAAGGAATGCATGAAATTGTTGACGGGAGCTATATTCTCAGCAGTGGCATCTATTCCACTATCATCCTTATCTAGAACTTTGACTTTCAGGTACAAGTAACTGATATTCAGATCGATGTAATCTTCGGGCTGTCCCTTGATTTCAAACTCGATGGGAGCGGAATCTGTCAATGAGGAGACGGGGTGAAATTCCACCCATTGGGATTCTTGCATGGTCATCATGGTGGGGGGCATGGCAAACAGATCCAGTTCCGACTTGGAACAGGCACATGACTCTCGGTGCATCATTTTTTTGTTGCTGTTTCTCAATAATCGAAAACGTCTAAGTCTCGAACGGTTCTTCTTTTCTTTGCCTTTCTAGCTTTAGACGTGTGAAGTCTGGTGAAAGGGTGTTTTCTTCGTCGTCTCTTTCTGCCTTGTCCTTGCTGAATGCCTGACTCGGTAGCGTGCAAGGCATTTATAGGTGTTTCTCGTCGGCCCAAAAGGTCTTTACCCGTTTGCAGCAAGACATTTTTGCCTCCTCTCATAAAGGCTTCTTTGGGGTTTTGTTTGTCGATGATGACATTTTGGAGAAATTCTTTGCCTTGCGTCAGTGCCGCATCTTTCAAGGCATGCAATCCGCGTGTCATCATCGGTTTCAACACCGGAGCCACCGAACGAAAAGCCGATTTTAACATATCTCCTAAACCGTGTCCTCGGTGTCGAGCAACCCCTCGGTACACTGGATTCATGACTTACGAGTCGTGAGAGAACCGTTTTCGAAATTGGAGTTTCACCGTCACTTTTCCTTTGGTGAATGAAATATTTTGTCCCAGATCTCCTTTTATAGCAATGTTGACCGTGTCCAAATACGACTTGCTGACAGGCAAATAATGAGGATGTACAAATTCGCGGTGGACGTGATAAGTGTTTCCACCTTCCTCGTCAGTGGCCGTGGCAGAATTTACTTTGAAAGGAATGACACGCAGTAACGGCACGGAGGTGTGTCCCACCACGTTGTACTCCACCACATCGGAGTACACGAAGATCAAATTCAGTCCCTGGTTCAGTTCTACCGGGGAACGAAAATACCTCGCAAAATGCCCGTTGTTGTCAATGTCTGCCATGTGAATTTTTTGGTCTGCTTATCCGTGACCATATTGAGGTCTCCACCCAAAATGTCATACAAATCAGGGCAAAATTTAATACGTATACTTTTTTCCTCACTTTCAAATTTGATGAGTAGACGGTGAGACAGTTTATGGTACTCAATGGTGACACGTTTTTTTAGTCCGGTCAGAACTTTGTCAAATACTGCATAGAATTTGTCAGCGATGGCCTCCACCAGATGTTGACCACTAAAATAATGGCCTGAGTTAATTTTAAAGTGATAAACGTAAAAAGGAGAAGTGTCACTGCTGCTGCGGGGTATTGGGGTCTTGGGAAGTGATTTATGTTGAGAAGTGGTCGTCATGGTTTGCTGCACTGTTGGGTCCAGAATTTCGACGTCAAAAGTGTTTTGAGTTTCAGTGATGTTTTTGATTTGTGTTGGGTGAATCATTTCTACCAAAGCCACTTCCCAATGGGCTTCGTGATCTAATGGGATGGCCTGAGGTAATTTGGCCGTGTAACAGCACAACGTGTTGTGGGGAAACACCTCCATGGAACTGTCACTGAGTAAGGTTAAGTAAAATTGGTTTTGGTGACTCATAATTCCAGAGTTCTGTGGCTGTCCGAGGGGTTACTGGATGTCAGAACGTGTCTCCGATCAAAATGGGGTTTTGGTTGTTGTTGCAGTGGTGACTGGCACTGGCACTGGACACAAGGTTTCCGTGGTTCCCGTTGGAAGTGAATTTCAGGGAGGGATTGGGAAGCAGGTAACCGATGCAACTGCTCAATAAAATGGTCCACAATTGTTTGTCTCCTTGTTGCAAACTCAAATTGGCAATGGCTGCCCCGATGACACAATACACCACGAAGATTTGGCAGAAAAAGACGATTTGCGTTTTAGGCACACGTTCTCCACACCACACCCACAAAGGTTGTTTTTGTAAATCTTGCACAGAAGAACTAGGTGAAGGAGTGGTCGACGTAGCTGCGTCTGTCTGAAAGGGCATGATGGTCACTTCTTTTTATAGTCGATGACTTGCGAAGCGTCGATCCAAGAATCAAAACTGGGTGGATATCATTTCCAACGTACTTTGATTTCTTTGACACGTTGTTTGCCCACTTTACGGGTTCTGCGTTGGAGAATGCTTTCGATGTCGTACACGTCGTCTTCTTTTTTGGTGACACGTTGTAACTCGGGCAAATAAAACGTTCCTTTGAGCACTTCTCCGTTCATGTCTTCCAATTTATAGACGGCAGGATGACGGCCATGCACTCGTCCAGTGACACGAAACAATTCGGTCGTCCAGTTAGGTAAGTAACCTTTGTCGAAAGTGCGTTTGGTTTTGCCAATGCGCTCCCAATCTCCTACGGCCAACTCTCCACTTTTCTTGGGGACAGCCCTCGTCGGTGACGTACCAAACAGGCACTCAAACACCAACACTTCGTTCTCGGGAGTCACTTCTTGCGGGGCACGTCCAATGCTTCGATGGTAAGATTGGTTGTACGCTTGCACCAGGTGCGGTAAGATGTCGATGTACTTCAGAGTGTGATGATGCGTAAAATATTTCCACATGCGTTCTTTCAAAGTGCGTTGAAAACGTTCCACGATGCTGGCTTTGGTTTCGGGATTCTCGGTGGTAAAAAAATGAATGTCACGTTTCTTTAATTCTTTTTGGAAAGCTCGGTTGAGAAATTCGGTGCCTTTGTCCGTTTGCCATCGAAGAGGGTGACGACCGCTTTGTTTCAACACTCGTTGCAGGGCTCGCACTAACTCGCTGCTCGATTTGGAAGTCAAGGGCACGACCCAGGCAAATTTGGAAAAGACGTCGATGACACAAAACAAATATTTGTAGCCACGATTGTAGCTGGCCAAATGAGAGACATCGGCTAAATCGGCTTGCCATTGATGATCGATGCCTTCCACTCGGGTGCGACTTCTGGCAAACTTGCGTCGAATGGGTTTGTGTAAAGTGTAGGTAGCTTGTTCTTGTAACCATCGTTGTACTTGAGGTAAACGGAGACTTTTCAGTCGAGTTTTGGCAGCACCATACAATTTTTGAACTCCTGCGTAACCTGCAGGATGCGAGGGATCGTAGTAAATGCTGGCTAAGACTTTTTCCATTGTTTGTTGTGTTTGTGTGTTAATAAGACACCCACTCTTGGAGGATGATACTCTTTTTCTCTTGGGGTACTTTCTTGGATTGCAATGCTTTGCGTGTGCGACCGGCAATAGGTGTTGAAGAGGAGGGTGTCTGAGCGGAGGATATCGGTTCTTGTTTCACTTCTGTCTTCACTTCTGTCTTCACTTTCTTTTTCTCTTGTGATGAAGAAGAGGTGGCCATCATCTTTTTAATCCATCCAATTCTGGAGGTAGGTGGTGTTGTTAACTTGCGTACTTTTTCTGGTGGAGTTTGAAACCCTTCTTCTTCTTCTCCTTTTTCTGTCTTGGTCACTGGTAGTGGTGGTACTGGTACTGGTACTGGTGATGGTGCTGGACTTTTCATCAAGGTCTTAAAATCTTTCAGAGTGGATAGAGCTGTTTCGTCTAAAGCTTTCTGGTGAAAGAGTTGCAGTCGTTGCAAGAGTTGACCGTACTTTTGCGATTTTTCTGTTTTTGACAAATCTTGGCGATCCATCAAGGACTGCAATTCGTGTTGTAACTGGGACATCTCGCTCAAATTGGGATTGGGAGGTAAATGCGGGGTGCGTTGTTCTTGCCAATGATGGTATTCCATCCATCGTTTGTAAGGCACTAAAGCTAGTTTTCGTCCTTTCATGGGGTTGTCAGGGGTCGATTCTGAGATCTTGGGACTTCAGAGGGTCTTTTTATCTTGCTCCCACCAGTCCTCCCAACATGGTTCCCAAGACTCCTTTCAGCAAGGGACCTAACAAGAGGGGTAAAATGCCTCCACGTTGGACCAACATCTTCTTCTTTTGACGAATGGGAATTTTCTTTTGAACCATTTGGCGAAGAACGTGACGATGTTTGCTTAAGCATTGTTTCTGGTGTTTGGACAAAGGGATCGTGCCTTTCAACACGTTCAAACAACATTCGCACACGGTATCGATGACCTCTTTGGAGGTCGATTGAATGAGTTTTTTTCGTAGAGGTGGAGAAGCTTTGGACAGGACAGATAACATGTCCCCATGTTTGACTAAACGTGGTGGTAGTCCTTTCCTTTTCTTTCCTTGGGGTTTTCTGGAGGGTGACATCTTTCAGTCTTCAGGAGCACCAAAAACCACTGATACCCCCGACTTGGTCACAGGCCTTTTTTATACTGGAACGCGTCGCCACTGATTGTCTTTACGTCGTATCAGTTTGAGGACAGGCATGACACGTCGTGCAGGGGTATGTAACGGACTAAATCGAGCCAGTTCTTGCTTGGACAAATCCAGTAAACTTTGTAACATTCCCGATCTTTCTTGGACTTTGATTTTGGGAGAAGGTACTTTGTGAGCAGCAGCCACTGCCACTAAATTGGAGGGTCCTGCCACTGGGGAAGTTCTTTTTGGGGTCATCAACGGAGAAGTTCTTGGTATGATCAACGTCTCCAAGTACTCTTCAGTTCTTGGTGTCATCAACGGAGAAGTGGATGAACGTGAGGCTGCCGGAGACGTAGTCACCGCCGTGGCAGGTCGTGGTTTGCGAGTGTAAGGTTGCGTCCTGGCCGAAGAAGTGCCTCTCTTGCGAGTAGTTTTCTTCTGTGGGCTTTTCTTTTTCTGGGAACTTTTTCTCTCTTTCTTCTTCTGGTTTTTTTTTCTTTTTCCGGGGTGGTGTCTGGTAAGAGGAGGGTCCCGCCACTGGAGAAGTTCTCCTTGGGGACCTGGTCTTTTTCTTCTTTTTGGGGCTTCGTTGGACTTTTTTCTTGGGGAGAAGTTTGGGGGCATTAGGATCCCATCTTAAGAGAGAGCGAATGATGACCCCTCCTAGAGTACCGCTCCCTCCAGGTTTCAAAATGATTTGTTTTTTGGTTTGAGTGTCGCTGCGGGGATCGGCCAGTGGGACCAAAGCGACTTTGTTTCGATCGAAAAAGCGTTTGGTTTGATGAGGAATCTGAATGATCCCTTGGAGTAACTGACGTGCCGTCACCGTGAACCATCGTAAGACTTCTTTGAGACTAACTTCTAAGACACGAGCTCGTATTTGTGGATTTTTTTCTCGACTGATGCCATACAAGGCACGAATCAATTTGACGGGAAGATGCAACTGAAGGGACGTCATGTTCAAAATGTGTGTAAGACAGACAAAAAGGGTCTGAGGTTTTTATAGATTTCTTTTGTGGAGTGAAATGAAGTCGAGGACGGAGACGTGTACAGGACAGGCCTTCCGTCTTGGCACCAGTGGTGAAACAAGTGGGTACGAAATCGCAAATCCTCGGGGGTCGTAGGTTTCAAATCGACGAGTAAATAGGCGTGTGGCGTTTGAGTGGCATCGTCGTACGCCTGAGTCAGCCAAGGCGTTCCTAACTGTTTGGCTAAGACTTGCACTTGCGATTTATCTCGAGGGCTTTTAAACAAGAGCACGTAATGCGCACTGAGACTGATGGTGCGATGGGCTTTACTTTGTTGAAACAAATTTTGGGTGATGTAAACGACACTGGCATTACAGTGATGCCCTTTGCGCATGAACCACAGTTTAATTTCTTCTTCGTCTTCTCCTAACATATCGTCGAAAATGACCAAATGGGTTAGACGGGAGTCAGAGACGATGCCGTCGTCTTCTTTAGGAATGCCTTCCACAAACACGATGGAATCGCCTTGACTTTCTCGCAAGAGGCTGTACGCCGATTGCCACTCTTTGTAACACCACACGATCCGTTGAAGTGGCCGATCGATCAAATGATGTTTATGTTCGATGAAACGTTTGACGAATTCGGTTTTGCCTGAACCGCTAGGTCCAGCAATGAGCATGTTAAAGGGATGGCGAAGATACAAAGCCTCCCAGCTGGCACGATCTAAGTGTTCGTCGATGACTTTGACAGTGGAGGAAGAGGGAGCAGAGACAGCAGAGGTAGCCATAGTGTGAGAAATGTCACTTGTGACACGAAAACAAACAAGACAAGAGTTTATGTACTTTTTTCAGAACACGTTTATTGAATGTTTCAAACATGAATACGAAAGACAAAAATACATAAAAGCCAAAGGCTTAAGTACAAGGATAAAAGGCACATGATAACCATTAACGTGGAATAAAAACAAGTGTCTGTACAACATGTTTTGGGTAATGTTCTAACCAGTTCTATAGTAGGGGGTAAGGTCACACAAGTGTCCTCCCGAAAGGGTCTTTCAGTCCTGTCCACGACAGTCCTGTCCTGGGTGACGGGTTCTTCTGGCACCATCACTAACACGGGTTGAAAAGTAACCTTTTTTTCCTTGAACAACTCTCGTGCATACTGGGCCACTTCTTGGGTCCAAGCCTCAAAATCCCATTCTTTCCAGGCACGGACATCTGTCCAATGGGGATGTAAGTCACAAGCTACACACACATCGTCATACACGTCTTGGGTAGCTAAAAGTTGACGAATCTGTTTTTCCTGTTGAGGTCGAGAAGTATCCAGATGAAAACGCAAGGCTTTGAGCAAAAGGAGTTTTTCGTGACCATTTAAGGCCATGGGGGATGTGGTAAGTACTGATCGTAAAGAGTCCACAAAGAATCGGCTGGTAAACGAAATCCCAGAAAACAAGTCACTAAGACACACACCACTTGTCGACCCAAATTGAATGGATACAGTTCCTGTAATAATCGATGGTAATGATCCACGGTTTGAATAGGTCATTGAGTTCCTTCCACGGAATCTGTTCAATAATATGTGACATAATCCGTGGCTTGGCAGCCTGATTTTATAGTCTCTTTGTTTCGGAAGCAATAAAGGTAATTTCTAACTAGACATGTTCGTTCTCCAGTAGGGAATTTAAATGTTACATACTGTAACCGAAACGTCAGAGTTTGTCTAGATGTTTCGTCTTCCGCTAAGCAGATTCCACGTAACAAATGTTGGTAATCCTTTAACTCGTCTTCCTCAATACGTTGCAGTAGGTGAATCTTAAAGTAACCAAAATTACGAACGTCTAGTTCATCATTCACAAACTGAAAGTGTTCAACAAGGTCTGACCACTGAAAGAATTTCTGACGAATCAGTCCTCTTATACCATTCAGGTACCAGTGGTTAAAGATCTGGTGACGTAACGGATGCAATTGTTCTTTACGTTTGACTTGTATTTTCACCAGCTCTCGGTAAATCCTTTCTCTCAACTCCACAGGCAAGCCCAAAATGTTCTCTTGTAAAGTATCCATAAGTATATACACTGTTTTTGGAATCCTTGGGTGGTGGCCAATAGCCTCGTTTACCTTTGTGCCTGATGTAATATCCACTCATAATCAGTCTTCTTATACTTTGGAACAGAGCATAATTTAAAAACGGTTGAATAACTTTGCGTTTGCGTTTCACTTGTATTTTGATCAGTTCTCGGTAAATGCGTTCTCTCAACTCCACAGGCAAAGCACGAATGTTCTCTAGCAAAGTATACAAGAATAGGTCATACTAAATCCTCTTTTGTCTGACACAAGAAATGTATTGTTTGCACATACATGGTTTTACTTCAGTGTCGAATTTAAATCGTTTAGTTTCTAATTTACACATTACAATTCGTTCAGAAGTTTCCTCTTTCACTAAGTTGACATTGTGAACAAGATGTTGGTAATTCGTTAACTCTTCCTCTGGAATTCGATGCAGTAAGTTTACAATGTAGTAGATAGAATCATCCAGAGCAAACCAATCCTTTTTGAAACTAGGGGATCGTTGATCAATGTCTGTCCAATGGAACACTTTCAACTCAATCAGTCCTTGTATAGCATTCAGGTACCAGTGGTTCAAACACCGGTGACGTAACGGATGCAATTGTTCTTTACGTTTCACTTGTATTTTGACCAGCTCTCGGTAAATGCGTTCTCTCAACTCCACAGGCAAAGCACGAATGTTCTCGTGTAACGTATCTATGAACAGATTATGGTAAGTTACTTCAATGTCTCGGTCCCACTAAGGGTAAGTAATGACAATTCGGTGACCATCGAGCATGTTCTACGTAGGCCGAATCTTGCGGTTCCCAGTGGTGAAGTGACACACCGCAACTGAAGCACTTGACTTTATCTCCTTCGCCCAAGTAGAAAAATCTGGCTCTGGCTAATTCTTCAAGGGTCGGGCCTCCCAGATACTTAGGCCATTTTCCTTTGAACGATTGAAGACGATTTTCAAAGTCGCAGTATTCCGACAAACGCACAGGAAACGAATATTCGTCTTTCACAGGTTCGTTTCGATGAGGGTTGGGTGACATGAACAGGAGTTTGCTCAGGGCTGGATGACATCCGTAGGGGGGTAGACGTGAAGGTGGACATTCCCCTTTAAAACGAAACCCAGTAAAATGTCCAAGAGGACGAGCGGCATCACTTTCTCATCCCTCAGGTTTGACACGCACAGCATCACTTTCCATGATAGGGGTAGTGACACTAAAGTTCCCATGATGCTTTACGGCATCGCTAAGGTCACAACGTACATCATCGTACCCATCGCAAGGCTCACAATCGCATTCCACTTCAGAAGCCCCACACTTGAATTGTGCCTTTCTAAACAACTTGTTTTGTGTTTCTCTGAAAGTATTCATCTTGTTCGCTCGGTCTTGGTAGTCCCAATGAACTATCGATCTTGACCATAGCCCCTTTTTATATACAGACCAATACCGACGTGTCCATACGGTAAGGTGAAATGATTGGGAAGTCGAACTCGCTTCTGGTACACGATTTGATAGACTTTTTCCAAGGGCCGACTGACGATGTGGTGAGTGGGTAAACGTACAATCTTGTTCGGTTGATAGGTGGTCACTTTAAAGTTTGCATCCTCGCCCGATTGCAAGGCTTCTTTCAATACCCCAAAGTTGACCACACGACTGGTACGATAATTCAGAGTCAGTCCTTTCACTTTGCACGTCGTGTGCACTTCTCCTTGTGGGTCCCGGTATTCGTAGCCGTAATTTTTGGGACCGCCACTGACGAAACTTAGAATCTTGTCGTCGGGATGCTCGTCTGTCCAGGCTCCTAAACGGTCTCCTTCGATGTCAGGGTGCTGTTGACTCGGGTGATGGATGTAAATGCAACTGTCCGTGTCAAAGTACAGGACGCGTTCCCCTAACAGTTCTAAAGTTTCGTACAATTTTAAGCGAGCATGAGCTGTCACGTAAGCCGCAATGATGACATTTCCAAAAGGGTCGTCTTGTACAAAGTCCAGATCTTCTTCGTAATTGACCAAGATCAAATCCTCGCGAACGACGTCCACGTGTTTCATGTATTTGGTTTTGTCGTGAATCATCTGGAAGTAGCGGGAAGGTTCTGTCAAATATTCCGTCTTGGGTAAACACGGTCGTTGTGCCATTTTACCCACAAGCTTTTAACATCACTTTGGCAAACGATCGCCTGCCTTCGTTTTTCTCGATGTGGTCTAAAGTGATGCCTTCTTGTTCATAGTATTTCTCTTTGAATTGTATTTGGTCTTCGGGAGTGTGACACCAGGACGGATAGCCGCTGGCTTCTTGCTTCAGTTTCAAAAAGGCATCCACTTAGTCGGCAAAAATGCCTTTCTGACTGGGGTCACCCTTGTGGTATTGTTGTGTCTTGGGAAACTGGCAAATTTCGTACACTTCTAACAGTTGGTATCCCATGTCCAGAGCTTTGAACAATTCTACGCTGACCCACGTCCCCGTCAAGGCCCGTTCTTCCTGGGTGTGCTGACAAGGTTTATCTTGGTTGCACGTTTCGGCACAAGTACGGCACAAAGGAAACATCAGTTTGCCTTGGCAATGGTGAGGCAACACGGGATGGTACAAGTCCGTGGGCGGCAAAACTTTGCACTTGATCAGACCTTCGTATTGTCGAATGTTTTTCAGGTCGATGTGTTCCGTCAGCAATTGTGGGTGCCCTACAGGAAAGCGACAATATTTGCACACGTAGGGATACAGCGAACACACGTCCAAGTATTTGATTTCTTCTCCTTTCTCTTCGTCGGCTTGGTACAGCAAACAGGTGGCATTGGTCCTTCCTCCGTACAAACTATCCCTCGGGTTCAGCGGGTCCATGAACTGGTAACTTTCCACGAGGCGTTTAAATTCGGGATCGGTTTTCAAACGGTGATCGTATTCGTGTTCCCACATTTCCACCACTTGGTATCCTTCCTGTTCTAACTTTAGGCGTCGCTGACACGTAGCCTGGTACAAGTCTTCCATGGTTCGTTGTAAAAACTGATTTTTAGTGCCACGGTCAGGGTAACAGACGGGACATCCGTGAAATAAGCAACCGTTAAACTCGTACACGATCTTGGGGTTTTCTAAGTCCCAGCCATCGACCGAATGCGTTCCGATGGTCTTTTCGCCCCCTCCTTTGCGGGCATGCTGAATCCATTTGTCTTCCTTGTCGCACAAGTAATGTAACCAGCGTAGGGCTTTGACCGAGTATTGACGTTTGACATAGAAGGTCGTTTGAGGGCTGATGACAGCCACGGTGTTTTCAGGCATGTCGATACACTAAGGAACACGCTTTGGCAATGGTGCAAGCTTCTTTCAAAGGATCGACCCCTCCGTGTTCCATGAACAGTTCTCGAAATTTTCCACAGCAACGTCGTAAAATGTCCACGTCGGAACAATACTTTAACATTTCTTCCTGAAAGTCGAAAGGGTCCGAGGCGTGAGCCTGGTACCAAGCGTAGAAAGCTTCTCGTTGTTCGGTACGCATGTTGTCGGGGTCGTAATAGTGAGCCTCAGGCAAATGGGGTAGAACGGCGTGTTGATTGGCTTCCGTATTGAAAAAGTGTGGAAAGTACCCTTTAGCCATTTCTGTCATTCCAAACGTTTTAGGCATTCGACTCAAAGGCATGGCCAAGTAACTCATCGAATCTTTAAACTGTACTTGTCCCACTTGCATGAAAATGATTTTGGCTCCGTTCAAAGTGACTTTAGGACGCTCGGTCCCTTGTTCCGTATAGTACCTCAAAAGAAACTGTCCATCGTATCCGGAGAAATTGTGAGCCATCACCGTGGCATGACGATGACAATCTCCGTAACGTTCGATGTCCTCTTGGCTCCACGTCTTGTCGATGGGGTCTAAAACTCATTGGGCAAAATCGGCTAACGTGTTCGGTCCCCGAAAGATTTTTTCACGCCCTCCGGGAATCTTCCTGTAGTGAGGGCAATGACTCAAGATAGGTTCTTGAATGCACTTCTCACACGCTCGATGAGCCACGCAGAAATTAGGAATGTGAATGCCGGTCTCTTGCATGCATTCGAAATCAAAAAAGATGAAATTGCCTTTCTTCTTTTGACCGTCCTCTTTCTCTGGTGCGGGTTGGTATTTTTGCACGTAGCATTGGTGTTCCAAGTCCACGATGTGATGACAAATGTGACATTTTTTCTTTCCTGAACATACGTGTGCCTTGACACTTTTGGTACGTAGGCCTTGTCCACACGTAGGGCACAATCTCAGCAGTTGACAAGCACATTTCTGCTGTGAACATTGCGTCTTCAAACGTTGTTGGTAACAGATAGGGCTGACAAACGTGCGCAGACAAGTTGAACAAGGCACTGGTCCTGAGCATTTCAATCCACAATGCTTGTGTTGCTCTCGATTATTATAACCATGGTCACATTTCTCACAGTAATAACCGTATCCTAAGAATCCGGTGATACTGGTAATGGTATCGAAATGGTCATCGTGATAATAAACATGAATGTATTTTCCGTCCTTAAAGTCTTTCCCTCGAAACAACAGAGGCCCACGCATTTCTTGAGGGTGCACTTTCAAGGTGTATCGTGGAGCTAGGACATCTTGCAATTTTTGCATTTCAGGAATGCCACAGGGTTTGTCTTTGGGCAAGTCGGCTTGTTGCAACAGGAGTTCTGCTTCGTTTCGTTGTTTGGCTCGGTCCGATTGTCGAATAGTTTTCCAGGCTCTTTTCCATTCTGTGGTGTCGTTCTTGTTGGCATAGGTTCGTCCCACCACGATGGCTCGGGTTAAACACATCTGGTCTTGAGAATTGTGAATTTGGACGAGGCTACGCTTAATGCTGCGAAGCTCGTTCACCAATAACACCGTATTGCGTCCGGTGCCTTGAGGAGGAGAGACGTGGGTCATGTCCACTGTGGCTTTTCCATCGGTGATGTCAAACTGGTCATTGGATTGTTGCACGTGTTGAATCTTGTCCATGACTTTGGAAGCGGTCAATTCTGCAGGGCTGCTAAACTCGATCCAAACAGGGGATTTCAAACCGTCGTGTTGTATGGAAAGTCTCAAGCGATCGTCTTCTTTGGGTTGACATTGTCGCTTGAGTGCGCTGAGCAAAGAATCCCACACCCCAGTGATGAACCCTTCTGCTTTCTCTAACGGTACTTCAGCCTTGAAATCTTTAAACTTCACCGTGTATTTGTAAGCCGTGGTTCTAAATTTTCTAGAGGAGCGCTTTTCCGTCTCTCGAATGGAATAGTATTTTTCAGGGTTGACTAAGGGTGGCGAACTTGGTTTAGAGGGTTCGGATTCTGGTTCACTCATGTCCTCTTCAAAATCACTGGCATGAATTTGTGCCAAGACTTCAGCCCTGGTACGAGGCGATAGATCACGTTTCTGCCTCTTACTTTCTTCTTCTTCTTTCTTCTCGAATGAATAGGATCGTTTCATCTTGAATAAAAAACGTCAAATGACTCAAGTTTAAACATCATGGACTAATTTATAGTCATGGCAGACCAGCGTATATAAAAGGGTGTGTGTCTTGTCCTTTCACTATTCATTTCACTCTCTAACCGAGCACAACGATGGAAGAGACTAGCCAAATCGAACGTTTCATCAGAGCTTTGCGAGGGGTCATTAGAAAATTCTCTTCAGACCAGCCCTCGGACTACTCTCCTTCCTTTCGAGATAAAGGTCAAGATACTTGCTATATCTGTCAGAAGAAAGGGCATTGGTATTCAGAGTGTCCAGACCGTCAAGAAAGAAAAAAAGGGGCTAGAAAAGACAAAAGTCAAGATACCTGTTATTATTGTCAAGAAAAAGGACATTGGTCTCCAGATTGCCCAAAAAAGAAACAAAAGGAGTCAGAAGAAGAGAGGGATTCTTCAGAGGAAGAGATCGATTCTTCAGAGGAAGAAGAGGAAGAAAGAAGACAATTCTATTTACAAGAGGCAAAGAAAAAGGAGAAGAAAAGAAGAAGGGAAGAAAGTGAGGAGGAAGAAGAGGAAAAGCTAGTGACGGTGAAGAAATTGAAAAAACAGAGAGACTAAAGAGTGAGACAGAAGAAGTCTATGAACTTTTTAAAGTACTCTGTTGTGAATTGTGAATTGGATTGTAACTATGGATAAAAGAATAAATTAATTATATAAGGTAAGTGTCTTTGAGTTTTGATTTTAAAATAAGAAGCTACACTCACGCATTCATATACACGTACTATAGGGGTAAAATGGGTTTTTTATGTTGTTGCTTTTTGAGTTATTGGCAAATTGAAAGGCTATCTCTTTTCGAGAGACGTGGGTGGCCCTGAAAAGGGCCTTTTTTTGGTGTAGGGGTGAGTTTAAGCAATCAACTTTAACTGCCTTAAGCCTTTGCCACGGCCAAGGCCTACTTCTGGACTGCGTACTGTTGATGATGATGATTGGGTTGAAATCACTAAGGGTGGTAAGGTAGGCTTAGTCACAGGGTTAACGTGTTTAGCTCGGGAAGGTAGTATTCTCTTCGGTCGTAATAAAGAAGTCTGATACATTTGTTTCAGACTTCTTAACTCCGCTAAAATGTCCAACAGTACCGTGACCGTTTGATTTTCACCCTCTTGTTTCTTTGCTGCTGCTGCTACTTCTTCTTGTTGTTGTTTTTTTCTTACCTCTTCTTCTTGTTGCTGTTGCTGCAGGAGAAAAGCTTGTTCCGCTTCCTTTTGTCGTTGTATAAATTTCTCCAATTCTTTTTTCTGTCTCTGTCTAAAATTCTCCACTTGCGATAATGAAGAAGGTAACGAAGGTTCCGGAACAAATTCTTGCGAGGTAAGAAAATCCACAAAATCCCAATTCACCTCTTCTGAAAGTAAGTCCGGGTTCCCTTGGGCGGTCTCCACTGCTGGTGCACCCCAATGGATCGTTTTCTGAGTTTCCGTCATGTTGAATCACTGTCGCATAGATTGACTGCACACAGGCGCTAGCGAATCTATATAGACCACGTGACGTCACAGACTGCTTTCTTCGGATTGGATGCGGGCTGACTGAATTTTGTAACACGTGTTCGGATTGGTGAATGAACTCAATCCGAAACTCGAAAAGAGAATGACTTTCGATTGCCTACCCCTTTTTTAATTTTTTATTTTTTATTTTGTAAAAAAATAAATTAAAAAAATCCCATGTTTAATTTCCCTTGACGCTATACAGTCCCACCCTGTTTAAATTCCTTTTACGCTATACAGTCCCCTATTCCCATGTTCAATTCCTCTTGAGGCTCAACAGTCCCACGATTTTTCTCCATGTTAAATTCCCTTGAGGCTATATCGTCCCACGATTTTTCTCCATGTTAAATTTCCATTGAGGCTATAGTGTCCCGGGGGGGGGGGTCTGTAATGCTAATTCCCATTGAGGCTACAGTATCCCCATTCACTACTGCTGATAATCGGTGTCTGTCCGAGGCAAGAGAGGCGAAGTGCGGGAAAGCAGGCTGCTGTCCGTTGTTTCCAGGTTGATCTAAGGTTCCGCTATGCAGTAATTTTTAGATGTTTGTTCTAGAAAAAATTTTATATTGAATTTGGATAAATATTCTGTGCTGTTTAAGGTTAGTAGAGCATGCAAGTAGAGTTATATATATATATATATATATATATATATATATATATATATATATATATATATATATATATATATATATATTCAAATTTAAGTGTAAATTCAAATTTAGAAGAAAAAAATATTAAAATAATTAAATAGATAGATAAATACAGTTTGAGGGTTATTGCATTTTACTGTTCCTGTATGTGTAGGTTTTAGGGTGGTTTGGTTTATTTAGTCATAGTTTTATTGATAGAGCTAATATTTTATTTCCAGGCTAAGTTTTATTTTATTAAGATATGTATCTTTGCCGAAAGATCGGGTCTCTATGACATGTCAAAGACATCTGATCTTATTTAGTCCATAGTTTTTAAGTTTATTAGCCTGTTTACTAATATGATAGTTGATTTTGTTTTGCTTTATTTATGTGTCGTTATTTTATTTCAGGCTAACTCTCTTTTAATACGACAGATATCTTTGCCGAATTACTCGGGTCGCTGGGACGGGTCAAGGATATCTAAATTTATTTTTTGTTTGGGTTTGCCTCCTAATTTTAGGTTTGTTAGCCTGACTGCTAGTTATGGTTGCTTTTAGGTTTATAATTAGAGTAATCGGTTGTATGGAGATAAGATTAGTGGAGGAGGTTATTTGATAGTTGTTAATTGGAGACGGGTTTCTTTGCTGAAAAAAATCAGGTCTCGTTAGAAGTGTCAAAAGTAGGTACCATGTTTGTCTTGAAAGGGATTGAAACTCTAAGTTACGCGGACGTGAAGGAAAACATACCTTTCTTAGTACAGTTTGCTGTCTTTGTGTTCGTTCTACTCATGATTTCTTTATTATCTTTGTATTTTAGAGGTCATATTTATTCTTATGTAAATACATGCATCAATTAACAGGCAGCTTGGGTCATCATCCTTGAGGTTCACTGAACTTTAGCTTCTTTACTTCCTACAAACCTAAATTGACTTCTTTTTTTTTTAAATTGAGACAAAGTACTTAAAGACTTCTGTCTCTACCGATGTGAGTGTGAGTGTATATGTCAAAATGTTTGAATGAGATTTAAAAAATTGTAAGTTTCAAAACGCGAGCCAATACTGTGGCCGTTCAATATTTGATGTGGCAAAGAAGAAATGGTACAATACGCACCAGAGAGATAGTAAGTTCACACCCCAGTCTGTCTGCACTGCAATGGTAACAACGCAGGAGCGTTGGCATTATTTTGCCACACTACCTTAGAACAAAACAATGCATCACTCATCATAAACGATTTCATTGACTATACTTTTTTGTAAAACCGCGCTCGCATCGAATCGACTTAGTCACTCTTCGCACAGTGAAAAGATCAGACGTGTTTTTCTGCATCTGCTTGCTAAACTACTTGCCCTGAATTTAGAGCATACCCCATCAAAAATTCTAAAAACGAAATTTTTGATATAAAATTTTGTTTTAAATAAAACATACAACACATCTGAGGGGGAAACACACAAACATAAAATACTTTTTAATTTTTTTAAATGGTGGGGGGGACATCTATTCAGTCCCCCTCCCCCCCCCCCAAAAAAAAATGTAAGTGACTTCATTGGCTAACCGATATTTTCCACCGCCTTAGCTTCAAATTTAGTTTCAGTTGTTATTCGACGGCAAGATCAGACGCTTATCTCCTCTGTACCTGACCACTAGCCACTTCACAAGTAATAAAACTAACACAAAAACAATCACACGATGTGCGACTCATCGAAATTATATTAGCCTTATTACGAAATACATAACGGCTTGTTTGTATGTACTGTTCTGTGGGCACTTTTATAATCCCACGCATCTTCAGTTCACTCTTGTGATATTTTAATGGTGTATTTTTTTTTTCTATGAATGTGATTATCTACGTGGAATGAGTGTTTCTTTGAAACTTTCATAAGGAAAATATACCATAAAAACAAACGTACGTGTCGTGATATTTTTAAAAGTAGGAATAACATTCTCTCTCTCTCTCTCTCTCATTGTAGTTTTGATTGAAATCCTAATGAAGTATGTTCCCGCTTGTAGATACCTATCCAAAATCGTGATCAGTAGTCACAATAATTACGCAAACTGTTCCGTTTGTCATGTCATTTTGTTTTCAAAAGTTTACACTCTAAAAAAACTTATAGAACGATTTTTTCTTCTTCCATCATTATATTTTGGAATAAAATAAAAGCTTGAGCTTGTACAATGTAGGTATCTTAACTTTAGCATATTTTGGCACTGCAAATACGTCGCGGAAATTTATTTCTAACATTAGAGCTACCGTGTTTCAGAAAAGAATCACTGCTTTTTCAAGAAATGACGCAAGTGACAATGCACTGTATAACCCTGCTTATGGTTAACTCTGAATTCTAAAGCCGAACATGCGTTCAGAAGAGAAAAAAACAAACACAAAAACAATGTTCGACCTATATTCTCTCAAGTGACAATGCACTGTATAACCCTGCTTATAGTTAACTCTGAATTCTAAAGCCGAACAGGCGTTCAGAAGAGAAAAAAAAAAAAAAAAAAAAAAAACAATGTTCGACCTATATTCTTTCAAGTGACAATGCAGTGTATAACCCTGCTTATGGTTAACTCTGAATTCTAAGGCCGAACATGCGTTCAGAAGAGAAAAAAATAAAATTAACAATGTTCGACCTATATTCTCTCAGTTTTGACTGTGGATCGAACAAGGGAAGTTTTGGTGCTGCTTTTTTTTTTTTCTCCCGCCCTTAGATGATTAGATTTGTGAAAACTTTGCAACAATGTTGGTAGCGTGTGCTGCGAAATACAGGACATTCTTAAATTTGGGGTATACAGCGAAATGTTAAGCAGTCAGTTGACAATAAATACAACTCTACCTTTTTTTGTTTTTGAAATTGATGAATTTTATGAAAACAATGAACATTTATTACACAGAATGTGTGGTTGTCTTAACTACCTTTGTCCAATAATACCGCAAAAAATAACAGAACCAAAAATAGTCTCGTACGTTTTTGCGTTTTTATTTGTTCCATTTATTCAAGTAATGTTAATTCCTTCGGCCCGTCTCTCAAAACATCCCAGACTAAAGTACCGATCGTTCTACTGTCACCCAATGCAGTAACACTTGTGTGCGTGCTTTCGCTTACTTAAGTTTCGTTCGTCCCTAAAACTGTTGTCACATTAGAGACGCAAAACACATTCCAGAAAATTGAGAACGAACGTTTACACCGAAACTTTGAGATGCAAAGAGTTTAAGTAGTGTGTAAAACTTAGTCAAATTACATTTTTATAATAAAGTTGAAACGATGACACTGTTTCAAGGAGAAAGCAGACACCAAAGCGACAATACTTTTCAAAATGTGTTGATAGAAACTTGTACTAGCGATCTTGAGGATGATATAATTATCTCATATTCAACGCCATTTGCATCCACTACAGAGTGAGATTGAAAGGTTGAGAGAAACGGTGATAAATATGATAGGGCGACTGAAGAAACAAGAACAGTGAAAAAATAAATTCGTTTGGTATATGATGAAGATTTTTGTTTACAATCTACCAGCCCCAAAAGTGCCTTGGATAAAATTTACAACGCTGTCATACACCTACACTGTGAAATTAAATGGTCTACATCAATGGTTGCCATTTATTAGTTTATTAAATTTTGGTATCAACGATATGTGTGTAAGCGAAAGCACTCACATAAGTGTTGCTGCATTGGGTGACAGCAGAACGAGTAGTACTTTAGTCTGGAGTGTCTTGAGAGATGGGCCGACGGAAGTAACCTTACTGGAAGGAAGAAAGAAAGATTGGAAGAGAAAAAAAAAACGCAAAAACGTACGAGACTATTTTTGGTTCTGTTATTTTTTGCGGTATTATTGGACAAATGTAGTTAAGACGACCACACATTCTCTGTGATAAATGTTCATTGTTTTCATTCATTCATCAATTTCATTAAAAAAAAGGTAGTGTTATATTTATTGTCGACTGATTGCTTAACATTTTGCTGCATAACCCAAATTTAAGAATATCCTGTATTTCGCAGCACACGCTACCAACATTGTTGCAACGTTTTCACAAATCTAAGGGCGGGGGAAAAAAAACAGCACCAAAACTTGCCTTGTTCTATCCACAGTCAAAACTGAGAGAATATAGGTCGAACATTGTTACGTTTTTTCCTTTCTTCTGAACGCATGTTTTAGCTTTAGAATTCAGAGTTAACCATAGGCAGGGTTATACAGTGCAATGTCGCTTGCGTCAGTCTTGAAAAAGCCGTGTGATTCTTTTCTGAAAAACGGTAGCTCCAATGTTAGAAGACAAAAATTCCGAAACGTATTGCACGTCTAAAATATGCTAAAGTTAAGATACCTAAATTGTACAAGCCCAAGCTTTTATTTTATCCAAAGATTTATTAGCGGAAGAAAAAAAATCGTTCTACAAGTTTTTTGGAGTGTAAACTTTTAAAAACAAATGACATGACAAACGGAACAGTTTGCGTAATTATTGTGACTACTGATCACAGTTTTGGAGAGGTATCTACAAACGGAAACATTTCATTAGGATTTCAATATAAACTACAATGATGGAGAGAGAGAGAAAGAGAATATCATTACTACTTTTAAAAATATCACGACACGTACGCTTGTTTTTATGGTATATATTCCTCATGAAAGTTTCAAAGAAACACCTATTCCACTTAGTTAATCGCATTCATAGAAAAAATACACCATTAAAAAATATTGAGTGAACTGAAGATGCATGGGATTAAAAAGTGACCACAGAACAGTACATCCAAACAAGCCGTGGTGTATTTCGTAATAAGACTAACATAATTCCGTTGAGTCGCCCATGATGTAATTGTTTTTGTGTTATTTTATTGTTTGTGAAATGACTAGGGTAATCTGGTAATATTCCGATTATTGAAGTTACTTCACAAATGGATACAATTCTGTTACGGAATATTACACCATGTTGCCGAGAGAGAATTGTGTAAGGTTTTTTGACGATTGTTTCTTTATCCTTTAAACATATTAAGAATTACTTAGAATGAAAAACTATCATATGTAAACTAACGTTGGTTAATTTAGTGACGTCATTCCCATAACGTCAAGTTTGAAAACTATCTCTGAATTTGCTTGATTTGTTTACTGTGTAAAACCGGCTTGGTGTACAATGTTAAAAGTTCTACTGAGTGCGGCTACCACAATCATCAATAACCAAATAACAAAGGAATAGAAAAACAAGAACAAAGAAATAATACTAAGAAGAGGAAAAGAATAGCAGCCCGCCAAGCCGTGAACAAAGGAAGTGAAAAGAACAAAGGTACTCACCAACAAAAAAGGAACGATAGGATCGTAATATAGTGATATAATTTAAGCCTGCGGACAATTGCATTCTCTGTGCTGTTTTGAAGTATTTAAACTCATTACTGTTAACAATACCCTTATATCTTTCTATTTTCTTTTAACTAACAATAACAATCTTCTTCTAAAACAAGTGAAACAATTCCTTTTTTTCTCATCTCCACTAAAAAAAGTAAACTATCTAATCAAGAGTTAAAATCTTATTAAATAAACAAAACTCAATCAATACCTACAGCATATTACTGATAGCTCTACCTTACCTTACTACAATATTAATAAGCAATCCAACTTACACAGGAAATTAAATAAGACAATATCATAAAACCACAATTTACAATTAAAACCATCAATTGAAATCAATCTAAGTTAACTAAACCTAAAACTTAATCAAAGTTAACTAAACCTAAAACTATAACTATCCAAACCTAAGGAATTTACGAAAGAAAGGTCTCAACTTAAGAAAAATAAATTATTCCCACTTTAAGTCAAACAACTAAACAATATGACTCAAAACAAGTATACAAAATAGCGCTCAACGCCAGAAAAAAAAAACCCAAGATAGGCAACTTAACAATATCAGAAAAATTTCAGTCACCATCCAAACAGAAAACAATTCCCCAATACAAAAAGGACAACTAGACACTAGCTTGAGCCCTTCAATAAAACAAATCCAACAAAAAAAAATCTAACATTCACTACACAATCTGTTAATCGCAGCAATAAATGACCTTGACCCCACCTCATCTATAGACTTCAAGCGCCCTGATCAGTCATACGAATATGAGGAATTAGATGACACAATACCCACACTATACGTGGAACACACAATCACAAACCCTCCCGAATTGGACCAATACTTAGATGTCAAAACAACACTACCAACATACAAACTACTTGAAATTCCCCAATCCAAAACACCAATTGGCATTCTGATAAGCAAAGAACCAAAAACCACTATTACCCCACCCAGACCACAGCCAAACCAACCTAATGTAAACGATCCAGCAACCAATCTAAACGTAACAGCTCCAACTACAACTACACAGCAAACTACTACCCGCCCCTCCACACTCAACACAGCAAAATCCAACAATAATGAAAAACAGGATGTTTCAAAGAATAAACGAAAAAAAAAAAAAAAATCCACAACAGCCAAACCTCAGGCCCCTCAGGGATCAATCAAAGTAATAAAACAAACCAACAAATAAATAAACCCCCTAAACCCAATTACCCCTCTACTATAGACAGCTCCATGGAACAAGTAACCTATTTAGGTAAAGGAAAGCTTCCTATGAAGAAAAAACAGAACCCACCACTCCAACCCAAACTGGGAAACAGGATACAAGTACTAACAACCCTCTCTCCCAAGCAACAACCGGGAAGTAAAACCAAGATTTCATTCACTGGAACATACGTTATACATAAGCAGTAGGGATAAGCTACTGCTCCACCTAAGCAACAACAGTATTATAGGCGCCCTATCCAGAGCACACCGCAGGCAATTTAGGTTAACTAGACCAAAAACTGAGTACCTAATTGTTCACTGCAGCACGCTCAACCAAGTGGAAAAATTCCTGCAACTGGAAATCCTATGCCACATTAGAGATAAAATCGAAAGGCACCACAAAATACAAAATAATCCTACTAAACCTGACATAAAAAAAACCTCTGAATCCAAAACAGACAACAAAACTACCAAACCACTCCTAAATGCGAACTTCAAATCAGTACTAACCCTCAAAGGATATAATAAGGATCTAAATGACCAAACACTGCTTAAAAAACTCATTGAGAATGGTGCAAAAATAGAAAAAGCATACTGACTTAAAAATCGTAAAGGACTACCCACCACGAAAGCGGTTATAGTATCAAAAGAACCAATTACAACATTGATAAAACTAGGTCCCTCCGGAGTAAGACACAGACTGGAACCTTTTGTCAACAAACCCAGATTATGCACCAACTGTCAACATTGGGAACACTATGCCAACAAATGTCGATACAGATATAGATGCGGCCGCTGCGGGGGCAAACATAGATAGGCATGTAAAAAGAGAATTATCAAATGCCCCAACTGCAGAGAACCACACCACCCCAGAGCATCTGAATGCCTCTATACTATCAAAGAAAATCAAATAATTAACCTCATGAATGCCAAACATTTGACGTATCAGGCAGCAAAGAAAAAACAAAAAAACATTTCATAACAGCAACACAGTTTCTATCAAATTGGGACAAAGGAAGTCACCTAACCTCTCAAGTCCAGCCACAAAAACAACAAAAATCCACCTCCACATAAAAAACAATCCGCTCCAAACAGTACCAAAATCTGAAACCAAATCAGCAGGAATGCAATCAGGAAAAAAATCAAAGCCACAACAATACCCAGAAATACATCATACACCCCCCACCAAGGTTATCAAAACATCATCACATGGCAGATGTGAATTGAACTGTTCAAAGAGATAACTAAATCTAACAGCACCAGACCCCTTCCCATTAGAAAACATAATAGAATACCTAAACTCAAGTGTTACCAAACATTATCATGCTAAACTCACAATCACTCCTCAGACCACCATCATGACCACAACCACCACCAATCTCAAAGGATAACACAACTTAAAAGACACCTTACTATCTGGCAATGGAATTGCAGGGGCCTATCCAAAAACCTACCTGAACTAATGCACAAAATCATTAATGCAATCAATAAACCTGACATAATCTGCCTCCAGGAAACACACTTACCAGAGAATCCGAAACATATACCCAAAATATCCGGATACTCACCAGGCATATTCAAAAGTCGTAGCAATGGGAATAAGGGAGGAGGACTTGCAATATTTCTAATTGATTCCCTGCCCTACTCTGAAACATTAACGATCCCAATGCCAATAGACATAAATAACAAAACTGAAATTCAAACTGTATTAGTCAACACTGGATAGAATAATATAATAATAACTAATATATATGACCCGGGGGTGGGGGGTGGGGGTGGGGGGGGGCAATGACAAACCAATCAACTTAGAATCTTATCAACAAATCTCCACTAACCAGTCTGGAAACCTTATCATTTATGGCGACTTCAATGCTCACAATGAACTATGGGGAAAAAGTAGAAGGGATAAAAGAGGCAAATTAATTGAAGAATGGATTGGCGAATCAAACCTAACCATACTGAATGATGGGTCTAAAACTCGACTTAATCCTGAGGATGGCTCTCTCTCAGCAATCGATCTGAATATATGCGCGTCCATAGTAGCCCAACTTACAAACTGGTGAGTTGACCAAGATAACACATTAGGTAGCGAGCATTTTCCCATCATAATCTCCCTCCAAATATCAGTTCAGCACAACCCCCATGAAGCCCCACCCAATTGGAGATATGATAAAGCTGATTCGGATAACTTTAGAAACACCCTAGCCGCTATTAATACCAAAGAGCTCGAAGGCCCAGATATAACAATATTCCATGACAATGTAATTAATACTATACTTAATGCAGCTACCCTAAATATTCCTAAAAGAAACAAACACTCAAACTAAACAGTCGGTTCCATGGTGGGATGATCAATGTCAAAAAGCACATAGAGATAAAAAAAAGTACTTAACAAATATAAGCGAACAAGAGACTCAACAGATTTCATCCAATATAAAGACAAAGAAAAACACCTTAAAGGGATCATAAAACTAGGCAAAGAAAAACATGGCAACACTTCTGCTCCAAACTGAACCTAAAATGTAACTTTAAACGAGTATGGGACAAAATAAAATCTATCCGGGGGAAAGCTATCAACTTAACACCTAAGCTGAAAAATGCTACAACCAACCATGACAAAGCAGACCTACTTGATAACCATTTCTCGGCCATGAGCAGTAATACCAATCACACTAAGAACTTCCAAGAACACGGACAGAAAGCTGAAACCACACTTTCTAACCTCTTTTAAAGACCTAAGGTTCAAGAACTCAGATTTATATTCCGAAATCACCCTATACGAATGGAAAATAGCGCTAGGGTCTAAAAAAGAAACCTCACCTGGGAAAGATCAAATTGGATATATCATATACAAAAATCTTCCAAACAACATTACAATAACCATTATAAAACTGCTCAACCAAATTTGGCGAAGTGGAAAACTACCACTCAGCTAGAAACAAGCAATTGTCATCCCAATCCCTAAACCAGGTAAAGACCCTAATAATATTAACTCGTATCGTCCCATCTCCATCACTAATAACATATGTAAAATGATGGAAACAATCCTAGACAACAGGTTAAAACACCACCCAGAAAGTAACAAACTCCTATCAGAAAACCAATGTGGCTTCCGTAAAAGGCGCTCCACCACAGATCAACTTTTAAGACTAGAAGCGGATATCAAACTAGCTTTCAACTCCAAAAGAAAATCAGAAAGACAACTTATAGCAGTCTTCCTTGACCTTGAAAAAGCGTTTGATCTTGTCTGGACCAAGTGATTGATTGCAAAACTCAACCACTTCGGAATTACTGGACGCATGTTTAACTGGATCGAAAACTTACTAACAGGTCGCAGAATAATCACAAAAGTAGGAAACACCACCTCAAAAGAATACCCCCTTGAAAACGGTACCCCACAAAGGAGTGTACTCAGTCCTACGCTACTCAACATCATGATTAACGACCTTAACATCAACCTAGCGACAAAACGGGTTAACATTTCCCAATTCGCTGATGACAGCGGCATCTGGAGGGCAGGAAACCCTGCTAGCAATCAAGTAGTCAAAGAAATCCAGAAAAGCCTAGATAACAGAGGGAGATGGGCAGATAAATGGGGCTTTAAGATTTCACATGAAAAAACGGTAGAAATAATCTTCTCCCCTAAACGCAATAAACGGATAATTTACCCCAACTTCTATATTCAAAACCAGTTAATCAAATATGCTAAGGTAGTAAAATTCCTAGGTATGTGCTTCGATAATCATCTAACTTGGAAACACCAGACTGAACAACTAATTCAAAATTGCAATAAAGATATTAATCATTAAAATGGATTAAAGACCAAAATGTTCCAAAAGCAGTTATCATCAGCGACTCACTTAGTGTAATAGAATCCATCAAATCTCACAGCACCAAATCAAGAGAACAATTCTTGACTAGAGCTTTCTATATGCTTAAGGAATTATCCACAGCGGATCAGATAGTTGAATTCATATGGATACCCTCGAATATAGGAATTTCTGGTAATGAGCTAGCCCACAAAGTCGCAAAAAAAAACATGTTCGGGAACCCTAACCCTGCCCCACTCAGATATAGCATAACAGAAGCCAAAAGCATAACAAGAAACTATATTAACCAGAAATGGCAGGAGCACTGGAACTCCACAACCAAAGGCAGGATACTCTACTCCATTATAAAAGAAACCAACAGGTCCATCAAACCACCCAAAGCGAACAGCCTGGACCAAAAAACTATCAATCGCATCGTATCCGGAAAAACAAAATTAGCAGGAAGTTTTGGCAAACATCTAGGACCCAAGCCTGCTAATATCAATTGCTATCACTGCAAAACCATTGAAGACCTGCCACATATATTCAATAGCTACTCCAAATATCAGGAAGCTAGAATGGAGTTTCATAACGCTCGCCCCCCCCCCCAAAAAAAAAAATTGGATCCCCTACCATTTACCCAGATTTCCTTACAAAATAACAACCCCAACATAAAAATGACCTATTAAAACATACTTAAATTCCTAGACACATTCAAGCTAAAAGAAAAAATATAAAACACCCTAAAAACATAACATAAACAACCCGACCTCACTTAAAAATAAATCTCCACTAGCGGATGGGCACCCTTGACATGTCATGGGGGACCTGAGTACTCAGCAGGGGTGTCCCTCTGGCTTAAAAATAACAACCTGTAAAACATACATAACACATCCAAATACTCTCTAAAACCAGATTAATATACATAGACGGACGGGCGCTTTTGGTGCGTACCTAGGGACCTGAATGTTCAGTTGGGGTTCCCGTCTTCTTGGGTCGTAGGTGTGTCCTTGGGGGTCAACATAATTAATATTAGAAACAAAAATCTTCTTCTCTGCCCTCTTCCTATCCCTAACATGAAAGACAGCCAAGGTAATACTGCGGCCCACGTCTGTGATGCAGACCATACTAACACTAAAGCAGCTGAGTTTTCTATCCAGTGTAAACTAGCTCATCTTTAGAACAATTTCAGACACAAAAACCAAAACTCAAAATTCATGCAAGTACATCCATTTAGACCAGTAGCCTGGAACGAGCGGACGCCTGCCTGCAGATGTGCGCCTGCCTTCCTGGTCGCTACCTCCCTTGCCTCAGCTGGACACAAATAAGCGTGCAACGCGCGCATAAAACACCTAACATAAATAAAAGCAAAAATAAATGAATAGTGAGTGGCACTATGATGTCAGAATCCTTACACAACTCTATCAAGAGGCCTACAAGAACTACACAGTCCAGCAGCTAGTAGAAGCAGCTACCTACATTTTTACGCTACACAGCTACCATTTCTCTGGAATTACATGAGAGGAAAAAGGACTGCGTTGAAATGTAAAGAAGCAGAAGAAAAACGGGGAACTTTTGCTTAAAAAGCCCTTCTAAGGGCTACCAATATTGCCTCTTATCCAGGGAACCATTTTGGCTTGGTATCCCGTTTCGATAAAACTATTATGTACGCTAACTTGATCCTTCAATCCACCGCTTTAAAATTCAAACCTTTTATGACCTAACAGTGACCAAACTTTTTATATGTCGCTCAGACATATTAGTTATTAAAAATTTGTATGGCATCTACAACTTACACTAAGTACTAGAATTTTTACTATTGTTAGGACGTAGGAAAATTATATAACTTGTTTTGATCTGGCCCAATTGCACAAGTGGCTAACACATTATTGGCATTTTTTATTGTCCATTAGTACAACTAGACTAAATTTGACTAAGTACGGACTGGCGTTCTTGCAAGTGCACGACATCCATAGTTGGTTTCTTGCCGAGTTCCTTGACCTCTTGCCTCCCTCAGACATCGTATAACGGTGGAGCCTAAAGCTAGGTGTCCCGATGTGACGTCATCGTTGCGACCAATCGCAACGGGCGTTACATACTGCTTGTGTCGACACCTAGTACAGTCAATAATGGACTGAAATCAACTCTTTGTTAACATGAGTGTGTGTTGGGTTCATTTTCACTCATGAAAGCCCTTCATTCAGGTCGTTAGAGACATATAGTCATACGACCTGACGGCTAAATCAGCAGTGCTCCTTGAGCACATAAACGCAGCGGGATGTGGCACTAATTCCTTCCCTCAGGAACATTTAGCATCCCGCTGTGCGGGAATAAACCCGTCGCACATGCCCTTTTGGGCGCACGCGACTTAAATCCAAATAATCAATAAATCAATATTCCGACCACTGAGGTCGTTGACATGAGATCGACAACTTCATTATTGAAGCCGACTAGTGTGTACCTAAAAACGATACGGGAAGCAGTCAATCGGGCTCCTTGCAACAAGTTTCATTATTCAAAATGCATTTAATTTTAGTTCTTCTTACTGAAAAGTAATTTTATTATGACTATAAACGCACGGGGTAAATCCGACCGTGTTGTGGCTTATTCCGACCTCTGATATGTGTAATTCCGACCACCATATATTGACCGTACATATACAAGTTTCATTTGTAAAATACACAGATTTTGTTTATCTTGACAGATTTAAAAGCTTTAAATTGTTTTTATTATTTTCAGATAGAGAGATAGCAGATAGAAAGCGATATTGTTATATAGATAATTGTGGATGTTGTTATAGAGATAATTGTGGAGAGAAGTATAATTTTATTTTATTTTTTATTTAGATTTATACCTTTAATTTTTTATTTATTGTTTTTAATTACATATTTATTCCTGTTTTTTTCCCCCTTCTTTTTCTAAGTTCAATACAAACTAATTATAAGTCTACATATTCTTTAAGCTTGTGTTCTTGGTCGGAATAGCCCTCTTATGATTAAGAACCTGGGGTCAATCCGAGCACGATACAGAAAATTGCAAACTATTGTTATTTGTCATGAAACTGGTGCAATTTTTACTTTTTTTAGCGAGACAAAGCATTATTTTAAAGCCACGATAACATAATTATTATGTTATTGAAAGCTATACAAATCTTGGATGCTTGATGCCTGACTAGGGTCCTGAATAAAAATTATTATGAATGCCATTTCTGAACTCGTTAGGAAAAGAGAATACTGAGGCGATTACGTCATTTTGTCACGCGATGCCCTCGTCCCCGCGAAACATCTTTACTAATTTGCAAACGCATGTGCACAAAAAAACAAAACAAAAAAAAACAAAAAAAAAACAAACAAAGAACGTATCAAGTAACTTGCATATCTTTGCTTTAAACAGCAGGACGTACATCCACAGTCGGAATTACGTTACTAATCGGAATATGACCATGTTATACCAGTGGTCAGGTACAGACAAACGCGTCTGATCTCGCCGTGCGAATAGCAACTGAAACCAATTTGAAGCTAAAGCGGTGGAAAATATCGGTAAGCCAACGAAGTCGCTTACACGTCAGGCGCAGAATCACACGTCTTATCTGTTCACTGTGCGAAGAGTTACTGAGTCAATTCGAGTTTGTGTGTGTGTGTGTGTGTGTGTGTGTGTGTGATTTGGATTTTTAACGTAGCTTTAGCAATTTTTCAGTCATATCGCTGCGATATCAGCAGTGTGGCAGCTTATAGTGATGCTTAGCACTGGGGCATCATGTGGCAGACATGTAGTATGATGACCCACCCAGTCACATTATCCTGACAACAGGCCGACCAATCTAACACTAACCTCATAATCCTGAGCGCCAAGCGAGGTAGCTGTTAATACCATTTTTGTAAGTCTTTGGTATGATTCGGCAGGGGATCGAACCAACGACCTCCCGCATCCAAGGCGGACGCTCTAATCACTGGGCCACCGGAGCAGTCGTGGTGGGACGAACGTATGGTGACAATAACGACACAGCAAAATGGGAAAGGGCCTGGAAAACTATTCGACAGTCGGGCCGAGCCAAACAACGAAGAGAATCAGAATTGTTACAACAAGCGAGGTTATCCAAAGACACACCCTGTGGCATTCCTGAAATGCAAACATTGCAAGACGTCTTATCTCCACGCTGAACGATGAAAGTTCATCCTCAAGAAGTGCGCAGACCTCTACTGTTTGAAGGCGAAAATGTTAAAGATAGAAAATACACTCACTTCTGTCATCACGATGAACATTTCGATGCCATTACCAGTATCGTCGGATTCCTGGGATACAGTTATTACTGTGAGAAATGTGAAAAAGGCTATAACAAACGAGAGTAACACAGGCATTAAGGATCGAAATGTGAGAGATGTTTGGCCTCTAAACCCTGTTTTCACGAAGGACAAGAACGAGTGCATTGCCCTGCTTGTCAGCGAACTTGCCGACAAGATGCAAGTTTCACATAAGAGAAATGCTTGTCAGCTGCTGAGATTGTGCCCTATTTGTGGACAAGGCATACGTACCAACAGTGCCAAGGCACACATATGTTCAGGAAAGAAACGATGTCATATTTGTCACCAAATCGCGGACATGGAAAACGAATGCTACATTCAAAAATACCAACCCCAACAAGAAGAAAGAGAATTTCATCTTTTTCGATTTCTAATGCATGAAAGAGATTGGCATTCACATTCCTAATTTCTGTGTGGCTTATAGAGAGTGCGAGAAGTGCATCAAGAACCTATCTTTAGTCACTGCCCTCAATGAAGCAAGATTCAAGGAGGACGTTTACAAATCTCTCGGGACCGAACACTCTAAAAGATTTCGTCCAATGTATCTTAAACCCTTTCTATGAGACGTGGAGTCAAGAGGACATCGAACGTTACAGAGATTCTCATCGCCATGCCACGGTGATGGCTCACAATTTCTCGGGATACGATGGGAAATTTTATTTATGGATATTATACGGAACAAAGTACCCAACGTCGTAAAGCCACTTTGAACGGAGCCTTACTCGTCTACATGCAAGTGGGACAAGTGCAGTTTAAAGATTCGATGAATTACTTGGCCATGCTAATGAGTCAAATGCCTAAAACATTTGGAATGACATCAATTAACAAATGCTTTTCCAGCACTGTTTCAATACCGAGGCCAATCAACACGCCGTTCTATCCAACTCGCCCGAGGCTCACTAGTACGACCCTGACAACATGCGCACCGAACAACGATAAATTTTCTACGCCTGGTACCATACTCATGCCTCGGACCATTTCGACTTTCAGGAAGAAATGTTAAAGTATTGTTGTTCCGACGTGGACGTTTTACAGCTTTGCTGTGGAAAATTTCAAGAATTATTCATGAAACACGGAGGGATCGATTCTTTGAAGGAAGCCTGCACCATTGCACCATTGCCATAGCGCGTTCCTTAGAGTACCGCAAACGATTCATGCCCGAAAACACCCTGGCTGTCATAAGCCCTCAAACGACGAATTCGAAAATGTCATCATTGCGTCCTACGTGAAAACCATGCTCGCTTAAAATTGTACGAAGCGTTACACCAATTAGGAGATCGTGTGCTGTATTTTGACACGGACAGTTGCATCTACAGTCAACGTCCTGATCATCATCATTACCCTAAAATCGAAGGAGACCGTTTAGAAGCCTGGACGAACGAGCACCCCGACGACAAGATTCTAAGTATTGATAGTGACAATCCCAACAATTACGGCTACGAATACCGGTACAAACAAGGAGAAGTGCACACCGAGTATAAAGTGAAAGGACCGACTCTAAATTATTGCACTAGTCAAGTGGTGAAGTTTGGCATGCTGAAAGAAGGGTTGCGATCGGGTTTAGAACACCTGCATAATTAACTTCTTCCAAACTATTGAGGGCTATTGAAGACGTGCTGACGATGAGAGAAAAATTTGACATCACCGATGGAAAAGTGACCATACATAACGCATACGTTTTACCTCCATGGGAGGAAACAATAACTGCCATTGATCTGCTTATTGATAGGTGTACCTAGATCGATGATATACCAAGAGATATACAGATGAAAGGGAGCACGTGATGGGAAACATCTACGCTGGGATACAAGTGGTATATGACCAGATTTAAACAACATGTGTGACTGATATAAACTAAATCATGAACTTTGTCCTATTTGATCTTTTGTTTCTTTTTTTTATAGCTTTGTCTGAAAAATGGACATTAATTGTACTATGAAAATGTCATTCTTCTATGAACTGTATATACGTTGTACGTTATTTTTGAATGCATGAACTTTAATTTTTAAAAGTAAATTTCTAGAACCAAGAAACAGATAACTTGGGAATATGTTTGTTCCATGTCCAAATTTGTATGTATTAAATGGATAGTGCTTGCACCAAAGCACAGGCCATAGAGCCCATGTATATATTTGAATAAATGTTTTGTACCCATACAATATACATTTCTTTTTGGAGTCTCTTTTCTGTCTGTTAGTCTTTCTTTGGAACATCTATGTCTTCTATTCTGTGTGTTTGTATGTGTATTTATTTGTTCTGTATTTCTATATTTGTCCCTATCAACCCTTTGTCTCTATAAATACATGTTAAGCCATAAATAGTTTTGACCCTATAAACCTCATGATGTCACCCATGTTCAACTCCTATTGACCTTCAGGTGACATTCCCATGTTAAATTCCCATTGTACCCAAAGTGTAAAACACCGCTTTTATCATAGAAATTTTCGTAAGGCCATAAATCTTGAGGCTATAGTGCAAACGACCTAATTTAACGTAGAAGTCTACGTGAGGCTACAAATCTTGAGGTTATAGTGCAAATGAACAAATTTAACATAAATGTCTACGTGAGGCTATATCACCTCCATAAACTACTGTTGGTCAAAGATCAGACAAAAATCATTTGATGTAGAGGCCGATCGAAATTCGGTTTCGGTTTCGGTGCCGAAAGATGGCAAATGGCCTTTTCGGCATACTTTCTGTTTCGGCCGAAGCCAAAAAGTTAGCTTTCTGTTTGCTTTCGGTTTCGGCCGAAACTGATATTGACTTTCGGTCATCTGCCGAAGATCTATTTTAACTTTCAGAATGCAACGCTAGTGCTGCGTCTATTACTCTGCTTGACGGCCGGTCAGTCGGCGCTAGGCAATTCTAGGCACTGTTGCATTTCAGTCTACTCGCGTGTTGAATACAGAGATTTCGAAGTCTGACAATATTCATAATTTCAGTTACTTAAACTGTAGCGAATTAATCTGTGTGAAGTAGAAAATTGAAGTTAATAATAAACGGATTAGTTAATCACTGCAAAGAATGTCGAAAAATGCAGTGTGGGATTACATCACAAAATTCGATTTTGATGCAAGCAATGCGCAGTGCAAAGAATGCAACAAACTGTTATCACTTGGCAGCGATAAACCAAGAATTCAGACAGTTTCAGGCTTGAAAGGTCATCTGGCCAGCTGCCACAAGGAGCTCCATGGTACATATCTCAAGAGGTCCATGAATGACGGAGCAGAGCGTGCCTCGAAAAAGACGATGATGGAAGAGAAAGCGACTAAACATGCATTACCGAATTTTGTGCAGACGTCCTTGATATCAATGGTCGAGAGCAGAATGGTCTGGCCTAATGACCACGTTGCAGTTCAGCGAATTGATAAGTGCATCATGGACTTGACGGTTGTCGACATGTTACCCTACTCATTTGTTGAAGTGTAGCATTGCATCATGACCCAGGCCTATTTAATAAATCTTGTGTTCGGCAACTTCGGTTTATCTTTCGGTTTCGGTTTCGGCCGAAGGTGTAGTTAAACTTTCGGTTTCGGCTTCGGTTTCGGCCAAAAAGTCAATTTATAACTTTCGGTCTGGTTTTGTTTTCGGCTGAAACCAGAAATTTAGTTTCGGTCGGCCTCTAATTTGGTGGATTATCCGCTAACAATTGACTTATTCGTATACAAAACCAAGGTTATGGAAAGGTTCGGCTAGTCCCCGACTGGGAAGTTGTTGGCATTTCAAAAGAATTATATCAAATCGAGCAATGAATGATGAACTTCAGCGTAGAATCAAATCTTCAACAGGGAAAAAATCAAAGATCGATATCAAAGTACTTGAGTCAACTGGGTCATGATGCAACGCTGAGTGTCGCACTTGTTATATCAACGCCCGATTACGCAATTGATATTTATAAGTCGTTGATCAGAACTGTGTTGGGATGGCCGCTGGTAGCACCAGCTCATGCTGGACCACCACAACCACAAAGATCTGATTATTTAACGAGAGAGATTTATGAGAATTCCAGAGATCTGGAGACTCCTCTCTGGATGGCAAATTATGGAAAATCCCGAATCAACGATGTCAGATTTAGAAGTGGTACGGGCTTCGCATGTACAAATATTTTTTTTTCAAGAAGGAGAAAGCGCAAATTTGATAGAAACTACAATCTGAGAGCGCTATTTGAGCATTATGTGTTTGAATATACGAATGATGATTTTAAATAAACAACATTAATGCAATAAAACATACGAGGATGGTGAATCATAATGTTAGATATTCAATAAGAACGGTTGTCGAAATAGCCGTTGTAATTCTGCTTATGGAAATTTATTTCTTGAGCATTATAAGATCACCGATGCGCAAACGCCAGCCTTCAGACAAGGGGTGGATATTGATAAAATGCAAAAATATCTCAATAATATAATTTACGAATAATTTCCGAAGATCAGTGCGGCATGGTGAAAAATATTGGTGCCAACTAATCCTTTTTTTCGATGTCATAATAAAAACTGGCCGAGTACCTGACACAATAAATGTGAAACATAACACTTGTAATTGTTTCTTTAGTGTGTAAATGTATTTGTATTTAAACAGGTAAATTGCAGTTTGCAACAAAAATCAATGTGAGCTATATTGCTTCACTGCCCCTGAACAAAATGTTATAAATTGCACAGATTCAAGTTACATCATGTTTTAAATAACATTCATTAGTAAACTTTGCTGTTCAAAACTTTTCAGTTTGAATTTTAACATTTGCATGAAAATTTAATTTTATGTTAAAATAGTTTTATAAATTTAAATGTTTGTTTAAAATTAAGTATTCAAATTTAATATATATATATATATATATATATATATATATATATATATATATATATATATATATATATATATATATATATATATATATATATATTTTTTTTATTTATTTATTTATTTATTTATTTATTTTTCAAACATATTCTCAGATAGAAATTACAGAAAAGGACTAAGGACTCTGGAGCTCTCTAATGGCCTCAGAAAATGTCCAGACTGTATTTTCTTTATTTTAAACGTGTTTTATGTAGCTTGTATAGAAATATCTTTGTCTTTAAAAATACGTTGGAATTTTCATATTTATCGCGTGAGATGACGTCCTCGGCGGACGCAGGTGAGATGTGTGGAAAATGTGAAGAATTCAGCAGATTGCAACGAGTTTATAAAAATTAAACTATCCCCGCAGTCATGAATCAACATGTAACTTTCAAGAAGTTTTCCACTATAAGTTGAAATCACCCACCCACACACAGAGTCCTACATAGAAACACAAATTAACATTTTCAATGAAAATGAAAATAGGTGTCAGAGGTAATCAACCAAACGTGACTTAAATATACACTTCATTTGAACGATGTTTTAACGAAAACCAGATTTAAACACAATGTATTTAGTGTATACAAATGCACAGTCTTGGATGTCACCAGCTCGAAATTGACTTGTTTGCAATCAAATTCAAAAAGATTTCTTGAGTAGCTGAAATTGGTGTAGCATGCAGGTATAATAGTTTGACTAAAATTGGCCATGAATGAGATGTCCTGATAGGTCATAATTATTACTCTCGGCCCATTACACAGGTATTTAGTCCCAGTCTATTTTTAGAGCATTTGTTCCTCTCTGTTTTAGTGATGATACAAGAACTTGATTTAGGCATTCCGAGTATTTATTTAAAAGTAACTGTTCATCCTTTATAATACGAGCAGCATGGTGTGATTGTATATCTGTCAGTAGCACACTAACGGGCTTCGGACGGGGAAGTGTCCCCGGGCGCCAGAGGTCTTGGGGCACCAAAAGCACGGGCGCATTAGGTCTTGGGCGCTAAAACACCTTTTCGCCATCATTGTCGCCACAGGCGCTATTTACCATCAGTACGCCACTGGTGTCTGACCACTGTGAGTAACAGGCATTGTTGCTGATCTGAAAGTGAAATATGTGACCAATTTGACATTTCGTTGCTTACAGTCCAGAATCTCAAAATGTCGGATAGTATGTGACGAGAACTTCAGCGTGAGTTCATCTTTGAAGGTATTTTACATAAACATCCGATTTATTAAGATTTGGACAGAGTGGAAAGTCTAGTACTGAGAAACAAACGTAGATACTATATAGGAAAATAACTGTGATCCGAATCCGAATAGACAGCATCTAATATGAGGTTTACAGTTGTTCCTGAGGATGAATACCAGTCTGTTTAATAATGTCTGTATATACATCATACAATATGGCATATACATTTATTTCCTTAATTTCAGTGACGGTTTCCATTACATTTGTATAATCAAGATCAACGAGGCCAGCAGAAGACGTCTTTCCTATGAGGCTTCAGTACCTTGAGACCCAGAAAATTCATTGGGCTTGTGTCTGTGGTAGAAATCATACGATTTTGTTTTCAAAACTGGGTGTCCTAGCATGAGAGTACTACTGATTTAAATCAGTGGAGATGTGATCTCACGAGAGTAATCACCATACCAGTATCAACAATGTGTATTAGAGTAACTTTAAGCTTCTAAGTATTATGCATGATTTCACAGCCCTTTGAAAAGTCGATAGGATTTCAAACAGACCGGCCTACGGGGTATTGCGTCGAGTTTGGCTGCTCATCCATAAAAGTTATACCGCGATGATGGTGGTTTAAATTTCTATTTCCTATGTCGACGTTTTACAGTGTATGTTTTGAATTACACAGCGGTAGTTAAAATTTCAATATCATATGTCGAGAATCCCTAATTCACACGTTGAATGTAACTGTTTGCGATGAGAGTTCCATTTCATATGGCGAGTATTTAAATTTCATCATTTCACAGCAACGAGAAGCAGCATCCTTGTTTAAAAATAAAGCGGTCCGTTCACGAGAGCGACCTCTAGAGAAGACATTCATAGTAATTCTCGACCTGTGAATGGTAACTTTCAAACTGTAAATGCATGACAAGTAATGGCGCCTCATGATTGAATACATGAATGATGTATCTTAATACTCGATATTATTTTGAATCGTTAAAGTGGACATTGTGTAATGTTACTATTAACACCAACACATCATTTCACCACATAATAAAAGCAATTGTGACAAGCCCAATAAAATGTCCAACCACCGCTGTGTAATTCAACAGATACAATCTAGAAACTCAACATGCGAAACGGAACTTCAGCACAATCAATGTGATTCAACACGTTAAATTGAAACTCTCGACATGTTACATTATAATTTCAACAACTGCCGTGTAATTCTAAAGATACAATCTGAAAACTCGACACTGGACATCGAATTTTCAACCAGTGCTGTGTAATTAAACATATGAAATCTAAATACTCAACATATGAAATGGAACTTTCAACATAAACTCTTTAACCAATACGAAAATTAAGATTCTCGACGTATGACATTGAAATTTCAACCACCGACGTGTAATTCAAAACGAAACGATCTAAAACCTCGACATAGAAAATATAACTTTCAACAACTACTGTTTAAATTCAACAGATACAATCTAAAAGCTCGACCAAGAAATTGGAACTTTAAGGACAAGCATTTTTGATACAACACGTGAAACTAAAATTCTGAATATATGACATTACAATTTCAACTGCAACTTTCTGATTGGACCAGCTTGTGTCCGCTACGGCGCCTCATACACAATCATATATATCCACGCTATTGATGATCGAGAATCCTCTTACAGACTTTGAGCAAGTCCCACAATCAGGGCCGTAGAGAGCAATCATAGGCCACGTGGTAAGAAACAACCGGGCCTCTCTTAGTTCTTGTTCAAAGAAAAATTTTCTTTTCGAAAATTTAAAAGCGTTGTTCGGAATATATCGGTTGCCCCACCCCCCACCCACCCCCCGTCAGCCATGCCCACAATCATATTTATCGGGTCAGTGGTTATTAGTAACGTCCACTGAAAGGAGCAGGATGATAAAGACCAAAATAGAACATATGGGCGGTACCAAGTTTGTTTACATTGCCACAGTATAAAGATATTCAGTTTCCCGCTTTTTTGGTGCACATTGGAAAAATGAGATTCTAGTGATAATTTGTCAGGTTTTTGTGACTAGTTTAAATCCAACGGGATTTTGAACCTTGTGTTTACCATACTGTAGGTGTAGGGCAAAGTTTGCAGTGGATATTGAAATATTAAAGTAACGACATTTCTACAGCGAGCGAAATTCCGTTATTGCTGTTTGATATGTGAACATTGGAATCAAACAGCTAGGTGACAACTCGGTGGTATCGCATTCTTTTGTTGTCAGGAATACTCCAAGTATGACTATAAGCACCGACTGCCTATATGGGCTTTCTTCAATAAAGTTATCCAGAACCTTACTGAATATAGCAGAGAATGTAATAATCTGCTTTTTATGTACCTGATATAAGTTTTAGATTGTTAGATTAGTGACTGGTATGGGTAACATACATGAAACGAATGAAGGGAAACTGGCTCTTCGCTTTTTTTGGTCTTCTGAGTAGTCTATTCAAAATAAGCCGATCAATAACTGTTGAGACTGCGCGGCAACTAGCTCAGGACATTCTTGGTGACACTGATATCAGGCGTAATCTGTCAGATAGGCGGCTATACGTGGCGCCATAATTAGTTTTCTCAGTAAGGAATCTGGTTCTTAACTTTGTTTATTTCTGCATTCAAGCGTTAATTATGTGGTCCTTGAAATCTTGCAGATAGCTTCGTAGCAGACGCTACACCCACACTTTCGAAAGTGGCTCATTTTCTGTTCGTAATCAACACTTATCTCACCCCTAATACTTAAACCATTTGTTGTAGAGTGCAATATGTATCAAATGAAATAGAGATAGTTAATGAAAGTTCAGCCACGAACAATTTGCACAATTCATGCGGAAGCTCTCAGCATTATTCATGTGGACAACTCTTTGTATGATTTATGTTCACAAATCTTTTTATAGAAATTTTAAAACCTGAAACTTACTTTTTTGCTGTTTAGAGTTCATTTTATGCATTTGTTTATGGCAGGTTATTGCTTACATACAATTTAAGATCTCTTCATCCTAAGAGAGAGAAAATTCCAGCTATGGAAATATAAGTTCGAATAACATGCAGATACAATTCTTCAGTGAGGAAAGCAAGTAGTTTCAAAAGCAATATCGCCACTGGCGATATCAACGCTATCACACTGATATTTTCAGGTATCGTACTATGAATCATTTTAAATCCAGAAAACCAGTCAGCTGGTGGGGAATAACAGTTGAAATACTAGATATTCGATTGGCTAGTAAATGTATTTAATTTCTTTCATTATACTTTTTAAAAACGTAAGCGTAGGTATTATAGCTGACATTGTTATTTTCATATATTTTTTAATAACACATGGACTCTTAGTGCAATACTATGTTATCAAGTGCAGTCCAGGGAGTCCCCGTATTCTGGAGCATGAGGCTGAAGTAAATGTTACAGAACACCTACTACTACTACTATCTGCACCAATTGGAACATATTTTTTAAACGACATCCATATGAGACGGAGTTTTAAGTTAGAGCTGACTTTCTAATGACCCTTATTTTCCATGAACAACATCCATTTGAACAGTTATATTTGCACTACAGGCACATTTATGATCATGCTGTTAAATAAAGAAATCGACCTTTAGGGAAATTTTAAGTTTACGGAAATATATGAAACTGACCATATCGGCAGTTATAAACTTAATGATATACACGCAATTGACCATAGTTTCACAAAAGGTAGTTAGCAGCATGTTGAGATATAAAGAAATGGACCACAATGGAGAGTTTGTTTCGTTTTGGTCACAACTTTATGATCTTCATACTTTTGTTACATTTTCAACCTGAATGTAACAGAACACAGTGGAATTGTGTTTCATTATGTCCTAAATTCATTGCGCTATTGCCACATATGTAATGCATGTACTCCTCTCACTAGACCCGAGATGAAATTTATTTTACATAGTATCTAACATTTATCATAAATAATATTACACGGTGATTTTTAAACGACCTAATTACTACTCTGATTTACAATTCTCTGTACCAAGGTATAAAATGGAGTGAATGGGTTACCTCCTCAAAACCATCTGTCCAAACATTAAAATGATCCATGCATTTCTTAAATTACTATTAGGAATTCTATGAAAAGCTTAGTCTCTCAAAATCAGTGATCTTTTGTGGGATATCTTGTCAGCTGTATTTAGCACTAATGTTTTCTTGGTAGTGTTCTTATTTTGTTTAAAGTATGCTGACATGGCATTGCTTCATGAATAAGTACATGCAAAATAAGAAAGATATTAACTGCTCACGCTCTTTTTAAGATTGAAAAAATATTTCTATTTACCTCCCTTGTTTGGAGGCCCCCGGCATGAGGTCTCACTAAATAGTTTCAGGTAGAAGGCATGAACCTAACTATCATAAGCCTAGCATTTACAAATTCACACATAAGCTGAATTTGTAACGTGGTTTAGATTTACTCTGAGTTAGGCTTGAAAATGGGTTGGCTTGTTTGGTGACTGCCTGTCGCAGTTAGACTAGCACTGGAGATCAAATGCGTAACTCAGGCTGCAAATGAACAGCCCACATGGCTTACGTATTTACAAATGTCTACTACAGAGGTAAATCGAGATGGTTGAGGGGTGATGAAAAGTATGCTAATTTGTTATAGTACAAGTGAACTTTATTCATGCATAAGACACATGATTCTTTTAGCTGCCTTGTCATAGGAAAATATTCAAAATAGCTTTTTGCTGTCAAAAATGAACGTAAAAAAGAGGGGTTGGTGCCAGTGTTGGTTCAGTATAAAAAGCCACCAGTTGCATCATGAATTAATCTGATTACCACAGTCAAAATCTCACATGTTTTTCTTTCTACAAAAATCATTAGTTTGTTTCTATTTGTATTATCAGTGTAAAATTATTTTCATTTTTCTACAATAGGTCATTGTCGGATAAAAAAAACAAAAAAACTGTTTAGTGATACCTGAAGATCATTAGATAAATCTATAAATCGTTGGCGTTAGTCAGCCTTGTGGTACTTGTACTGGACCAAAACTTTCTCTATCAGTATCAGAGTCTGAACCTAATTTTTTTCAACAAGTTTGTTCTTTCCCTCTAAAAGTCTTCTATACTGGTTTGTGCTATACTTTTCTGCATTTTTCTCACTTGTTACACCCTCTTTATGAGGGGCCCCGAGTGGCCGAGTGGTCTAAAGCGCTCTTCGGTATGGATCACTGCCATCTCACCTCTGTCTGCGTGGGTTCGAGTCTCGGATTCGGCCAATGTGGGTATGTGAGAAAGCTTGCCAGTAGCTTCTCGAAGGTCGGTGGTTCTTTCTGGGGATTTCCCAGGTTCTTCCTCCACCATTAATACTGGCCACCATGTATAGCCTATCGTGTGCTGAAAAATAGCGTTAAACAACAACAACAACAACAACAACACCCTCTTTATGAGAAATATTTTCTGGTTTTAAACGATAAACTTTGGCGTTCCTCTTAACTGTTATTAATTTTGGACACTAATGTGAACAGAGTATGACTCGAGTCTCAAAATTTAACTGCAATATCTATGTTGCCTCAAAATGCGACTGCATTATCTATGTGGTCTCAAAATGCGACTGCAGTATCTATAATCTCAAAATGTGACTGTACTATTTATTTTCTCAAAATGCGACTGCAGTATCTGCAGATTCGTCATTTGGGGGGTGGGACAGGGGGCATTTACAAGTGCTGTAAAATTGCCGTAGCCTATATACAAAAATTAACAAGTCCTTCCATTTTTGCCCCCCCCCCCCCCCGAAAAAAAAGTTGAAATGACGTCCCTGAGTATCTGTCTCAAAATGTGACTGCAGTAGCTCTGTTGCACTGTTAGAATTACAGTTTGTACAGTTTATATTATTTCTTAGCATCAAGGAGAGTTAGTATCAGCTGACATTCTGGACACATCCATTTTTGGCTTTTGGTTGCAGATCACTACATTCATAATATCTCCTGAGAGAAGTGATGCAAAGCAAACTAAACCTCTTAGTTGCCTGTAGTAAATGGATTTTATTTTTTCCCTGTGACAGAAATTGTGTTTGATAAATTCCATCAAATGCATATTGGATCACAAAATCTGCAGAAAACACATTTAGAGTTTCTTTAGTGTATGCAGAACAGAAAATAAGACAAATAGATTCATTCAGATGTCCACGACGAAGCTAAAGAATTAATTTCTTGTGCATTGGTTCAAATTAGGAAAGAGAAATTCCAAGGAAAGCAGTGATGTATTTCTGAAAATTATCATGATGTACAATGTTGTATCTGGATTTACAAGATCTCCGTGAAAAAGATAATAAAAGTGTAGCGGTTGCTACTGGTGCTGTGGTATTATGAGGTTGTACCTTCTACAAAGGTGTCCGCTTTATTTGGCTCTCGTTATCTAGAGGGTGATCGCATTCGGTATTGTTGTTGCCCGGATCGAGTAAATATTAAAATAAAGTGTGAAATTATAGATGGAATAAATAGAGATCTGAGCAGATATATAGAACAGAATGACACGATCCACCGTACATGGAAAAACAAAAATTGAATCAATTACATAAACAACTGGGATAATACATTACATTAGGAAGATACACTTCTTTTTTGAATAAATCTTTCACCGAATTTCAAACACAAACATATTTATATAAATAGCCAGTCTGTTTTAAATTATAGAATTAGTTCATCATATAATCGAGTGAACGATCGAAGTCACTGCCTTGTACAACTTCATAACCTGCTTTTTCCAGTCCTCTCCGACTTCACAATGGTGGTTCCTCCAGGTCATTTCGCTTTTTCCCCTTTTCCGACCTCCCAACTGTCTCGCTTCTTTTCGGCCCTCAAACTTTGTGTGGATAGGTAGATACGTAAGTACGTAGATACTTGGATAAGTAGGTACGTGGATACGTCCGTGGAGCTATTTCCCCTTACATAATAAACATAGACAACCTAAATATCCTGTCAGTTGTCCTACTTGGAACAGATCATTACTCCCCTCTCGTTATGTCAGATATCGATCTATCGGAATTCGATTGGACCAAAGACTGTCTGGTCAAGCAAAACATGGCAGACCATAAACAAACCGAGTTTCACAAAATTAATGTACTTCCTAATGGCTATTTCTTCACTGATTCCCATTAACACACACATTCAGGTCTTAAGCATACATGAAATCATCTAAGATCGGTGAATTCAAACGGATTCTCGAAACTCATATCAACTAACGTAATGCATACAATTCTTAGATTCCTATAACAATCAAGACGACAAATTCAAACAATTCGTCAAACTTATATAAACTGTACGGATTCAGATAGATTAACTCAAACACAGTTACACTCATTTCAAGAGAATTGATACACGGATTTAAGCAAATATAAACAATTAAATTCAAGCAAATCATTATATTGGTATCAACGAACTACATGAAACTGACGCAAATACCTTGTACTTTCAAGATTTGTTATCTTCTACCGGCAAAATTGTGTCCGTTCACTTTCCAGACATTCAGTCCCTTTGGCCAATATTTTACGAGAGAACTTCTTCCAAATTCAGTCTCGGAGTATCTTATATTTTCACCCATGCAGGAAAATTGCAGACTGACTAGATTTCTTTCGATAAGGTCAATTTAACCTCAAGGATTTTCGTGTGGGAACCCCGCCCCTTATTTAGCGTAAACAATCAGGATTAAATAAATTTACCGCCTTTTATAACTAGGCGCCAAAATTGCTATAAGCATGACTTATAGAATTCCAAACAACATATCTGGAAAAACTCAATTTCTGACAGTTCCGATATGAAATCGAAGTTAACCGTCCCTTTTCTAGTCGTCTAACGCTAAGTAAACGAAGGCTTAATTAAGATTCACTTCCTTTCCCGACAAAGACATTATAAATCATTGCAGTATAGTCATTTAACAAGCACCTGTTCCCATAAATCGAATTAATTGTTCTCTGGCTCAAATTAATGTGCTCGTTATAGATCGACATAAATTTGAATCCTTACACAAAGCTTAACAATGTTTTCAAAGATGTGTCGTAAAGTTTGTGCACAAGTCAATAAGACCATATATGTTTATTAAAAAACATACAAGTGGTTACGGAAAAAATACTGTGGTGGTTGACTTAAACTGTGTGATGACCTTGTTTGATTATAAGGTAATTGATATTCGTTATGAACTGTACACAGTTATGGAAACTTTTACTGCTAAAATGCGCTTTATTGATCAGCTGCAAGAACTTATGTTACACTTCTACATGACTAAACATTACACTTAGAAGCTTTACCGATCTTGAACGTGTCTGAGAATGTTACTAGCTCTTTGTAATAACTAAGAGGACATATTTTAGTCCTGCCGGGATAGAAACACGTTAAATACAGCCTTGATAGAAACAGAGTGAGTACAGTCTTACATCCTTGATATAAACACAAAGAGTACAGCCTGGATAGAAACTCACCGAATACAGCCTTGATAGAAACATATTGAATACAAACCAACAGAAACACAATGAATACGGCCTTGATAGAAATACACTGCATACAATCTTGATAGAAACATTCTTAATGTAAATATTGCAAAATATAACTGCTAATGTGTTTTAAATAAATCTTGTTCAACCCTTGTGAACAAAGAGCCGATTCTAGTTGTGGATACCTGAAATGCTGACTGCTACTGCTATTGTGGACGCACAAAATAAGTCTAGTTCATTAATATGCCCCCCGCCCCCCAGTATTAACCATGGCATCTTTAGTTCTTTTGTTCCAACACTTATCAATTACTTTAAAAAACCACGTGAATATTAATGTAGGTTGAACTGCATAACTTGTCATGTACTGTCAAGTCTAAGTTTCTAAACGCTGGTCAAAGCTTATGTTTTGCATGGCAACAATTCTATGCTGGATAACAAAGAGAAGATTGCACCGAGACAGAGAGAGTGACAAACAAAGCAGATAATCTGGAACGACATTGATTGAGCCATTTCTCAATATCCATTATCTGGTTCCGATTTTATTCATATCCACATAAACTAATCACTACTTTGTTAAACTTGTCATGCCTATAAGAAAGAAAACAAAAATATTATTTAGAAGAAAAAAACAAACAGAGAGAGAGAGTGTGTTATCATGTCCATCATTACAATGGACCCACTTTTGTATATCCCCGCAATTGCAGTTTTCTTCTCATCCGTTAAAGTTTTGTCTTTTATCGTCGAAAGTCTTTGATAAGAGCATTGTTATTCACATTTGTATGGAGCCAATTAATTATCTCATAATATGCATAGTGATCGATCTGGCATGCCAATAAATCGATCTTAAACATTCTTCCGTACTGGTATAAATTTTACTTTGTTTACCGTAAATGTTTGATTTGACTAGCTTTGTCTTTCATTATCAATTTAAGCTTTGAAGATGACCAATTGACCAAGACCAATTTGCATTATTCGACGACCCGAGTTTAGTCAGTCAAGCTCTCAAGAAGCAGGTTCAGGTTTGAAGAGTTTTTCCCATCATATGCGGGCTTCTCAAGCATGAAAGCGATCAAATTGAAAAAGACTAAAATCGAGTAATAAATCTATTAGAACGAAAATAATGCGCCAAAAACTTATGGGGCTCTACAGGGTGCAGCGAGCATCTTTGGATTCTAATAAATTGGAACATTAGGGCTATTTATTGTAATAACAGTTAGTTTTAGTGACTGAAATGACTAGTAGAGCAACAGTCACTTCAAGGTTCATATTTGAGAACTTTTCCTCTCTTTTAAAGAGCATAATAAGGTTTCAAAGTTTTCAAGTGATTCTGCATTCTTTTTAGCTTGAACAAAAGTATTAGCAATATATGATGTATCATAAAATCATATATAATATCAGTATGAGAAATTTGTAGAATTATATTGTACCCTGAGTCGGGATTTTGGGATTCTGTCAATATTAGGTACAGTATTGATATGACTTGGTCCTGGCTTTTGGGTAGTGTTAGGTACTAAACTTTAACTTTCTCTTCATTTAGTACTAATTGACAGCCAATCGCAATACATATTAAGTTATTTCTTCAATTGCTTTAGACATATTGGATGATCCAACCTTTTCAGTGTTTATTGTTAGCCAGTTGCCATTCAACTTCTTATATACAATTCCTTCCTTTTTAATGATAACCATAAATGACCCTTTGTCAAGTTTCTAATAATAGATGTAAATCAATGTATGTCAAAACTGTTCCTGCTGATCCATGTTTTTTTCTGTCTTATCAATCATACGATGAGACACATTTATTGAATATTGTGTTGACACTTTATTTTAGTGATACATTTTTGTCCACACAACTTGCTTTTGTTTTGCCACCAACTTTCACTTGTTCCTGCCCTATGTTTAATAGTTGTCTATGTAGATAACTGAAATGTTCTGTAGAAACTATTTCTTGTCTTTCGCATTGACCTTGACCTTTGCCCGTTTTACCCTGAATTGATAGGTTTCTTCCTTAACCTAAGTGCAAGCAATACTCTAAGTTGGGCCATGTGTGTGTGTGTGTGTGTGTGTGTGTGTGTGTGTGTGTGTGTGTGTGCGTGTGTGTGTGTTATGTAGAACTAATGTTATTGTTTGGAAACTTTTTCTTTTAGCTAGTGATCTTGACCTTTGACGTTTTGCCTCCAAAATGAATAGCATTCATTCTTGCCCCGCATGCAAAACATTGCAAAGTTTGAGTTAGGTATGTCAATTAGGACCTATGTTATTGTGTAGAAACCATTTTTGCTTAATTCTTACAGTCGTTTGATCCTAATATAAAGCGGCTTCTTCTTTAATACAGGTGTAACACATCCATAAAGTCTGGTAATTGTAGATAGTGGACAACTAAAGTTATCGTACAGAAGCCAAAACGATGACAGACCAATGGATGGACAGACGTCCTAATATCTTATAGCAGGCAAATAAAAAGGTCAGGCAATGAATCTCTACCCAGAGGTTGTTGGTAAGTGGGATCTCACACCAAGTTCCCACTTTTATCTTAATCAATATTTAAACAAGAGTCTCTAGAACAGACTCACTCTCCTGCAAACGAGATTTCACAGGAACTCAAGATAAACTGGTTTTCTCCTTTATCTTCAGAGTGTTGAAACCATGTTTGATATTCTTCAGCTTGGCACAAGTTTCAAATTATCTTCAGTGGTGGACATATTGGATGTCAGCTTGGCACATTTTACTTTTAGGAATAAAAAGGCATCATAACAGGTGGTCTGGTGGAAATCTCATGTTGGTACTTTCCATTTTGGTGGAGTGATGGAAAGATTTCAAAATGGGTGCCATGATGGTCATATTTGATATCACATTGTCAACATTTCTAGCTATTACCAATTCGACATAATAAGAAGTCTTTTGGTGATAGCAGAATGTTAATATAACCAGCCGTCTATACACAGAGACATCAAAGATACCATTAGAAATAATCTGGTGAAAACAATATGGTACCCGGTAACATTTCTTTTCATTTTGGAGGTGTAGAATAAGCAAGATTTTCAAGACAGCTGCTGTAGCAGCAATAGTATACATGAAATCAGCATCATTTTCATGTACAACCAAGTAGACATCATCCCTCTCTAAAATGAATCAAGCAGACATCATTCATCTCTAAAATGAACCAAGCAGACATCATCCCTCTCTAAAATGAACCACGTAGACATCATCCCTCTCTAAAATGAACCAAGTAGACATCATCCCTATCTAAAATGAACCAAGCAGATATCATCACTCTCTAAAGGTATCACGGTACCAATTGTTTTTCCATATACCTCAATGCTAATGTTTTGTGAAATAAATATACTTTCTGTCCTACTTGGGCATGCATGTCACACACTGTCATATAGAACAATGCTAGATTGTCAATTTGACAATGACATAACCAGGTACTCCATTGCATTTAAGAGAGATAACTCTACTGGAACTAGACAGGGGTAAGAGTTATCTAGTCACAACAAGCACATTTTCAGCCATGTGTACCATATTTTTAAAAAAATCATAAAAAATACAAAATATGATCTAGATAGAAATTAACACAAACTCACATGTTGCCAAGAGGCTCAACATTTTTTTAAGCCAAACAGAAAGTACAACTCTTACATAATGCACCAATCACAGCTAGTGTTCTTTAATTCTGAATACAATGTTCCATACACCTTAAGCTCCACCCACCTGGACTTGCGCAATTGGTACCGTTATACCTACAGCAAACCTTAATTTTTCCAATAATCTGTGAAATAGTTCGGGACTGTATAAGTAACAAATATACTTAGTCTCACTTGTGAAAAACAATTTGATGAGGTACTAACCTATGTCTTATATGAATGTGTATAGAGATGTCATTGAGCTGTTTGAACTATTGTTTTCATACTTTTGCTTCACCATCAAAATCATCTTTTGAAATAAAATGAATTCTTTCAACTGTGAGTTGTATCTTATTCCTATCAGCACTTACTGAACTTCACATAGGTGATATGGGATAAATCACATTATGTCATATTATGTAATAACTAGGTCAAAGGTCAATGTACCAAATAGTATGTACCTGTCCTACTTCAAAATGTACAATTCACCTAAAAGAAAGGAATTTATATTTGTTTGGTAGGTGCAGAACTTAGCATCAGAGACAGGTGGACATGACCCAATCTTATTATAAAGTATAAGCTTTGACCACTTTACACTATCTGCAGATACAAGAGGTCACTAACCACCAGTCCTCACACAAAGGTCCACCTACCCATCCTCTTTGTAACACAAATAGTAAGCTTTCCTCCTTTGTAATGTGAATAAAATTGTTTCAATAAGCCAATCAGTCACCAAATATAGTAAATCACAGCTTCTAAGTGGTTATGTTGGATTGGGAAGTGAAATTAGGGGAATAAAATACAGAAAAATGCCAAATATAAACACTAAGTATAGCACATCAAATGGAGTTAAAAACAGGAGGAAAGTGTTTATCTAGAAGGGAGAGGTAGCTTATGATAAAGGAATTAAAGGAGGCAAAATCAGCAATGCGAAAAATGAGAAGTGAAAGTTTGATGCCCTTACCTTGGACAAATATATGGGGCAGGGCCCAACAGGTCCAAGGACAGCCCAAAGGCAACTGTGCTATAACATCCCTTACAGGTACCCAAATTTCAAGTGAAGTTGTGTTCAATTCCATCTAATATGAAAGGGTGAATAATTTAGATAATATAGATACATATAAAGTATATTTCTTCTACATAAGAATTTAATAATAATTGGCATCAGATAGAGAGAAAACTTATCTCAGATCCAAACAGAACATACCTTATCAGTTTTTAAACTTGTAAACTTTACTGTGAGAAATTATTAAATTGCTTCTACTTACATTTGCATCAAGATAGAGGGCTAATATAATACTTCACAAATCTTCTCTTTATTTTCATAACCAGTCACTGAAAATGTGAGATTTTATTTCCTTGAAATGTTATGACTGGTGTAAGGGAGATAACTGAATGATATACATAAGGTGTGGTAACCTCTTATACAGTATCCATGTAATATAGATGAGTTCATCAACAACCTGTATTAATTTCATTGCAATTAAATTATCTCAAAATACATTACTGATAAAGTGAGAACCTAACATTTAGACTCCTATATTTAGTGGAGACCTCAAGAGTCATGTAATTTTAATTTCTAAGATGACGCAGCTCTTTCATATCACATAGTTCATATTTTCTACAATGCCAGCATGTAGAGTGCAGCCTTCCATAACCATGCAGATATCATCTCATGCCAATTTGGATTCTTGCAATGGGATGCAAAGTTTCAAGAACAGTGTGGATTTGAATGGAATGAATACGCACTGTGTAACTAAAATGGTTATCATTCTGTAATGTTGGACCAAACATGGAAATTCCACAAGAGCAGCTTGACAGAAAGAAATAGGATTAATTGAAAGTCAATAGTAGATTATAACTGGGCTTATACATTTGCCAATGGGAAATGCTGACTTAAGGAAACTGTTCTTGTTTGTTGGTATTCACTGCTACTTCAACAAAAGGGAATGCAAGAGAACTGAACTAACTACATGAACAATTTCAAAGCAGGAAAGTGTAAAAAAAAGGACAATTAGAGCAGGACAATTCAAATCAAAGTGGGAAGAAATACCGTATCCTTAATAAATTACCTAAAAATTACTCATGCCAGAACATCCCACATGGTACAAGTGATCTATCTACAAGTGTACTTAGAGTGTTCTCTATCCTGGTTTATGGCATGCCTTACAAGAACAAGACAGCTGTTTTTGTACACATGATTTTTCATCTTTTGCAGGTAAAATAGCCAATATTTGGCCAAAATCAACTATATTATGTTTACATAACTTATTTTGTTGCATGCATTCCAATCTAGGAGGTAACAGCACATACACAAAGGCATCAGGTAACACAAGCCTATATCTATCATAGCTATAGTTACCAAAAGTCCCCATCCAAAGCCAACTTGTGCTATTTTCTGAAGATTTCATACATTTTATTCTTAAAGAACTTTCAATATTTCACCAAAACTGTTCAGCACACATTTGTTTTCCTACATCAAACTAGTATAGTTCATAAATGCCACCCACATGTATGCGTTTCTATGGATACACTGTGAGGCTATTCTTTCCTTTCGGTATCACGGTACCAATTGTTTTTCCATATACCTCAATGCTAATGTTTTGTGAAATAAATATACTTTCTGTCCTACTTGGGCATGCATGTCACACACTGTCATATAGAACAATGCTAGATTGTCAATTTGACAATGACATAACCAGGTACTCCATTGCATTTAAGAGAGATAACTCTACTGGAACTAGACAGGGGTAAGAGTTATTTAGTCACAACAAGCACATTTTCAGCCATGTGTACCATATTTTAAAAAAATCATAAAAAATACAAAATATGATCTAGATAGAAATTAACACAAACTCACATGTTGCCAAGAGGCTCAACATTTTTTTAAGCCAAACAGAAAGTACAACTCTTACACAATGCACCAATCACAGCTAGTGTTGTTCTTTAATTCTGAATACAATGTTCCATACACCTTAAGCTCTGCCCACCTGGACGTGCGCAATTGGTACTGTTATACCTAAAATGAACCAAGTAGACATCATCCCTCAAGTCTTCATTGTACTCCTGAAATACGTTTTATCAATGAGGGGGAAGATAGATGGACAAAAGTACAGAAACACTGACATAACAGGATAACCCTGCCTGCCTATACAATCTATGTGGGCACTATCAGCATGATATTGTTGATGCCATTATTTCAACATCTTGACTCCAAAATCAAAAGTGATTATTCCTTACTCCGAGTGCAAGCCTCTGCATAGTTTTGTAATTTAAGATGGTGGACGTTCTCAGCCACTTTGCCAAAACGAATATGGTAAAAGATGGGCTGACACAACATAATAAGTCAGCCTTATGGCTAGCACATAAAAATAACATGCTTAATTATAAATACAAATTTTCTCCAATGAATGAGAAGTACAAACACACTCAAATTTTGTCGCAGTTCAATTTCTTTATTTTAATTTTGTATAATTAAATATCAGTACTTTCATAACAAGCAAATAATTTATTTCTTCTCTTTTTCACGCATATCACAATCATTAAATGTATGCAATTGCTATTGACTCAACAGAATAATACAGATCTCGATTATAAACGCAAGTCAAACCCTAAACAAAATGTGGAGTCAGGTACACACACACAAACACACAATTAAGTTACACTAAAAATACCATTTATTAGGCAAAGTACTGTAAGACTTAATAATTTCATAACCTGCAAAGTCTAAAATGCCCAAAGCAGGATGCTCTCTGTTGTTCAGTTTTTATCATTTTTATCACAGCAACAAATACATGTACAGAATATATGCTTTTAAATAGAAATGCTTATTACTTTCTGCTAAACGATCTTTCAACTTGGCATTCATATTTTAGATACAATGTAAATTTCTATCCATGACAAAAGAATTCATCCCCTGCTGATTGCATCATCATCAGTGTTACATCGGTAGTTACAGAAAATATATTTTGGGTATGTGGCATAACCATCATTACATTGGTACATGTATTTACATAAAATATATTTTGGGTATGTGTCATAATCAACATTACATTGGTACATGTATTTACATAAAATATATTTTGGGTATGTGTCATAATCAACACTACATTGGTACATGTATTTACATAAAATATAGTCTGGGTATGTGGCATAATCAGCATTACATTGGTATTTACAGAAAATATATTTTGGGTATGTGTCATAATCAACATTACATTGGTAGTTACAGAAAATATATTTTGGGTATGTGTCATAATCAACATTATATTGGTATTTACAGAAAATATATTTTGGGTATGTGGCATAACCAGCATTACACTGGTACATGTATTTACAGAAAATATATTTTGGGTATGTGTCATAATCAACATTACATTGGCATTTACAGAAAATATATTTTGGGTATGTGTCATAATCAACATTACATTGGTAGTTACAGAAAATATATTTTGGGTATGTGGCATAACCAGCATTACATTGGTAGTTACAGAAAATATATGCTGGGTATGTGTCATAATCAACATTACATTGGTAGTTACAGAAAATATATTTTGGGTACTTACCAGAAATAAAAAAAGTCTACAAAATCCGTAAGCAACAGAACATTTTGGAATATGACAAGAAAACAAATGGTTGTCAAAATGACACAGAGATGTCTCATGTGACTTATCGTCTTTTAAATTAAAGAAAATGTAGAAGACTATACCCTATTCCAAACATTGTTAAAAAACTTTGGTACAGAAAACTGCCACGTGATACATTAAGTATAGACACTCTAGTACTGTCACAAATACATGGAGACACTGGGTCACATCATAAGCGAGTACACACACTCTTGTACCTGTCACAAATACATGGAGACACTGGGTCACATTATAAGTGAGTACAGACACTCTTGTACGTGTCACAAATATATGGAGACATTGGGTCACATCATATGTGAGTACACACTCTTGTACATGTCACAAATACATGGAGACACTGGGTCACATTATAAGTTAGTACAGACACTCTTGTACATGTCACAATACATGGAGACATTGGGTCACACCATAAGTGAGTACACACACTCTTGTACATGTCGAAAATACATGGTGACTCTGGGTCACATTATAAGTTAGTATAGACACTCATGTACATGTCACAAATACATGGAGACATTGGGTCACATTATAAGTTAATACAGACACTCTTGTACATGTCACAAATATATGGAGACACTGGATCACATCATAAGTGAGTACACAAACTCCTGTACATGTCAAAAATTCATGGAGACACTGGGTTACATTATAAGTGAGTACACACACTCTTGTACATGTCACAAATACATGGCGACACTGGGTCACGTTATAGTGAGTAGAGATACTCTTGTACATGTCACAAATACATGGTAACACTGGGTCACGTTGTAAGTTAGTACAGACACTCTTGTATATGTCACAAATACATGAAGACATTGGGTTACATTATGAGTGAGTACAGACACTCTTGTACATGTCGCAAATACTTGGGGACAATGTGTCATTATAATGGAGTACAAACACTCCTTCTACATGCAATGTGTCATGTTATGAGTACAAACATTCCTGTATATGCCAAAAATATATATATCCAATATGTTCCCTTCATACTCAGTTTAAAAGTCTTGGAACACAACTGAACAACAAATCATTACTGTTTGATTAACCCAAAACACAGACTGAGCAGGAAATGGGCTAGGCACTGCATTATTTGTCACTCTTACCAAACATACAAAAATGTCCATAGATTATGTTGAAAAAGGCAAGGCTCTACATATTTCATTCTAATATCTACCCATTTTATTCTACTAAACCTTGCAATATTAATAAATCCATTCAATAATTACGCAAAGTGCCTTCAAAGTGTCGTACATGGGGCACAAGGCACAGTGGTGTACTAAGGGGTATGAGGTGGCCAGTCTGCCCTTGGTGACAGCCAGAAGGGGGGTAGGGGTGGTGCCATCAGGAGAGTTGAAGAACCACTACAAGTTTTCAAACCAAATGAAAATTTGCCAAGGTAAAAGTTATTTCCAATTTACTCATGACAGCACTATACTGTTTAAAAATCTAGTTGCAAACATAATATATTTTTCTGTGTGATTACATTTTAAAATTATCTGTGTGGGTGCCAAAGGAAGGACCCACTCGGGTGCCAAATACTTTAGGTATGCCCCTGATGAAGCATACTGATGGTGTTATGCATATCTATATTTTTTCAAATACCAGGTACACGATTTTATCCAATTTTTGTAATCTTTATTCATAGCTGAAAATTGTACAGACTATCTGTAGTTGATTTTTGTGTATGTGACTAGGGTTTGTATTAGGAAAATTAAGAGTGTAAAATTACATTGGATCTATCAATCGATGCGTACATATGTGTCAACAGGAACTAATGATAATCATACTAATAAGACCTGATGATGATTTTGGGTTATTTTCTTGTTGGCTGGTGGGGGTTTGGATGGTTATAAAAGAATGAAGTTAACCAGTGGTTGGGCTCGGTCTTATGAATTATGAAATAACTTGAGTAGTAAGACCTGTGGTGGTGGGGGGGTATGTTCAGAAATATAGTCAGAATAGAAGTTATATATAAGGAGAGAACTGAACAATGAAATTCATTCCTATTTTGGAGTCAGCCTCAATTCTTGTGTTCCTTTTGTAAGTCTGCAGACATGTTTTATGTTGTACATAGATATTATTCGAGAGGAAAAACATTTGTTTGGACTGTTCAGTGGAAACAAAAAGTGTTAATTATTTGGACTATAATATTATTCTGGAACAATTGTGATTTATTCAAAGGAGTTCTTGCCATCTTTACAACAACATGAATCTTGGCTGACAAGTACATTTCCAAATCTTGAAATTTATATGGAACTTTTCCTTCTTTTGGACTTTCAAAGAACTTTATCAAGATTATTTTGGATTCCTTTCATATCAGTGGAAGTTCCTCTCATATTTTCAGTTATAACTAATTAAATTATTTGTTAAGTTTAACAAATCTTGTTGGTTTTGCATTTTCCTGTTATTCAATTTGTGACCATAGGGTCATAACAACAGGCAGGGGTAATAATTTGCTCAGATAAGGTAAATACACTTGCACAGTGAATCAGGTATTTTAAGCTTTTTGTACTAGGCTGACATATGTACAGAGTGGTTAGTAATTTATCCAACATAACTTAAAGCTGATGCACATTCTTCGAGAAATTCAGCCTCTTCTTCTGGCTCATGTGGTTCATAAAAAGCTTGTGACAGTGACTGAATTTACCCAGTCCCATACTTCTTGCTGAATATTTGATGTGACGAAGAAAAGTATTTGTCTGCTTACACATTTCATTATTATTTAACAACATGAGACATGATGACTTGTACAATGGAGGACACTACAAGAAAAACCATGAAATATATCATGAAAAAATCTAAGAGTTTATCGGAAAACCAGTTTCTCAATTCAAACAGTGCTCTTCAAGCTGCCAAATAAAATCATAAAATATGGGGGAGGGGGCCTTTTCCATGTATGTATAAGCAAACTGGATTGTTTTCCCTTTGTGTCCAGGTATCATATAATACCCATAGCAATGCCCATAATGCTAAGGGTCAGACCAGAGAAACAAATATGTTGTACCCTTCTTCTAATTTCTGGGTATTTTTTGATGGCATTTTTATTCTGCTCTGGCAGGTTCATCAACACAAGTACTATCATGAGACATTTTATCAATTGTGTAATTTGGAATGTCTCTTAATACATTACCATGTGGTGGTGGGGGTGAAGTAATATTCTCACCCAAATTTATCAGGATTATAAGTACCTCATTTAGAATTAATTTAATCTGGTTCTTTACAGTTTGATAACTTCTGTTTCACTCTTGAAACCAAATGGTCCCAAAATCTGAAGTTGCTAAACATAAATCAATACACTTGACTGCAAATAACACATCTCTAATTTCAGGAAAAAACTTAACAACTCTGTTCACAGTATTTTTGTTCAAATTTTGATTATTCCAAAGAAAGTTCAGAACCAATTAAAAGTCATTAACAAATCAATAAGTAATAATACTTGAAATGGAATGATTTGAAGACGATATCATAGAAAGAGCTGCTAACTGTCTCAATACTCTATTGCTACAAACAATTTTTTGAAATATATTCAACAGTGAGTGAAAATTGCATCTACATGTTGTAACAGAATAGCATTTTGGTTTATTTCCTTATCAAAGTGTATTTCATCAGCAAGGTAGAGTAAATGATTTTTACCCTTAGAATCATGGTCACCCTGGGCATAGCTAACGAAAGCCCTCTCATTCCATCGATGACAAGGATCTATTGTTAAGTCAGTGGTTAGAGTCTCTATTGACACTGAATGTTGAATGTTGATGCCTATCTTAGTTCCAGCTAACAGTTTTGGAGTACATTTGCAAATGGAATGTGGCTGTCTATAATCGAAATTGAATTATCTTATCTACCCCACCCACCCCAAGCAATAAAAGTATTATTCAACAGAAAAGAAGCAGAATTATGAATGACACATTTGTAAAAGTTATTCATGATTGTACAATATCTGCCAAAAGAACATGGTCCAAAAAGTCTCAGCCAATTTCATCACCAGTTCCAGTATCCCTGGTAATAAAGAGGATAACCCACCTCTCTCCTAGTCGCAATCCAGAGTACCAATTAAACAATGGTTGTACCAAATCTAAATATATGTGAACAAGATTTAGCATTTACCAAAGATTCATTACATATAACATTATACAAACATACCAATACAAAACCAGGTTAGTTTATGATGGACTGCTCTGGTGGCCTTAGTGGTTAGAAAGTATGCTTTGGATGTGGCGGGTTGCAGGTTCAAACCCTGGCCTAGGCATAAAAAAGACTTATAAAAATGGTGCCAGGGGATGCCTTGCTTGGAGCTCAGCATTAAGAGGTTAGTGTTAGGAATGGTTGGCCTGGTATCAGGAAAGGGTTGGACCAGATGCTACCTATCTCAGGCATGATGTCCGAGTGCTTGACATCACTATAAAGTGTCATACTGCAAATATCATAACAATATGACTAAAATTGTTAAAGCTATGTTAAAATTCCAAAAATACCCATACATACTAAAAGATAAAAATCTTTCTATATTGCTGGAAACATTAGAGCATAATGTCTTGACCACTGTAATACTGTACAGTCTCTCCATTAACATCCTAAAATTAGATGTTCATGCATGTTGGAAAATGTATAAGCGTCCTATGAACTTTTCTCCAACTTAAGTTCTGTCTTTGTAAAACAACAGAACAAGTATTCTCCAAATCTCCTTAAATTAATGGACAAGTCTTAGCTTTAAAAAGAACAACAAAACCAGAACGATTACTTTAATGGTCTGAAACCATAATAAGGCCATTTTAATTGTTTGATTCCTATCAAGTTGGTGTTTTATAACTGCCCAAAAAGGGAGAAGACAAACAATTACTTTAAAAGAAGGAGAAATTGCTTCAATTGCATGAAACTTGAATGAGATCACTTTGACATGCATGTAAATATAGGCAACAATACATATTTTATTTGTCTGTATCAAGTTTTTGTTGCATATTCATGCTAATAAGCTTTGTCAGAAAGACAGAGATATGAATGGGTAGGACCAAACCAAATTGCCAATACTTTATTCTGAAGTGGGCACTTCAAAATATTGGTAGTTTGCCATCAATGACCTTTGAGTTGACCTTCAAAACATAAAATAATAAATTAGCACTTTATACCTTATGTTTCGCAGGTCCACGATGTGTATATACTGTGGCGATATGGGATGCTGCAATCGTCTCTCCATTAGGAGATGCATATCTTGCCTGAAATTAATTAAACAAAACTTTATGTAATTTATTACTTATTATCAAAATTGATCAAGTATGAAGAAAAGACTATGAATGAATGTACTTTATTTATTGTGTACAAGATGTGGTGTTAACAACTGTGCATACTAGTCTTAATCCAATTTTTATGGTCTCTAATTTTTATCTGGAAGTGATCAGAGCATTTGCCTTGGGTGCGGGGAGGTCGTGGGTTCAAACCCCAGCCAAGTCATATCAAAGACATAAAAATGGTACTAGCAGCTGCCTTGCTTGGTGATCAGCATTAAAGAGACTAGTGTTATGACTGCTCAGCCTGGTGTCAGGATAACGAGACTGGATGGGACATGATGCTACATATCTGCGGAAAGAAGCCCCAGTGCTAGACATCACTATAAACTGCCACAATGAAGAGATTGTAGTGACATAACTGGAAAATTGTTAAAGCTATGTTTCTTTACATAATATTTTTTAAAAAAATGTAAGGTAATGCAGTGTAATTGACCTTTTATGCTATATTATAACAAAAAACAATATTTATTTACCTATATGTTTTTTTTAAAAAAATAATATGGCAAGACTCGCTAAAAATCTTTTTGTAAAATCAAAACAAAAACAAGTTAGTCTTTTACTATCCATTGTACATGTCTCCCTTTTTGCACAACTTGCAAATCACTTGTCTCGTTTCGATTGCCTTTATTTGCTGAACCATCTTCTATTTTCTGAACCCAAAATTGGCCCACACTTCCGATCATTTCTTTAGGTTTCACTTTTGCTTGCCATTTTTAAACTGGGTTGCTTATATCACTGGTACATTATATTTCAAAAAATGGATAAAAAGCATGAATGAAACAAAATATTCTTCATATTGTTATTAATTCAGCACAGTCTATATTACCTTTTCTATAACTATATTAATAAATTTATATATTTTGGGGTTCTTTCAACTTAACAGTAATATTAATTTAATAAATTTATTTCTACTGTACGGTACTCGATCATAAAAAGTCATACTCAATTCATCAATCAAACTGGCTGAACAAGTAATGCTCTAGTAACTTGATTAATTGGAACAGCACTACATATTACAAGGCCTGAGTTTTTTTTAATGGCTAAGGAGAAAAAGACAACAAAGATAAACTGTACACAGTTTTGGTGTTAAGTACATAAATGGAGCACTACTGCTCAAACACTCGAGACATCAGCACTGGCCCTGTGTTATTCAACAGCTGAGTATTGCAGTCCTGTCTGGGCTTGAATGTTCCACACCATGCTAACTGACATCCAGCTGAACACAACAATGTGCAATATAATCACTGGAACAGTATATTCCACACCTTTACCATGGCTGCTGGTACTCAGGAACATTCCTCCTCAACATCTCCATCGCCAGGAAGCAACCACAAAACTGCTGGCTATGGTTTATGCCAGTGAGAACTTTCCACTGTACATCACCTCACATCCAGCAGTCCGCTTGGCTTCGAGACATCCAATCCAGTTAGGTCCACTGCTGGAATATATGACAGCCATTGCAGCGTGGAGTGATGAGCAGTCTTTAACAAATGTAAACAACTCCCTTGCAGCTGAGCCATCTGTGTGCCCTCCTGGCTTCAACCTTCCATTGCATCTGTGGACCAAGCTGAACTGTTTCCAGACAAGTCAGGGTTGCTGTGCAGTCAGCCTTCTCCAATGGAGTCAGGCAACTGATTCTTTGTGTAGCTGTGGTGCTCTTCAGACCATGTTACACATTGTGCACAACCGTCCACTGACAATTAAAAGTTCCCCAATGAACTGCAGGCTCTACACCTTGCTGATGATGATGCTATTAAATGGCTGGGCATGCACTGCATACAATAAATAAATAGTCATTTTCTGAAAGGAGTATGTGTGCTGATAAAAAGAAAGTGGAGAAATTGGCTTTAAGTTTTGCATCCTCATTGTCCATGTTATGTTCCACAAGTTTTTCGGTGGACGAACCGCACATTATGATTCTGAATGTACAGGTGAACAACAAATCAGGTGATAATTAACAATCTAGAAATGTGACCAAAGTTGAATCATTTAAGTATTTACAATAATTATTAATGTAATTCAGACTTCTTTTTATTCTAATGTTTAAATATCAAATTTCTGGGGACAATTTTCTGTACAAGTCTTCTGAACTATTCATAATTTCAGATTTCTTTAGTATTTTTGTTACAGATTGCAAACAGTAAATTCAGGCCCATTTAGAGATCTCAGTCAATCGTTTTACCCTGCAAAAATATCATTAGTCAATTACTGATGTCACACTTTTACAATATCATGTGCATAATTGATGTGCAGCACATAACAGTAATCATCTGGACCATGCAGGATCTTCCTTCCAGTAATTAAGATTTAATTTTGTCAGCAATGGAGCTCCAAAGACACAATCATTAAAATAATTGATTTCACATAAAATACAGTTTACATTAAGAATGTGAAAGGGCTATTGAACAGTGATGCTTGCAACTGGAGGAATGGTGAGAAATTTGATCATATACATATACCAATGTCTCCCCAAACATCTCCCCCCACCAAAGCCTGTAATGAAGATGAGTGTATAGTTTAACACTGCATATTACTTCTAAAAACAGACAATCAACAATCTTCTCATGATGAACATAATATGTTCCAAGTTTCACAGCAATCCACTAAATACTTAGAGTAACTGCATTAACAACACTCAGTCATACACTGTATCTAACTTTCATCCAAAAATGTCCACATTTTTTACAAAAATCACGGGAACATAAAGATCTGTCAATACGTGCAGATATAGGTGATTATCATAATATGTGCCGAGTTTCACAATGATCCAGTAAAGATGGCATAACCAGTTGCATTGACAAGATCCTGCTGCAGGACAATACCTCAAAGTAAAATTGCAGGAGTGATTTATTGATAAAATATCTCCAAATGATAACATGTACAATGTTACATGGCAATTCACCAAAAAATATGAGACAAACTGACTTCACGAGATCGTATCATATACTAAATTAATCTGAAAAAAGAAATAAGTAACTAGAAACTGCAGAAGCAGAAACTTGTTGACTTATGCAACTTTAGATGATGTTGAAAACATTTCCCAATGTTTCATGGTGATCCAATGAAATCTGAAAGATCAGATGATACATTGTATTATGTTATGCACTGTACACAGCTGCAAGTCAATAAAGAGCAATAACTCAGTCAGAACAGTGATCTGACGATTTGTGCATTTTCAGGCAATGAACATAATATTTGCTGAGTTTCACTAAATTCCACCATCCTCACCTCGCAAAAAAATGGACTAGTTGCGCTTACAAGATTATATCATGCACTGCATTAATCAACAAAAGAAAAGGAGTGATGACCTTTTAAAAAATGGCAGGAGCAAACTGATTGATCTATTTATGTATCTTCAAGTGATGACCATATAATTTACCAAGTTTTGTGGCAATCCACAAAAAAACAAAAGGACTAGTCCAGGAGTCAATTTAGCTGCGGGCCTGCCTGCCCAAGGCATTCGGATTTTTATGAGGTGCAGTTAATACTGACATCTACAGACCCAATAAAATTTTCCCCAAGTCATTATTTTCATTTTATTTGGAAGAGACAGTTGATTTTCTGCAGGACTAGTTGATTTTCATATAAGCTTATCCCACCAACCAATGGGCGACTCTGTCAAATCAACCCAAGCTAACTGCACTAATGTGACTGAGTCATTTAATGAAGAAAGGGCAATAACTCTAATGAAACTTGCAGGAGTAAAGTGATTGGTCTCTTATGTTATGTGTTTAGGCTTGAATAAACAGTAACACAAGATAGAGTGAAAACAACAAGGTTTGAAAAATACAATAATTTATTTCCCTGGAAAAATTCTGTAAAAATGAAAAAATATGAACTGACAATTTTATAGAATCAAATTCAAAAATAATTCAAGAATAATCCAAGAATAAATTTTTTTGAAGTCCTAATAACATAATGTTCATCTGATTTCAAGTTCGAATACTGATGAAGAATCCAAGATGGAAGATGATGACGTATGCTGTAACCTGTAGTGCTGAAGTCTACAGTTCCTTGTAGAAACAAGAATTATCACTCCAGTTTTGGAAAGCGGAATAAATTTTTATAAAAGTCGTACTTATTCAACATTTTCACAGGAGTACATGTATTTTTCAGGAAAAAGAATTAATCCTATGTATTTTCCAGGCAAAAGAATTAATCCTTTTGAATCCAAGTAATTTGATATAACTCCAAACAGCACAACATACAACTTCCAGTGTAAGAAAAAGCCCAGCTTCTAACTGAGAATAACTTTCCAAAACAAAGGTTATATCATCTTCTAAAATGCAAAAAGGGGGTCACATGATCATGTTCCAGAACCTTGTAGAAATTAGGTACTTGTTAAAGATCATGTACACCCAGTGTGGCCCTGATGAAAACCAAAAATTGTACTCTAAGAAATAAATATTTTAAAAAATTGTTTAACACGTAGTGCCATCATGATCTTGACAACAACCAATCATTTTAAAATAAAAATAGAACTTTTTTACATGGTTTCTACTAATTTTGAATCAAGGTCAGGATCTAGAGCAATACCTGGTGTTTATAAAATGAACAGTCAAGGTCAAACTATTTTCTGGAAAAAGTATCATCTCCTGTGAATAACAGCATGTAATGAAAAATAAAAAAATTAAAACTGACAAACAATTCAATTGAAATATATATATTAAATCCGATATAATTAATCAAATATACATAACAGGTTAATTGATGCATATTCAGGTAATGACTATAATATTTAACAAGTTTCATGGCAATTCATAAACAAATGATGAACTACTTGTCTTAACAAGACTGTGTGTTGAACAGATGGACATACACTTTAGTATATGGCAATAGTTAAAAAAATGGAAACTGACTAACACATTGATATAAAAAGATTGTTGGAAAAGGTAATTATGGTTGACAATGCATTTCTTTCTGATACTCACTTCAAGTTCTACTTATCTTTGTAGCTTTTTTCTTCTCTATGTACATCATCACACCCATACACTCTAAATTGTTTTCCTCAAAAATGTTTGCATGTACATGATGAAGGAGATGATCCAGAGATGTTTTAATACCATTCTAATTTTTGAACAGTATTTCAGAAAACTTTCTTCCAGTGGAAGTTACTTTTTTGACTCTGTAAAGAAACAAACAACATTATAACTTCAGATTTGTATACATGTTATAGAATGTTTATTTTGCCAACTACAGATAATCCAATGCAGGTTATCTCCCTGCCAGTATGTAGCAAATCCTTACCCTCTGTCAGAGGAATCCAAAGTGACTAGTTAGATGTCAGTTATGTACAAGGCAAAATATAAAAGCTATCGATGTTTAATTTCTGTAAAATGTACAAAGAGTATAAATATATTACTGGGATGAAATGTGAATGCTGCAAATTTTCAAGGAGTGCCATGAGCTCGATGTCTGCAGGGTTAGTGCTGTGTGTGAAAGTCTATTATTTTTCTTGGTTTATTTTCCCTACCATAGCAGCTTAATATAAAATTATTTGCTGGCCTTATCAAATTGCTTTGGTTTTGTTGCCATTTTTGTTTTCTGTCTGCATTTCTCTTATAAACTGACCTATTTTCCTATCTTTTAACATTCACAAGATTTTGTTTTCAACTTTCCACATAAACCTCTCAAAAGAAAAATTATCTGATACCCAGATGATGTACTGTGCTTATCTTATGAATATTATACTACCATCCCATTGTTTAAGTTGTGTTCTCAAATTTGAAGTAAGACATTAAGAGTGTATATAACTATGGCATCAACAGTACCAAGTATAAAATGAAATGTCATATTAAATATTAAACAACATATCTCATCAACAATGCATATCTCATTTACAAGAAAAATATGTAAAAACATAATTTTAAGTCAAATTCACATATGGTGTAACACAGCCACACATTAACAACAATATACACTAAAATAATGTATTCACCAGGGGTAGGGTGGGGCTAGGTTTGTTTGATCCAAATCAACTGATTTCTTGAAAAGTAGATACTGTCTTATACAATTATTTATACATTTCTATGATTTAGACCATTTGACCCATTTTGCAAATTTTAATATGGTGATTCAACCAATGTCACGTTCAGTATCAGGTATGTCCTTAACAGTTGGGAGCTAGGTGATTTATCTGGCAACTATTACTTTACACCCAGCTTCTTTAAAAAAAAAATTCCCCTCATTTTGGAGGTATCCAAAAGCTCCCTCCTTACTTTGTGGATGCAACCTCCAACTTTAAATCAAATGGAAGGTCCTAAATACAAATTAATGTCACTTACAGGCATCACTTGTATTTTTGAAGTTTCAATGAAATTACAATTTAGAAAAGTTGTGGCAAAGTTACATTGCAGCTGTCTCTAATAGAGGACAAGACAATAACCAGCATGACTGCCTGTTCATAATCGTCCACTGTCCATTTGGGATTACAAACTGGACATCAATACTGAACATACCTTGATATATTTATTACTCATCATGAATATTAGTATCCCTCTTAATTAGATACAGCATGCATAACTCCCTAATTATTATCCCCACACATTTAAAAGTGATGGGGATATTGTGATTATCCTCTGTACAAAACTGAGTACATAGGTTGCCTATGTGACATGAATCTGCAACAGGGTAATACTTTTTTTAGCCCCTCCACTGTGGTGCCGTCAAGGTGGTCAAAGGTTAAATATACAAAAACTGCAATTACAAGGATATATTTTAGAATATGGTCTGTATAAGGGCAATAAACTGGGTGATGATCCCTGGTTTGCCATCAAGGTAGAAGGGGCAGGTATGGATGTCATAAAAAGCATGAGCATTTGCTATGGTGAGCCACAGATGTTGCTCTAGTGTTGTGATGATGCAATTACCTTTGCTTTAAAAGAATTCATTGAAAGCACCACTTTAAATAAAATCATAAATAGTGCAGACACCCCTAACAGAATGCAACACCATATCTGCAACCTTCTAACATTCCTGTTACTGACAAGTCCATAATACTCTTCTCCAGAAGGAACATGTATGATGATTCTATTAATGTTTTTCATTGACGATGGCAAAAGGCAGATGGCCAAGTCGCAGCTGCATGACATAATTGCGAATTATATCTGAGGCTGCATCATCCACTCTGTAACATACAAAATAATATCAAGACAGCTCTGTAACATAGATATCATTAAGTTGCAATGTAATTAAACCCAGTTCGTACTAGTTTACAATGTACAATGTTTACTTCATCAGTATCTATTGAAATCTTCACACCACCAATATATTACGAGTTCTACTTATTTACAGCTTATCCACCACCAAAACTGTCACAAGATAAAAGAAAGGATTTTACAAAAGGTTTAAATATATATGAAGTTCACACACAATATATATATCAGGGTTTCCAACATCTTGGAGACCCTAATTGTTTTGACAGAACCACTGAATTACAAAAGCTCTAAAAAGATGATGTTACTTGTCTTTAATAAATTTAAATTAAAATTGATAGCTGTATTTCATGATGTAGGAGAATATATGTGGGTTTAATTCTGGATGTGCTGTTGCATGGTGTTACCATTATTCATTCATCTATCACTCATTTCCTTTTTAACTTGTTTTACTGTAAGAAAACACATTTTCTAACATAATAATAACCTAAAACAGTAATTTTGGTTTTTCTTGTGATTTAAAGAAACCAAAATTTGCTAGTAGTTAACAGGTGTAAGGCCATGAAAATATATAATGCTTAGATATATTGGGTGGAGTCACAAAATGGTATTTTCTTGGTGATAATACAGGTTCATTTTGTGGCTTAATTCTTATCATTTGATTCTGACAAAGGACTAGATTACATATTTTTAATGGTCATTTACTGCTACTGACATGCCCTTTTTTGAAATAACCTTCACATAAACAGACCATACCAGCTATATTATACACAAGTTACAATGTTGCAAAAATATTATGAGACAAGACATATCAATGGAATGAAGTTAATTCAGGCCATAAGGATAGGCATCTGATGATTTGTACTAAAACACATTACAATTATTTGTGGTGTGACAAATGAAAGGGAGGATGGACAAACAATTGGAAAAACATATTATAAATATTGGTAAATGTGAATAGCACAAAACACATCTGGATCAACAACTTACTCTGGACCAACAGCTTAATAAATGTAACAAGTTTTCTGGAAATGTTTTTGATTGATTTTGGAATTATGCTCTTTTATGAAAAATGGGATGGACAGACTAATGGGCAGACAGCAAGACAGAATCCATTTAAACATCTCCTATAAACTTTGTTATGCTGGGAGTGAAAACAAAATGTCACCAAAATAGTACTATTGAAATAAAATCAATCCAGAACAGATCTGTATAGCAAAACTATTGGTATTAAACAACTATTGGAATGTTTGATTTCACTATCAGTTTCCAGTTTTTCACCAACCAATGCATGTTTTTAATAAATTCATAACTTTAAATTTGTTTAAAACCCTAGAATTTGCTGGATAGATCTTTGCATACCAGTTCTAATATAACTGATATAAAATCCAATACTCTCATGTTCATTTAATTTTACAAACATATTTCTTGGCCACTGTATGTGACTGATGAACATAGTAGCAACTCATTTACCCCTCAACCAGTATAGGGCTTTGAAGAATATTTGAAGAGTTTATTGTGAAGATGCAGCATGAAGAAAGATAACCATTGCATCCTTTAACTGGCAAGAAACCAAAATCTAACAATGGCACTGTATGTATAAGAACTGTTAACTGAGGATAATTTGCAAATATAATTCGTAACTAATATCAACTTTGATATTACAGTCGCATGGAAATGGATAACCAATGCCCATTTAGAGAACTACCTTTGTTTTGTTGCACTGTTGCTATGTATGTACTAAGTCAGATGGTCTGATACATCACCAATGACAAACACCTGCAAGCCAATAATATTCTTTATAAAACTGTCTTAAATGCAAAATGGAGTTCAAAGTTTACACTTTGTAATTTTAACTATTGAACCTAACCAAATTATCAATTGCATGGAAATATAATGGCTATGACACTATAATTCAATCTTTGAGAAAATGCATATATATATATATATATATATATATATATATATATATATATATATATATATATATATATGGGAGGTGGAAGAGTATAGCTTTGCACAAGTTTTAACAACAATGACTTACAAATATAGAGATAAAGGTAATCAGTTTAAAAAATGAGCATGTTTCACAGATCATGTATGCAGCAGCCGTACGAATAGCTTTACGTAAACTACACACACAGACACATAAACTACGCACTATATATTAGATCAGTACGTCTGAATGTATGTGAAGGGAGTTACTTACTCCATTTAAAATATTTTCACTTCAAAACGGTTATGAATAAAACCTTGCGTTTCTCTCTTTATTAGGCCATCCCGGTTAAGGGTGGGTGCCGATGTAATGCTAATTTATAATTGACAAATGTTTAGTAAGTCTACTCTTAACAAACTGTTGTAACTTTCATGATAACTGAAATACAACCTGTTTATTGTTATCACTGCTTAACATCTGGCAATGTATAATTCCAGAATTACTGAGCAGATCAATATTATTTCTGGATCGAGGATTTTCATATATTAACGCCAACCTGACTTGGTGCGTGATGTCACGAGCACGTGACAAGCCTTTGTAAGACATTACGCTATTGGTTCCAACGATTTCGCACGTTCGTAGTCAAGGATTTCGGTTAAAAGTTTAAACTTCCAAGATGGGTGAATGGGCCAGCGGTTTGTTTGCTTGTTTTAGCGATTTTGGGACTTGCATCCTAACATATTTCGTTCCATGCTTCACTGCCGGGAAGAATGCAGAGAGTGTAGGGGAAAGCTGCTTCTTATACGGATGTCTATCGATCCTCGGACCCATTGGGATATGGTCACGAGCCAAAATCAGGGGCAAGATTAGATCCAAGAAGGGGATAGATGTAAGTAAAAATTACATTATCATATTTCTAAAATTGTGTTAGCCATTGTTTGTAAATGCAAACTTTTGTTTTTAATGAGGCTGTCAACACATTATACATGAAGATATTTGAATGTATTATGCTTATACAGTATGCATCCTTCTATGGTAAAAGTCAAACAGGTCATGTACGCGTTAACACCGATTTTTTCAGTAATGGGTGTCTTTTTTTTAAATAAAGAATTTGATTCTTCATACCTTTAAAAGGCAAATATTGACTTTATTTAGATCTTCATACATCCCTGTTTTTTTGGAAGGTCATTATTTACACGTCCCGAGAAGCAGATACGGCAAAATCAATGTTAAAGTAAGTGGACATTTTTGGACGAGACTTGTGAGCCAGTAATATCCGGATTGAAGGTCGCGCGCTGTGATGTCACAATGAAAGCTACGCATGTGTACTCTGTGTGTGTGTTTTTAAAAAAAAATGTAACGTAGCTTTAACAATTTTAGTCATATAGCTAAGACATCTCCCGAGTGGCAGTTTATAGTGATGTCTAAAGTTAAAGTCACACGGGGCATGTAAGCTTATTTACTGATATAAATTTAAAAACTAACTTGATTTTAAAAAAAAAAACGTACAATAGTTCTAAAAAAAAGTTTATTAAATCGAAATTTTTGAGTGATCTGCACACTACTGTAATTGTCATAAAAATAGCCAGATGAAAAGTATCAATCGCAATGGACTTTTACAATGGCGATTCGGCATTAAACTGGGTTGAGAAAGTTATCTTGGACATAACTATTACTAGTGCAAGATACGATCGTGTGAGCAAGAAGTCGCGCTCATTTTCAGTCATCCCCTTCATGGATGTTCAGCTATGAATGGGATAGAGGAGTAACGTACAGTTAGTTTTATTCTTAACTTGTATATATATGATATTTCTTCAAAACGATCATTTAGAATGATGTAAATTTCACAAAAATAAATCTGAATCGACAGCCGTGTTTCTACTGTCTTTTATTTGTATGAACAGGGCCGTCAAGGGGGGGGGGGGGAGGAACCGGGAATATATCCCCAGGGTCCGGGCCGAACAACACTTTTTAATTTCATAAAATAAATTTTTTGTTTGAACAAGAACTAGGAGAGGAGCCCTGATGTTTCTTACCCCAGGGTCCGTGATCGCTCTCTACGGCCCTGTGTATGACAGCACATATTTGTATTTTAAATAATAGGTTACAGTGAAATAAAAGACACAACATACCATACAGAAGATATATACATTTACATAATTGCCTCCAAATGATCTTGTTTGCTGGTTCCCCTGCCCACCACCCTTGCTGGTGTTTTCCCAGACTTAGTTTCTAAATGACATTATCACGTCTCTGTTTATGTTTTGAAGTACAACTGAGGAAATTATTAAAATCCCTTCACAGTCTGAGGCTAAACAAACAGACAAACAAAAATGAACAGAAATGCACTCAGTATAACTGATGGATACATCCGATTAGGAATTTTCACCAGTCATACACATTATTGTTTTCCATATGATACAAGTTCTTTCTCTTTCAGGGTGGCTTCGGTGGGGATTGCCTCCTTCATTGGTTCTGTGGCTTGTGTGCATTGTGCCAGGAAGCTAGAGTAAGTATCAGCTTTGCAATATGGTAAAAAAAGTGAGATCCCACTGAATAGAATAGTGTCCTCTCATTGGTTAAAAGTTAATGATATCCTGTATTTATAACTTATTTTCAGTTGGCCATTGAGAAGGTAGTATTCCATTCAGCGTGTTGTTCTTGCATATTAAGTGGGTACAATCAAGACCATGTCAAGTAGTAGCATGGGAAATTGATTGGCATTCCCTAAAGGTATGATATTAAGTCAAACTTCTGATAGGGATATACCTTTGAATGCCTGAGCTAAATATCAGTACCAAATTTATTAAGCTACGCAAAGCTTTGCTTGAAATATCAGTGTTTATTCTTAAATAGGTCACACAAGCAAGGAGACCAGTGTCCTCCGTCCAGTGGACCATCTTTTCTTCCATTATGCAATCTTGTTGTCAAAATTTGCTTCTGATTTGTAGGCACCCCGTAGCACAATCCCAGCATATCTTTTTGGTTAGGACTTAGAGATGTCCCCTCATGTTTCCTAAATATAAAATTGTTTTGTATTTTATTATGTAATAATGTCTTCCCCTTGTCATATTTTGTGTTTTTTGTATTCAAGTAAATAAGAGGCTATTTGCTTTTGATATAATTGGGACTGAGGCTGCTGTGTTTTTGTTCTGTTGTATTTGTTTAAGTTTTCTATTCCTGTTTTAATTTTTTCTAACAACCCAGGCTTGTACTTCATCATTAGATATTTTGTTCTAATGGATTGGTTTCCTCACCTTTATTTCCCATTTAGTTTAGAGTAAGTTTGATTAATTTTTCCCAAGTCTGCATGCTTGTTCTCGCGTTTGTTACTTTTGTGTTTGCTTTGCAATTTATGACTGACATGTGAAAAAAGTTTCAACACCCTCCCTCTCCTTGTTTTTAGGTTAGTCAAAACATGGAATAAAGTTACATTGTATACAGTGGGACATGATGTTGATCCATATCGTTAGACCGGGGATTGTCTTCACAATATCTCTCTCTCTCTCTCTCTCTCTCTCTCTCTCTCTCTCTCTCTCAGATGTGCACGCACTGATGAAAACATAACTAAATAGCAATGAAGTTTGATTGAAGCAGATAATAAGCTATGGACCAATTAAACAAAGGATTACCAGGTTTACCACGTTTTTCTGTGACAGGCATTTCCGCACCTGTCGAATTACGCGAAGATGTTTGTCAGCGACCGCCACATCAGCAATTGCGTGAAAACGTTGGTATGGGAAGAAGAGTGCTACGCGAAAGTGCAAAACAAAATAATGCCAGTTGATGCATTAATTAAACATTTAAACTAGGTTTTGGGCAATTGAGCAAGGCAGCAAATCACTTTAATCTGTCTTATGTATATTTAATTTGTAACATGTTTGGGCTTTTCTTAATGATTGTATGTAATATACATTTATGATTTGTACTTCACCTTGTCCAAAACAGTTCTCTGTGTACCTGAGTAAGGACATTTATTTTCAAAGCAACTTAATTCTTAGCTAGTGTTTCTCTGTGAGTATAGATTAAATATTAAGTTCATTATCAATGGAGTTAAACATGTTTATCTTATTCTGAGTTTTGGGACATTGGTATTTCCCCTATGGAAAAACCTGTAGCAGTATACAGTATTAACATTCTGTTGCTACAAAAGGGTCTGTCAGTTACTGGTCACCTAAGGTCAGCTCCAGGCTTTCACTCAGTTGTAACCCTATATGCCCTATCATAACATTAGCTCGAGATACTAGTAGCATCATGGTACCAATTGTTTTTCCATATACCTCAATGCTAATGTTTTGTGAAATAAATATACTTTTTATCCTACCTCAGCATGCATGTCACACCCAGTGATAGAGAACAATGCTAGATGGTCATTTTGACAAGGACAAAATCAGGTACTACAGTGCATTTAAGAGAGATAACTCTGCTGGAACTAGACAGGGGTGTGAGTTTCTAGTCACAACAGACAGTTTTAGCCATGTGTACTACATTTTAAAAAAATCATTTAAAAAACCAAAATATGATCTAGATATTAATTAACATAATCTCACATGTTGCCAAGAGGCACAAGCCTAACAGAAATTACAACTCTTACATAATGCACCAATCACAGCTAGTGTTGTTTATTTCTGAATACAGTGTTCCCAACACCATAAGTTCTGCCCACTTAGGGTTGTTCAGTTGGTACCATTATACCTAGTGTGCATGCGTTTTCTTTGTATGGAGTTAGTTGAACCTAACCATTAAAGTGGTTAGACCAAACCATGTTTTGTGTTGTTTAGCAAAACATAACATGGTGTCAGAAGTGAAAATTTTGGAATAAGTTGGATTTATACCATTAAAAAGTATATCTCCATAACAACACTAAAATTTGGATGCACAAGTTTATGTGTCAGTTGTGACATCATGGAAAAACTCAATCAGCCACCTGAAATGGACTTTAATTCACACCATCTAGCAGAAACTTGGATGAGGTGGAAACAGACTATGCAGTTTTACTTATATGTTGTGCTTGCAGATAAAGAAGACAAAGAAAACTTCAGTGCTTTCCTATATATTATTGGTCAGGATGGTAGAGACATTTACAACACATTAACATTTGAGGTAAATGAAGCTGAAACAATTGCTCCACTTATTAAGAAGTTTGAGGACTTTTGTAGTCAGAAGCAGAACAATACAATAGAAAGACACAGATTCAATACAGGAATCCATCAAAAGAATGAAACCATTGACCAGTATGTAACTGAACTTAAATTGATTGCAAAGAACTGCAAATCTGAAAATCTACAAGATGAAATGATTAGAGATCGAATTGTCTGTGGGACTATTTCTGATGAAGTAAAAGAAAGACTTTTACCAGAAGATCAGCTGACACTACAAAAAAGCACTTGCTATCTGCAGAGCAGACGAAGAATCCAAATGTGCAAATTCAAAGTATGCAAAATAAAGCAGCTGCATCAGAAGTTCATGGTGTGAAAATGAAGAAACAAAAATGGGACAACCAAAGAAAGCGAAAATGTTAAATATGAAATCAGACTCCAGATTATTCAACTGTGGCAAATTACATGCAAAAGGTAGGTGTCCAGCCTATGGAAAAACTTGATACAGGTGTCGAAAACAGCATAATTTTCTGAAATGGCTGCAATACAAAACGGGTGCTTGGTATGCAATTATACTCAAGTGAAGAGGAAGAAACATCTTTTGTAGGAACAGTGACAAAGACAAACAACTCAAGTCAGTGACAAAGAATGCTATGTCACGCGGACTCTTCATGGGACTAATGTCAGATTTAAAACTGATACTGTCTCACAAGTAAACATCATTCCAAATCACATTTTTGAAACAATCAACATTGACAACATTGAAGTTAAACCAACCAAGACCTGTATCGCAAGCTACTCTGGTGACAAACTAATTATCATAGGCAAATGCAAATTAAACTGCATGAATAAAGAACTTGATTTTTATATCACAAAAACAAGCTAACCGCCTATTCTTGGGTTCAAAGCATCTCAATATTTGTACGTAATACAAGTAGTTTGCAATGTTCCCTGGAATAAGGACAATCATATTGTGAAAGAGTTTCCCAGTGTGTTCAAAGGTCTAGGATGCCTGAAACAAAAATATCATATTGCAATTGACAAAAATGTGAAACCTGTTATCAGTCCACCACGGAAGGTTCCTACAACTTTACGAAAACCAGTCAAATCAACTTTGGAAGAGATGGAGTGGAAAAATGTAATACTTAAAGTAGATGAACCAACAGAATGGGTCAGTTCATTAGTAGCTGTTGAAAAGCCCAAGTCGGGGAAAACTACGAATTGGTCTAGATCCGAGAAACTTGAATCAAGCGAGAGTGTTATCAACTTTCTACAAGTGAAGATATAACCACAAGGTTGGCTGGAGCTAAGGTTTTCTCCAAACTAGATGGCAATCATGGTTACTGGCAAATACCCCTGGATGAGGAAAGCCAATTATTGACAACATTCAACACCCCGTTTGGTAGATATTGCTACCTGAGAATGTCTTTTGGTATTAAATCTGTTCAAGAAGTGTTCCAGAAACGTATAGCACAGTGTTTTGAGGACCTGCCTGGGGTGGAGACTGATATAGAGGACATAATTGTTTGGGGAACTTCAAAGAAAGATCATGATGGAGAACCGAAAAAAAGCTCTAAAGAGATGTCAGGAAATAAATCTGACACTGAATTTTGAAAAATGCAAAATTTGGAATAACAGAAGTGTGCTACGTGGGACACGTGTTGACATCAAGTATTAAACCTGACCCAGAAAAAGTAATAGCAATCAAAGAAATGCCCACTCCGACGGACAAGAAAGGAATTGAAAGATTACTGGGTACACTCAACTACCTAGCGACATTTATCCCAAATATATCTACAGTGACAGAGCCAATCAGAGCACTTTTGTAAAGTGAAACTGAATTTGTTTGGGGAAACTGCACAAAAACATGCATTTGAAGAGATCAAACATATTCTAAGCAAAGAACCTGTGTTGAAATACTTCGATGTTAAGTAGCCTGTCGTTGTTAGTTGTGATGCATCAAAATGAGGACTTGGAGAAGTGTCAATGCTGTCAGGCAAACCCCTAGCATTTGCATCAATGTCTTTGACAGATGCAGAAACAAGGTATGCAAAGATCGAAAAAGAACTGCTTGCTGTGTACTTATGTTAGTCAAGTACAAGTTGAATCAGATCATAAACCTCTGGAATCAATTCTCAAGAAACCTCTATCTTCAGCACTGCCTAGACTTCAGAGAATGCTTTTAAGACTGCAGATGTACAGTTTTGACTTATTGTGTTGTCTAGGAAAAGAGTTAATTGTAGCAGATACATTGTTGAGAGCATACAGACAGATGAACACATCTGAGATAAACATGGATAGAGAAATTGAGTGCTATGTGCACATGATCATGTCAAATATACGGATTGCAGACACACGGGTAGAAGCAGTAAACGATGGAACTAAACGTGATAATAAAATGACCAAGTTACGAGAAATAATTCAGAAGGGATGGTCAAATGATAAACATCTCGTGCCTTTTGAAATCAGAAATTTCTGGAACTGCAGAGATGAACTTTCAGAAGTGGACGGATTAATTATAAAAGGAGAGAAGATTGTAATACCAGATGCTCTTCAGAAAGGGATGTTTAACGAGTTGCTCAAAAGTCATATGGGCATTGAGAAGACAAAGCAAAGAACAAGAGACATTATGTATTGCCCTGGCATGAATGCACAAATTGCAGACACAGTATCGAATAGTTCTACTTGCCAGGAATACAGAAATTCAAATAAAAAAGAACCAGTGTTGTCTACACGAACAACTGCACCAGTAGACTATTACTCCATCTATTTTGAAGTTGCCAAGTTAGAAAATACACGAGCAAGCACAATAATCACACACACAGAGTCAGTTTTTGCAAGACATGGAATACCATGAGAAGTAAGGAGTGATAATGGACCACAGTTCTCAAAAGAATATGGTCAGTTTGCAAAAACCTGGGGATTCAAACACACTATGCCAAGTCCCAAGTATCCAGTCAAATGGTTTAATAGAAAGAACCATTCAGACTGTCAAAGGAATTCTCAATAAGGCAAAGAGAGATGGAAAAGATCCATATTTATCGATATTGGAGTATCGAAATACACCAATTAATGATATAGGATCTCGGGCACAAATACTGATGAGTCGAAGACTTCGATCGATTTTACCTACTACCATCATACAGCCACATCCTCAGGTTATAAAAGGAAAGAAACCTCAAGTGGAAACTTGGTGAAAAGAAAAATAGTTAAAAGAAACAGTATGACAGAACAGCTAAAGAGCTTCTGACTTCTGGAGACAAAGTAAGAATCAGAAGACAAAATCTTTGGGAACCAGCTGTAGTCGTCAGAAAAAGTAGCACTCCATGGTCGTATGATATGAAAACCCAGGATGGTACTAGATACATGAGAAACCGAAGACATGTTACAAACAAAAGAGACATTACCAGAAATATATGATACATACTAAGATAGTACTAACAAGGAGGTCACTGAACCGAATGACAAGGCGCCATTAGTCATCAGTGAGCCAAACCAGACAGGAGAGATTCGAACAAGGAGTGGAAATCTAATTAAAAAAACCTGCAAGCTACAGAGATTTTATGTGAACTCGATAATTTTTCTCAATTACAAATGTCCTGTGAATATTAGAAACTGGAAGTGTTTAAGGGCATACTAATACATCTGTTATATCACATCAGTTTATATGCAGTGATAACAACTGGATTGAAGAACAAAATATTAGAACTATAGATTTGAGAGACAATGGCAATATGTCACCATGTATTTGTTTTCATGGTTGTGAATGTCATAGGGCTAGAACATAATTTTAACTACAGTTAGTAGAACATTTACAACTCACCTGAAGCTCTTGAATATATTCGTGTGCATTATAATATACAGTATTAATATTCTGTTGTTACAAATGGTCTGACAGTTACAGCTCACCTAAAGTCAGCTCCAGGCTCTCACTCAGTTGTAACCCTAAATACCTTATGATAACATCAGCGTGAGAAACTAGTGTGCGTGTACTTTCTCTGTTCGGAGTTAATTGAACCTAGCCATTAAAATATTTAGAGCAAACCATGTTTTGTGTTATTTAGCAAAACATTACAAGAGCTATTGTATCTTATATTTGCAATGTTTTTTATTATAATTTTAGAAATAGACCTTATCTTGACAACTTAGAATGTTCTAGAAATGATATTTTGACCCTCATCCTGGTTCTGTTTTTTGTGTCTTAGCATTTATATAATGTTGTTTACTTGAAAAATTTCCCATTCTTGCTTAACATCTTGAAGTAGAATCGGTCTCATTGTTTTGTTCACTTTTAAATTTGGGTGGAGTTGTTTATTCGAATTATTCACTGGAAAAACAAGTGCTCATCAGCAATATTTTTGGACAGTAATATTAATTTGGAATTATAGTGAAATCAGATAAGAACATTTTTGGGCTATGTTACTGTGATACATCAGAAGACCGTAGTACATCATCACACAAGGGGCTCCGAGTGGTCTAAAGTGCTTTCCGTTACTGATCACTACCATCTCACCTCTGTCTGCATGGGTTCGAATCTCGGATTCGGCTAATGTGGGTATGTGAGAAAGCTTGCTAGTAGCTTCTCGTGGGTCGGTGGTTCTTTCCGGGATTTCCCGGGTTCTTCCTCCACCATTAATCCTGGCTGCCATGTATAGCCTATCGTGTGCTGGAAAATGGCGTTAAACCCTACAACAACAACAACAAAAACAACAACATCATCACACTCCAGGCCATTAGGGCATTACCGCGTTCGAGACTACAGGCACATCATCACATTCAGTATTGGAACTTACTTGGAATACAACTGAAATACAGTTGAAACTTTATACATTTGGACTTGTGGTAAAAGGTTTGACTATTTGGGATTTAATTCACAATACTGTTTCTTCGTCAGTTTTGACTTTGTATTCTAGGGGGAATATTTTTGTTCTTGATTTTTACAATACTTTTTGGCTTTAGGTCTTTTCCTTTAATTAGTTGAATACCATAGAGTCGTAATATGTGCACTTGTTATTATCAAAGTCAGTAGAAGGTACGAGTAGAGAAAAAAATTACGCGCAGCGCAAGTAAACGGAAAACATTATTGTTAATTTGTGCACGAAGTAAGATTCTGGAAAAATATTAATTTGACAACGGAAGCTTACTTTGTATCTGTCAGAGTAACTAGGTCTGATTTTGTAAACATGGACTTGTTTGATCGAAATCAGTGTCATAAAAGATTAACTTCATTATAACGCCCCGGTGGCCTAGTGGTTAGTGCGTCCGCCTCGGATGCGTGAGGTCGTGGAATCGATCCCCGGCCGAGTCATACCAAAGACTTACAAAAATGGTACTATCAGCTGCCTCGCTTGTCGCTCAGCATTAAGAGGTTAGTGTTAGGACTGGTCGGCCTAGTGTCAGGATAATGTGACTGGGTGTGAAATTATGTTACATGTCTGCTTCATGATGCCCCAGTGCTAGAAATCACTATAAACTGTCACATTGCAGACATCGTAGCGATATGACTGAATTTGTTTAAGCTACGTTAAAAATTCAAATCACACACTCTATAACACCTACAAATTAATTTTTTTCTAAATTAAGTCTAAATTTTATATAATTTCACTCTTCTTGTTCAGTTCTACATCTTTGTTACTGCCCTTGTTATTGCTTTCTTAAGATATAATTTTGCTTTTCGATTTTCATTATATATTTTGTATTCCCCCCCGCCCCCGCATTTATGTGTTGCGGAAGTGACAATTAGCGGAAACGCCGGACACGGAAATGCCAGTCACAAAAATACAGGCATACCGATTCCAATAGGTGGCGCATGTTGAGGGTAACTCTAGCAGTGTTACGGTGTCACCCCCATTCGATGTCGGCCACTTGTAACAATTTTACCTCTTGACCCCAAAATATGGCTCTCATGCTAAACCTATGGTCGTCTGTTGCCATGATTTGAAGCCACAAGGGTGCCGTATATTAGCCTTTGGGAGCCCATATTGAGGTCGTATGTGGCTCAAGAGGCTCAAACAGCTTATGTTCGTTTGGCACGGTGACTTCATAATGTTGCAGCCTTGTGTCTTCAGTCCAACTTCTTAGGGGCGGATGTTCGATTGTAAAGAGACGCCCACCCCGTATGTAATGTATGACCTGGAGAGTGCCGGGCTCATAGCTCAACCTCGCTAGGTGAGGTGGCTTCACAATTTAGAAAAAGAGATCAATTACACATATGTATATCTGCCAAAGGTATAATGAAACTAGATTTCATTCAGAAATTTGCAAGAAGTAGAAATGTTCCATCCTATCTATGTCAGATGCGATGATAATGAATGGACACATCATTCGCAGTGTTGTTTTTTTACGCATTGAAGATTTCCAAAGATCAGACGTCATTAGGAATAAGCATTCTCGATTTAAAAGGAATTTTGATAGTTACAAGTATACACAGTGCAGATATCAGGTTGGTTATATTAAGTTTATTCCCCCCCGCCTCCAATTTGCCTGTCGCAGAGGTGACAGTTAGCGGAAACGCAGGACGCGGACATAACCTGTCGCAGAAAAACAGGCATATTGATTCCCATAGGTACATATAGTGTGGCACATATTAAGGGTAACTCTAAAAATGTTAGTGTCACCCGCAATCGAGGTCAGCCACTTGTAACAATGTTGCCGCTCGACCTCCCCAAGTTTCGCTCCCGTGTCAATCCTTTCTATGTCAAATAAGAATATAACAAATTGTCACATCATCCGCAATGTTGATTTTTAGCTAACGAAGATCTCCAAAGATCAGAGGTCATTAGGAGTCAACAGTCTCGATTTAGAAAGAAATTTGATAGCTACATGTATACATAATGTAGATTTTAGGTAAGTTATATACAAGTTTACTGTAATTTGAAACCGACTTAATTTAAACAAAAAATTAAATGTAAATTTGTTTTATTTGCTTAAATAATTTTTATGACAAATATAAATGAACAGCGGTTCCCCACTGAACCATATAATTCTACAATGAATGACATCTGACCTTATGCAAAGGGACAGCGCTCTTATAAATTGTTCTATCGCACAGCTCAAATATTCGAATCGGCTTTGAGTACTTAATTTTACGCTTTCTGAAAAGAACCGAAATGAATCAGTGTTGGAAAACGGAACTAGCCTGAATCTGGTGGCATAAACATTATTTTCAATTGAAACATTCTCGGCTTTTTCCGTCAAGACGAGAAAAAAGACTCGGTTATAATGTGCCCACCCCCACCCCGTCTTCTATTTTTGCACTGGATTTAAAATTAGGGTAGGTTGTCTGGTTCGGTTTACAGTCAAAATGTACCAAAATCGAGACATACCCAAGTTAAAACGTGCCCAGACCGAAACGTACCCGTCATAACGTACCCAACTAATAACGTACCCAGATTAAAATAATGACCGACACTCGCTTTGAAAAATGACATAATTTGGTTGTTTTGTGTTTCTTGACAGTGATCAGCCTGATGAGCATTGGAAATCGGCAGGCGCATTGGAACTATCTTATCTGATAATCTAGCTTCAAAGCACATTTAGAAAAACGTCTTTAAGTTAAGAAGTATCGCTTGAATATATTTATGCTATGTTTTTCCGTGGAGAATATTCTACCAACTGACCTGAACCATGCTTGATGACTGCTTCATGTATTGTAACCGGTTCTGAAATGCACAGGTTGCTTACAGTTATTAGGACCAGTTTTGAAAATTAAGTCCCGTTTATGTCTCAATAGAAACATATATGTATACATCTGATGACTAAAAGCTTACTTTTGACTTTTTATATTTTTTTAAAAAAAAAGCTAATTTCCGTTGCGTTCCATTTTCCATTTCTTATTTTATTTCCATTACGTTCCATAATTTCCTTTGTGTTTATTAAGTTCTACCAACTTGAATCATCAGTAATACTCTGATCCTGTGACAATTAACTGTTTATGATAAAAAGATGTCGAAAATACCAAGAGCAGAAGCTCCATAAATTTAACTGGATTTAGGTGATTTTTTTTCTTGTTCATGTGAGTAAGCACATATTTCCAGTTCACATGTCCGTATGCAATACACGTAGTTAATGTAATAATTGCATTTTATAAGGCTTCTGTGCAAACGGATGCAATAGCATATAATAAAAGAAAATTGTCGGCCAGTGAACTTTTTTTAAATGATAATTAGCATCTCTGCCAAACGTTACATTAGATTTCGTTGGATTGCAGATGTTGATTTTGTCAAGATCAGCTGATCTGATTAATCTGAAAGTTTGTATACAGCTAAATATTTTACAATACTCCTTAAAATCATTAGTATTTAACAAAAAAAGTAAAGTATTACTGATGATTTAAGCTGGTATGACTAAAATAAGCAATGTATAAATGGAATGCAATGGAAATAAAATACAAAATGGAAAACTGAAACGCAACGAAAAATAAATACGCTATTGAAGCAGTCATCAATGGTTCAGATCAGTTGGTCGAATTTTCTCCACGGGAAAGCACACCATAAAAAATTCAAATGATACTTCTTAAACGTGTAGTTCTTAATGTGCGTTGGAGCTAGTTAAGAAGTTAGATGGTTCTGTTGCTCATCAGGTTGGTCACTGTCATATGAAACACAATACACTAAAATTCTGTTGTTATTTAAAGCCAGTGTGGATCATGTTTTAATTTGGATACGTTTTAACTTGAGTATGTTTTGTCCGGGTACATTTCAGTTTGGGTACGTTTTGACCCCTTTCCGTATGGCTCACTGCTAACTCTGCTTTACGAAGCGGGGAACCAGACTAGACGTTAGGTAGAATAGTAGTTTTTTGTCGTTCTTCTTTGTAAAACACACACACACACACACACACACACACATATATATATATATATATATATATATATATATATATATATATATATATATATATATATCGGGAGAGAGAGAGAGTAGTATATACAATGTGCTAAGCGCTTGAAGTACTGAGCAAAATAGGCTCATTTTGACACACAATTCAGGTTCGTTTTTTTAAATTTATTTTAAAATTTCGTCTACTTTTTTACCCTGGGGGAGGGGTGCTAGGGTCGGCAATGAAAAACGGACGGTCTGATGACTGGAAATTCATGGGGGGCGGGCTCATCGCAATTTTGAAGAAGTATTTTTGCCCATTTTATTTCCATCATAAAACATGCCGTAAACTGATCGCCAATTTATCGGTATACCTATACCTTAAATCTAGGTACAGATGCGGTTGAGTCTTTGTCGCTGAAGCAAGTTAACGTAATAACAAATCTTCCGATTAATTATTATCGATACACTTTATAGGCTTGATCTCTTAGTGCAAATCAATGTGTGATTTGAGCTTCCGATATAAATAATTTTGTCGTTAAGAAATGTCGTATGTTGCATACCCGGGAAGTTTTAGCTATTGACAGAATTCCATCGACTGCATCATACATTATTCCCCATGACAGTTTGAGTTGACCCTAGGCTACATTCAGAATATAGTCGACTCACTATACTCAATCCTTTCTTTAAGTGGATAGGTATGCACATTATTAAAGAAACTGATCAGATATGTTCACTTGGGATCATGTAAGATAAGGGTGTACAAATTCAAAAACCTAAAAGATGAAATATTTCGCTCGCCATGGACCACATTTATGGTGTCTTCCTCCTCCTCACCCACCCTCACTCAGCCAGATGATTCACGGTCGTTCAGTATGCACTGATTTCAAAAGGTCGTTAGCCCTCTTCTGATTTGCAATAACATCTGATCAGATTTAAGTAGCTTTTCAGTCACTATAATTTATTTGCTTTCATACACACCACACGTGACCAATAAGACTATTTGGATATGAGGGATAAGAAAACGTCAAGTTAGAATCGTGAATTAACGTATCGCCGCCGTATGTTAAGCCTTAACACGTACCATTATCCAAGACCGCTAACCAATACTGATAACTGGCAAAACGAGTTATCACACGATTTACAGGCTCACTGCTCACTTCCTTCAGGCCCGGCCGTAGGATGTGCGGGGCCCAAGGCAGCAGCCGATTAGCGCGGGGGCCCAATGCAATTGCCTCAATTGCCTTGTCATAGAGCCGGGCCTTGATTAATGGAAATTCAGATCTAAAATACGCCACCTTGCCGACTGCTACGTACTATAATGACATGTACAAAATCAAATCATAACTTTATTTTTTAAGCCATTTTTAAATGAAATTTTCTATATCCACTAAAATGAACTCTAAATCAACAGGGGTAATTATCGACATGAAAAATATATATTTAATTTTATTTTCTATCCTAATTAGTAGGGGTGGTTATTTCTGCTCTGGTTATAGGTCAATTGCCACAGTACGTACGTAGTAAAACGTATTTAAAGATTGTTCGCGAATATTACTCCGCATTCGTTGGCACTTATCCGATTCCACTGCGCAGTTTGAACTTAACTTCTCAACCTTTAGAAAAGGCACATTGTACTTTACTTTTCATATTCTTATAATTATTTATTTATTCTTACAGGAAATGAAAGGCAGTGGTGTTAACGTTCAATCTATGGCTCGGGAATAAATTCTTGGATAAAAGAGTAATCGGATCAACCAGAGAGAAAATGAAATTTTATTGACTCATAACCTACTAACTGCACGTTGGAAACAGCATATAAAACCTTCGTTATGTGTGTAAATATATAGAAGCAAGAAAAGAATATCAGGGAAGGATATAAAGTTCGAGGAGCAATCCATTTATTAGCTCCAACAGTTCGGATATTTATAGTTCCTTAAGCTGGACATATATATTGATATCATGCTCGTGCATTTAATGTACGAAAATAGATTCCTTGCCCTAATCATCATTATAACTGAATATTTTCAATAAACATATTTCATGGAATATTTTTTATAAACAACATCACTTTATTCACTTTGGCAAAGTGGAACTTACGTATATATTTTTAAATCAGAAATATTAGTGTTCTAAAGAGTAAAATGTACATGCCTTGCTTAAATATCAACATGTTACAATAACGTGGTCATTTTAGAAAGAAGAAAAATATCACAGTGAAAAAATGTTCATACTTAAAATAAGATGCTTACTTTGACCATTTCCTTTCTTTTTGTTTGAGATGACTCATAAAATGTTTAAAATAAATTATTTTGTTATCTGTTAGATACTTTGTATGATTTGTGATATGGGTTAGTTGGTATTGATTATATAAATATATATAATCAATATACGGTGGCTTCGTGGTTAGAGCTTCCACCTGTGATGCGGGGGTCGTGGGTTCGATCCTCGACCGAGTCATAGTCTGATGTAAGAAACTGTAAATTAAATGGCAGAAATACGGTAGTTAAGGCTTATCAAGCGAGACGCGAATATGCAAGAAAATAAAATAATATAAAAGTACGAACGGGACATTTCTCGACAAAACTACTTCCTTTGAGAATTGCCAAGCAAGTGCCTTCGCATGGTTATTTCCAGCTTGACAACCACGCATCACGGCTTTGAACACAATCAGACAGGACAATTTATTTTCTGTATAAAACTAATGTAAAACAAGGCCTGTCATAAGCAGATACATTCACGATACCTTTGAAGGAGATACTGGTGGACACCTTATCCATACGTGGCATATCATTCGAAACAAGTGCTTAATCAATGGTTTACGACAGCCATCAAAACTAAACATTTTTACTTAGAGGAAACAAAAATGTTTGGAACATAGGTCATGAAAATTGGCTTTAAAAAAAGTAAGTATTATACTTATCCAAACATAATTTTATACTGATTTTAACCGAATTTTGTCTGTGTTACCTGATATGCACTATTATAACACTGGTATAAGTAAAATGGCCAACTTGTTCTGTGACAACGGAATAATTGTTTTTGTATTTTTTGTTCCTGCGAGTTATTTCTATTATTTGGAGCAAAATAATGACATTGGTTGCCTGAAAGTGTCCAATAATTACAAGTAATTCTCAAATTTTATCATAATTCGACACTTAAGAATGAGAGTAATTGGTACTTAAGTCCTAATATGGGCGATTATGACTAATCTTTGGTTTGCATAACGTTATACCTGCTTTAATTCAAGCTTTTTTTTTTTTTAAAATATAGTGTAGGTTCTTTGACGGACATGTAAGCTTCATAAGGTGGGAATGGTGTAGAGATCATGGCGTCATCCAAACCTTCAAATATATCTGCTATTCACTCGGAATAAACAATTCTTTTTTCATTGTTATTTTATAATCAAACTTACTGGCTAGCAGCATGTATAACCATGAACGGCGTCTGGGGGTGGCATTGGGGCGACCGCCCCAGGCCCCGCTCTTGAGGGGGCTCCGCGCTTCAGGCCTTAGGTTGTCAAGCTATATATTCCGGTAAATTGGAAACTGGGATACAGGCCGCACGTAATGCACGCAAAGTGTCCCATGCGATAATGCCAGCTGTTTGCAGTTTATGTTTTGCTTTCTTTTGTGTAAATTCGCACAGAAAACATTTGTCGTAACATAATTGTCTTTTACATGTCAAGGTAAAAAGCACATTAGAAACATTGAAGTACAGGTTTTGATTTGAACCTGATACTCCTGAATTACAGTTGACCACGCCAACCCCTAGACCAAGCAGTTGAAAAATTGGGAGGTCAAGTTTCTTGATGTCTGCTTAAAGCAGTGAACAAATATTTTTTGATAATTCATTCAAATTTATTTGTGTTGGAGACTCCCCTGATTCAAACGATATCGTGGAAACGACAGAAGTAACGGTTTTATCAAGCGAGACCAAATACGTATATTATGACAAATAAGTGGACCATGAATGGACTTGTACAGAGTGAACAGTCATGGAATTGAAACTTGTGCAGAAAAGGTACTCGGTATAGCAACAACCTTGAAAATTCTATTTGGCTCCTTGTTGTCAAGCACGCTCAAGACGAACCGTGCATATATCAAGGTGATAATATGCATGTGCGTCGGTCAAAAGGGACGGAAGAATAAAATAATACAATCATCATAACTCAAATATGGTGACCCAGCCCTAACACTTCAGCCTGGGTAGGCTACAGTTTGTTTTTCTCGAGACAAAATACTGTACTCCAATTACCTCTGCACTAAATGACCTTTATGTATTGTTGTAAAACACAAAAACGAAAATCAAATCGTCTTACAAATTTATTCAGCGCCAAAGTTTGCTCCTAAATCTTCTAACCAAGGAGAATGCTACATTTGAATAATTCAGAAAAGATTTTCTAGACTGGATTAACATTAAGACTCTAAATAATGAGTGTCATTGTAGGACTGAGACGTCCATTGTCAGCCTCGAAAAAGACTTATTCTAGCGTTGAAAAACAATGCAGGAAAAAGGAAAAACCTTCCAACCATCGGTACTCTTTGTGTTCTCAAAAACACACACGCTTCACACTTAAATGGCCACCAGTCTCATGCACCGTGAAACGCAATATCAATAAAGAAAAAGGTTAAGAATAACCATCAAGAAAGTGAATAAAATCTTGAGAGGAACCGCTCAACTTAGATGCGGGAGAGGATTCACGAAAAAGAATTACACGGTGGGGTTGTCAAGTTATGATGGCTATTTGTCTTTTTTAAAATCATATCGTAAAGAATATACAAGAGAACTAAAGTATCATTTATGCACTTTTTACGCCTTCTGCATCTGTCATATTCTGTAAGATGTGACCTTACTTAACGAGAAATAACGGCACCAAATCTTCACATTTAAATTACAAGTTTTGTTTGACGATAAGAAAAGAAAATTGAAAAAGAATATTCTTAGATTTTGCGAACTTTAGTACGTGTGTTTGTGTGTGTCTGTGTTAGATTTTTAACGTAGCTTTAACAATTTTAGTCCTGTCGCTACAATGTCTGCAGTGTGTTAATTTTTAATGATGTCTAGTGTGATGTTTTACCCCAACCCCTTGTATTATACATGTATTTATAAGTCTGTAAGTGGAGCCAGGTAAGCTTTGTTTTTCCAAGTACCTAAGTTGGCTGATCCTCTTACGTAACCCAGTCTTTGTTTGAGCTCTTGAGTGGAAATCTGGCGGGAATCTTTGTACATGGGAACACGTGACGTAGACAACTTCAAAGAGCCGGAAGCCGACAATGGTTTGCTGGACAGTACATGGGGACACACAGACTGACATTTTTATGATTGACAGTTCGATCAAATGACCAGAGTCCGTCGCCATCCAATCGGGATGCGTTGTAGGTGGGACTTGATTCGAGAAACTGGCATAAGACTTGTACAAGCCTGAAATTCGTCAGTTGGTGTTTAAGAGTCGCAGTGACACACACTCCGTTAGCCATTCGTAAAAATTGGCGGAATTTAGGAAATTCATGAAATAGCTTCGATCAGGTAAGTTTGATGTTACGTTGATTCTGCTTGATACGACTGCTGTTAATTGAAGAGAATTTGTCGTATGTATACATTTTACTTGTATTGAAGTATGAATAGTTAATTATGACCTTAATATTTTGCATTTTTTTCATGACTTTAGCTAGTACCTTTGTTTACGATTGATTACGATGTTGATTCGTTGCATCATTATTCATAATGTTACTATGTACACCTTATTTGTGAGGCGAAAATGTTCTCTTCTTTCGCTAGTAATATGTGTGCATATTATTTCGTGGATTATTACGTTTACGCCCTTTTGAAAGGACGATTTGTATTTGTGAAGAATTGTATTGCTCGCTAGCCGCTATAAGAATTAATATTGTAATTCTTTGCGTAGTTATATTTTGGTAGAAAAGAAATTTGTTTACGTAATGATAGATTTTGCCATTGAGTAACGGATTGCCGTTTATCACCATTTGAATGTGAATATTGTGGATTTGGTACGCTTGTGTAGGAAATATATATAAATATATATAAATATATAGATAGTCATATTACTAATCGTAGTAATATTTTAGTACAATCATATTTGAAATATTTTGTATGTATATACTGATAGGGCTCAGTATGTAGATATTTGAATCCTTTGTGTGATTGTGTTATGGCGCCATTTTTGTAAGCGGCGGAAGTGTATGGGAATTTCGATGTGTGCGCATGCGCGACCCAAATGTCCCGCCTTAAACTGATGGTTCAGTTCAGTGACGTAGTGTGAGGGAAGATTTTTATAACCCTATGCTAATGCATTATACCTTTCAACAGGAAGCTTTCGGGGGACGAGAGAATTTCGGGGACGAGAGAAGTTCAGAGAATTTCGGGTGACGGTGAGAGATACCGAGTGAATTTCGGGTGACCTCAAGGGATACCGTCAAGGGTTCCGGATACTAGAAGAGGAACCGGAAGTCAAGATAACGGCAAGGAACAAGGATTATAGAAGAGGAAGCGGAAGTGGAGATCACGAAAGGAGAGAAAGACAAGGGAACGAAGAGATTTAGATGAGTAGCACTCAAGAAGGGAAAAATCTCCTCACACTGTGAACTCAAATGATGATCAAAGGGATCATTGGGTGAAAGAGAGACATTGATTAATTTAAATTCTTTTAAATTGCATTTATTAAATTGTTATTGTTTAAATTTCATCTTTGTATTTCTTTTAATTTAACTGTCGGCATTGCTGACTGGGGGCTCGTAGCCATAAATATATTTAGTCAATAAATAATATAGTGTCCAGAATTAACTTTCTGAATAAGGACCAGGGGAACTTCTCAGAATTCATTAAAGTCTATAAGAAGAACCCCACCCCTAGACAACCACTACACCCCCACATCTAGCTACGATCCCATATCATGTAATGGAGCAAAAAAAAATCATCACTAAAGTGAGAAAGAAAAACAGTGTAGAAATCAACTACATAAGTATAATCATGTTGTGAAAGAAGTTTGGCTTATTTTGAATTTATTAAGCCCTTACACGATACAATAAATTGGCATGGTTACTCTGACTTTATCCTGTCTGCCATGACAGATAACGCGAGACTCTCGCCGTGACCCCTTTTCTACGTAAGGCTTGCCAGACCATATTTTGGATATTCTACGCTATATTATTATCAATCAAGTGCGAATAATCGCTTCTTGGTGGAATTTCAAAGTTGCCGATAAACCGTATTTACTTCTAATGCGCAGAATTTCTGACCCAAACGGCGCCAAATTTTACTACGATTTGTTTACATTTCAAGATAAGGCGTCAATGTCCTTATATGGCTCACAAACAAACGAGGCTGAGAACGGAAGTAGTCATTATTGAAATAATATGGCGGACGATCTAAACGAAAATATCGGCTAGAAAAGGTAAACGAGATTTTACAACTATTTCTACAATGCTTTTCGATACTTCCGGCATTAAATAAGAGGACTACTCAATTTATTGGATTATATGCAAGGAATATGATTAAAGTCTTATTATTAGGCTAAAAGAGCGCCGGGTGTGAATCACACCCAGCTTGCTCCATTAACACATATATGCTCATGTTAGTACCCTGTCCACGAGATACGAGTAAGGGTACTAATATTAGTACTAAGTGATGTCTAGCACTGGGGCATCATGCCGCAGTCATGTAGTATGTCCCACGCAGTCACGTTATCCCGACACCAGACCGACCTTTCCTAACACTAACCTCTTAATGCTGAGCGACAAGCGAGACACCTGTTAGTACCATTGTTAGAAGTTTTTGGTATGACTCGGTCGGGGTTCGAATCCGCGATCTCGAGATCCGAGGTGGACGCTCTAAACATTTAGGTCACCGGAGCGGTCACAAACCTTGGCACGTAAATAGAAACCTGTGTTTCACTAGACGGCTAAATTCTTCGTCCGCATTCTAGATTCCACCTTTGAATGGCTGAAACGTTCTTCAAACGGTTTTCATGTCAAAACAATGTTGTGCACGAGAGAGATTATAGGTTTGAAATTTAATAGTAAATGAGCGATTGTTGTAAATAATTTCTAATGTTAAAAGGTCATATGACGAGATACAGAGGACATAGTCACAACATGGTATGTCTTCAGTTTTGATATATGCCAGCCACCTTAAAAATTGAATCAATTATGCCGTGTGTGTGTGTGTGTGATTTGGTTTTGTAACGTAGCTTTAACAATTTTTCAGTCATATCGCTACGATGTCTGCATTGTGGCAGTTTATAGTGACCTCTAGCACTGGGTATGGAGCATAATGTCCCACCCAATCAAATTATCCTGACACCAAGCCGACCAGTCCTTAACTAACCTCTTAATGCTGAGCGCCAAGCGAGGCAGTCGTTAGTACCATTTTTACTAGTCTTACGACTCAGTCGGGGTTCAAAAACGCGACTTTCCGCATCCAAGGTGGACGCTCTACTAACTAGACCACCGGAGCGGTCAATATATCATGCCGAGGAATTTGGAGCTAAGCACTTGAAAAGACAGAGACCTATTGAAATGCATTTTGTCATAACATATTACATTGATGAGCACAGGAAGACACGAAGAAATGATGATGTCAAACGGGAAGAAATGATGATGCTGATAGCGTTGATGCCAAACCTTAATGGATTTACTCACATCTCTTGTCTTTTTCACTTTTCAACTATCTGTCTTATATGAGAAGGCATTTAGACAACGAATTTCAGGATCAAAAAACGGGGGGGGGGGGCATATAAAAGAACTGTGGTATCTTTATTAAAGGACTATATGGAATAAGGGCCATTTTCTGCCCCCTCTCTAAATGTCCTTAAATTATGTATAATGTACATATGAGGTGGTTAACAGTTACTTCTGACATCAGTTTTGTGTTCACGTGTCCGTTGCCATGGTTACAGGGTGTCAAAACACTATTAGAAAATACATGAAAAGCAATCATCTTGTCCATTTACTTCTCATCGATACTGCTTTTCCATGAGATATTCACGCAGTTTCAAATTTGCAATATACATTTTTATTATTTAATAGGTTATAAAGCTGTATATGAAGTTTCGTTTCTAAAACTATTCCAAAAATGGTCCATTTTAGACAAAAATAGAATATCGAACTTATACGTCAACTGAAGACTTTCTAAAATACGTTGACAAAAAGGTACTTAATGGAAATGAACATATGTGTTCTTTATGTATTTATGTACTTTTATCCATATATTTTCATGCTATGTAACACATACACTACTGTGTTTCTATTTTTAGAAGAAAAAAATCAATAAATTGTCAACCACACCCATTGAGATAGTCTACAGTCAAACTGTAATCTTATAAACTATATATTCATCCAAAAAGATATAATATGGACATAAATAAGAAAAACTATTGGTTCAGCAATTTTAATGAACTTCTGAAAACTGATATATGTTTTAGAAGTAATGGTATTGGAGAGGACAAGCAAGAAACAGACTATACGCTTTGTACTCTCTAGACCTTTGGCGTCTATTTTTAAACCAGCGCGGGAATGCTGCACTACACTAACTGCATGCTGTTGTCTGTGAAATGAGAGGATGTACACGTTTATAAAGAACATATACCTATAACGAACTAATGGAAACACAATCATTTTATTATTCGATGTTCAAATGCTATTTACCAGCACTTAGAGTAGGCAAAGATGGTGATTTACATCATGCAAGATTCGGGGATTCATAGAATGAATGCAGCCTTAAAGAATTTTATGGGACAAGTTTGAACATAAACTTCGATGAAAAACGAGTCAAAGTAAGTATTTTTCTACCTTTTCATCGTTTAAAATAACTATATACGACTATAATCTCTCCCTCTCTCTCTCTCTCCTATGCACATGTATGCCTATATTCAATTCTTTGTAGACTCAAAACTGGGGCCCTCGTAGACCCGTAAGACCCGATGCTGATATTTATGTTGTGAGCGTCAGGGTCTTACAGCCTAACTAATGGTGCTGTGTAGTGTGTTTTGATGTCGACTAACATCGTTACGAAAGTAAAATTTTCAGGAATATTTCACACAACTGACAACTAAAATAATGACGCTTTTCTACAAAGTAAAGTTATAATTTTTTAGTCAGACTTTACTTACTATGAGGCCTTTTCTCTAATAAATTCAAATTCTCACAAAAGAAATGGACCCGTTTTCAAGTTTCTTTGGCCTACTTTTCAGTTGGCTGGGAAGGGATGAAAGCCGAGAATGTCGAAATCGGATCAAGTTGAAACATTTTTTTTAACGAAACGAATAAAAAAAATATTATGCCTATTGGAACTGTAAGCAACGGTTCGTTTCGTTCAAGAAACATATCCCAAACATCAACCTACTTGAACTTACTTCGGCATATCTCGACTACCGTCGCATTGCAACAAATTCAAATGTATGTCAACGGAACGTGAAAATGCATCCATTTGCTAGTGTCATATTTTCATTCCACCAGGATAAAGACAGCACAGTAAGTATATTAATTACACATAAATTAGTGGAAAAATGTCGATATAGGCTGCCAGATGTGTGAGATGTTCCTGAAACTTTGATTACTCATTCCGATGTCAACGACATCGGAACACACTATACAAGGCCGTTATTTGGATAGTAAGACATAGCACCTCAACAAAATCAAAATGTGCTATGTTTACATGTAGGACTAGGGCCCTCGGTGGGGGCAATGAAGAATTTCAGAAACGTATAGAAACATTTTAACGAATAAAATAACGTTATATGAATATGTGTTCATATATACCTTTAAAGGAAAGCTAGTCACATTATCTCATTGACTTTTATAAGTTTACAATGGTTTCAGATACAATTTTTGTGCCTAAAGATTGTAAGTACTATAATACATGTAGGCCGACGTGTTTTGCCGTATTCCTCGTCCAAAAAATTGCGAATATCTCGCCGTAAGGCTTTCTATATAACTAGAGGTTCAGGAACGTGTTAAAAAGAAATGTATGCAAGCAAGAGACGACGAAACATCTGATAAAAGAAATGCACTCACTAAACACACATTACCAAACGGTAGCAGTTAACCAAAATTAATAGCAAATCCTATCTAACTTTACGTTGCTGCAGAGAGCCCAAGTTAGATGGGCCGGACACATCTTTCTGTTGCCATGGTTACAGGTTGTCAAAACAGTTTATAAATAGACATGTAAAGTAGTCATTTTTTTCTATTAATTCTCACAGATAATGCTTTATCAAGAACTATTAAGGCAGTTTTAAATATTGCAATATGCATTTATATTATTATTATTTTTGGGTTATAAAGCTCTGTAAATACAATTTTATTTCTAAAACTATTTCATATGGATTTATCTTAGCCAAAATTATATATATATATATATATATATATATATATATATATATATATATATATATATATATATATATATATATATAAAATTATACGTCCACTGAATACTGCACCTGAATTACTTTGACAGAAAAGGTACTTAACCATAACAATAAAAGATGTTCCAACATGAAATATTGATTAAAATTATTGAACTGTTTCATGTTATTGATTTATTTTACTTATTGTTTGATATTATTGAATGCTATGAATATATTTAGGCATTAATAGGGACCAATATGCTCACTTCACCGAATATATTGGTTTGTTACCTTCACTGGAAATGACAAGTGTTCTTTATGTATTTTTATCTTTATACTTTCATGGTAATATAACACATACACACACACGTTTCAATCTATAGCAGAAATAAATATAAATACCTTTACTTCCATACCCCTTGATGTAGCCTCCATTCAATATATGATCGTTTATGAACTGTATACTTGTCCACATATTAATGTGAATGCCAAGCAATATTTAATATCCCTTACGCCAACACTTTTGTATTTTGTGCATACTTTTGTAAAACATGAATGGTAATGGGTAAATGGACCCCTCACCCCACCCCAAAAATGCATCTTATTGTTATGTTTTAGCTGTGAAGTCTATAATAGCAAGAAAACACTTTATTAATATGCCAGTGAAGCACAATAGTAGATTTCAAATGAAATGCCCTGAATAAATAATTTGTACTTAGTAGTTAAACACAGTTAATCGCAAATCCTGATGCTTGTAACATCCACATCAATCCAACCACAACATTACATCATTACATAATAAGAGTGATATACACCTGCTATTATAAGGATGAGATTGGTAACTGTTTTTGTACATGCCATTTAACCTTTGACCCCTCATAAAGACACCAGGGAAGGTGGCCAAAAATTATACAGTAACACTATTTCCAAAGCTTATTATACAGGCAACACATCACAAGAAACTTTGATGTAGTCAGCTACACCTTTGCCATTTTCTATAGACCGAACCTGCCATGACTGCACAGCCATCAAAGATAAAAAGTATTGAAAAACAAACTACATGTAGTCAGTAAAACACAAACATAAAAAAGTCAAAATAATTGAAGAGGATGAAAAGGCAATATCTTGTTTATTTGGTTACAAAAAGAAAGAAAAAATAATTTCAAATCATTCATGACAGCTTAAAAATGTAACAAATCTGTTGTATATACTAGTAAATACAAATTATGAAAAAGAGATATGCATGAATGAATTCTTCCCAAAGATCTAAATATTTCAAATGTTACAAATTAGATACTACCAAGCTAAAAAATATGAATCTCAGAATGGTGCAAAAAGAAGAATACAGAGGTTGATTTTAAGTCAGCTGAGCCTGCACATTTGGCCTAAATGTTGGCCATATTTTATGCCGAAGCAGCCCCTATGACACCGCAACAAGAAAGAGAATGCTCCCTGAAGCCCAAGCTGATGAATACCATAAAAACACTTAAAGCATGTCCGGGCTGCTATTAATCACTACATTCAGGTTCAAATGTAGCACTGACTGCTCAAGACTCTTCAGCAATGCTCTCTCATTCAACCGTAAATGTTCAAATGACCACAACAAACTCAAGTGGTACTAATCAAGAAAATGTTAAAATGACCACTACAAACTCAAGCAGTACAAATCAAATAAATGTTATTACTGAATCTGCTCAAAATCCATACAAGCACTGTCACATAATACAATGAACTCTATGACAGGTTTCATTACACAATCCACCTGTCATTTCAATAATAACAGCACCTTCCAGATTAGTTCCAAGTAAAAAGAGTAAGTGCAAACAAGTTAAGGAAATACATGATTTTCAAGTTGAGTGCCCCATCTACGATCAAGCAGGACAATTTATCCCAAGATAAACTCAGAAAAAAACAATGTTAAACTCTTATATATATATATATATATATATATATATATATATATATATATATATATATATATATATGGAACCAGATGATTATTGACGAAGGTAGTGGTCGCGGTGTAGCAACAATCACTCCTCAGTTGATGCATCCTTAAGATGACAAGTTAGTGATTTTCCCTTTGTGAACTCGTCATTTTCCCATCTTTTGCAGCCTAGAAACCATATGACACTTGACATGTGTGCACAACACCCTACAACCCGAGCACCAACCTTGCAGGTACAGTACCGTCCTTTGATGGAATCCGTGTAATCGTTAGGCTTGTATTGGATCCACAGTGAATGTGTTTTCTTTCTGGAGTGGCGAGACTGGATTTTTGCATGTAACAGGCCTGGAAAATCCATGCATACCATAACATCATAAAGCCCCTCATCTGTGAGATGTTCATTTGTATAGCTTGGAGCCTGTTTGACTTGATAAATGCCCATAGTGATGTAACGCAGGTAATCAACTGAGAGCCTGGGGAAATCAGTCAGTTTATCAGTTGATGCATCCATCTTAAAGTAGATTTTGCGCTTATTCAGCAAGTTGTTCTCTTGAACCAGGATTTGAACACTGTTCGGTTCCTTTGCTTTTTCAACCATCCTTTTTGCAGTCTCAGCAGTTGATGGATCCATGTTGGCCAGGGGTGGTCGAAATTTATTCATTAATGCACAGACAATTGTAAGGAAGTCACCTATACGAGGAACAAGTGTATTTGGCACTACTTTGTCAAAAAACTTCCACTGTTTTACTCGTGCATTAACGCTCTCTACTACCCATCATACTTTTGTGACCAGTCTTGAAGTGTTTTCATCTTCTGTTGAATGCTGCTTCTGTCCTTTATGTAGAAAAACTGGCATTTCAACTTTAAATCCATGTTCCTGTAGGAAATCGACAGAGTCGCGGAACCCCCTGTCTACAACAAAAACATCACCCTCCTGTAACCAATTTGTAATATCTTCAGCATTTGTTCTTACAATGTGTTTAGTTATGCTTGCATCATTGTTATAATGATCAGCTAAATATGGGCCTAGAACAGTTAAAATATAACCATCAGTTCCCACAACCATCACTGGCTTAACTAATGGTCGATTTTTTTGTAAGCTGTATGAACGTCGTTGGAAGTTATAGTCAGAGCTCTTTTGTGTATATATATATATATATATATATATATATATATATATATATATATATATATATATATATATATATATATATATGTACCATCAAGGACAAGGACTGCCTTGTTGCTTCCATGATTAAATATCTCCCTTGCAGTTGAAGTAGTGTGGACAGATGAGAATACATCATGTGTGATGTGTTGAAAACCCAGGTGTTGACCAACAAAGTTAACCATAAGGGACTCCCGCACTGTTTTAATTATTCGTTGCACTTGTGATGTTGTTAGATGGAAAAATGTGGATAAAATGGTGTTTGGAAGGCCTACCCGCAGCTTTGTTAGAAAAACACCCAGGCATGTCAGTGGAGATCTACCATGTGTATTACGCAATGTATTCAAGAAAGAAGACACTTCCAGGAATTGATCTCTTTTCAAGCCAGTAAGATGGAAATAGTCATCATCAGACAAGGAAGAAGGAGCATCAAAGTTAAAATATGATTTTGTTTTAATTAGCTCACGCACATTTTGTAAAAGTTAGGTAATATCTGTTCTTGAAAAGTCTTCAAACTCTTTTGTTGCACTGATAGATTGTAAGGCTTCGTTACTAAAGTATGAGTTTTCCAAATGAAATTTGCAACATCTACTGTATGAATTTATAAATATACCACACTATACAAAAGACTGGGTAATGGCACAGATTGGGACATTAACAAGATGAGTTCGATGCCCATGTGGTTTTTTACATACAACACAACTCTGTGTGAGCTTGGTGTTGATGGAATTTGAAGTTGAATTGTTTGTGGGCTTTGTAAGGCAGCACTTGAAGTAGTTGGTAGCTGAAAATTTGGATCATGTTGTGGACTGGGTGAACATTGTCACTGACAGATTTCTGTAATATTTACTACGGCAACTAGAGCAAACAACATCATCTTGTGTTACAGGCCTTTGCAATAATTCCTCTGTATGCTTTTCTAGAATGCCTGTAAGTACTTTTGTTCTAGCTGATGTTTTTACCCTTTTGTAGCACCAGGAACATTGATATGCTTTAGGCATTTCAGATTTTTGTACAAATTATTTTATTTTAGACCATTTAATAAACTGTCACATATGACATAAAGTCTTCTGTAACACTCATTTATGGTTACTTTTCATTATTTTGCAACTATTGACTTAGGCAATCATATTTATTATATCTTGGTATTCAAGCCTGCAACTTCCACCCACTCAGTTCTTGTAGTGATGTAGCCTGAAACAGATTATATGTAGAGTATATAAAAATAAACAACTGAGCTTATTATGTATTAATTGTCATAATTCATGTTTTATGTAATAGTTTCATTGTATAATCAGTTATGACGTATAGCAGAGGCCAACATTTAGTACTTCTAAATCACTTTGGTCTGAATATGTTTTATGCTATATATGTTTTATGGTTAGTAAGTACCATTCTCATTGTTTATTTCCCGTACAAATAAGGTATGTGGGCTACATTTTGTTATTATTTTACTACTGCTGTTATTATTTATTATTACTAGTAGTAGTATTAGTGACATTACTTTTATTCAAGCAAGTTTTACTTTGACTAATAGATTTTCACCTGTAAATTTTATGGCATTATATTTTTTTTTTTATTATACCTGGTTAGTAAGTTTAGAAGGTTTTGAGGTTTTCTTTTAATGAAATAAAGACATTTTGTCATTACAATAAATATGCAGTAATTAGATACATAGATTGAACTAATTTGTTTTTGGCATAGAAGTAATGCAAATATTATTTTCAGTTACAAAATCATAATTACTTGGCTTCCATTGGGACTGTGGACATTGTTCTCACTGTTTGGACAGTTTCAAAATTTTAGCAATTGTTAAAAACATCATTAGTGTAGTAATCAAGTTAAATTTTTTATGTTATTCTTTAAACGATTATTCTTGTTATGTATGAGTGTATCAGAAAATGTGATAAAAATTCAGTATGAAAAAATTGAATATAAATATACTTGTATGGAAGAATAACCGCTTCACAACATGGGTTCCACTACCATTATTTTCTGATGCAGACATGATTTGCCACCCTTGTAATGTTCGATTTAAGATGAAAAACATATTGATAAAAATGTTACCTTGCTTGAAATAAAATTGAAATAGATTTCGTGCATTATTTTATGTTGTTGTTGGTTTTGCTTTGTTGTTACTAATTTTATTTCAAAATAAATTCACAGCTGTTGATGTTAAGGATATTAATTCTTAAAAAGGAGAAATGAAAAAAAAAATGAAGAAAAAATATAAATGAGGGTAGAGGATTCGGACTTGGTGCGATGGGTTTGCGGATTAAATGCTCAACCGTTTGAGCTATTGAAACTGTTGAAACATTATATGTATATTATGTAGATAACACTTTTTCCAAGCTGCTTTATATGACTGCAGACTATTAGTTGTGTTTGTACATTTGATATTAGAATTTTAAAGAATTATTATTGTTACTATTTGAATAAAGACACAGTTAACAAAATTTAATGAAAAAGTATGCAGGTTGTAAACGTTATTTCCATCAGAAAATTGACAGATTCATTTAGATGACATTTACGGAATTGCGCTGTAATAGTGAATTAAACATAGCAAACGGTATCGTGATGGAACTGAAGAAAAACCCATGTTATTAATGTATAAAATAAATAATATATGTGTACTTACCATATTATGTAAAGCATCCTTTTGCCAAAAATTGGCAACGTAAAAATACAATTTCATTTAATGTTTTTATCCACGTAGTCTTTGTTTATATATAGTTCCAAATGCCCCTTCAGCGCTTCTTCGATAAATCTTGTTCACAATGCAATTTAGATAGAACGAAAAAAGAGAGAGAAAGAATGGAAACATTATTTTTAAAATATCTCAATGGTTATTATTCCCGGAATTTTTCTAATATAATAATGGAGGAAATAATATAGCGCACTCTAGAAATGAGGGTCTAATTGCTCGCGCGTAGCGATACTTCGGCCGGTACGGCGCAATAGGGAAAACAACGACAATGATATATAGACAGCAAAATTCAAGAATTTTTTAATTTTTAGTGATTAGCGCAAACGTGAACACATGAGTTAATATGAGAACCTAAAACATTTTTAAAAAATTAATAAATCAATGTAAATACCTTGTCTGATCAAGCTTGCGCTTATATCTTATTTCTAGTTTCAAGTTGCTCAAATATAGCATTTTCTCTTAAATTTCTCATACCAGACCATGTTAAAAGGTCGTGTTTTGGTACGAAAAAGGAATTTATGTGCATATTTAATGCAGAATAGGGAGATGTATACATCGAATAATACAACACGGCACAGAGTTGTGATATTTACAAGAATTCCCCCCCCCCCCATAAAAACGGGGGCAGAAAATGGCCCTTATTCCATATAGTCCTTTAGGATTATCTGCTCCATTACAAATAACAAGCCATTTAAAGTGTTGGTATAAAGCAATTTGATATACCAATAATACTGGTATATCAAATTGTGCTCCGCCCATGGCGCAATAATACGCATATATAAACATTCTAGCGACGACCGTCTACAGTTGATTCTAGATAAATGATGAATTTCCACACATTATTCATTAGTGACGTTTTAAAATAACGATAAAAAATCATCTTTTTCTAAATGAGTTTAATATAGTACACATTTTCATCACAATCCTTTCTGCTTTCTGTTCCCCACCCCTCTCATGCGTAACGGGCAAACTACGCAGAAATGTGGAGTGAGAGAGAAAAAGAATTTCGGCTGGATTAAAACCAAACAATAGAAATTAAACCAAGTAACCTACAAAAATAAAGTTCATCATAACGATATGTGTGCACTTTCCTTGGGATTTATCTACAGTGTTTATCAGTAATACAAAGTTGCAAACAATGTCGACATTCTACAGAAAATACATCGGTTACATGGTACACATAGTGTGAAGTGTGTAATGTTTTGTTGTTGTTTCTTAAACATACTATAATGTTCACAATATCGATTATTATTAATTAAATTGAAATGTCGAAAGCCCCCCCCCCCCCCCATCTCTCTGGACCATCGTAACAAGATATGGGCTAAAAGCTATGAAATGACGAATATAGAGGATTTTCGTTTGTGTCATCCCACGATAGCTCTGGACTTAAGAATGATGGGAAAAGTTAAGTCAGACCGACCAAAGGATGATGCGAGAGAGATAGAGAGAGAATTTTAAAGTCAAACCGACCAGAGAGAGAGAGAGTTTATGGTCGGCGGTACTGTTACAAAACTAGAATAATGACTTAGATTAAATGTAAATATATTAAAATATTTTAATTACCTCTCATTGGTTCGTCATTTTGCTTAGTTTCTATACCACATTAATTTCCATGCGCCTGTAGGTTAATGGCAGCGTTCATGTGAATGGTGTAGATAATCATATGTTTGTAGTGCTCTACTTTTGTCATTAAAACCATCTTTCACGTTTAAATAATAAATATGTATTATATTGATTTAATCAATGTGAAGAAAAATCGAAACTAAAAATAAACAAACAATCAACTTATCAATATGCAAAGGTGATTGTGAATAGCCACAAACAGCATAGAACTACATTTTGTAGCGGACACACTCGGGGATGTGAGGAGTTCATTCATTAGGGCAATACACAACTGCCTGTAGTAAATCTTCGTTCAAAGGGTAAATATATTTATTTTATGCTAAGCAGTGAATTACTTGATTTTCTAATTAAAATAATATTGATATTTCACTGTAGTGAAAAAATAACAATATTTTTTCACTACAGGAATTACTTTTGGGGTCAGAACATACTTACCTCCCTATGATTTTGCACCTGAGCAAATTAATAATTAATACTTAATTATTAGCAGATTAATAATCCCTGTCTGGTATCCTTGAAACTTTTAGTTTGATATTCTGGAAATATCAGTTAATTTTTATCAATCTGATGTGAACTAATTTTGTGCGCTGGTACCCATAGCACAGCAGAACATGTACGGTAAACAGCTGATATTACCGTAATAAATCTGCTAATTGAGTGTGTCACAAACTTTAGGTAGCCAACCTATGTGAGCATAAAATAAAAAGAATATTTGCTTGAAACGAGTGAATAACGGATACATTTCATCTCGTGGGTGAAAAACTCTAGCATTTTCACTCGTGGCTTGGCCACTCGTGGAAATACTGAGTTTTTCATCCACTCGATGAAATATATCCGTTATTCACTCGTTTCAAGCAAATATCCTCTATGTATTTGTATGTGATATAAATAAAATATACGTACAGTATGGTATGTACGCTGTATCAATGATATACCACTCGCTGTATAAACTTTTCATTAAAAGGAAACTCGGCAAGCCTTTAATGAAAAATGTATACGTCTCGTCGTATGTGATTTATACAGCGTACATACCATATATATATATATATATATATATATATATATATATATATATATATATATATATATATATATATATATATATATATATATATATATATATATATTTGTGTGTGTGTGTGTGCGTGTTGAAAAAGATTGATCCATGGTGTATGTGGTAAAGGATTCCCGACCTTGCGAGGCGATCATATGCCAATCGAAGCTGGGTCCAATATTTTTTCAATACTCAGTCAGAAACCTTTTATTATATACTTAAAACAGTCATATTAATCGTTCTGCTCTGTTAAAAGAATAACACAATCGACACAATACAGTTATTTTTATATTTTATATTTTACGTGTTCATCAATTTATGAATGAAACCTGAGCACCCCGCAATAATATGAACTATTACTTTGAACGATCGCTTAGGTCCTGAACAAAACTTAGCTTGCTAAAGGAAATGGAATGTTATATAGCCAAAGAAGAACAACGAGATATTGATAAGAAAAACAACTGATAACATGTTTTGGTGTCCTGTGAACTGCATGCTTTTATTTGGTGGCACTAAGGCTTTTGAGAGTGTGGTAACTTATTTTCCAGACGGAGTGATCCGCCATTCTACTCTGAAGACCCGCATTTTCACCAGCAATGTTCCTCAACGTCCCCGGGGTAATGTGTCCCATCGGTCTTGGTTAATACCTTAAAATAAGGATTGATATTCATTCTGAAGTCGCTATGTTTCAGGAGATAACAAGTACGGTATACAACAATGTTAGTCAGCCAATAAAAGTACACCGTTAACGCAAAACTACATGATCATGATCTGATCATTAATAGATACATTGTATCAAAGGTTACTATGACTCTCTCTCTCTCTCTCTCTCTCTCTCTCTCTGTTTATAGTTTTGTCTGCTGTTTTAAGTTCTTGGACATGAACCTAATCATGGTTTCTATATTTAATTTTGGTGGCGACTACATTAGATATTTTAAAAAAAATAATTTAAATTAGACGTCACATTTGCGTATAGAAGCCAAAGGTTCATTAAGATAGTCATTCATTTGATCTGGGTGGATGTTTTATATTGCTCTATGCTAAGGTTCACATACCTTAACCCTAGCTGACCATTATTTACATCTCGCTACGTCGCCGCTTCATAGCATTGTGATTTTTCTGATTTTATATGACATTTTACACGTCAACTGCTTTTTTTTTTGTAGATCTCTTGCCTCCACATTTATCTATTTTTCAAACAGTTGAATATATAAATGTAGCTGTTCCAGACTGGTCTGAGTAAACCGCTGAAAACAAAACTTTTGGATGCAGTCAGCGTTAGTGGCCATTTTTATTTTGACATAGACAGGAATAGTTCCTCGAACGCGGGCACGAATCAAACAAGGTTAACCTAATAGGACTTTATATATATATTTATATATATATATATATATATATATATAGAGAGAGAGAGAGAGAGAGAGAGAGAGAGAGAGAGGACGATCATGATGAAAGATTATTATTATTATTATTATTATTATTATTATTATTATTATTAAAACTAGTGAGAAACAAAGTCGATACACTTTTTTTGAAAATAAGTGCAATGTCGAATACATTTTGTCTTGGATTGTGCCGGTAGCGTCGTAAAAGTTCTTCCCAAGCTAAAATGCCAATCTCCAAAAGCACGATGAATAACTACATTGCAAGGCCACCGTGATTATTTTACTTCCTGACAATCTGCAACACATGCAAGAAACAAGTTGCTTAAATTATTATGTACAGCCTCAGTGGCCGGTAATATGCAACTGAAAAACGAGGATTAATATTTCTTTTGCACGATGTAAATATCATAATACTTTGTCGGTTTTACAAAACAATGAATCTGCAGCAACACGTTTCACTTTTTTTTTTTGTTTTTTTTTTTTTTTGTTTACGGCCCATGCATGTGTATAAATAGTACAAAATAGATAAAGTACTGTATATCATACATACCAGCTGGTATATCTCGAGTATATTTCATAGTCAAATGCTGTCTAAAGTTGTTGATATTGTCAATCGGAACATCATAGGCCTTTTCCATTATGCTGAGAAAGACACGTCAGATGCAGTTCGCTGCCATTAGAACTATAGTGTGAACTACTTTCGCACACATGAATTATGATAGCGGCGGAAGGAGACTAGTTAAACTCAAAATGTTGTCGATCTTTGCTGTTGCAACGTATGTTGTGTGCTCCTCTTGAGGGAAGTCAACGAAACACTTTTAATTGATGTGTATTTTGTGTATTCCTACAGCTACTTCGGAGATTATTTCACGATCTGACGGAAATGCGCGAGCAATGTTCTGACCTTACGCGCAATGATACATGGGAGGTAGTTCTAATAGGGTTATATGTATGAGTTATCAGAATAGATTAACATTAGATGTACACATTAAGTATCTCTTCAGAAAATGCAAGCATTCAAAACTGATGTTTTTCTTAATAGATTTTTTGTATCGCTCTTGAACGTTTATACATGCATTAGTTACATGGGGGGGGGGGGTTTAGTCTGTTACAAAACCATTAAATATGACAGTGTCACACATTTTGTTCAAATTCATCATCATCATCAGTCCCGTGGTCTGGAAGACCGTTGGGGCACCGTACAAGACCTAACAACCAGCTTCATCCATTCCTCTAGATTTTCCGTCTTTTTCAGTGAATTGCTCAGTGTCAAGCCTGTCCATTCTCGAATGCTATCTTCCCACATCTTTCTTTGCATGCCTCTCTTTCTTCTTCCTTGTACAGTGCCTTGTAGGATTGTATTGGCAAGTCCTGATGATCGTGAGACATGCCCATACTACTGCAGTTTCCGTTTTTTTTCACTATGATCAGGAGGTCATGGCGAGACCCAATGGCTTGTCTTATCCTTTGCCGTATTTCTTCATTGGTGATATGGTCTTTGTATATGACGCGGAGGATATTTCTCTTGTTCAAATTAAAGAGCAATAATACCTATATATACCTATATACCTGATATTTGGAAGTGCTTATTTAAGTGATCATACTCTCTCTCTCTCTCAGAGAGAAAAAGAGGATGTGTTTTATTTCTTTGGACTCGTCCCTACTCTTTTCGGTAGGAATAAATCAAATCTTATGACAGTAAATATATAAACCATACAATGAATATATATATATATATATATATATATATATATATATATATATATATATATATATATATATATATATATATATATATATATATATATATATAAAGACAATTGTTAATCTTTACTGCGCAATAACTCTTTAACGTAAACCATTTACAGCGCAATGACATCTTTACTGGCAAATCCAATTAAGATACCAGTACTGTAAAAATAAATTCGTTGCACCCATATCTATCAGTTATACGGTTGAAATATCACTTAAACGGCTGAAATTCGCTTATACGACTGAAATATCGCTTATACGGCCGAGAGGATGAATAAAAAAGTAAATGCGAAGCAAAATATTAGTTTAGTCGGAGGATTAAAGCAATAGAAATATTCAGTTTACTCTCATCCGTTCCATGCATCAGTGTTTCTTCCATTTCTGCATCGCGAGATTGCGACCTAAGTAATCTGAAGAAGGAGAAGAAAAAAAACCCCAGATTATTAGAATTGAAAGAGTTTTGATACTATTGACGGGGATATGCAATTCGTTGAAACAGTTTCAGTTAATTGCTGTTAAGGTTTTGCCAGAAGAGGAACGTTTGAACACATTTCGGACTTTGAAACGAGGCTATGTGCTAAAATACCTTTGTGCCATGTATACAGTGCTTACGTATATAACCGTCATTTCAGCAAAAAAGATATGACAAAGGATAACAGATTTCTAGAAAATATTGATTTTTAATCACTGGAAAACATTTACTCGCTAATTTCAATACCGAGCAGCACGAATAACCAACATATGAAGCCGTCGATAATTCGTCTATTTTTAGGAACAAGGGGAAACAATAGTCACATGGTATGGCAAATTCTGATCAACTCCGCTAATCGATAGTTCTTGTTTGTCGCTGTAATACTGATACGTTGTCTTAGGGGGAAAAATTGTTTTATTGCTTTTCAATCTTTATTTGATGTCACATATCATTTAATTATAATTTAAGATTTCCTGAATTTCACAGAAAAGATGAGGCACAACTGTGAATCATTCGATGCATGAGTTTTTAAGGTGGCGCTCTACAGTTTCGTATTTTGCATAGGGTTAGAATTTTAAAGAAAAATAATTTCCCCGGCTTTCCTCACTTGTTATACTGGCTATTTAAAAATGACCTTGTATATCTTAGGTATAATTCAAAGAACCTTTAATTCCCTTTATTTTGGTTGTTGTTGTTGTGGGGTTTAACGCCATTTTTCAGCACACGATAGACTATGCATAGCGACCAGTATAAATGGTGGAGTAAGAACCTGGGAAAACACCGGGAAGAACCACCAACCCACGAGAAGCTACTTGCAAGCTTTCTCACATACCCACATTGCTTTATTTTGGTGTATGATTGATGGGTGTAATATGGGTTATAGAGTATACAGCATGGTCTTACTCCAGATGTGCAACTTTCAAAAAAGTGCTAGCTCCACTTGGTCATTTTCACTGCCTGAACTTCTTTTTTACATTTTATATATTTGGTAATTCAGTCAGCACTTTCAGAAGCTGGTATTGTCTAGTCTGGTAAAACTCATTTTCCCTATTTTAATATATGCTATGGATAGTATACTTTAGACTAATTCTTGCTGATTTTTTAGCACAAGGGAACAGTCATTTTAGTTAGCATTGCGGTTAAATCATGTACAATATCCAAAAGTACAATATCCAAAGAAATATCATCCACATTACATTAATGTAGCATAGAGGTATGCCAACATTCTCTCCATTGTGCATGTTTTAAATGCAAACAACTTCACCTTACATACGTCACTCTCTCAAAAGTACATAATAACTGGTGAGCGTCCCCATAAAGAGAACAGAGGTATTATTATTGTATGATTTAATTTTCATTGTATGGCTGAAACGTTTAAGTCGCAAGCATCAAAACAGTCCTTTTGAATAATTATCCTGCATTTCCCCCCACAGAACAGTATGTATGAGTGTTAGAGTCTCTAACAAGTCCAGCCCCACAACCACCCACCCTTGATAAAAAGTGAGCTATTTTAAAAATGCACATTCCATTTTGTAAACATAGCAACCAATGTTATGCTGAATGACAAGAACATGAAACTAGCCAGAAGTATTTCTGAGATATCAACAATGAATTTTACAGTTTGAAAAGGGATGGAACAGACCAGGTTCATAAAGGTCAAAGGTCAAAGTGTAAAATCTTTGCCTATTGTTTAATATGGAAGAAGCGAATTCGCTTTCTCATCATTTATTTTTTTTATTTCATTGCAAATAAATGAAAAGAAACATTTTTGCTATATATTTCTTTTACATATTGCAACAGTTTTAAATTTAAATCGACTCTATTCCTATATTCTAAGACTTCTAATTTCCCCATAATTAAGGTATCAAGAAATGAAGAGCAGAATGATCATGTGATAGTAAGGATACCATTTTTGACTAAAAGTAACAAAGATAAAGGTTTGCAGATGATCAGGCGTAAGGCTCTTGCTCGTGCCCACATAAATAAGATAAATACAAAAAATAAGAAAATTGAGTGAGTAAATAATAATAAAAACTCAGACTGTTGACAGCACCTAAGGAATTAATACCAAGTAAACGAACCGATGCAGATGTTGAAAATATAGATCTGACCTCAAGAAGACTGAATCTTGTAAGAAGAAAACACCTTGTATGCAATGCAGTTTTGTCTGAAGTAAAGGCGTCAAAACATTTGTTTGAACTTTAAAATATTTCCGTGTTTTACACTACGACACATACGTTACCATTCTACGTTACAAAAAAAAACATTTTATAAAATACATTATTTATTTTGTTTTATTTTAAAAATTTCGTGAATTCACTTAATTAGGCATACTTTTTTGATCATTTTATCTTCCTATAAAATATAAAATAAGTCATAATGATTATATCAGATCAATGATCATGTGAATAATGATGATGTTCAACTGTCACATGCAATAGAAAAATACTAAAATGACGAATGTACGTGTTTAATATGCTTAATCAAACATATTTGTAATAATTTCATGCCATATTTTCATGACCAAAAAGGGAACCAAGAAAACTGAGTGAAAACAATTATAAATTTAATGAACAGTCTCTTGTCGTGTATATCTGATACATACGTTATAGTTTTGGAGTAACTAAAAAGGCATACACATTTTAAACTTTCGTGATTATATTTTGAATCGGAAACTGTTAGGATTAGAATGGTATTAATTTGACAACTTAAAATGTTTTTGATGTTAAGAATATGCATTATTATCAATTTAAATGAAATTTAAAATTCGATATTTTTTGGTAAAGATGCATTTTACTTTCCGCACGTTTATCTGTCTTTTTTCATAACTGATAATAGCAAACCGCAATAATGTTTTGAATTAAATTTATGTGAAATTATCGCACAATACATAATTATACAATTTTCTACCATTTTCCCGGTATAGTTTTATTTGTAAATCATAAAAAAATACATTCAAATACGAGAAGATATCTTGTAACATATGTATTTTGCTTGAGAATTAAGGTTTTGGGACCATATTTGTGAGTAAACATAAACAAAATATGGGTCAGATATTTCTTTGTAAAATAGGCGAATAAAGTTGTTGTTTCTAGATCGTTTTTTTTCTTCTTCCATTTTTATACGTATAACTACGCCTCATTGGTGAATTTGGGTCTTAAGCCACAAAACCACAAGTCCTGATTCACGCCAAAAGAAATTCGTTCGGTCCCAAAAAAAAAATATTAACACATTTGAGAAACACAAAAAAGAACTTCCAGAAAATCGAGAACGACGGCTTACACCTACAACGTGAAATTTAAAGAGATCAAGTATGTGTGAAACTTAATCAAATTAAATTGTTATAATCAAGACGAAACGATATATTTTTCCAAGGAGAAAACAAACACTTCGCGACAATGGCGATCCGTGTCACACAAAACTTTTCAATATGTGTTGGTAGAGGTTTGTGGTAGCGATATGCATGGTTAAATTAAATTGTTTACGTCAATTGTTTCTATTTCTTTGTAATTAAATGTTTGTACAAATGATATGTATGTAAAGGAAAGCTAACACACACACACGCGCAAACACACGCACACAAGTGTTACTGCATTGGGTGACAGTAGAACGAGCGGTACTTTAGTCTGGAGTGTTTCGAGAGATGGGCAGACAGACTTAACATTACATCGGAGAGAGAAAGAAAGAATGGTAAAGCAAGAAAAAATGTAGGACACCATTTTTGTTCTGTTATTTTCTGCGGTATTATAGGACAAAGCTTATTAAGACAACCAACCATTCTATGTGAGAAATGTTAATTGTTTTCATTCATTCATCAATTTTATAAAAACGTAGTGTGATATTTAATGTCGACTGACTGCTTAACATTTTGCTGTAATCGCAAATTTAAGAGATGTCATGTGTTTCGCAGCACACGCTACCAACAATGTTGCAAAGTTTTCAAAAATCTATGGGCGGGAAAGAAACAACACCAAAACGCGTCTTGTTCTATCGACAGTCCATACTGAGAAAATAGGTCAAACATTGTTACATTTTATTTTCTGCAGAACGCATGTTTTGGTTTTAGAATTCAGAGTTAACTATAGGCAGGGTTATACAGTGCAATGTCAATCGCGTCATTCTTGGAAAAACTGTTTTTGCTACCTTTCTGAGAGAAAAAAAAACCCGGTAGATCTGATGTTATAATTTTTTCTTCGCCAAAATAAGGATAAAGCTAAGATATTTGAATTGTACAAGCTCAAGTAAACTCAAGATTTTATTTCATCCAACGATTTACTGATAGAAGAAAAACATCGTTCTTCAGTTGTTAGGGTGTACGTTTTTGAAAAAAATACAGGATAAACAGAACAGTTCACATATTTATGGTAACTATTTATCACATTTTTGGAGAGGTATCTTCGAACGAAACAAATACGACTAAGATTTCAATCAAACTTATTAAGACGGAGAGAGAGAAAGAGAATGGGAGAGAGAGAGACTATGTTATTCCTACTTTTAAAAATTATCACGACACTTACGTTTGTTTTTATGGTATATTTTCCCTAAGAAAGTTTCAAGGATACACACATTCCACTTAGAAAATCAAATCCATAGAAAAAAATCACCATTTTAAAATATCACCAGAGTGAACTGATGACGAATGCGACTAAAACGTTCTTACAGTTAAACATTCCTTGATCTATTTTGCAATAAGATTGACGCAGTTTCCATGGGATCGCCCAAGGCACGATTGTTCATGCATTAGTTTAATTTTTTTAAACATTTTTTTTTTTGTAAATCGCCTAGCGGCGAGACCCAGAAATATCTCGACTCTGTGAAGAGCTGCTGAAGTCAATTCGAAGCAAGCACGGTTAGAAAATAAGTCTAACCAATGAAATGGCTTACAACGAGTGATGCATTGTTTTGTTATAAGGCAGTGTGGCAAAATAATGCCTACGCTCTTGTGTTGTTACCATTGCAGTGCAAACAGACTGGAAAATGAACTTAGAATCCCTCTGTTGTGTATTGCATCATTTTTCTTACCACGTCAAATACTGAGCAGTCACAGTATTGATTCGTTCAAGCTGACAATTTTTTTTATATTATCTCACTTAAACATTTAAACATAAACACTCACACTCACATTCACATCGGTAGAATCAAAAGTGTTACAATACTGAGTGGCATTTTTTCTACTTTTTTTCTTTCTTCTTTTTTTTTTTTTCTTGAAGAAAAAGGACACTGGGTTTTAGAGTGACCTAAGAGAAAAGAGAAGAAACCGAAACAAGAGGAGAAAGCAGAGAGGGGTTAAGAAGAAGAAATTGATGACGAGGAAGAACTTGTGCCAGTGAAGAGATGGAAATGGAAAAATTGACAATTTGAGCCGATGTGTTGGCCCTGATGTTAAATTTCATACGAACTTCTACAAGAGAATATACCAGCACGGAAACGTTAAGCGTCTCTTGGTCTTGATTTTTTATAATAAGGATGGTGTGTTTTGTTTTCATTGACACTGCATGAATATTTGCTCTTGCACCTCTCTCTATCCCTCTAGGTCATTTTTTTAAGTTAGAATTTTAAATGGAAGGGATGTTTTCCTGCACGCATGCACTTTAGCATGCAAGTGGGTAAAAATAGTCAGTCTGTTCATCAATTTTGTGTCTTGATTTTTTCTAAAATCACACACTGACGTCATAGAATAACGGGTTAAATGGGTTTTGGAGTGTGGGTGTGGGTATAGGTGTTTGGTAGAGTTGGTCATTGTAGGTGAGGACTGTGTTTATAGTATATTTAATGGGTTATTTCTTCACTATGTGTTGATATTATATTATGTATTTGTTTCTTCTTCCCTCAGTGTTGATAGTTTATACTGGGCTATTTTTTCTTCTTCCATCTGTGTGGATAGTTTATATGGGCTGTTTTTTCTTCTTCCATCTGTGTGGATAGTAGATATGGGGTTTGTTCATGTACTTCTCACCCAGTGTGGATAGTAGATATGGGATTTTTTCCCTCTTCCCTGTGTAGATAGTATATATATATATATATATATATATATATATATATATATATATATATATATATATATATATATATATATATATATATATACACACACACACACAGGGACGTCATTTCAACGTTTTTCATAGAGGAGGGGGGAAAACTTGGGGGGGGGGGCAAGACTTGACGGGCTTGTTAATTTTCGTATATAGGCAACAGCACATCCCCCCGCCCGACGTCCCTGTGTATATGGGGTTTGTTTTCCATCCCTTCTGTGTTGATAGTATATTTGGTGTTTGTTTTTCTCCATCCCGTGTGTGGATAGTAGATTTGGGGTTTGTTTTTCCTCTTCCCCTGTGTAGATAGTATATTTGGGGTTTGTATTCCCTCCCTTCTGTGTTGATAGTATATTTGGGGTTTGCTTTTATCCTTCCCATGTGTTCATACTATATTTTGGGTTTGTTTTCCCTCCCTTCTGTGCAGATAGTAGATTTTGGGTTGTGTTTTTCTTCTTTCTTTCTCCTTCCCGTGTGTGGATAGTATATTTTGGGGCTTTGTATGCGTTTGCATACGTTTGTGTGGATAGTAGATATTGTGTTTGTATGCGTTCGCGTACGTTTGTGGGGATAGTATATTTGGGGTTTGTATGCGTGCACATACGTTGTGTGAATAGTAGATTTTTTTTTCTTCCTCTTCCCGTGTTTGGATATTATCTTTGGTTTTCTTTTCGTTTTGTTTTTCTCCTTTCTCTTCCCGTGTGTGGATAGTATATTCTGCGGTTCTTTTTTTCTCCTTCCCATGTGTGGATAGTATATTGTGGGGTTTGTTTTTTCTCCTTTTCGTGTGTATATAGTAGATTTGGGGTTTGTATGAGTGCGCGTACATTGTGCGGATAGTAGATGTTTTCTTTTCCTCTTCTCTTGTGTGGATATTATATTTGGGATTTGTATGTGTGCGCGTACGTTGTATGGATGGTAAATATTGGCTTTTTTACTTCCCTTCTTTGTGGATAGTAGATAGTATGTAAAGTTATTGTAATACATTACCCCAGGTTTTAGTCGTTTTCGCCTGATATTCGAGTAGGAAACACATTTTGAAAGCGTTTCTGAATACAGCCTAAGACATCAACCTCCAGGTGATTTTCCAATAAACTAATGCCTAGTTGTTTTAGAAACAGTTTTTCATTGGCTATTTGGCTCGCGCATGAGCATAGGGGTTTACATTTTTTTTTCTTTCTTTTTTTGCTTAACCGAATAATTATTTTCGTATCGAGACCACTCTTTATTCCAAATGCACATCTTATCCTACTTTTTGCAAAGGTTCATCTGTCTGTTTGCAGTTCATACCGGTCTGTCTTAAATCTAAGACCAAAACGTCTAAAATCCGGACACAAAATCGGATTCTGACCACGGGCGATTTTTTAGTGCAAACAAATCGAGTCCAAAATATGAGGTTTTTCCCTCAGTATTTTGTAGTGCAACTAGAATTTCCAGATTTTCTGGTATCATTGTAGAGCTACATCTGTCTACCTTTCTATAATACCACCCATTTAAGTGTATGATGCGTGACCTTGACGCTACAGAGCTCGGCAGCAGGCTACTACCTCCTGCCACGTAAACTCGAAACCAGGGGTTAATGTGGTAAGGGATGTTTTCGTTCATGTCCCTGCTTGACTAATAAAGCGTTTTTTATTCGCGCCATTCAACATTGATTAAACCAAAATGGCAACTAACCACATTAAAAAGATGCTGAATTTACAAGACGTTCTAGACAATTTTGGGATGATAGAGGAGATGTTAACAAAACTGGACGATGATTATTCTTACATCCATATCGAGTTAAGAACTTGAGGAAGTGTAAGAAATTTTGAGGGAGATGATACAAGAAGAAAAGGACGAGAAGGAGGATGAAAAAGACAATAAAATAGAAATGGAAGAAAAAATGAAAGGAAGAAAAAGGAAAAGAAGAATAAAAACAGGAGGAGGAAAAAATTAAAAATAGAAGACAAATGCGATAACAAAACTAAGAAGATGGTGGAGGAAAAGAAGAAACTAGAAGAAGAAAAATAACCAAAGGCCCTTTTAAGGACCATTCCATTGCCCTGAAAAGATATATTTTTTCTCTTTGCCATATATATGTGTAGCCTTCTTGCAACTTGTTGCTAGTGGTCAGTACCATAAAGTCAATTCCAGTTGTCACTAAACAGTCCCATACCCTTGCCGCTATACTGTCCCACTATTTTTTGTCGCTCTATAGTCCCACCCGTGTTAAAATTCCCCATGTTAATTTCACCTTTCAAAAGAGAAGGAACACACATCATTGACCTCTTTCACCATCATACCGTCACAGCAAAGTGCGTCCAAGAAGGGAAAGGATTCAGTAGACCCAAAGGAGTATTTTTGCCTCCCAATGACTCAGACAGTTACTTCGAGAAAATTTAGGACGACAGCCTACACCCACACGGTGAAATTTAAAGACTTCGCGTCTGACGTTCCACCCGAGGAAGTAGCAGGTTTCATTACGGACCTACTTGAACATTTAATATAAATACTTTGTATATAAACTCATTTTTAGAAAGGCGTGAACTGTTTTAAAAAGTATTTTACTAGAACCAATAACTAAATAACTCTTAAATAGGTTTTTTTTATGTCCAAATGTTTATGTATTAAATGGATAGTGCTTAGACCAAAGCACAGGCCAGAGACCCCATGTATATGCTTGAATAATTATTTTGTATCCATGCAACAGACTTTTCTTTTTCGAGTGTCTATTCTATCTGCGAGTCTTTCTTTAGAACATTTCTGTCCTCTTTCTGTGTGTTTCCATTGTCTTTGTTTAAATGTGTATTTGTTTGTTTCCGTATGTCAGTGTTTGTTCCTATCAACCTTTGTCCCTATAAATGCATTTCACCATATAAATACCATGACGTCACCCATGTTCAATTCCCCAGGTGCCATTACCATGCTAAATTCCAATTGTCCCTATCCATGCCCACCCATGCTAAATTTCCATAGACCCCATAGTGCCGGGACACATTTTTGACTGGGACTTCCGTTGACCCTATACAAACCCAAAGTTTTGCCGCATGTTAAATTTCCCATAGACCCTAAAAAGATTCACGACCTTTCCGACTGGGATTTCCACAGACCCTAAACATTCCCTTTCCCTTGTCGCTATGTTAAATTCCCCTTGTCCCTATACGGTCTCAATACATTGTCGCTATACATTCCCTATGTGAAACTCCCGTTGATCCTAGAGTATCCCATACATGTTAAACTCCCATATACCCCAGGGTACAACCCCCAAATTTAACATTGAAGTCCCATAGATCCCAGGGTATCCCCATATACTACGGGTACATAACACGTCTGTATGACAAATTTATACCAACACTTTAAAAGCCATGTTTTTCTCATGTATGTATGTATGCATGCATGTATGTATGTATGCATGTATGTATGTATAAGCAGAAAAGAGTGAAAATAAAAAATGTTAAAATCCTAAATAGTCGTAAAGTTCTACTAAGAAGATCTTGTAATTCCAATGAAATAAATAAATAAATAAATCCATTCAAATGAACATATATAAAGCTGATAAAGACTGATGTTTAAGAACAGTAACTGATTCTCAGATGAACATCCGTGATATATATATATATATATATATATATATATATATATATATATATATATATATATATATATATATATATATAACCACTAAGACGCAATTTCAAAGCAAGAACTATGATTGAATAATCATTTTCAGATTATTTTACTTGTCAAGACGGTCAGATCCTTATAACCTAACCTATCAGAAATTAGGTTACCTGGTTTTTCCAAGGGGTAAACATATGGCCTGAACTCAAATCGCATCTACTTATTCATCAAGATTTCTTCTACACCTTTTATTGTCTAAAGGCCAAAATAACAGGTTTACTCCAATGAAAAGGACAATCCACTATCTTGATGCTTTGTAATGTATTTAAAAATGACCCTTACAATCTATAATCGTAAATATTAACACGCATAATATAGATATACCTATTCATAAAATTCCCAGTCTTAACTTTCTCCATCGTCAACATTCTCACGGACTAACCTGGACATTAACTATTTATATCGCTTCATTTGGGCTTTCATTTTCTTGAGAATGAACGCAATAGTTTGGCATTCCAAGACAAAGCCTATTCTGAGTAGTCCAACATGAACATGAAATTTTAAATGGTCACATTAGTTAGGTTCTTTTTATATTCCACGTGCATTTAAACCTTGTCGAACACGGGATTCGATCAGGCAATATTCTGTATATATTGCCGAAAGAACCATACAGCTAACAGTAACTCATGACCCGCAAGATATACCGGTAACTGTCTAAAATGTGCATCGATGAGTGCTGACAATAATACCTGCACAGTGATGCACATTTTAAAGAATAGACGAGATCGGTCTTTAAAACTTCCGTCAGTATCAGGACCGGTTTGTTGACGATTTATCAGACTACTGCAAGGAAATGTAATGTCGGGTCCATATCTGCCTTAATAATGAAGGTTGAAGAAAACCATTTTGTTTTGTTGTTTTTAATAGAAAGGTTTGCAATTAGTGAATAAAGCAGATTTAAAATGACGGAAATATTGTACATCGTCCACGGTAACATAAATGGGGATCGAGATGGTAGATTTACTTTGGCCCAGGCCAGTCATTATGTCCCTTTCTGACAGCAATAACAATTATCAACATAAATATGTGTTAGCGTGTGTTTCTGAGCGTGCAAGCGTACATGAAGGTACGAGAGAGAGAGAGGGGTCCCAGACTATAATCTTGATTGTTTACTATAGCAACAGCATTTGGAAAGAACTGGATAAGTGATTTTAGATTCGGCACATCAAGTTTACCATTTTCTTTGATAATAAAAAAATTAAACTAAGATGGACAAGGTGCGAACAATCAATGCCTGGCTCAATTAAATTATTGAAGCAAAGGCTAACATTGACAAGGCTCGGTATTCATCAATCTCCTTAACCCTAACACACGCTCAAACTCAAATGTTGATTCGTTGGATTCCATCCTACTTGTTTTATTTTCATTTTACTACTATCCACATTGAACAAGACATTGCCTGTTTACGGTAGATCGACGCTCACTTTTTATTGTAGAAGTAAACTTTCTCCGAACAATTAATTGACTTAGTATCAACAAGCAGTATTTGCATGATTTAACCTTACACAAATTCCTTGAACAACGGTATCGCGTATCCTTTAAATTAAAACCTACGAATGCTTATGTTGGCGCATATCTTTGTTTAGGAATCAAATGTATATGTGAGGTAAAAATTTTCGTTCACTTGATAGCATCTCTTATGCCCTGCATTAAAATATCATAAGCCAGTAACAAACAAAACCTGTCTCCAATTAGTAGTCGCTTATCCTAGTAAATAGCGAAGAGCATATGACGCTGGAAACCAATTTAACGGGTGCGGGGCATCCTGTGGAAAAACGACAGATTCGATACTTTCACTAAGGTGCTGCTCTACAGTTTTATATTTTGCATATATTAGAATTTTAAAGGAAAAAAAACCTGCAGTTTGTATAACAGTTTATGCTGGCTATTTAAAAAAGATCTTGTATATCTTTGGTATTGTTAAAATAACTTTTAATTACCTTTATTTTGGTGTGTGATTGTTTGGTGTAATATGAGTTATGAAGTATACAACTTAGACTAACTTCAGATGTGCATGTGTCAAAAATTGCTCGCTCTCCTTGGTCATTTTCACTTCCTGGACTTAAGAGGTAATTGTAAAAAAAAACAGCCGATAATTTTTTTAATTTTTAAAAAAGATATTTTTTAATTCATTCATTGAACTTTCAGAAGCTGATTATGTCTAGTCTGGCAAAATTCTAGTCTCTGTTTTAATAAGAGCAGACCACTTCAGGCAGATTTTTCGAGCATATGAGAGAAGTAATTTTGGTTAGTGTGTGTTTAGATTATGTACATTTTCCACAAGTAAAATATCCAAAGAAATTTCAGCCACAGTAAATGAAAGTAACATAGAGGTATGCCAACAGTCCCTCCAGTGTGCATGTTGCAAATGCAAAGAACTTCCTAAACACCTGTCACTCTCTCAGAAATTAATAATATATGTAGAGCATAATATATGTAGAGCGCCAACTAAGATTACCTAAGAATCGGAGATCAAAACAGGTATTTTTTGAAATTATTTTTTTTGCACTATACCCTGTGTTCGGGCGATAATATCATTAAGGAATTATTGGTATTTATGTAAAGTTAAACCCCAAATCTTGCGTATCTGGCCTTATTTTAATTTTAGCGCACATTTTAAGGTGAGAAGCGGCACGATGGAATATTTAATTTGGATTTTATCCTCGTATTCGGCAAAATACACGCTCTGGACATATATGTTTAAAAAAACCTTTTGGCTAATGCACATTTCTTGAAATTGAATTTTAATTAGGTGTGTCAGGCTTGTAATTAAAACCGGAAAATGCATTGCCAGCATAATGTTAGTAGTACATTTAGTTAGTGACTTCGTTACAAAGGCTTGAAGAAATGTTACACTGCAAATGTATTTCAACCATTTTTTACCAAATTCGTCACAGCATATAAAAAATTCATAACTTTTGAAACACTAGATATGTAATTTTAATAGGTCTGATCACCCGCTTAAGAGGTATGAGCATTAGGGCTGCTCTTTTGGCGATTCTAAGCGCCAACCTACGAACTTATAAACACGGATTAACCATTTTGTATTCTTGAGAAGTGCTGTTAAATATTTGTGGCGACTGTTAATTTACTTCTTAGTTTTCAGGTACAAGAACGAGATCAATTGAAACGAGGTATAGTAACGCGAATTTGTTTCTTCTGATTCGCCTGGATTATTTTCTTATTTTCGGAGTAAATCAGTGCAAGGTGAATTTTACTGTACAATCGAGGTCAGTTTGCTGCAAAATTATCCCTGTTATGAAAAGCTTGGGGATACATGCTTTCGCTGTCTTTTTAATTCACTTGTGGAAATTATACGGACATCACACATTTATTAGTTTGGTTTTTTTTACAAAAATGTTTCCACTTTTGACATATTGCAACTTTCATTTTGTTTACAAGGAAACTGATGATTACCAAATTCCGGAAACTTTGAATGCATGCTATTTTAAGATTTCAATTTGTAATCAGCTCCTGACGTAACATGTTAGGGTTTATGGCCGAAAATATAAATATGTAAAACTAAAAAGGTTAATAGTTCTCCTTAAAAACGTAAAGTTTAGAATACCTTGGGCAAAGCTTTTAAGAAGAATATGTCAGTTCTGTGCAGTTTCGATGAGCGGATGTTTTAAAAGGGTGGCCTTGAACACTGGGCCGTCGAGTTTATTAACTACTTCTGACGCACGTCTGTACTACAATTACACTGCTGCGCGCTAGATATTTGGAAATTAATTTATTGATTGAAAACTGGGGGAAGGGGGGGGGGATTTACATGCATAATTGCGGAGGGCAGACATCTCAATCCATGCTGAGGATCTGGACACAGTTTATGCGGAGGGCAGACAACTCAGCCCATGCCAAGGATCTGGGCTCGGTCCATACTGAGGTCCTGGACTCAGTCCATGCAAACATAATTAGAGAAAATCGAAAACATATTACTCTGTCTTGAAGAATTTGAGGATAAATGACTTGCCAAAGACACAAAATTTCCATGAAAGCCTGCAGTTTTTAGAATATGACATGTGGAAAAACAAACAAACAAACAGACAAAACAAAACAATGAAACTAAAACAAACAAATAAACAAACAAATAAACAAACAAACAAAACCATAAGCTGGACAGGTAGAGAATTTTATTTCGGATCATAAGAGGTGAACAAGGTCGCAGTATTCGTCTCCACAAACACTGTACTTCATGCATATAACATACATGTGAAGATGTGAATTTTGTGAAACTGCGGAGTTAAACCTAAATGTTTTAGTGTCGAAGGAGAATAACTATTTTTGGAAAACTTTATTCCGCCGTGTTTGATGTTTGCAAATTTTTTCAAGATAAATACACAAATAATAAAAGTGAAAGATCGCAATAGCTGAAAAATATTATACCTTTTTCTCGCCTTACGCTTCAGAATGGTCGATTTCTGATAGTACGCCATTCCAGAATACATTTTAAAAAATAGTTTTTGACTTTAATGTTTTATGCTTATCATAATAGGGTTTAAACGCTCTTATTAGCATGTTTCACCTGAACGAAAGATCAAGTTCTTTGGGGATAGGGCCCCGTTATAGCAGAACGTTTGTTTGGGATAAAATGTATAGAACAATTGTGGCATTGTATCACAAATGCCCATGGTAAACCATTTTTGGTGAAAGACTATCATATCATGTGTAATCCTAGAATTCAAATGACCCTACGGAGGCACTGAACATCGGGGTAGGTTTTGGGGCAAAATTATTTAAATTCGGTAAGTGCACACCATATCTACTGGGAGATTAATATATTTAGCCGAGCGAATACTGATTCTAAGTACGTAGAAAATTTTATATATTTTATTTAATAAAGAACACACGTCAACCAATCGAGGCAAGAAGATCAACTGTCAAAGTTAAGAGACCTTTAAGTGCCCGTAAGATTCCACGTCAAAGTTTTGTATTTTGTACATGGGTAAATTTGTAAAGACAAAACACATCCCATCATTCGAACAATGAGATCACGTGCTATTGAAAGTAGCCTATATAAGTGCCTATGTCATCGTGAATCAGTTTGTTTTAAGCAAATAGTATATACCGGATGCCGTGGGTATCTAGTTTAGAACGATCACCACAGCTTTAAATGTAAAACTACGGCCTCAGAGTGAATGTCCGGTTTTGAAAAACAAACTTGTGTATCGAATGTATGAGAAGAAATTACGATTAGTCAGTTTATCTTCAAACTTCGTCGAGAGTTAAGCAAATTCAGGTACTCAGATTTCCATTTGAGTGTATCTGCAGCAAGATTGCTTTGGTCATTACAGTGACAAGTCAAAATTACATAATTGCGGCTAATTTTATCCATTTTTGTATGCTACAATCATAATGTAAATGGGCGAAGCATTTATCTGCTTTTAAAAATATGATACAGCTATAACACAGACAGACAAATGTTTATGATACTAAGAAATGAAAAGGTCACGGTATTGGGCAGCTTTTATCGCAAAGACTGAGGAAGTGAAATTTTATGAAACAGTGAAGCGTTACCTAAGCTATTCATGAAACAGTGGCGCGTTACGTAAGTTACAGCAGCTTATGTGTCACTGTAATTTTTAACCCTAAATATTAAGTATACATGAATACCTATCACGAGTCGAACTTCATCGACTCAACAATAAACCAAGACAGCTCTTAAACTGGCGTATTCATAAGCAGATTCTGACTTTGAAACAAATTTATAAAAAGTTTTTAGCCTTTCTTGGCTCAAGTTCGATTTTTACGTCCGATTGCATGTCCTTCTAGATTTATGTCAGTTTTAAATGGGATCGGTACTATACATGTGATTTTTTTCAAGGACCGCTCTTAACAACGGAACTTAAGAACAAATGGTATTTACCCGTTTAGCTCCGGTACATTCAGTGGTTAACATAATCAGGACACGGCTCGAGATACTTTTTGTAGAAATCGTGCCATATTATTGCATTTATTTGCCTGAGTTTTGAAACTTTATGTTAAATGGCATGAAACTTATGGAAGGTGCATCATGAATAAACAAATATACACTACTAGCAATTTGCCATTATGGAGTTTATGTTTCTGAACCCTTGAACTTCAAATAACCTAGGTAATATGACATTGAATTTCAAGTTGACATCGTAAAATTTGTCTTCTCGGTAAGCATGTAAATATATAACTAACCTTGAAAAAAAAGTACACCAATGTTATATAAATGTTTACTATGTTCATCAGCAGGAAGTTCATGCATAAGAAGAATTTATATACATTCTCCGTGTGTGTATCATGATGAACACACACACACACAGAGTCCAGAAACATGTACACTTTTAAAAAGAAGCCGTTGATTCAAGGATAAGAAGACCTTTCCACCAGCGGTGAGGGCCGCAATCAATCTGTTTGCTTATAATTTAATTTAAAAAAATTAGGCAGCTATGGGAAACCATGTCACCCGATTTTGATGATCCACAAGCACATATACAACACGCATATACTTTTTAATTTATAAGACACAAGAGGACGGGTATATAACATTCAAAATCTAGCAATTGTACACCGGTAAAGACGCGAAAGATTGACACCAAAATGCTCTGTCCTCTCTTTTGTTCTCGATGTAGCCATTCTCTCTCTCTCTCTCTCTCTCTCTCTCTCTCTCTCACACACACGATCATGAGCAAAATATGTGTTCCATCAGCATCAGGAAACAGTGGAATGATAAGCAATAATGATCTAGAAATTGTCAAATGTACGCAACCAGGTGAAATAGCAGTATTTAAAAACAAATTGTTTTTATTGTAATTCTGAGTTAATTCAAATCCATATATAGATGAAAGAAAGAGAGAATAAGGACGCCTGAACTACTTATTTACAATTTAGTGATAGCTGGAAGTAGTCACCCACTTTACGCCATTTGGTTTCCTTAACATCGTGTCAAACAAATTATTATCTATAGGTAGCTTGTTGCCACGTGGGGTTCTTTTGAGTAAGATGAATTATGTCCTAAACGTTATGTTCTCCCTTTTAAAAATATTTTATACATGTCTTTGCATTACAAGTATAGTACATGTCGTAATACTGCAATATAATCCCTTTCTTCAATAATTATCTCTTTAATTACTACTACATTCATTTTCTTTTTGTTTTGTCAGCTGGTGACGGAAATCGTCTTCACCAGAGGATGCTGTGATGTTGTGTACTGAAGTAATTCATCAAATGGGAAAGATACACTATGCTGTTTTTTATTTATTTTAAAAGCATTATTCCATTATCTTTTAAGCTCCGTTAGCAAAACAGTATCGCTAGCTGCTTTTAGTTGTCGTTGTTGAGGGCAGACTTCCGTCATGCGCCTTTCATATAATTAACTTATCTTCCTCTTAATGTACATAATGTCCAGAAACAAGATCAGAAAAAGGGGGGAAAAATATAATACAAAAAGACATGCGACTATGAATGTCAATTGTGTGTTGTTGATTTTTTTTAAAAAAAGAAGAAGAAAAAATGCATTTTGTTATACACTGTACTTGAATTGTGTTACCCATATGTCGAGGGACATATGGGGTGAGCTTAGAACAAGGTTTGTTCTATTTGTCTTTTCGTTCATGAGGAGAACCAACGATAATACGTTTGAAATTTGCACATGGGTTAGATGGTTTTAAAAAGTGTCATACGTACAAAATAAAATAAAACATCTTCTGAATTACGCTGGTAGTTTGTGAGATCATTTAAAGATGCAAAATTATGGCGAAATTTTCGAGTTTAGACGAACATAAGACAAATAAATCTTGATTTCAATGTTTCATTATATCGCATACACACACACACACACACACACACACACACACACACACACACACACACATATATATATATATATATATATATATATATATATATATATATATATATATATATATATATATATATATATATATATATATATATATATATATATATATATATATATATATATATATATATATATATATATATTGTAACGTGCTCCACCCCGGTTTAATTTCCCAGCGCAAGCTCCCTTATATTTAGAGAATTTCTTCCTGTTTCAATGGTTCGGCAATCCTTAAACTGAGACTTTGAATTGGTTGCAATAGTATAATGTACTGGTAGTACATAGTACGTCGTCTGATAACAGACGAAATCTCTGTAGAAATAATGGCTTCTTATACTAGCTACTTATCCGTGAGGAAATTATTTATCTAAATATATAAACAACATAAAATCTGAATGAGAAAAATAGAGGATTTATTTTAGTCTTAAAATGTAAATTAACTATTCAATATAATAGAATTCACATATTCTCTTCCTAGTCAATAACAGAACGTACATATACTTATAACCAGCAGTCTCAACAATTAGTGTTAAATAATAATATTGATCAAATATAATTTACTATAATAATTTTATAATATTCATAGGGGTAACATTAAAATCCAAATACAAAAGGATTCAAATAAATATAATTAACAGGCGAAACGGGTGACCATTTCTTTTACGATAAAAATATAAAGTCATACAAATGAACTGAAATAGCGTTATGGAGGCCCTATATCCCTACGTAAGAGTACTCAACACTTAATCTTTGGCTTTGATTTTCCTTAGCAGATAAATTTACTGTTAACTTTTATACTGCATAAATGAATGTATATTTTCTAATATGATTATTTCTACTTAATTTCTACTTAGAGAATGAGTACATTCCCTATCACTTTTGGAAGCCGATTACATATATTGCAGTTGCATACGAACCCGATGCCGGTTGAAGGGAAACTGAGTGGTTTGCGCGACACCCATATTTATAACCTTTGCACTACACAGTGTAACACTCCGCCAAAATAGTACATAGTGTTAACAAGTATTTAAGACTCAATAAATATTAAATATCGTTAAATTATTGAGATACAAAACAAACATTAAACGCTAATTATATTATTACAATCTTAATCGCAAACGTATGTTCAAACACTAAAATCCTTGTGTCACACGTATGAACAGTAAACATTGGCCTCCAAACAAGTTGGTGGTGCGGGAAAATTAGAACATGCACCATCCTAATGCGTTATCCTTGCAGGAGAAGGTAAGTGCATTATTTTCTTGTTGAGCATAACTTATTCTACGTAAAAACTAGTTATATCAACGGTTTATTGGTGTTCAATAATGACTGCATATACCGCGTAGTGGAAATCTGAGGTGCCTCCAAAACAAAGATGGCAGACATCGTGAAATACGTTGAACGTTGTACATAATATCAATCATACAGAACATTTGTTTTGTAATACATTTAACTTAACATAGTCTCAGAATATCCATCTGTACATGAAACTATTATATGTGTGATTTACAGCATTGAAACAATGTACACCAATGGTATAACACACTGGAGGTGCGTCCAGAGCATAAACTGCCTCCAAAACAAAGATGGCGGACATCGTGAAATACATTTAACGTTGTACATAATATGAATGATACAGAACATTCTTTGGCAAAACATCTTACTTGACATAGTCTTAAACTACCCATCTGGACATGAAACTAGTATATTTGTATTCATGTAAAATTCGTAACAATATATAAATATATATATATATATATATATATATATATATATATATATATATATATATATATATATATATATATATATATATAGTAGACACATGGACTTTGGGATATGTAAAAATTAATGTATGCGTTCATGATAGCAGAAACGTTATTTTAGATGTGGTTAATACTTGACAGCTGGAAAGATACTAGTTACCACTGAACTCTGATGCACTTAAATGTTATCATGTTTCAAATGGTCCACATGCAGGAACCAAAACCGTTTTCTAGTAAAACGTTATTCATTTTATATATTTTGTATTTTAAAAAAATTTGGTTGCCGTATGTGGACCACCTTAATATTTGTTTAAAAGTAGGTCCAATTTTAGCACAAAATGAGAATCTTTATTTCCACAAAAAAGGCGGGCTCGACAAAAGAGTGTCTCTTGTTATAAAATGCTACCGCCAATGTCAACAACCACAAATCCCATATTGAAGTGTTTGTAATTTCGTACACTGAACGTCAAAAGCCTCCATCCGGCACTCAGTATCCAGCAAACGTCACACACTCGAACAAGGCTAGTTCAGCTCCGGAGTTATTGTGGGGTTGGACTGCAGTTAGTGTACACGGACAAGGACTTCGGTTTAAACCTTAAAGATGGGTGAATGGGCCACTGGCTTGTTTGGTTGTTTTAGCGATTTTGGCACTTGCATCGTAACATATTTTGTTCCTTGCGTTACGGCCGGGAAGAATGCAGAAGCTGTAGGGGAAAGTTGCTTCTTATACGGATGTCTATCGATCCTCGGACCCGTCGGAATCTGGTCGAGAGCCAAAATCAGGGGCAAGATTAGGTCAAACAAGGGGATAGAAGTAAGTAACAGTTACATTGTCTTATTTCTAAAATGTCGTAAGTCATTGCCTGTAAATGTATTCTAATATACATGGTTTTTCTTATAATGAGGCCCTCTATATGTTTATCATTATGTATGTATGTATGTATGTATGTATGTATGTATGTATGTATGTTGGTTATACGGCAGATAAGAAAACTTGAGGTTGAATATTCTAACTGTTTATCTTCGACCCTGACTTTAAATATAGGACTTTAAATGTAATACGAAACTCAGGTTTTAGTAAAGATGCTCATCAATACATGGTTACATACATTTATCTGGTGTGTCTTCTTTATAAATTACATGACAGAAAACAATGTACGACGGAAGTAGTATTGAAAATAGGGCTATAAACCCAGATGTAGCAGACGACAGACCCTCAATTAATGATACTCAAGTTACCAACTTCATAAATTTATCTCAAATGTCTTTAAAGTTACTAACTTCATCAGTTTGTCTCAAATGTCTTTAAAGTTACTAACTTCATCAGTTTGCCTCAAATGGCTTTAAAGTTAACAACTTCATCAATTGATCTCAAATGGCTTTAAAGTAACAAACTTTCTCAATTTATCTCGAATGGCTTTAAAGCTACATAGTAAAATAGAAAGTGTGAACGAAGGACTGAAAAACAAAAAATACTGATTGTGACCTTAAACTTGAATATAGGAACCAAATTTAGCACTCAACACATTCACTAGTAACGACAAATAATGTGCTAATTAATTATTTAAAATTACAGAAAGGAAGCAAAGTATGACAGACGGACGGACGGAAACGTAATTACTATACCAGCTCTTTCCCGTTCTTGCGAAAAGGCGGGCATTAATATAAACAGTGTATGATGTTGTATAGACTGTGTATACAGCAAACTGGTATCGCATACACTTGACATATGTCGAACAGATCAAAATAATCTCAGCTGCATTTTATTAAATTGTATTATATTTGTAGTATGTGGTCGTCTATATATAGCAAGTAATAGAATGTTTGTATCTTTACGGAATAACTATTGAAATGATAGTATCCTTACGGGGGCAATTCCCTTCCTGTAATAACAGAACATTTTAATGCAGCTTGCAAAATCCAGTCCGTGGAGTGGTTAAAAAATGTTGCCTTTAATTCAAAATCTTTATAACGTTTCCAGTCAGTTACTCAACTATTTATGTTAGTATTTTCTTCTACGTAAAACGTGCTTACTTCCTTTTTTTATTTATAAATATCGTTATTAAATATCTTATCTAATGATGGGCCGATAAACAATTGTCGCCATATTTCAGAGATGCAGAGAGTGAATGAGCAAATATGAATGAAAATTTCGAAAGTCAACTCCGTTAAGATTTTTTTAAGATGTACCATCTGACAAAATCTTAGACAGTTTCAAAAGAATGCGTGTTTTGAAACAAATTTGTACCCTACACTTTAAGTCTTTTTTATTTTTTACATTTATATTTTTTATGCCTTTAAGAATTTTAACATGTTTACATTTTATCTTTATCCGGTAGGAAGGACTACAAGGTTACATTTGTTTCGAAGGGTTAATCTTTCTAAAGTTTCTTGCAAATATTCAACGTTACATTTTTAGAACTGAACATTTAATGGACCCAATATAGCCAGGATTGTGCCAATGTGCCGTTAAAGTACATCCATACATACATACATACGTGTGTGCGTGCGTGAGTGTATGCATGCATTCATGCATACACATACATACATACATACATACATACATACATACATACATACATACATACAGCTAGAATCCATTGTCACGTTGTTAATTCCTGGACAATACTTACCCTAGAAGGTCAACAACGTAAGTTTGAACCGGATTTGGCAATTACACTTGCTTTGTACTACAATCTCCAATTTCCAGCTTCAAGTGGTACAAACGAGAAAATATCCGGGAGTTTCATATAAATATCCATGTGCTATCAGGATTAAAACATGAAATTTCCGGGGTCTTGAAGAGTATCCGTAAATGATGAGCCAAGCAGTTTCTTCTTAAATTTCATTTCAGCACGGTCTAATGGGTATAATAATAATAATAATAATAATAATAATAATACAATAAAACAATTTGCAAGACTGATGAAACTATTAAAATCCCTTCACAGTCTGAGGCTAAACAAACAAACAAACAAAAATGAACAGAAAGTACTCAATATAACTGATGGGTACAACCGATTCGGAATTTTCACCAGAGTCATACATATTATTATTTTCTTTATGATATAAGTTCTTTCTCTTTCAGGGTGGCTTTGGTACGGATTGCCTCCTTCACTGGTTCTGTGGCTTGTGTGCATTGTGCCAGGAAGCTAGGGTAAGTATCATCTTTGCAATATGGTAAAAATCGTGCTTCTTATATTTTTCATCTGCGAAATACAAGCTGTCTCTAAAGAGTTTTCAAATTTACTTATTCTCTAGATCTTTTAACTCTTCAAAATATCCAGCGGAAGACGAACAGAAGGAAAGACGGATAAGAAAAGCTACAAAATGATTGCTTGTGAGGGGGCTTCACAATTTAAGAAAGAGACCAATTACACATATGTATATCTGCCAAAGGTATAATGAAACTAGGTTTCATTCAGAAATTCGCAAGGAGTAGAAATGTTCCATCCTTTATATGTCAGATGCGATGATAATGAATTGACACATCATTCGCAATGTTGTTTTTTACGCACTGAAGATCTCCAAAGAAAAGAAATTAAGTCAAGTTAGACTCGTGAATCAGCGTATAGCCGTATTTTAGTCAAGTCTGAAAACGTACCAACACATAATACACCTAATACAGCTGACCAATACTGATAACTGGCAAAACAGAAGATCAGATCTAACAGGTCACCTTGCCAACAGCTATGTACTATAGTGTCATGAACAAATTCAAATCATAACGTTAGTGTAAGCCATTTTGATCAAATTTTCAATATCCACTAAACTTAACACTAATTCAGCTGGGGTAAGTGTCGACATAACAAGTACATATTTTATATTTCTTATTCTAATGAATAGGGGTAGCTATTTCTGATCTGGAGATAGGTAAGTTGCCAGAGTACGAAGTGAAATGTATTCAAAGATTGTTCGCAAATATGCCTCCGCGTTCGTTGACAGCAAATATTATCGATTTTACAGCAAATTTTAATCCTAAAATCCGCAGCATTTAGAAAAGGCACGTTATTTCTTAAGTTTCATATTCTGTTTTATTTATTGTTACAGGAATTGAAAGGCACCGGTGGTATCGCACAGTCTATGGTTCGGGAATAAAATACGGGATAAAAGAGTAATCGGTCCAACCAATGAAATTGTATTGACCCATAACCTACTACCTACACGCTGGAAACATAATTAACATGTGAAATCTTTTTTCTCTCTTTTATATCAGCAAGAGAAGGATATCAAGGAAAGATGCCAGGTTCGAGGAGCAATCCATGTATTGGCTCCAACATTAAGGATAGTTTTGGTTCCTTCCTTTAGATGTATAGATTTATATGCTTGTACATTCTTGTGCGAAAATAAATCCATTGTCTTTATCGTTATTATAGTTGAATATTTTCAATAAACGAACATTGGATGAGATTTATTTTGATAAACAGTCTCATTCTATTCACTTCGACAAAATGGAACAGCCTCACTCTATTCACTTTGTCAAAGTGAAATAGACTCTCTCTATTAACTTGGACAAAGAGGAACAGCCTCACTCTTTTCACTTCGACAAAGAGGAACAGCCTCACTCTATTCACTTTATCAAAGTGAAATTGCCTCTCTCTATTAATTTTAACAAAGTGGAACAGCCTCTCTCTATTAACTTTTACAAAGTGAAACAACATCTCTCTATTAACTTTGACAAAGTGGAACAGTTTCTCTCTATTAATTTTGACAAAGTGGAACAGCCTCACTCTGTTCATTTTGTCAAAGTGAAACAGACTCTCTCTCTCTCTCTTCACTCTGACAAAGTGGAACGAAAAATTATATTTTTCAGCAAAATGTCTTACTAAATGATCTACTTGTTAAAATAAAGTATCCTTAGAAAAAGAAGAAAGTGGACAATGTTCATACCTTATTATAAGATGTATACTTTGAAAGTTTCTTTTTGTTTTAACCTTGATGACTCAATACATGTGAAAATAAATTTTGTTGTTGTTGTTATAGGGTTTAACGCATTTTTCAGCACAAGATAGGCTATACATGGCGGCCAGTATTAATGGTGGAGGAAGAACCCGGGAAAACCCCGGAAAGAACCACCGACCCACGAGAAGCTACCGGCAAGCTTTCTCACATGTCCACATTGGCCAAGCCCGAGACTCGAACCCAGGCAGACAGAGGTGAGATTGCAGTGATCCGTGACGGAGAGCGCTTTAGACCACTCGGCCACTCGGGGCCCCAATGAATTTTGTTATATGTCAGTTAATTTGTATTGAGTTTACACACACACACACACACACACACACGCATACATACATACATACATACATATATATATATATATATATATATATATATATATATATATATATATATATATATAAGTAGTGAAGTCGGGCACTTTAGCGACAATGGGACTTACCATTAAAAACAGGGTCCCGTCACTTTGGCGACAAGGGGAATTTAACATGGGGAAATTTAACATGGATGGGCATATAGAGCGACAAAAAGGAATGGGTCTGTCTAGCGACAAGAGTATGGCCTGTTTAGCGACAAGGGAAAGTGGGGTCTGTATAGCGTCTGACGTCACGGTAGGAATATTGGTAACTATGTTGCAACTAAAGGAGGTGACGTCACAGTACTGAGCAAAGAGCGGGTGTACAGAGATAACACAGAAAAGAGACAAACATTATACAACATTTAAAAATTGTTTGGGAGGCAAGAAAGCAATTTCTTTTCGAGACATATGAGTGGCCCTGAAAAGGACCTTTGGGTTTATGTTAACATTATTCCGTCTACAGATTAAGCATCGCATAGGTCTTCTTCTTTTCTTCAAACTTTGTCTGACTTCTGGTCCGTAAATCAGAACCCTCTTCAAACAGCATTGTCTCTCCACATAAATTCTTCTTTTCCAAACGCTTGTATCTGTGATCCTGATAATGGTCCACGATAATCTGACATACATGGTTAAGTCCGTACGAAACAGCAGTGAAGATACGAGAGTAGAGGATTCTACATCTTGTAACGAGAACAGGTAAAGGGAATGCGGTGAACTGCGGTTATTTATAGGGGAAGGGAGGAGTTTACTCACCAAGCCAAACACGCGTTACAAAATTCAGTCACAACACGGAGTCAGTCTTCCAATCCGAAGAGAGCAGTCTGTGCCGTCACATTCCCTATATAGAGGCGCTAGCGTCTCTGCTCAGTCAATCCATGCGACACAGTTTTCAATCATGACGGAAGCTAAGAAGACGATGAATTGGGGTGCACCGGCCGTGGAGACGAGAAGCGATGGAATAGCAGAGACTACTCAAGTCAACACTAACCTGCTTCCAGAAGAGGTTGATTTTAACTGGGATTTTGTGGATTTTCTTTCTTGTTCGCAAGAATTTGTTCTGTTACCAGTACCTTCGCCAACTTCTCCTTCTTTACCACACGTGGAGAATCTCAAACAGAGATAGAAAAAAGAATTGGAGAAATTTTTACAGTAGCAGAAGGAAGCAGAACAAGCTTTTCTTCTTCAAAAAATTAGCAAGAAGAAGAGGCAAGAAAGAAACGACAGGAAGAAGAAGAAGCAGTGAAGAAACAAGGTCAAAGAGAGAATGGTGAAAGTCAAACGGTCACGGTACTTTTAGACATTTTAGCAGAGTTAAGGAGTCTGAAGCAAATGTATCAGACGTCTTTATTACGACCGAAGAGAAAAAGACCTTCCCGGGCTAAACAACCCAACCCTGTGACTACGCCTGCCGTACCACCCCAAGTAATTGCTACCAAATCATCGACAGGAGTCAGTCGAGAAGTAGGCCTTGGCCGCGGCAAAGGCTTAAGGCAGTTAAAGTTGATTTCGTCCCATTCCTAAGTTGTTTGTTGTTTAAACAAACAAATACCCAAATGCCCTTTTCAGGGCCACCCACTTCTCTCGAAAAGAGATACAATTTCAATTGCCAACATCGATTAAAACTCAAAAGCCCTTTTCAAACCCATGATATACGTGTGTGAGTGCGTGAGTGTAGGTTCTTATTCTAAAAATCAAAACCAAGAGACACTTACGTTTTATGCCTCGTCTGTTCTGGTCCAAATTTTACAATCTAATTCACAGCACAATATAACACTTTAAAAAGTTCATAAGCTTCTTCTGCGTCTGTGTTCACTCTCTCTGTTTTTTTAAATTTATTCACTTTCACATATTTTTCCTCCACTTCTTCCTCACTTCCTTCTCTTCGTCTTTTCTTCTCATGTTTCTTTTTCTGCACGTGTCTCGGTTCTTCCTTGGGGGTGGGTACATTTTCTTCTTCCTGTTCGGAACCCCGCTCTTCTTCTTGCTCCGGTTGTTTCTTAGGACATTTTGAAGACCAATGTCCTTTTTTTTTCTTGACAATGATAACAGGTATCTTGACTTTTGTCTCTTCTAGCACCTGTTTTGCTTTTTTGACGGTCTGGACACTATGAAAGCCGATTTACTTTCTTCTTACTTATATAGCAAGTATCTTGACTTATATTTCGAAAGGAGGATGAATAGTCCGTCGGCTTGTCTGAAGAAAAGTTTCGGATGACACCTTGCAAAGCTCTGATCAAAAGTTCGATCTATGTAGGCTTTTCCATCGTTCTGCTCGGCTTGAGAGTGAAATGAATATGGGAAGGGAAGTCACACACCCTTTTTATATACGCTGGTCTGCCATGATATAAAGTGACCCATGGTGTTTAAAATGTAGTCATTTGACTTTTTGCAGTCAAGATGAAACGATCGCATCAATTCGTGAAGAAAGAATAAGAAAGTAAGAGGCAGAAACGTGATTTATCGTTTAGTACAGTAGCTGATGTCTTGGCACAAATTCATGCCAGTGATTTTGAAGATGACACGAGTGAGACAGAATCCAGACCCAGTGATTCTACACCTAACCAAAGTTCACCACCCTTAGTAAACCCTAAAAACTACTATCACATTCGAGAAACGGAAAAGCGCTCCTCTAGAAAATTTAGAACCACAGCTTACACCTACACAGCGAAGTTTAAAGATTTGAAGTCCAACGTTCCACTGGAGAAAGTAGAGGGTTTCATCACGGAGGTGTAGGATTCTTTGCTAACCACTCTGAAATGCCAATGTCAAGCCAAAGAAGACGATCGCTTGAGACTTTCAGTTCATCATGACGGTTTGAAGTCTCCTGTTTGCATCGGGTTTAGCAGCCTAGCAGAATTGACACCATCCAAAGTCATCGACAAGATACATCACGTACAACAATCCAATGATAAGTTTCAAATCACCGATGGAAATGCCACACTGTTCATGACCCACGTTTCTCTTCCCCAAGGGACATGAGGAAAAAAGGTGTTATTGGTTGACAACCTTCGCAGTACCAAAAGGAGTCTCGTCCAAATTAAAAACCCTCAAGACGATATGTGTTTAGCCCGTGCTATCGTGGTGGGACGAACGTATGCCAACAAGAACAATACGGTAGAATGGAAAAGAGCCTGGAAAACTATTCAAAAATCGGACTGAGCTAAACAACGACGTGAAGCAGCACGCCTGTTACAACAAGCTGGTCTATCCAAAGACACACTCTGTGGTATTCCTGAAATGCAAAAAATACAATATGTCTGTCCTAGCTCCACGCTACACCTTGAAAGTACACCCTCAAGAGGTGCGCGGACCTCTGTTATTTCGAGGCAAAGATTTTAAGGATGGAAAATACATTCACGTCTGTTATCACGATGAACATTTCGATGCCATTACCAGTATCACTGGATTCCTGGGATACAGCTATTACTGTAAGAAATGTGACTATGGCTATAACAATCGAGAGCAACACAAATATTGTGGATCGAAATCCTCAGGATGTTTGGCCTCTCAACCCTGTGTGGACGAAGGACAAGAACGAGTGCATTATCCGGCTTGTCAGCGCACTTTTGTCAGCCCTACCTCTTACCAACAACATCTAAAAACGCAAGGCTCACAGCAGAAAAGTGCTTGTCTACTCTTGAGATTGTGTCCCCCTTGTGGACAAGGCATACGTACCAATAATGCCAAAGCACACGTATGTTTAGGAAAGAAACGATGTCACATTTATCACCAAATCGTGGACTTGGAACATCAATGCTACATTAAAAAATACCAACCCCAACAGGAAGACGATGACCACAAGAAGAAAGGCAATTTTATCTTTTTCAATTTCGAATGCATGCAAGAGGCCGGCATTCATATTCTTAATTTCTGCGTGGCTCATCAAGCGTGCGAGAAGTGCATCCAAGAACCTATCTTTAATCATTGCCCTCACTGCAGTAAGATTCCTGGAGGACGTAAAAAAATCTAGCTATCATCAGCCCTCAAACGACCAACTTTGTCAAACGTCAATACTCGGTCAAAGCCCTACGCTGGTTACATTACTTGTGCAACAAGGAAGACAAATGGATTCAGCACGCCTGCAACTGAGGAGGTGAAAAGACCATCGGAACGTATTCGGTGGATGGGTGGGACTTAGAAAACTCCAAGACTGTGTACGAGTTTAACGTTTGCTTATTTCACGGATGTTACCCTGAACGTGGCACTAAAAATCAGTGTTTACAACTAACTATGGAAGACTTGTACCAGGCCACTTGTCAGCGACGCCTAAAGTTAAAACAGCAAGAATACCAAGTGGTGGAAATGTGGGGACACGAGTACGATCATCGTTGGGAAACCGATCCCGAATTTAAACGCATCTTTGAAAGCTAAAAGCTGGTCGACCCACTGAACCCGAGTGACAGTTTGTACGGAGGAAGGACAAATGCCACCTGTTTGTTGTACCACGCTAACGAAGAGAAAGGAGAAGAAATCAAATACTTGGACGTGTGTCTGTTGTATCCTTACGTGCGCAAATATTGTCGCTTTCCTGCAGAGCACCCGCAATTGTTAACGGAACACATCGACCTGAACCACATTCGACAATAAGAAGGCTTGATCAAGTGCAAAGGTTTGCCTCCTACCGACTTGTATCATCCCGTGTTGCCTCACGATTGCCAAGGAAAACTGATGTTTCCCTTGTGCCGTACTTTTGCCGAAACGTGTAACCAAGACCAGCCTTGTCAGCACACCCAGGAAGAACGCGCCTTGACAGGAACGTGGGTCAGCGTAAAATTGTTCAAAGCTCTGGACCTGGGATACCAACTGTTAGAAGTGTACGAAATTTACCACTTTCCTAAGACACAGAAATACAACAAGGGTGACCAAACTCAGAAAGGCCTTTTCACAGACTACGTGGATGCCTTTTTGAAATTGAAACAAGAAGCCAGTGGCAATCCCTCCTGGTGTCAAACTCCCGAAAAACAAAAGACATTCAAAGAGAAATACTGGGAACAGGATGACATCACTTTAGACCACATCGAGAAAAACGATGGCAGGCGATCGTTTGCCAAAGTGTTGTTAAATTGCTTGTGGGGCAAAATGGCACAACGACCGTGTTTACCTCAGACGGAATATTTGACAGAACCTTCCCTTAGTTCCAGATGATTCACGACAGAAACAAATACACGAAACACGTGGACGTCGTTCGTGAGGACTTGATCTTAGTCAATTACGAAGAATATCGGGACTTAGTACAAGCCGACGAATTTGGAAATGTCATCATTGCGGCTTACGTGACAGCCCATGCTCGCTTAAAATTCTACGAAGCTTCAGAACTGTTAGGTGATCGCGTCCTGAATATTGACACGGACAGTTGCATCTACATCGATCGCCCGGGTTAACATCACCCTGACATCGAAGGAGACCGTTTAGGAGCCTGGACAGATTTTAAGTTTCGCTAGTGGTCCTAACAATTACGGCTACGAATACCGGGACAAACAAGGTGAAGTACACACGGAGTGTAAAGTGAAAGGATTGACTCTCAATTATCGCACCAGTCGAGTGCTAAACTTTGGGATATTGAAAGAAACTTTGCAGTCTGGAGAGGATGGAAACTTTAAAGTGACCACCTACCAACCGAACAAGATTGTACGTTTACCCACTCAGCAAATCGTCAGTCGACCCTTGGAAAAAGTCTATCAAATCGTGTGCCAGAAGCGAGTGCAACTTCTCAATCACTTCACTTTGCCGTATGGTCACATCGATATTGGTCAGCATATAAAAAGGGACAATGTCCAAGATCGATAGTTCATTGTGACTACCAAGACCAAGCGAACAAGATGAATACTTTCAGAGAAACAGAAAACAAGTTCAGACAGGCACAAATCAAGTTCGATGATTCTCAAATGGAGTGCGATGGTTTGCCTTGCGATGAGAGCGATGCCGTACAATGTGACCTCAGCGATGCAGTAAATCATCATGGGAAATTTGTTCTCACTACTACCACTATACCTATCATGGAAAGTGACGGATGCGAAAGCGATGCCACTCGTCATCGTGGACTCTTTACTGGTTTTCATTGTGGATGTCAACCTTCACGTCTACCACCCTACGGATGTCATCCAGCCCTAGCAAACTGCTGTCGATGTCACCCTACCCTCATCGAAATGAACCTGTGAAAGACGAATATTCGTTCCCTGTGCGTTTGCCTGAATACTGCGACTTTGAAAATCGTCTTCAATCGTTCAAAGGAAAATGGCCTAAATATCTGGGAGGAACGACCACCGAAGAGTTAGCCAGAGCCGGATTTTTCTAGTGAAGTGCTTCAGTTGCGGTGTGTCACTTCACCAGTGGGAACAACAAGATTCAGCATACCTTGAACATGCTCGATGGTCTACGAATTGTCACTATGTACCTTTAGTGGGTCCGAGTCATTGAAGTGACCTACCATGTCGTTTAAGAAACTAGATTGGCTAGTAGTCAAATGTTGGACACTACCGAGACCAGTATTTAAACCCCATTTAAAAAATGATATTGAATCATTACTAAAAGAACTGCAAGAGAAGATCTACAAGGAAGTTTGGCAGGGACTTGCCAGAGCGAAATCTCAATGGTTGACTGTAGAACGTTTGTGTCGAGAAATTCACAAGAGGAAAGGGAAAGAAGTCAACAAACGTGTTAGATTTTTCTGGATCAACTGTGCGTTCACACTATTATTCTACTTTAGACCGTTTGCATTAGAAGATTTCATGGCATTCTTGAGCGTTACCCTGAATGGCAGTGGCCAGAAATTACTCACTATGTTGATTACTTTCGCTCCAGGAGAAGATTGTAAATTCAATAATACTGACTAATATGATCATGGATAGTTTACAAGAGAACATTCGTGGCTTGTTTGTGGAACTGAGAGAACGGATTTATATAGAACTGGTCAAAATACAAGTGAAATGTAAGAAACAATTGCATCCGTTACGCCACCGTTGTTTAAACCACTGTTACCTGAAAGCTATAAGAGGACTGCTTCAAGAGAAAGTGTTCCAGTGGTCAGACCTTGTTAAACTGTTTGAGGACGAGACGGATCGTATGTTAAAGATTTTCGTTACTTCGAGATACACATACTGCAACGAATTCCAGAAGAAGAGTTGGAGGATTACCAAAATCTTCTACGCAACGTCCACTTAGAGGAAGAGGAAGCTTCTGAACGAACTCTGAACAGTAGGTTAGTACTTGGAGCATTTAGATTCCCTACTGGAGAACGATTATCTCTGGGCAGAAAGTACATTTATTGCTTCCGAAAAAAAGAGGGTATAAAAACAGAAGTGATTCAACAGATTCCGTGGAAGAAAATCAATGACACTATTCAAACAGTAGAAGATTACCAACACTTATTACGAAAAATGTGTCCATTCAATTAGGGTCGCCGTGTGGTGTGTGTCTTAGTGACTTGTTTTCTGGGATTTCGTTTACCAGCCGATTCCTTGTGGACTCTTTACCAACAGTACTTACCACCCAATAAAACATGAAAGTGGTTCCTTTAAATGGCATCGAGAGACTCATTTTACTCAAAGCTTTGCGTTTTCATCTAGATACGGGAAAAAAAGATTCGTCAACTTTTGAGTACCGCAGATGTGTATGACGATGTTTGTGTAGCTCGTGACTTACACCCTCATTGGACAGATCTACGTGACTGAAAAAATTGGGTTTTGAGGCTTGGACTCAAGAAGTAGCCCATTATGCTCAGGAGTTGTGATCCAACATTTCAACGTCCAAGGAAAAACATCCCTTTTATCTTGCTCCCACGAAACAGTTCTACCCAATCTGAAAGATTTTAAGACCTTGATGAAAAGTCCATCACCCACATCACCACCACCACCACCATCCCCAGTGGTCATGAGAGACGCCACCCCACGAAAGCCCGAGGAAGAAGAGATACGATAAGTCTTTCAAACACTGTCAGCAGCTCCCATATCTAGTAAGATTGCAGCGTCCTTGTTGACCCCTTCCCCTACACCCCAACGAGAAGAAATTAAAGCTTGCGTTAAAAAGATGATGTCCACTCCTCCTTCGACAGAAGTGAAAAAGAAACAAAGGAAACCAGAAGTGAAAAAAGAAAAGAAGACCAAAGCCATTACATTAATACCTCCACGACTAGCTTTGACTTCTGCTCTCGTGGCCCATCGGACACATAAATTCGTTTCCAAACACCCACTTCGCACCATCCAAAGTAGCATCAGCGAAGAGTGGGTGACTTATTAACAAAAAATGGAGAAGGTGTTAGCCAGCATTTAATACGATCCATCCCATCCTGCAGGTTACGGAGTAGTTCAGAAATTGTATTGTGCTGCCAAAACTCGACTGAAAAGTCCCCGTTCACCTCAAGTGCAACGATGGTTACAAGAACAAGCTACCTACACTTTACATAAACCCATTCGACGAAAGTTTTCCAGAAGTCGCATCCAAGTGGAAGGCATCGATCATCAATGGCAAGCCGATTTAGCCGATGTTTCTCATTTGGCCACCTACAATCGCGGCTACAAATATCTGTTTTGTGTCATTGATGTCTTTTCCGAATTTGCCTGGATCGTGCCATTGACTTCCAAATCGAGCAGTGAGTTAGTGCGAGCCCTGCAACGGGTGTTGAAACAAAGTGGTCGTCTCCCTCTTCGATGGCAAACTGACAAAGACACCGAATTTCTGAACCAAGCTTTCCAAAAAGAATTAAAGAAACGTGACATTCATTTTTTCACCATCGAGAATCTCGAAACCAAAGCCAGCATCGTGGAACGTTTTCAACGCACTTTGAAAGAACGCATGTGGAAATATTTTACGCATCACCACACTCTCAAGTACATCGACATCTTACCGCACCTGGTTCAAGCGTACAACCAATCTTACCATCGAAGCAGTGGACGTGTCCCCCAAGATGTGACTCCCGACAACGAAGTGCTCGTTTCTGAGCGCCTGTTTGGTATGTCCCCGACGGTGGCTGTCCCCAAGAAAGGTAGTGTGTTGGCCATAGGAGATTGGTTGCGCATTGGCAAAACCAGACGTACTTTTGACAACGGTTACTTACCTATCTGGACCACCGAATTGTTTCATGTCACTGGACAAGTGCATGGTCGTCATCCTGCCGTCTATAAATTGGAAGACATGAACGGGGAAGTGTTTAAAGGAACGTTTTACTTGCCTGAAGACAACGTGTACGACATTGAAAGCATTCACTAACGCAGAACCCGTAAAGTGGGAAAACGACGTGTCAAAGAAGTCAAAGTGCGTTTGAAAGGATATCCTTCCAGTTTTAATTCTTGGATCGACGCTTCGCAAGTCATCAACTATAAAAAGAAGTGACCATCATGCCCTTTCACACAGACTATGCTACTGCTACCAATTCAGTGACCACACCTTCACCCAGTTTTTGTCTGCAAGATCTACAAAAGCAACCCTTGTGGGTGTGGTGTGGAGAACGTGTGCCTAAAATGCAAATCTTCTTTTTCTGTCAAATCTTTGTGGTGTATTGTGTCATCCGTGCAGCCATTGCCAATTTGAGTTTGGAACAAGGAGATAAACAAGTGTTGACCATTTTATTGAGCAGCTGCATCAGTTACCTTCTTCCCAATCCTTCCCTGAAATTCTCCTCGAACGGCAACAACGGGAATCTTGCGTCCAGTGTCAGTAACGGTGAAACTCCATTTTCAAAAACGGTTCTCTAGCGATTCTTAAGTCATGTATCCAGTGTACCGAGGCGTCGCTTTACAGCGAGAACACGGTTTAGGAGATATGTTGAAATCAGCCTTTTGTTCGGTGGCCCCCGTGGTGACACGAGGATTGAACGCCTTGAAAGATGCGGCATTGACACACGGTAAAGAATTTCTCCAAAATGTCATCATTGACAAACAAAACCCTAAATAAGCATTCTTGAGAGCAGGCAAACATGTCTTGCTGCTAACGGGCAAAGACATTTTTGGCTGACGAGAAACGCCTATAAATTCCCTGAACGATACCGAGTCAGGTATTCCTGCTTCCCTGAAGCCACAGCAAGGCAGAAAGAGAGAAAGAGACGACGAAGAAAACACCCCTTCACAGGACTTCACACTTCTAAAGCTAGAATGACTAAGAAAAGAAGAACCGTCCGAGACTTAGACGTTTTTGATTTTTAAATCCTAGAGACAAAACAACATGCACCGAGAGTCTTGTGCCTGTTCCAAGTCGGATCTGGATATGTTTGCCATGCCACCCACCATGATGACGATGCAAGAATCCCAATGGGTCGAATTTCATCCCGTTTCCTCTTTGACGGATTCAGCTCCCATTGAGTTTGAAATCAAAGGACAAACCGAAGATTACATCGATCTGAATAGCAGTTACTTGTACCTGAAAGTCAAAGTGATAAAAACGGACGACACTGCTGCAGGAGCCGATGCTAGAGTAGCTCCCGTCAACAATTTCATGCATTCTTTGTTCAGTGAAGTGGATTTGTATTTGAATAATAATGTATCAGCAGTAGCATGGATACATACCCTTACCAAGCGTACCTGGAAAATCTCTTGACGTACGGAAAAGAAGCAAAAACACTCATCTGGATGCTTGCGTGGTATGGAAAGCTGACATAGCAAGTGAAAACACGTTTAATGACACAGCTCTGACAGCAGATGACGATCCTCATAATGTAGGTTTTAACAACCGTAGAAAGAAAATCCTACTAGGACGAAGTTTAGAACTAATGGATCGTCTGCATTTGGACATGTGGTTGCAAGAGAAGTATTTGATGAACAGTGTGGATATCCGCCTGAGACTGAATCGTAGCAGTACCGCATTCCATTTGATAGCCCATGCTAACGAATACAAAACCATCATCCAAGATGCTAGACTCTACGTGCGTCGTTTGGAAGTGTTACCTAAAGTGGGAAACTACATCAGTCACACTTTGAGCAGAACGACCGCCAAGTATCCGATACGACGCGTGGAAGTGAAAACTTTCACCATTGCCTCTGGACTCCGATCCAAGATAGAAGACAATCTGTCCCAAGGACAGTTACCCAAACGTTTAATCGTTGGCATCCTGAGCAATGCAGCACTCGACGGAGCCCACGATCAAAATCCATTCCAGTTTAAGCACTACAGAGTGTCCAAAATCGAAGTCAGTCGCGATGGAAAGGCTTTGTGTACCCGACCTTTCGAACCTAACTTTACCCAGAAGAATTACTTGAGATCGTTCTTGTCCCTGTACGAAGCCACTGGACAGTTAGGAACCAACACCAGTCACGGCATTTCGTACGATGATTATACAGGAGGTTACACTTTGTGGGCTTTTGATTTCACTCCACACCCTATAAAATCTTTTCAACTGCGTGTAGAACTTCAGTTTGCAGAAGCTCTAACCAGGACGGTGAACGTCATCCTGTATGCAGAATTCGATAATACCATAGAAATCAACAGTTTGAGAGAAGTCATTCTAGACTATTATAAACCATGGAAGACTGTTATCCCTCTTTACATAGTGGATAATCTTTGGATATGGAATGTGAGGAGCCTGTGGAAGCAGAATCTCAAGACAAAGACGAAAAGGACATAGTGATAAAGTCGAGATGGCCAGAACAAGAATAGCATTTAGTCTCCAGTTTTGCCAAAGACGTGGCCGAAAAAATTACGGAATTGATCAAGGAAGATTGCTATGGATGTCAAAACGATCACCCCAGTCAAATTCAACACGATAAATGTCTGATGCTGAGTCAAGAAGAAAAATTGGACGAGTATCTGGACAAAGCTTGGGTTCTCATCTCGGAAGAAGTCGTGTTTCATCAGTGATATAAAGGCTTGCGTGAACAGTCTTGGCCTCCATTAACGCCTCTGGAGATCCGTCGCATCGAAACTCTCTTGGACAAGGGTACGAAGTCGGAGCTAATAACCGTTTACTTGTCAGACATTTACCAAGAGAAAGTCAGGATTGAATTGATCACGTATCATTACCTGTGAGGAAGAAACAAGAAAAAGAAAACAACACAAAAATGGATACCTGGGAACTTTATACCTTTTGAACCACAGTTCGTACACTGCTTCTTGGCATCCTGTCATGTGTGCTAAAGATGAACTGCCTCATCGCAAACATCAAGACCATCAAGCTTATGTGATCAACACGGACGACAACCATCTCCCAGGAACCCACTGGGTAGCCGTCTACTTTCCTCAAGAAGGATGTGTGGAATATTTCGATTCGTATGGATTGCCCCCTTTGGAAGACGATATCATTGACTTTATGAGAAGAAATGCTCAGACAACACGATTCAATAATGTGAAATTACAAGGCACAGTTTCATTGGTGTGTGGACAATATTGTGTCTATTTTCTGCATCAACGCAGCCTTGGATATTCTTTAGAACATTTAGTGACTTATTTTGATCGTCATTCTTCCAGAAACGATGAGAAAGTAGATAGATGGCTTTGTGACCATTATGGTTATCTTTTGTCTTTAGCTAGAAAACTTAGTGTACATCAATGGCCCAATGAATTCCAACAGTGGAAATCTCAATTTATTTCACAACGTTGTCAACCTTGTCCAAAAAAAGATAGTTAATTGAGAAAACAATGTTTGTTAGTTTATTGAATTTTTAGTTGTAAAAAAATGTGTTAATTGTTAGTTATTAGTCATTTGAATAACAAAATGTGTTTTGAAATAAAATGCGCTTGTCATTTGTTTGCCATTGGTATCATGAACCATGCTTTTTGACTTCTCTCTATCCCTCAGATCAAACTAATTTAGCGTTCCGACTTGAAACCGTGTTGGGATATATTCGATTGCGTCCGAGCTTTAACCATAAAAGCGGTGAAGTCTCCAATCTGACCATCCATTGTCGACTCATTCTCCTACGAAGATGTGCTCAAGATTAGCCAAGCTGAACGAAGCTTACGTGAATTTGCATCGTGTCAGGCAAAGCCTGATACCGAAGCCTGAAGAGATACAGAATGTCAGAATGTTACAAGTCACTGAAGCTGAAGACCTGATAGAAGAGCTCTTCAGAGAAGAAATCAACAAGGAGAAAGAATAACAGACAGAGAAGTACAGATTTCGGAAACATCAAATAGAGCAGAGAAAGAGAGAGAGCTGCAGTAACAGCCGCAGCAGCAGGAACCTGGCAGAGGTTTTATCGACTGCCGTGTCGACACGAAAGAGTCCTCCTTCTCTTTCCGAAGAAGCAGATAATATCCTGTGGGAAAGCCTGCCGCCAGACGAGGTCGCAATCTTAGATCATAAAAGATTGCCATAGCTCCTCGTTCACAAAAACAGCCCTTTTCAGGGCTACCCAATACTCTAGAAAAGAAATATTCATTCAATTGCCAATGGTATATTAGTCAATTAGAACAAATAGAAGTGCGTCTATAAGCACATTATTTCTTTGTCTTAGTTAGAAAGTGTGACTTTAAGCCCCTTCGTTTCCTTAGCTTGTCAAAAAATGTACATGAGTGATTATCAGTAAAAAAAGTGAGTGAGTGTTTAAGTCCGCGCGTTTTTGGTAATAATATGGGCAATGCAAGCTTTGGTGCCAGGGGATGTTTTCCTTCACGTCCGTGCTTGGGTAATAAATACGGAACGCTCGTCAGTCTGGCTACCCATCGTTGATTCGTGAAGAACGAAAAAATGAGCAGTAGACTCGAAAAACTGATCGAACTCAGATGCACCTGGAATATGCCAGGCGGCTCCTGGACGAAGAAAGGAAGCCTTAGGAGAAAGAGAAAGAATATAAAAAGAAGAAGAGGAGAAGAAAAAGAAAGTAGAAGAGGAAAAGAAAAAAATGCCAATCTTGGCTCACCTGATCATGAGGCAGACAGGTCAAATCAAGCCTATCTTGACGACACCCCCCACCACCACCACCAGCGGCAAGCACCACAGTCACTACCAGCACTAAAACCCATGGAACTGGAGAGGCAAAGACATGAGTGGGAGCCTCAGCGCTTACAACATCCACGGATGAATAATAGGCAAAGGAGACAAGAACAAAATTTCACTATCCTTCAAACGGAGAACTGGGATAGTGAAGCCACTCAAGCCCCATCTGCGCTTCCAACCACAAGAATAAATTGGGAAAATGACTGGAGTCACCGTTGTGTCTGTGGTGCTCGCCCTGGGAGATGTCATCACTAACAGGTGCAACTGAAGTTTAAAAAAATAAAACAGCCCTTCTCAGGGCTAACCAAAGCTCTAGAAAAGAAACTATTCAATGTGCCAATTTGTATGAATGTGGAGTAGTGTGATTATAAACACTCACTTCCTTACTAATGTGATTGTGTGTGTGTGTGTGTGTGTGTGTGTGTGTTTCTATGAGCTCACGTATGTTTGTGTGGATAGTAGATTATTGGGGTTTGTAAGCGCTCACGTACGTTTGTGTGGATAGTAGATTAATGGGGTTTGTAAGTTCTCACGTACGTTTTGTGTGGTTAGTAGATTTTGGGTTTAATTTTGCTTCTTCGCGTGTGTGGATATTAGATTTTGGGTTTGATTTTGCTTCTTCGCGTGTGTGGATAGTAGATTATGGTTAGTTTCTAGCTTCTTCTCGTGTGTGGATAGTATAATTTGGGTTTAATTTAGCTTCTTCGCGTGTGTGGATAGTAAATTTTGGGTTTGATTTGGCTTCTTCGCCTTTGTGGATAATATATTTGTGGTTAGTTTTTTTACTCCTCACCTATGTGTGGATAGTAGATAATATGTGAAAAGAGAAGTAGGGGATGTTTGGTTTTTTCTTCAAAAATTCTCTAATTTTACTTATTAGTCACCCAACAGACTATAGTTACAACTATAACAATGAAATATCCTGGGTATAATTTGCACGTACATAAATTAACATAAAATAACAGATATGGCTCATTGATTTCATGGTCAATATAAAATATCTTCCACCATCCACAACAAAACATAGTCATGTAAAGTTTTGCAAAGACGACGATTTTTCTGTTTTATTTGTTTGTCTTGTCTATGTTTTGTATTTGCCTTTGAGAAAGACTTATTAAGAGTCGAAAGCGCTTAGGCTAGTTAGATACTAGTTTTGCAATGTTCATAGTCATTTTTTTACAGATATATATATATATATCTGTATCTTATTTTATGACCTTTTAATCTTAGGATTTATCTACTAAGTTTGTTCATTTGCTGATAAATTCATGGCTGCATTCTGTCTCTTGCACAACAAATTGCTTGGACTTGAAAACCGTTTGAAGAACATTTCAGTTATGCATAAGTGTAATCTAGAATACGGACGAAGGATTTATTTCTCTAGTTTGTAAACCGATATGACCCATTTTACGTGCCAAGTTTCGCAAAATATAATATTATCATTTCTCATTCTTCCTTTGCTATGGTCAGATAATGCTAAAAGTGAAAGTTCGGTACCGTTATTTCTCGTGAAGTGACGTCAAATCTGACAGAATATACTGGATGCAGAAGACGGTGAAGACATGCATCAGTTGTAAGCTGTATTCTTTACGACTTTAAAAAGACAAATGTCCATCCTAACCGCAGAACTCACTGTGTAGTACTTTTTCTTGAGTCCTCTCCTATATAAGATGAATGATTCTTCTCAAGGTTTTATTGCCATAGCATTTCACAGTGCATGAGACGGGTGGCCAGGTAGATTTCAAGTGTGTGGATTTTACGGAACACAAAGAGTACCGATGGTTGGTAGTTTTATTTCCTTCACATTGTTTTTCAACGCCAGCATAACAATATTTTTAGAGGCTGACATTGGACGTCTCAGTCCTACAATGTCACTCAATATTTAGAGTCGTAATGTTAATCCATTCTGGAAAAACTTTTCTGAATTATACAAATGCATCCTTGTCTTTTCTCAGGCGATTTATGAATAAGATTTAGCGCTGAGTAAAGCTGTATCACCATTTGATTTTCGTTTTTGTGTTGTACAACACAGCAATGCATAAAGGTCATTTAGTGCAGAGTACAGTGTCTTGTCGAGAGATAGCACTACAGTACAATAAGTGAAGTACGTTGTTGGTATTTTTTCATTCTTCGGTCCATGTTGCCCGATGCACAGATATACTATCACCTTGGTGTAGCTATGGATTGTCTTGTACGAGGCGTTGTAGCGGACTAAAGCTGGTCCAATGAGAAAGTTGCAGTTGAAATTTCGATGTCGTATGAAATCCAATAACACATGTTTGGTCCAATTGCATGTCTTTTAAGTTCCATTTTCTAGATCGAGATTTTAGATTTTATATGTTGAATTATACAGTGGTGGTTTGAAAATCTATTTTCTATGTCGACGTGTTACAGTGTATATTTTGAATTACACAGCGGTGGTTGAAATTTCAATATCATATGTCGAGAATCCCTAATCACACGTTGAATGTAACTGTTTGTGATGAAAGTTCCATTTCATATGGCGAGTATTTAGATTTCATCTGTTGAATTTCACAGCAACGAGAAGCAACATCCTTGTTTGAAAATAACGCGGTCCGTTCATAAGAGCGACCTCTAGCGAAGAAATTTATAGTAATTCTTGACCTTTGAATGGTAACTTTCAAACTGTAAATGCATGAAATGTATAAACGCCTCACAATTGAATACATGAATGATGTATCTTAATACTCGATATTATTTTGAATTGTTAAAGTGGACATTGTGTAATGTTATTTTTAACACCAACATATCATTTCACCATATAAAAATAGAAATTCTGACAATTACAAGAAAATGTTCAACCACCGCTGCGTAATTAAACAGATACAATCTAAAAATTCAACATACAAGACGGATCTTTCAGCGCAATCAATGTGATTCCACATGTAAATTGAAACTCTCGACGTATGACATTAAAATTTCAACAACCGTCATGTAGTCAAATGCACTATATAAAATTGTATAATTTAAATTGATATATTGTATATCCTTTATAACAATATAATTATATGTCTGAATGTTTGTCTCTATTTTATTATATTATTTTACTAATTCAAGTTTCATTAGAGACTCGTTAATCTTTTAGATCCTGTCACAAACACACACACACACACACACACACACACACACACACACACACACATATCTAGTTGGTCTATGTTGTGGTGTTCCACAGGGGTCAGTTCTTGGACCTGTTCTCTTTATTCTGTACACTCAGTCGCTCTCAAGTGTCATAGATCATCATCCAGTGTCTCACCAATTGTACGCTGATGACACCCAAATATACAAATCTAGCCACCCAACTGAAGTTGATGCTACCATCCAGAGGTGCATTTCTGATGTGAAATCATGGATGACATGTAACAAGCTGCAGATGAATGATGATAAAACTGAGGCCATTCTGATCACAACACAAAGACTTTCTCATTCACATCCTTTACCTCAAACAATAAATATCAGTAACGCCAACATTAATTCACACAATCAGTACGAAACCTAGGTGTTACTCTGGACAATACTCTCACATTGCACCAACATGTCATGAATATATGCAAGGCTGCATATCTTGAGCTGAGACGCATCAGCTGAATTCGCAAATATCTTTCAGTTAATGCCACTAAAACACTTGTGTGTTCATTAGTACTTTCAAAACTGGACTATTGTAACTCAGTTCTGTCTGGTTCATCTCAATATCTACTCCAGAAACTTCAAAAAGTTAAAAACACAGCTGCTCGGATCATACTTAGAGTACCACGATCAGAGCACACCTCCCCGCTGCTCTGTACCCTACACTGGCTATCCATTCGATCCAGAATCAAACACAAAATTTGTTCTCTGTGCTACGTTTCACTGTCGGACTCTAGTCCAACATACCTATCCGACCTCACCCAAGTGTACACACCAGCAAGATACTTACGCTCCTCTTCTGACAATCGTATACTCATTATTCCCACTATGAAAACAAAGTCATATGGACAGCGTTCTTTTGCATACCAGGGCCCAGCAACGTGGAATGAATTGCCCACTGAACTTAGACACAAAGACACAGTGATCACATTCAAGAGGGCTCTCAAAACTCACTTATTTCGACTGCAAGAACAAACAATAAGACCTAATAATATTTCCTACCTGAAATATTCTCAGCATGTTTTTTATTTTTTTAATGTTTTTCTAATTTCGTGGTGTTTGTTTTTGTAATAATATTATTATATGTTTTTTATCTTATAGGTGCTGTCTAATGTTGTAAAGCGCTTATAGCTTCTCAAGATCAGGCGCTATACAAAGTCCTCATTATTATTATTATTATTATTATTATTAGTAATGACGTAATTGTTGTTTTAAAATAAATGACGTCATCTGTTACTTTCAAAACATTTCGTGCCTAAAGAAGCATAGATTAAATGCGAAACTAGTTGCACAGAATTATCGGCATTTGTGTTGTGTTTTATCACAAAAATGTCATATTTCGAGAATTCCAATTTCACGTGTTGTATAAAAAATGCTTGTCCTTAAAGTTCCATTTTCTTGGTGGAAATTTTAGATTGTATCTGTTGAATTAAACAGCAGTGGTTGAAATTTATATTTTCTATGTCGAGATTTTAGACTGTCGTTGAATTGCGCGGCTGTGGTTGAAATTTCAATGTCATACGTCGAGAATTTAAATTGATATATTGTATATCCTTTTTAACAATATAATTATATGTATGACTGTTTGTATCTACGTTCTGACTGAACCAGCTTTTGTCCGCTATGGCACCTCATAGGCTTGGAAGTGCTTGAAAACAACGGTCGAAATGAAGTTTTCAAATTTGTCGCTATAATGAGAATTGTACATGTTGCAAGTTTCAATTGCAAGACTGCACATTCCTTAAAATATAATAAAATCCAAAACGTAAACTTCAATTAGTTTGTTAATTTGCCAAGAATAAGATAACCAAGACACTGGCTTGTCCACTATTCACCGTTATTTTTCCAAACTTTAACTTTAGCGTTCATGTTGAATACCAACAGTTTTCTCGTCAGTAATTAATACGTTATTCCAATCACTTTCGAATCTTGATGGATCGTCTAAGAACACGTATTTTCTCACTGACCGTGCATAAACGTTTACTAACTGATTTGAGGAAAAATTTGTGTGAATGGGAATGTTGCTGGACTATTCTCTGGAAACACTTCGAGGCATAGATTCTTTAAACAATTTTCATGCGCAAAAGGTTCATCCGATTTACTTTGTGTGGCTTGTTCTGGCCTGCTGGTGAAGTTTCTTTTTCTACGTGGCTCTTTTACGAATCTTTAACAAATTTAGAGACTGTGCACGGATTATATAGCTAATGCTTTAGACACTTCGATAGACAGAAGCGAAAAAGAAACGTTGTTTCAAAGCTGGCCGGCGTAGAACAGGAAGAAGAATCCCAGTTATCTCCTTTATTTCTGCACAACCATTTTAAAAAAATTCGACCGTTAATTTAGACAACCTAATTCAAATTCCTATTAATTCGTCAACCTTTGTGTCAACTATCCAAGAAATACCTGTGCGCATTGCATTATTCAATCCCAGTCAGTAGGACCACCGGAAAAGCGCACAGAAATAGTTCATTTTACGACCAAAATGTTGACATATTTTTCCGGACAGAGACCTGGCTAAAAACATCAGGCGATGAGCCCAAGTGTGCGGATCTAACACCCACTGGTTACTTCATCAAGTCGTTCCCCCGTAATTCTCGCGGAGGTGGAATTGCTGTCATCACAAAGAACTCTATGATAAATTGTCTTAACTACACCACAACATTCAATTTTGACCACACATCGTTTGAACTAGTCCAAACCACACTCACACTGGAGCAAAGGTCAGTCCGTTTTTTCAGCCTATACCGCCCTCCTCCTAGCAGAAAAAACAAGCTGGCTGACTCTCTCATTTTGGAGCAGTTTCCGAATCTCCTGGACTATGGAAATTCGATAGGTGGCAACCTGATTATTCTTGGAGATTTCAACTTTCACTTTGTCTGTCCCAGAAACTCAGATACATAAAAACTCATAGATTCCATTAATATTTTCAACCTCAAACAGTCCGTTAACCAACCTACCCATAAACATTGTCACATTTTAGACTGGATTCTTCATAGACCTGATGATAACATTCTTCTGTCCTCCCTGGTATCCCATGACCTTGCATCAGATCACCTCTGCATTATATGCCATCTTGACGTATCAGTTCCTAACCCCCCACCTTTATCTGCTACTAAGAGAAACCTCCGTATGATAAATAGAAACAAACTAATGCACGACATCCAACCTAACCTAACAACTTGCTTACCTCCTACCACAGAACAATTCGATAACTGTCTGCGTTCATTGCTTGACAAACATGCTCCAGCTACCAAGTGCAGAGTATCAATTCAAAAGTGTTCTCCATGGTATAGTAGTGTTAGGGACCAGCTTCGCACTGCTAAAAGAGACTGCCGTAAAGCTGAGAGGCTCTGGCTTTCCACCAGACTCACTATTCATAAGCAAATCTATGAAGTCGCTAAGAAGAATGTCATAAATATAGTCCATGCAGCAAAATCAGCCCACTACACTACTAAGATCATGGAAAGTTTCAGCTGCAAAGAGCTCTTCGAGATTACTAACAAGCTAATGTCAAGGAACAAATCTACACCACTTCCAACTACCTTCTCTCCAGTCGACCTTCCGGACATGTTTGCAAATTTCTTATGTGACAAAGTACAAACCATCAGAGATAAGCTTGACACCACAATTTCATTTGACTCGTCGTCACCATACAGTTGGGATACAGAATTTGAGCGGCAACCATTAGCAGCATTTGAACCTGTCTCTATGGATTTTGTACGTACAATCCTGATGAAGGGTACACCAAAGTCATGTGAACTTAATCCAATTCCAACATCACTGCTGCTCGAGTGCTTAGATCCAGTATTGCCTTCACTAACTGATGTTATTAATACCTCTCTCTCATCCGGTTAATTCCCATCATTTTTCAAAACTGCCATTGTAAAGCCTCTGCTGAAGAAACCAACACTAGACCATACCGATTTAAAGAACTACCGCCCATTTTCTAATCTCCCATTCATATCAAAAATCTTAGAAACGGTTGTTCTATCCCAGCTTGTATCTCATCTAAATTCAAACAGTCTTTTTAGCAATGTACAATCTGCATATCGCCCTTGCCAGTACTGAAACTACTCTTCTAAAAGTAGTGTATGACTTTCTCTCTGCGTTGGATAGCGTAAAGATTACAGTCCTCATCGTCCTTGATTTGTCTGCAGCATTTGATACAATAGATCATGATATATACTTCACCGTCTCCAGCATGTATTTAGCATTCATGATACAGCCTTACTGTGGTTCAAGTCCTACTTGGTCAACAGGACACAAATTGTATCTGCAAATTGAATACACTCCAGCCCAGTTGATATATGTTGTGGTGTTCCACAGGGGTCTGTTCTTGGACCTGTTCTCTTCATTCTGTACACTCAGTCGCTCTCAAGTGTCATAGATCATCATCCAGTGTCTCACCAATTGTACGCTGATGACACCCAGATATACAAATCTAGCCACCCAACATAAGTTGATGCTACCATCCAGGGTGTAGAGAGGTGCATTTCTGATGTGAAATCATGGATGACATGTAACAAGCTGCAGATGAATGATGATAAAACTGAGGCCATTCTGATCACAACACTTTCTCATTCACATCCTTTACCTCAAACAATAAATATTAGCAACACCAACATTAAATTCACACAGTCAGTACGAAACCTAGGTGTTACTCTGGACAGTACTCTCACATTGCACCAACATGTCATGAATATATGCAAGGCTGCATATCTTGAGCTGAGACGCATCAGCTGAATTCGCAAATATCTTTCAGCTAATGCCACTAAAACACTTGTGTGTTCATTAGTACTTTCAAGACTGGACTATTGTAACTCAGTTCTGTCTGGTTCATCTCAATATCTACTCCAGAAACTTCAAAAAGTTAAAAACACAGCTGCTCGGATCATACTTAGAGTACCACGATCAGAGCACACCTCCCCGCTGCTCTGTACCCTACACTGGCTATCCATTCGATCCAGAATCAAACACAAAATTTGTTCTCTGTGCTACGTTTCACTGTCGGACTCTAGTCCAACATACCTATCCGACCTCACCCAAGTGTACACACCAGCAAGATACTTACGCTCCTCTTCTGACAATCGTATACTCATTATTCCCACTATGAAAACAAAGTCATATGGACAGCGTTCTTTTGCATACCAGGGCCCAGCAACGTGGAATGAATTGCCCACTGAACTTAGACACAAAGACACAGTGATCACATTCAAGAGGGCTATCAAAACTCACCTATTTCGACTGCCAGAGCAAACAATAAGACCTAATAATGTTTCCTACCTTAAATATTCTCAGCATTTTTTTTTATGTTTTCTAATTTCATGGTGTTTGTTTTTGTAATCATATCATTATATGTTTTTTTATCGTATAGGTGTTGTCTAACGTTGTAAAGCGCTTATAGCTTCTAAAGATTAGGCGCTATACAAAGTCCTCATTATTATTATTATTATTATTATTATTATTATTCTCTGTCGTGTCTGTAATACATGGCAGCATGTATTCTGTCATGGTAGATGGGAGGCAACTCTAACAGGGCTATAGGTATGGATCTAAGCCAGAAATCAGCATAGGTTTAGCATTCATTCGATGCACAAACGCGCCATAGACAACTGGCATCATGCATAAAAAATCCAAATGAACTAGCCAGATACATAATTTCTGGCAGCGTTTTGTAACCCAAGCACATCTCACATCTATATCACCAAAATGTATGAATTAATCTAAAATAATTTAGGTCATGATTTCTAAGTCCAGCATTACCACCGTCCACTTTCCCCATCATTTGTTTTTAATTTGTATATGGGAATAATTATTTCATTGTGAAAATTATGATGGATGGGGGAAGACTGGCATGTTATCATTGGTAGCAATGTTAGGTATTCATTGATCATGACATCGTGTGATCACTGCTTTTTCGGATGACGTCATGATCTCTCCACCATTCCAATTGTATACTTTATGAAACTGCCATTTCCGTAATGGAACCCACACTATTATTTTCTGATTTTTACTCACTGACAAGAAGACGTTGGTCATTCAAAATGTTTTATTTACAGTTTCTTCCCATAAACGAGAATAAAATATATGTATGTGGATGATTTCAGTATAATGCAATGGGTGAATTTTCACCCAAGACAGTGCTTGTAGACACATTGACCTTGTCCAATACTATATAGTACTCTGTTAGTGGTCATGAGTAAATGGTCGGTTGGTTTTGTCCATCTGATCTTTTTTCCGTACAGCCATCACACGTTACGTCCAGGATATACAACATTGTTAGCTCTAACTTTGAGCACATCGGACGTGAAATAAATGTGGACAAATTTGCCTTTGTAAAAACGCTACATGTGTTTCATTGAAGAAACTAATTTGGAATATTGTTCTTTGATGCTGGTCGGTGGCTGCAAGCAACGCTCGCTAATGGATACGAAGCAGACTCTGGCATAACCTCCAAACCAGAAAAAAGTAATACCTATTGACCAAATTACCAACTTGAGCAATATTGCACTCATCGTAAGCTGGTATTATCTGTTATTTGGTCATTAAGACTATATTTGAAGAATAATTTTGATTTTAGAAGAAAAATTTAGGTGAATCGGAAATTACACTGACTTAAAATAAAAGATCGAAGGTTGAAACAGGTGTGCTATATTACTTTATAACACATTTAGATGTAAATGATATTTTGCAAACTATATTATTCATCTTTTTTAGTGCCGTTTAAACAATAAAAATGTCTTCGAAAATACAAAGTTCGTCTGTACAACAGTATGACTGACTTGACAGAACAAATACTTGAAAAAACACACACCTTTTCAAATGTATTTTGTGAAATCTGTTCAAGATGATGAGCACGGGAAAAGAAGATAAAAGATAACGATCAGTTGAAGACGTTGATGCGAAAAGGAAGAAATGGTGAACCTGGCAATGATGTCGCTAGAACGTTCTTCATTCACTCTATTAAACCTTTTGTCTTTTAGCTTTCCGTTTATTGGTATTTTAGGAGAAGGCAATTTAAAAAATGAATTTCAGCAAAAATTATGGACGGTGGATAGGAAATGTAGAATTTCTATTAGATTGAGGATCATTGGCTCAGTATAACCGGATTTCTTATAATTAAAATCCAGGTCTTCACGACTTTCGACTAACTTTAAAAATGAATCCATGTTAATCGATCTTTGTAGACAAGAAAAGGAAGCTAACGTGACGTAAGCTCTTTAATCTGAAAGACCATGTATTGGACAAGACAAAACAGCAGATGCGGTCGCTTTTTGTTTCAATAATTTGCTATCTTTTTATTCTTCGAAGCGAAAATATCAATCATAACATCAGATGTTGCATACTTTATTGCATGTATATTCCAGGCATTGGATAAAAATAAAATTTATTTTTAGAGGAAATGATCTATTTACGAGCACGAAATGTTGAGTATTTTTTCATTTTTGTCATTACAAATGTGATATAAACATCTGAGGTAAAGTGAAGTTTATAAATTATTATATATAACTGGAAAATATCTTGACTTGCCACTGGACTTGCCACCCCCACCCCCCGTTAAACTTTGCCCGAATGATGATACTGTGCATCACGTTTTACATTCACTTGCAATCTAGTGCTAAGCGTACATCTAGGGAAAAAGAGAAAATATGGTTCTAGAACTACACTGGGAAAATTTTGCATTATACAGAGATTTGTTGGATGAAGGCAAGTCAGAGAAAAATCGCGGTACAGAAAACCGTATTGCGGTATGTATTGCCAGAACAGCAATACGCAGTATACTGGTATATCTTTACAAACCATTATTATTATTAGTATTAACACCACATACACATACACACACACACACACTTTTATTGTTAAACAAAGTCGACAACAGTTTTTTTTTAGATGAATAATTACGTTCAAAATGACAATTATTGCACTGCTTGAAAATCTGCAACACATGCAAGAAACAAGACTGTTATTTTTTTTCACAGCCTCAATAGCCGGTGATATATGTAATTTATTAGTTGTTAGGCAACGCGTGATTAAAGTACATGAGTTATAGTCACCGTAATTGTTATTGAAAGGTGACGCGAATCAACGTGATTATTCACTGGAACACGAGGATTAATATTTCTTTTGCACGATATAAAAGCATCATAATGCCATACATTTCTCAACAAAATAAATGAAGCTTCAAAAAATATGTGCTTGTTTTTACGGCCATTGCACGTGTAGAAATACACATGCAGTGCAAAATAGATAAAGTATCGTCAATCATACACATCATCTGGTAAATTTATGGAATATTAACTGCATTCAGAAGCTTCTCTAAAATGGTTTATACATGATTAAGAAGCCAATGATTATTATTATTATTATTATTATTCTCAGCGGCGGTTTTAGGGCTGAGCGGGCCCTGTGCGAGATGAGGACAATGGACTCAAAATCTAATTTCTATATCACTGAAGAAGTTCTTTGAAATGTTCATAGAAAATACAGATTTGTTTTCATAATCAAAATTTAGTCTTTAAATAATCTTCTTTAATTATAAATATTCGCCTCCCGCTAGCCGCTGTTGTTAGAATGGACTATCTTAATGTGTGGATATGCTTTATCTGCCGTGTCCGTAACGTTAGAATGTATGCTATCAATTGGAATGTCCTCAGCCATTTCCGTCAAGTCGAGAAAGAAACATCAGATGTAATTCGTCACCATTTGAACAATATTGTTAACTACTTTCTTTTACATGAATTAATCTGGCGGCGGAAGGAGACGAAGTCACAATCAGAACACTGTCGGCCTTTGATATGGTAACGTGTGCTCCGTCAGAGGTGAATCACCAAATATAGTCCGATAAATCAACCGTCCAAAATCTGTATTGATACTGATAAACGATATGTGGGTATGATGTCACCAAATACATCAAGTGTGTTCATGTAATTACTTCGAGATTATTTAACGAACCGACAAGCGATATTCCGACCTGTACGCTGTATGATACATGCGATATAACTCTAATAGGGTTAGAAGTATGGAATTATTTAGCAAGAAATCAGCATAGATTTTGGTATTATATATACGTATCAAGTATCTATTATGATACATACAACCATTATAAACCTATGTTTTTGTTACAATATTTTTTATCGTTTCTGAAAGTTTATACATGGACGAGTTCCGTTCTTTTTTGGCTATAGTCTGTTGCGAAAATCACTGGGCAGATCGTATCAACAGTTATGATGGTGTCATACATTTTTGTTCAAATTAAATAGCTATAAAAACTGTATGAAGTTTGTAAGTATTCATTTAGATGTTCATATGCTCTCTCACAAAGAGACCTTGTTTTTATTTCTATGAGACCCCCTCCACACACACTTTTACACAGAAACAACTAAAATCTTATAACGGAATAAGCTGAAATAAAAACATTTATCTTCATTTTCTGGTGAATTTTCCTTATGAATGACATTATACTATATATATTGTGGTGGATCACTATCAGCACGTTTCCAGTTTGTTTGAAAGCAAGTCTGCATATACATTACACTCTAGTGCATGAAAGGATGCTTTTCAAGTAAGCAGTAGCGTAATAACGGGGGATGGGATGGGGTGTTTTCGGACGGGGCGGTTGCCCGGGCGCCAGAGGTATAGGGGCGCCAAAACAGCTGATAAAGACTTAATTGCAGGAAAATTGTTGGCGGAGCGACCATCGTCATCCCAAGCTCCATTTACCCTTAGTACGCCATTGCAAGTAAAGTCTCATTGGTAGGGTCTGACTGAGGTGGTAGCCTGTGAATTAAACACATTCGAATTAATAGCTATATATAAAAATAAAAAAAACAACAGTTACTCTCAGCTTGTAAATCTAGTTTTTATCATGGAAAACGATGGTGGATTCTGAAAGAATTAGAAGTTACCTCTCATACAACGACTTCTTCAGTTCTATGTTGGACTTACGCAACTTTGATTAATCGTTTGAGGTGAATTTTATTCTAGAAAATACGGATATAATTTGTTTTAAAAAATTTCCGGAACTATTAGGAATAGTGTTTTCATTGTACACATTATCACGGAATTATGTATCATCTTTTTAATTTATAATATAATTTCTATCTAGTGTTTTCATTGTACACATTATCCCGGAATTATGTATCATCTTTTTAATTTATAATATAATTTCTATTTAAGTCTTTTTTGGACTATGACATTTATACTGTAAGTCCTTTAATTCAATAGTTAACATATAGTAGAAATTCATTGTAAGAACTCATTCAATACAAGACCGATCGCAGGGGTGAAATCAACAACTGAGCAGGTCAAAAACGAGTTCACATAAATAAAGCGTGTGCTTCAATGTGCGCTCCAGTTGAATAAGATTTGAAGGTCAGAACGGGACTGTTTGTGTATGTTGACGACTAAGTTATTATGAAAGAGAATAATACTATTCAAATTATTCTAGAAATTATTATGAATCACAGATTATTCATTTGAAATGCAAATGGACACTATATAATGATCACACGCACCATTATTTTATTCTTGTGCTCTTAGAGTCATTGAGAGGAAAAAAATAAGCTATGTTATGTTCATTGGATATAGCTGAGTGGATAATCATTAATTTAAACAGTCAGTACTTTTGTAATTATATGATTATATTCAAGGACTTGAGTATTTAATTAATTCAATCGAATTATGTGAAATGCTGAAGGACTTCAGTGATATTTGACGTCCGTGAGATTACATTCACGTAAAAACATTTGGATTAATAACTGTTAAATTCAATGGTTAAAACATTTGAGCACTTTATAATCCTAATTCGGAATACCTTGGAACAATTGCCAGATTAGTGAGAAATTGATAGTACGATTAGGATTATTAGGATTACATTCTAGGAACTCATAAACTGCAGGTTATTTTTAATTCTTTCACTTTGTATAATTTATATTTTATTTAAATAAATTTATTATTTGGAAAAGGTGAATGCTTATTTGGATTTTACATAACCGTGTTATTCAAGTTAAAGCTCCACACGCAAGAAAATAATAAAAAATAAAATAAATTCAGCATAACATGTTTCAACATCAACTTCTGCATGCTGCATATGCTGCTTTTGATAAAGAAGGAAATTACTCATGCACCTTTTGCCAAAATTGTGTTAAAAACCACTGCGCACCCAAGTATCGTTTTTGATATAAGGGAAAATATATAGTAATGAAAAGCTAATACTTTGCAATTATTAAATTCATTATTAATTTGTTCTGCTAACCATAGAATTTGCTAAAGCTTTGGTAATATACATGGTGGTTATACAAATTAAAACACAAGTTGGAAACTGGTATCTCTTAGACAATTGAAATTTTAATCTGTTAAATTCACGTGGATTTTAATACCATTCAGGAACCCCTGACTTGGTACAGTACGAAAATTATTAAAGCAGCGAACACCCAAGTATTAGGTGGCAGGGTCTAGTTTCGTAAATCGGCCCCTGGCAAATTTCTTAACTTAAGGCTATGGTGTGACTTTTTCAGCTATTATTGTTTAGTATTTATAGATATAGATATATTTGTGAACTAGGTGTTTTGGGCTTGTATTGTTCTTGAAACTGATGTCAGGCATGTACACCTTCCATAGTTGCTCTGCAGTATGTTGATAGTGAAATACCAATAGTTGGCTAGGAAGAAGAGCTAGCCTCCCATAGAAGTAGACACGTGGGTTCAAGGCAACTAGAGTATCTCAAAAACGGCTTGGATGACAACTATTCTGAATTGCATCAAACTATTTAGTAGACAATGCTTTTCAAAAATTTCATCCAGGGAAAGGGCTTGCGTTTGTGCTGTGAGCACCACATGCTGTCAAAAATGGCATTTGGATGTGAAAAATGCAGGTATAAAATAGGGGTTGGGGTGCATAAACCTCTTCTGCTGTAAACTGCCATTGACTTCTCTGGTCAAGTGAATACTATTCTTATGCTTTGTTTTCATATAGGTATAAAAAAATATGGACCTTTTTGACCTCACTTGTGTATTTGATTTTTTATGATTTTTTATACTAGGTCGCTGATTGCGGCATTAAATTTGTACATAAAAACTGGACCCTGCCCCCTTAGTTGAGCTTTCTCCTCAAATCCTCTTCGTTACTTTCGTTTTCGTTTCAAGAATTCTTATGCCCACCCACGCGTTTTTAATTCAGTTTTGAACGCATCTCAGTTTTCGTTTTCCTTTCTATCCTTCTGGTTTTTAATTATATCCCATAATGTTTTAACTATATCCATTAATGCCGGAGTCCATTTTTTAAACTATATCTCTTAATATGGGAGTCCGGTTTTTAACTATGTCCCTTAATGTGACAGTCCCGCTATTTATTTCAGTTTCAACTGTATCTGTATCCGCTGCAAAAGCTTGTTTCAAATCAGTTTAATTTGTTTTGAAACGTTTTAAATCAGGTAAATCTGTTTTCAAACGTTTTAAATCAGTTAAATCTGTTTTCAAACGTTTTAAATCAGTTAAATTTGTTTTCAGCAGCATTGGGAAAAGACTGCAATCATCACAGGCAGGGTTATATTAGGTATCGATCGAGATCAACTTACATATTTGTATCGTCTAGATTTCTGTCGCTGGATTCTCTATTCAGAGGCTGTCATATCGGCTTCTGGATTTATTGTTCGGCCAGTTCTCACATTCTGTATTCATCTGCCTCATGAAACAATGCGAAGTGAGAAGGCGGGAGTCTGATTGCATGTTCAAACCAGAAGCCACTACTTCTGCTCATGAATAAAGACTACACCTTGTGTATTCACCTTCCTCTGAGGAAGTTGCAATAGTTCAGTTCTGCAGAGAGTCGGACCCATACTCCACGGGTTGTAGGATAAATTCCGGACAAAGCCAGCCCGGGTCTACTGTCTCTGCTTGTCCTTGAGAAAAGCATTTAGTTCCCATTTCCTCGGAATCATTTAGACAAAGCGCTGGAAGAATTTTAGTTCGTAAGAGTCATTGGGAAGAAAATAAAAAGCTATTCTATGTTCGTTTGATATAGCTGAGTGGATAATCAATAACCGCAGTCATTTTCTTAACGATAACATCTTACAATATCCTGATTAATATTAGTATACCTACAAAACAATTATTCTCTCGTTTGTGTGCACAGTTCTCAACTTACTTTCCTTACTTTAATTCAACCCAAGAATACCTAAATTTCAGCCACGCACCACCATTAAAACGAGAGAGAGAGAGGAAAGAATACTCTAAAAATAGACTTAGACTACATTAATGGGTACTGATACGAAAGTAATAACTGTGATCACGGTAAGATATATCTGCACAGACCTAAAAGGTTTTCTTGCCAAATGCATCTTGTCAAAGCTGGTTGCATTCTGTTCTGTAGTTTGTGATAAATAATTATTTAATTTATTCTGTTATTTACAGCATCAGTTATAGTTGATAGTGGATCGGCATCATGTATACAGTTTTAAAACGACTTCATACCCGAACGCCTTCTGTTACAATTCATCAAAGTCTGTTGAGTGGGCAATGAGAATAGTTTTATAAAGGCTTAACGGTGTCTCTCGTTTTAGTGACGGCGGACACCTCCGACGGTCGGACCGCATCATGGGAACAAATTTAAGAGCATTCATACCTAAGTTCTTTATGGCAAAATGTCGTTAAATATTGTTCACCGGTATTTGAGAAGTAGTTTAAACGATATTATTTTTCTAATTTTATTAACGGGTGCAATATGTTATGAAAGATCTGCATCATTTATACAATGTTTAAATACTTTTTCATCCAGAATATATTGATGATTTCCTAATATGTTGTCAGTGGTTGAGTTCAGACCCACTTGGGCCTCTTCTTTCATCACACCTTTACCTCAAAAAACGTTATATCAACCAAAGTGTTTTTTCTTCTTCCCTTATCTTACGTTTAATGGCTCTCTAAACCGTATCAAATGTTTTGATCAAACACGAAATCCAAGGAGCTGTGTGCCCTTGTAGGACAAGAAATAAAACAGAATTCACTGCACTCATTTTCTTAACGGAAACATCATACATATGCCTGATTAACATTATTATGTCAGTTAGAGCGTATACCTCGGATGCGGGAGATCGCGGGTTTCAACCCCAGCCGAGTTATACCAAGGACTTATAAAAATGGTGCTAAAATCTGCCTCGCCAGGCGCTCAGCATTAGGAGTTTAGGGACAAGACTGGTTGGCCTGGTGTCAGAATAATGGGACGTCATTCTACATGTCTACGACACGATGCCCCAGTGCTAGACGTCACTATAAACCAACTTATTATATGCTCATTTTTTTCACCGTTAACTTTACATAATCAAAATCGTTCAATATTTTACGAACACTCCGTTTGATCTTTCCAGATCATTTGGAGAAACCCTCCTGCCCTAATATTATAATTTGTGTGTGCTATAGTTTTGTGTATATTATAACATTGTATTTTATTTTGGAAAAATATGGAGAATTTTTTTTTGTTTCCATTTGTTGTTTTTTGTGTTAAATATTTTTTTGTTACATTTTTTATTTTTATATTTGTTTTTTGTTGTTGTTGACATTTTATTTTTAATCTGAATCAATTTTCTCTCCTAGGCATTCGTCATCTTGCATATAAAAGTATTCGTCTGCCATTCGGTTTTCTTCTTACTCTCTTAGTTTACTTCTTTTTCCTTTCTTCTACTTCTATCTCTATCTTTATCTTTATCCGTCATTGGTGATTGTGCTGTTGTCGGAGTTTTCAATTTTATTAATGTTACTTATTTTTGTTCTTGCTTTTTTGTCCCTTGCTTCTCTTTTTCTTGTTGTTTTGTGTACTGTTGGTTGTGGTTTTGGGCATTGTTCTTCCTGTTCTTGTATCTTTCCCTGTTGTTTTTGTTGTTGGTGTCTCACATCTTTTTGTTGTGGATCAGCGTTTTGTTTTCCCGTCATAATTGATTGTACTGTTGCAAAACCTTTCGTATTTGTTAATTTTATTTCCTGCCCCTGCATTTCTTGGCGCTATTGAGGTTGATTTGGTCTTGTTTGTTTGTTGTTGTTGTTGTTGTCTCACTTCTTTTGGTTGTTGGTTAGTGCTTTGTTTAACTTCAGGTTGCTGGTTTTTCTGACTTTGTTGTTGTTGTTCTTGCTGCTGTTGATGCTGTTGTCGCTTCATGATTTGGGGGTCTCCAGTCTCTGCTTGTATTGCCTGATTTGTTGGACATTTGAAGGGTGTAAATCCGGTGTTTCTACTCCTGTTACATTTTCTGTCGTAGATACAATCTCTGTACAATGATTTAGCTAAAAATCTAAATATAAAGAATGCTCTCTTTATGTCCTTCAATTTGTTTTTCTCGATTTCTAATATTTGCATCTCATTGTAAATTGTTGTTAAGGGATAGTAGCCAATCTGGACGAAATCACTTGGATGTTGATTTTTTTTCTTCAAATTGTGCTGCTACATCCTCCAGTGGGATTTCTAGAGGAATGTCTGACAGGTGTAGTTCTCCAGTTTGTTTCTTTACTTTCCTTAATATGAGTGTTGATTTTTTTAAACTGTAACTTTCTCTTTCCCTATGATCATCTCTCCATCCGGTAGAATTGGTTGTTTCCCTCTGGGTCTGATTATATATCCTTTAGGGTTAATTGAGTACAAATTTTTGATGTAATCTAGGTTCTGTACTTTCAATGCAACCATCACTGCTGCTATTCCCGGTATTATATCTATCGGTATATGAAACATGTCTAGATCTTGTGTTTCATCTTTGTAAGCGCATTCAATAAAACTTCCCTCACTAGTTTCAATTCTGTATTATGAACTACTTTGTAAACAAATCATGTATTCTCGTGTAGCAGACGCTTTACGTTCTGGCTGATTAATCTTGTTTCTGAATTTTAAAAAAATTTCTTTGGGGAGGGGGCACCAGACAGATGCCCCCCCCCCATTAAAAAATATAATATAAAAAATATTTTAAATTTGTGTGTTTCCCCCTCAGATATGTTGTATGTTTTATTTATAAAGAATTTTGTATGAAAATTTTTAATTTGAGTTTGTTTCTGAATGAACTAAAGCAGATGTTTCGTGGACTGCCGCATACCAGGTGTTTTGCTACATTCCGCGTTAACTTTTCTGATACAATTTTTCGGATTTGGCGATAGACGCCAGATTTCATAAATTTGCTTGGTACCTACAAATATCATGCCAGTTATAAAGGCATAAACTGTCACCTTTAGCTGGTAATAGAATGGCAAAAATATCCTTTCAGTTTTACATTCTGAATTTCCTCAAAATGTACTTTCTTAGTTCTGCAAATCCGAATTACATGAGCCATGTAATAAGTTCTCAAGCTGGATTACACATTTCGAAATTGTACTGTAATTTCGACTATATTCCAAGTGCAATTACATCCTCCATACTGCACTCAAAATGCAAAAAAAAACCCCATTAAATTCAATAGCGTCTTTTTGATAATTGTAATTGAAACACTTCATATTTTCCCCACATTATGATTTCAAATAGTCAATGACAGAAGAAACACACTTGCAGATGTAAACATGCCTCTCCCGCGCTGCTTCAATCCGATGTATTTCATGTACAATTTGCACAGATGAATCCAGTCCACAATAACGAAGTTTCGTAGAATCGACAAAAATACCAAACTCTATTCATTTCAGATCAAATGGAAAACTTTTTGCAATGCGCAGTCACACACAATATGACTCCACATTTTAATTTTAAGTAGACAGAAACGCCATTTTCCTTCGAAACTTATGTCTAGCGCACGACAAGTTCAGATTTATCTGGGCGGAGTTATGTGCGCATTAATAATGTTGTTGTTGTGTAATGATGAATCTGCGCTTGTGTATTTAGTTTGGAATACGGCATACATTTTCATTTAAGTTGTTTCTTGTAGTGTATTTTGTTTATATAATTAAGCCTTAGGTAGAATAAGAAAATGAGCATACAATAAAATGGTTACTGCATTTGTATGGGAAAATATGAACTCGTTTTGTAGATGGATATACTTCGCTCTCAAGGTCGTGCAGTATTCCATCCAAAACAACTCGTTCATATTTTCCCATACAAATGCAGCAACCTATAAACATTGCGGACATCGTAGCGATATGACTGAAAAATTGTTAAAGCTACGTTAAAAATCCAAATCTCTTTCTCTCTCTCTCTCTCTCTCTCTCTCTCTCTCTCACACACACACACACACACACACACACATTATTACATCTACGAAACAATTATTCTCTCGTCTGTGTGGCAAAGGCAAGAAGACATGGGTATCATTTTCTGAAAGCTTTGTCGACGCAGTTCTCAACGTTACACTTTTTCATTTTGCTCAATTATCTGACACTAGTGTGCGTACTATCATGAAACTATATGTATGTCTTATTCTTGGAGGGTGCTTAGTATACCTATGACAGTGACCTACATTTTATACTTCAGCGAATACGTTAAATTCTTGCATTTTACCAAGTTTCCTTGACATTGTCGTATTTACACTGCAAAACTTCAAGGATTTAACCCGTCTTGGAAGATGACACTTATTAAATGACAAAGTAGCCCACAGCTTCCTGCATTTCAGATTCCAGTGATTACAATAAGATTGTGCATACAGCTGTCTTTCTCTGAATCTACATTTACGTACAATCAAGAAACCTAATGATAAGTTCACATCTTAGAATATTACTATCGACGAATGTAGGTTGCAGACTGTGCTCTTTTCCCAATGTACAATACAGTACGGAGCTATTTTTTTCCCTTCAAAAATAAAAATATAGTTCCCAAACTAAATACGTGTCATGTTTTTCTTCTCCTGTGATTAATAATTTTCCTACTTTACAATACATTACTGAGCTATTTTTTCCTTAAAAAACACAAAAAATAGTTCCCAGCCTGAATACGTGTCAGGTGTTTTTTTTCTCTCCTGGGATTAACACTATTCTCACTCTTTTACGTAATATATTCTCTACTGCAATTCAACAGAACTAAGATTTTGTCAATTTGCAACATAATACACACTCACCCTATTAATGATGTCTTTCTAGCAAATACTTGCATTCTTACTGAGACCCTGACATAATTAGACCTCTCAGATAAACCATCACATCCTGCTGTGGCTATAAATTACTGCTGAAGTAAGCCTGTAGACACACGCTCCTAATGCTAACCTCCTCGATTCTCGGTTGAAATAATTTACAACTTAATTACTTAATGGACTTCACTCCTGGTCCTAACTACGTTACTTTGCTTACAAGCGATTCCTTGACATACATTTCCAGACATAGAAAAATCAATTCTCAGTAAAATCATTTAAGACATATAATTTGCTTCTCACCAATGATGCACGAATAATTTATTTACATGAGTTCTTATACATACAAAACAGCTAAATCCGAACTTAGTCATATAATATTCGAGACAAAATACGTTCAAATCATTACCTTCGAACTTATAGAAAAAAATAATGTAGAACGATAGAATGAATAAATTTAACAAATAATTACAAACTGACATCAAAGAACATATACTATATGCAACTGAGACTAACCTTGTGCTTTATTTGAGATTCGCACCTTTCTGTGAAGTCGAATCTATCTCCTTTCGTGGCCCTCACTTTCCGACACGCGCCCTCCTTTGACAATCTAACAAAAGCTACTTCTTATTTCCCGGAATTCAAATTGTGGCTTGAAACAGAACTCAGACTGACTAACTGCGCCAGGGGAATTTCTTAAAGCTTGAATTCCTTACAGGAACACACACCTCAGGGTTCAGCTTAGCCAATCAGGATTACTTTCTCTACCTGCTAAAAATTGTATCATCCCCATAGAAGTCCGAATATTTATCTCTAGCCCGACTTTCATAATAAATATTCTGGAAAATATCATTTTATGATACCTGTTTCCATTGGTCCAAGTCTTCCCAATAGTTGCCATGGTTTGTTTCAGCTGTTGTCATTTTCCGCTACTGACCTTTCGTTGCATTGGTATCTTCCATGTCTCTAACCGTTATCCAACGGACCCAAATTAAAATTCAATTCATGCCACAAACAGAGCAGATTTTAGCCCTCACAGTCAGCAATGATGGTGAGTCGAACCTTAAACTTAATATGTCACGCCGACGACGACAGGCGTTACTGTGGAATTATCTCAAAACATGTTTACACCACTACACTTGGCATCGTTCAATAACTTTGAAAGGTCTTTATGTCACAGTTTCTTTCTTTCAAATTTGATCAAATTCTGTTGAGAGAAGTAATATTTTTGTTTCGTATTTTTGTGTAACAGTGGTCTTATTTTGATGTCTGATAGGAATCATTTGTTCAGTCTTGTAAGAATCTCATACAAGGATGCCAGCTATGAAATTTGATTGAAGGTTTTTTGAGCAGTTTTGGAGAAAAAGGTGAGAGTAACGAAGGTGAACCTACGACGTACCAAGGGCCATAAGGTCACTTGGACCTAAAGCAAAGTGATATAAACCGTTAAAACATTAAAACAACTTCTCCAAAGCACTTAACGGAATTTAATTTGACAAAATTTGACAGAAAATATTTTGTCCTGAACGGCTTAAAATATTTCTACAAACAAGTGGTGATCCACCATCAAATATGACCAATATTCTAAGAAAAGGAAAACCTTTAAATTATTTCTTCTGAACAAACAGTAAACAATTTAAAACAAATCTAGTTTAAACTACTGTAAGTAACAAAATACTGACCAATCAAATGTCAATTCATTTGAGTGAACGGTCTGCTGGGCTGTAAAGTTCAGCTGGTTTATAGGTTGATATAAATTGGCTTATGTGCTTATTTCAGATCACTTTCAATAAGTTTTAATTGTTTATATATTTAATCTTAGTCATTATTTATGCAAAGGAAATATTCGAAAGAATCTTTTCTACTTAATTGAGTGATCTTGTGAGTAAAGTTCCATGCCTCTCCCCCCAACCCCCAAACAAAATCATAACCTGATCTAGGTTGGCTCCATGGTTTATAGTCGTGAATCCAGCACACCACCCACTGAGCAAGTGAGGCTAAATGAGCTTGAAATATTCAGTTCAGCCCATGGTCTGCATTTCCAAAGCTTGCACACAGACTGTCCGATAGCTGCCCAGTGGCAACACTAAATTACATAGCGGTAGCACTCAAAACATGGTTTACAAGCTACAAGTGTTCTTTCCTTTTTTTTTTTTTTTTGGGGGGGGGACACATGTATCAGACAGGAACTTTTTACCTTCTTTTTACAAGCAAGATTAGGAACATTAAGCAGTCCAATAGTTTAGACGCCCCGCTAAAATCTTCTAAAGAAATTTTTGTTTCGAAATATATATTTAGATAGCCAGTAATTTTTGTAATTTCATTAAAACTTTATTTCATTTGGCTTTAAGCCTGATAAATCATTTCAGGGCCATTTTTAGCTCATGTTTATATGGGTTGTTTAGCTCTCACCCAGACCCCCCTCTCCCGTACGTCAGGCGAATGAAAATGCGTCTTTAAGGTTTTACGCTATAGCCTACAAGTGATTCGTAAGACGCAATAACTACGAGTACAGGCTATACACACTATTCCTCCCTACCCCTCGAAAAAGAGGAAAAGCGAAATTTATATCTGATGTGGTTGTATATCAAATGGTTGTCATTCATACATTTTTGTTCTATATGCTATTGTTTTTCCTTTGTAGCAAGGAAATAAACAGGAAAGATATACCGAAAAACTTTGGATAATGAATTTTCTTCTTAATGACACCAAATCTTATTTGGTATCGTTATCTTCCTTTCTTGAAGAACTGTGTTATTAAATGTTTTGCCAAATAAAATTATTTTATATTCTGGTGCCATCCAGATAATTAAGTTACTGGCCTTTTATGCATCACAAGTAGGTATTTGAAGACCCTTTATTTAAATAGTGGAAATAATGCTTGTCAGTTTGAACAAGAAGATTGACCAATTGATTTTCATTTTTAGGCATGGACACAGTGGTCATGGCAACTAATTTCAGACCACCTTTCGAATAAAGTATGTGTAATAATAGATTATTAATGGGTTGAGATAGCATACGTCTTGAGGGCCTAGTCCGAAGATATTCCGCTCCCCCTCCCCCACAAAACGAAAATAGTCTTATGTTGCCTACTTATCAACTCTTTAATGCATCTATGTCGTACATATATAGTGTAAAATTTGTATTGTGTTCCTAAACAAATTGAAAAGAAGATATATGTACGGTTTCGTCTGAGGATACCAATCCTATAGAGAAAGTTGAGAAAAACGACCCACGGATTCTGTCCTCAGGATGATCATACTGTATTCTGGCCCATACATTATCACCTGCATTTAAGTGAATAATTACGTTACATGAAGAGCCCGTGTATATGTCAGGTGTACGACAGCACGACACAGAACAGATCCATCAAGTACGACTTCGATATCTGGAGATCTGGCACCTTCAGAAGCAACTGTAAACAAGACGATATACAGCCCAGCAACTGGAGCGCGAAATATTCCGTTGTGTGGATTGTATGCGTTTCCAATATTTGCATACAAATTGTCAAAAATAACTGTTTGACCGTGAGCAAAGGGAAACTCGGTGTTTGTTTGCCTTACCAGAAATGCGATCTGTATAGGCACTATCTCACGCACCATACCTGAAAAGAATCAGGGTTAGTAAGTTAAAAATAGTTTCAAATATAAAATGATATAGAACATTTTATCAAGTGAAAGACGTGAAAATATTTTTCATTTGTAATGTCTTGATTTCGGTTTACGTATATTCAAATTGCTTACGATGCTTACACAAAGAAATGAGATTAAAGTAGTGCTCACCTAAGAAACAGCACAATATATAGCATATATGATAATTGTCTGCAGACGATAATAATTTTTAACAAACGTCTGTCTCCAGAACATTAAAACGGTACATATGTATGTGATGTGTCAATCTTACTTCGTGACATATAAGTTCCGTTTATTACACGTACGGTTAATGGAAGAATTCTATTATAACGTTACAGCTCATCTTTGAACAGAAGAATTACTTGGCATTTTTTGTTAGAACATAATTGGAATCTTTATTTTATGTTTTATATTTAAAGGTTTATTTGACGTTGCAATACGTTACTTTTTTAGTTATGCTTTGTGTTCATTGGAAGACATTACATCCTCAGCTATTTAACGTGTGTCGATATCATTGGGGTGGTGGAGGAGTGGGTTGCGATGACGGGGAGCGATCTGTATGAAGGAACTTTCTGCTAGTTTAGGAGCGCTGTTTTCAAAATGTACTTTACATCAACAGGTGCTATTTTTTTTTACATCAGTAGGTGTTATTTTCTTCAATTCTAAGTGCACGACTTGGCTATTATCTTGGATAAATAGGTCCATCCTTGGTTGGACACATCTTGTCTGTAATTCAAGAAAGGGGCAATATTGGAAAAGTTCATATCATCATTGAAATTGAAATGTTTGCAATTTCCCACCTGTCCTGTTTGTAAAATACTACAACCGGAAGGAAGCAGTCCACTTGTCCACTTGTACATGTGCAGGAATTAAAAATTAACTGTATTTCATGATTTGGTAACTTCTGATATCCTGGGAAAACACTCATCCTTTCTATGATGTTTCCCCCCGCTACCACAAATTCCTCCAGTCACCCACCCGTCCCGAAACAAGTATTTAGACATGCCACGAAAATATCGGCGAATCCAGCATAAACTCAACTTTGGTGATATCGAGTTTCACGTGCAGGTTACCAAAGCCACACTGAAGAAATCTGAAACACTTAACCCAGGTATCGCTGTTACTGTATTCACTCATGACAAAGGCTTTCATCTACTTGCCTTATCTCCCCATGGCACACACACGCGAATTCTGATTAATTTGTTTTTTAATGAATGAAATGAATTAAATGGGAATTGGTATCATCACACTACATATTGCTAAAAGACCTTGGTCGACTGCGTAACCGACACAGCAAGCACATACGTAAAATATATCCATGCAAACGTTGCATGTAATTATTGTTCATTTTTGTTCATTTTCCAGATGGTGCATTTTATCCAAATTTATAATGTAATATTTTAATCATTTTTTGTGCCCTTGTCATCGGAAACAAGATACTCAAAATCAATTAACATTTCTTCTAGCAAAAGGAAAGAAGAGAAAACACAAAGTGTGGCACCATTTAACAATGCATAGTTGCAATTTTGCCGTCAAAGCATTTAATCCCTCTCATTCAGAGAGGGAGGGAGATTGAGAATGATGTTTATAAACCACCGTCAAGAAAGAAAGTTGCTGTTACTGCCCTTTTTGCCAAAGATATAGCATATGCAGACATTTCTCATTAAACACTCAAAGATACATACAAATATGTCAAAACACAATTACTATCATTGACGTGTTAATAAAGAACTAATTTAAATAGAGACCACATAAACAGTTGTATCAAGTTGCACTGTATAAACGCCAGGATTAACACCAAAAATATAGAAACAAGCCGTAATCTTTGGAAGAACTTAAGAGTACCGTCGAAAATATACGAGTACCATACGAATCGAGACGCTACGTTAAAAGCTGACTACAACAGAACACGATCTATCTATCTATCTATCTATCTATCTTCAAACAAGAAATATGGGATGGGGGATAGGATTGGTATATATAATGCAGCAAGCAGAGACAGAAAAGAGAATTTGCAATTGCACAGACATCATTGTATCTCATAATATTCGAATAAATTCTACAAATGTACAAACTATGTAGTCTTGAACTATGCGAACACCTGATTAATGGATGTGAAATGTCTGCATTCATTTCAATAGTCTCTTTGCTTAAGAAACTGATTGTTCACATCTTTTCGAATTTGTACCTGTTTTTGTTTTCCCTGTTCTCTTGTCCGTCGTGTTGGTCATAGTGCGTTCTGTAACATTGCCGTGGCTTTGCAGTTTAAAATCTGCCTTCAAATTACTTTCAGAATTTTTCTCCGTTCCGCAAGAGTTCAACAAATTTTCAGCCTGTCCTTGTAGATGTATATTTTTCGTCTGAAGCTCGTTCACACGGGTCAGTAACTTATTTTGGACCCTTATCGTCGCCTTCTGTTCCTCTTTTATTGTTTTCAATTCTGAATAAAGCATTCGCACTAACTCTCGATATTCAAGTTCTGACAGCTCATCTTGTTCAGACACAGTGATTCCCGTGTTACTCAAATCAATTGTTGCCGCGCAAATCGACCAGTACGAGATCACTACCCCGAGTGCAATAATTACTAACATTGCAATTCAGAAGTCTGCAGTACAAATTAAGACTGTTCTTCAAAACAGGCTTACATGCTTTATATATACTTCTTATCGACGTATTGATTTGTGTCAGCCAAGGGCAATGAGAAGTCAGGGGAGAGATAAAGGTTACATGTTTACTTGTAGTTAAAAATATCTCGAATATAAGGCAACACTAGAATTACGGTCAAAAGAAGATGACCAAAGAACGACTGTGATAGTAATTTGTCACTAAACTGCCTTCATTCAAATATTCAGATGCACATTATACTTATATTCTGTAGACAGATTGGGTGGGGGTGTATGCGGTGTGCATGCATGCTTGCATGAACGTATTATCGACCCAGCACACATTTTTGTCACAGTCTATGTTCACTTGATAAGCAAATCTGTGTAGACGTCATCTTGTAAGCAAGCAAGGTCACACTTTATCATAGTCTTAGAATAAACTTGGTCAGTGCATCTCATGACACTAGTGTTGAGGATCAGCATGCGCAGTAAGTTCGATTTCGACGAGCAAATTAAATGGAAAAACTCGAAATAGTGGAAACTCTTCACTGTGAAATGGAATATTTTAATTTCGTCCCTTTGACATAGCGAATATCCTGACCTATTCAGCTATTCGTAGATCTCTGGAAAATAAAATGCTGCTTCGAATACCCTAATGTCACACTGATTATTGATTTTAATTATAAAACTAACAAAAATAAGTCAGAATAATAAGACAAGGGCAAATAATCTACCGTAAAAGTAGCCATTTTAAAACACGGTTACTCTCAGTTTTGTAAAAGTAGTCTAGATGCTTGTTCTTGGCAATAGTTTAGCTACACATGTCGTATGTTTAACAAGAATTTTGTTTTTAACTCAAGCAGATAAATTTAAATTAACATTGCGTGAAAGTCTGTGACGTTATTAGTGTTTGTTGATTTTAACGGCACTTTAAGCCCATTATTGGCTATATCATGCCAAGGGAGATAAGTGCCTTTACCACGGACACAAAGGCAATATAAAAAGGGCTGTCCTGGCCACTCTACTTTCGACACACATTTTCAACGTAACATATTTAGTTCTTCTATTATAAGTACTGTTTCAAGGAAATGTTGATGCTATATCATTTTATCACATAGTTGGTACACTTTATATGTGCACTTTAACAACTTTTTCCAAGAAGTCCATTCTTTGTATGAGGTAGTTAGATTTTGTGGATTTTCCAGCAAAAGTAATTGTGGGTGAATGACCTAAGATGTTTGCATTGCGGTAAACAGACATCTATAACATTATGACCAAGAAATTTTGAACTCCAATAGTATCACCTTCTTGATATAGTGGTAAACATGTCCGTATTTTACTCACGAACACCATGTATAGATCCCACAATGTGTTTTCTTCAACCTTTTTAATGTCGTGTTTTTTTACCTTAACATAGGAAATAGAATTATGTAACTACTGATATTTTCAATGCGAATACATACAGCATACACAAGAACAGAAACTGTAAATAACTGACATTATCGCGCGGGATACTGTATGAAATCTGCTAAACACTTCAATCTGTTCGACATATTGCTAGTCGGTAATTTTGATCATAGAATAAAAAAGAATATTCGTTTGTTCTGAGTGATACCGGATATATTTCATGTCGTAGGTAAAAAAGTAGAGTACATATCCGTTATGATATATGGGAGGCAAATCTAATAGGGCTATAGGAACTAAGCGAAAAAGCATAATAAGTTCAGCGTTCATCTGGTGCACAAAAATGCCATAGATAACTGGCATCCTGCGTAGAAAATAATCCAAATAGAAATTGTAAACCATGAGTATTTACATAATTAAAAAATAATCTAAATATTTTAGAAATGTTTATCTCTATTTTGAGATATGTTTATCTCTATTTGTTTATCTCTATTTGTAGCAATATGTTCATATATGTCTGTCATATTCTGTTCAGTAGAGCATGCCGATAGTTTTTATTCTTACAGAGAAAGAACTCCTCGAATAAAAAGTTTTCACAAAATCAAGAGATATAACTCATGCTTTTTTTGGTGTGTTGACATTAATAGAGATGGATATATGTGTTAGGAATAACATTAGGGTTAAGAGAGTGCGAACCAAGTACATGAATTGAAGTATTGCATACTATGGGGCAACATTTTGCAACCCACGTACATCTCAGTGTCACCAAAAACTAAATTTAAAACATATAGGTCAGTGTTACTAAGACCACTACTACCACCACCACCGTCAACTTCCCAATCATATTTGTTGGACTTGTATATGGAAATAGTTATTTCATTGCGAAATAATGATGGATGGGGGAAGGATAGCATGTTATATTTGGTAACAATATTATCTATTCATTGATCGTGTCATCATGCGATCTATGTTGTTTTGGAAGACATCGTGACCTCTACACCATCCCCATCAGATACATTTGTCATTCAAATATTTATTTACACAGTTTCTTACACAAATGAGCAAAAAAATATATGCATTTTGTTGATTTCATCACCATGCGTTGGGTAGATTTCATCTTACGATAGTGCTTGCATGTACATATACCTTGTCCAATACTGTATAGTGCTCTATTAATGGTAACCAATACACGGTCGGTGGTTTGTCCGGATAGTATCTTTTTTCCAAATCAGGGATCTCGTACAATCATCAAATGTTATGTCCAGGATATACAACTCTGATTGCTAGAACTTAGAGGACAACCAACGTAAAATAAATGTGGACAGGTCGGCTTTTCTGAAAATGCTACATGTTTGTTTACTGAACAAACTAACTTATGACATTTTCTAGTAGTTTCTTTTGATGGCCTAAGGATACGATAGAGACGTGTAGGGAATTGTAACTCTGACATAACCGCCAGGCCAGAAAAAAAGTAATAAATATGACTAAACCTGAGAAATGTTGTGCTCCTCAGAATCTATTAATATTTGTTATTTGGTCCTGAAAAATGTCTTTGCATAAGGACTTCGATTATAGAAAAGAAATTTATGTGAATAGGAAATTGCACTGGCTGGAAGTAAGGCCAAAGGTCCAGACTGATTAGCAATAATACTTTGTACAAAAATTAGATATAAATGAAATTTTGGAAACTAGTATATATAAACCGCATTGTTTCATCTTAGAGTTCAAAAGAAGGAGATGAAATCTCACATACTATCCATTACAACATCCACACACACACACACACACACACCATCCAAAACGTCTTATGATAGCTCAGAGCGCAAGAGCAGGTGAAATCTCACAAACATACGCTCACATACCACCTATGCTAACCAACAATCAGTACATACACATAGACATACACAATGTCTAAAATTCCTTTACCCGATCGTTCAATGGTATGAGTAATGTGAGTATTTATGTCATAGTATAACAAATCAAGACAGAGAAACGATGGATGGTCAGACTGACAAACGCTCCACTTTGTATGTCTCAAGCGCGTAAGTAAAGAAAAACATCCCTTCAGTTTCATTTTAAGTGAAAACATTGACACAGAGTGATAAAGAGAGGTAAAATAGCGTATACTCGTACAGTTTCAATTAAAAAACAACATAAACCATTTTCAAAAGTGTTTTAATGACGAGAAGAAGCTTCTCAGACACAAAATACAAATCAACAAGTCAACGATTTTAAACAGAATCATAATTACAAGGCTAACAACGTTGTGGAGTCAAACTCAGATTGCACTGATCTGTGTCGTTGAGCCATTGATGCACACTACTTTTCATAGCTAAAGACAAAAGATAACCACAATGCTCAAAAACTATATTTCGTCTTTATCATCGTTTCCAGCATACTCTCTATCAAAACAAGTCACTATGTTCTAAGGGATATCCAAGACTATGTTGGTGAAGAAAATATAACCAAGCTTGTCCACACACCAAGGAAACCGCTCCTTGTAATCTTACATTATTGGATCTAGTCGATACGGAGTTTCTTCTCAGAATACCAATGATATCTTCTTTCTAAGGAGCAATCCATTAGAATAGAAATAGTCCACTCTGTGATCTTTGGGAAAGTAGACGGTGTCCCAATGTGTAGCTGGTTGAAGACTGTCGTTGAAGACTGTCGTCTGTGTTGATGAAATAAGCTTGAAAATCATGAGGTTTGCATTGAGGACGTTCATTTCAGTAAACACCACAGGATTCCAAGAAACCGTGTAAGAACTGTGCGTCAGAGGATAATAAAGTTCTCAGGTATCTACTTTTGTGTTTCTGTTTTCGCACGAATTGAAGATAATGGTTTACTTGAAAATGTCTGTCAGGAAACGTACACATGTAATGAGGAGTCGATAATTCACGCCAGACATTATCCTTGAAAATAGCTGACAAGTCAGGCGTTCTACGACTATGTTCTTTACACAGATGCAAGAAAGCTTCTATGCTTTTGGGTCTCCAGAGAATTCGATGGAGGGGAGGAAAGGTCATTCAAGACTTTATATCACTTTATCAACACTCTCTCTTCGGAGTTAATAACAGATACTTTTCTAACATTTCATCTTGGCTCATTCTTATACTTTTAAAGTATTAATTCGTTCCCCATACCAATGAATATTCGTCAGTTATCTGATCTGTAATTATTTCGGCCAGATGCATAACGAAATAGGTTTCTAAATGCTGTAGGTGTTTTGGCTATCTCGGCAACATGAATTCCTATCTCTGTGTATTTCTCTTCTGTAGTTTATGACCACTCTGGTGACCTAGTGGTTAGAGCTTCCACCTCGGATGAGGGACTTTGCGGGTTCGAACCCCGGCCGAGTCATACCAAAGACTTACACAAATGGTAACAGCAGCTGTCTCGCTAGGCTCCCAACATTAAGAAGTTCGTGTTAGAACTGGTCGGCCTGTTGTCAGGATAATGCGACTGGGTGGGACATGATGCTACATGTCTGCGCCATGATGCCCCAATGCTAGACATCACTACAAACTGCCATACTGCAGATATCGTTACGATATGACTGAAAAATTGTTGAACCTATGTTAAAATCCAAATCACACACACACACACACACACACACACACACACACACACTGTAATTTGTTTTTTTCTTCTTCTTCTTCTGGCTCAAAGACATCGTCGTGGCCCACCTCCAGTGCTTGCTCGTATTCCATAGTTTTTAATAGTATAGAATCACATATCATAAGCTGTTCATTTCCAGAGTATTACCAAATTCTGCATACAAGATGACGTTCACCGCGTTGGCTAGAGCTTCTCAAACATTTAAGTTTCACACGTGGTTGGCCGGAGTTTACAGGGTTAAAATGTCCCTCGTTGATGCCTTGTTTTTTTTTCTGAAGCAAAATAAAATGCCCACAAAGGATAACCTTCTGTATATTGGCCGTGCGAAATACCATGGCTGGTGTTGATACCTAAGTGTCCCTTGGCTTCATACAGGGACAAGTAAGATCTCAAGTAATTTTGTGTGCTCCAAATTAGGTTCGAAGGGCATGGTACACGAGGTCTCGCCATCTCGACTGACTTCTATTTTGGACACTTTGTAGTATTGAAACTGGAAAGGATTTTAATCGATGTTTCCGTTTTGGGTTTCATTCATATGTCTTTGTATCTTATTTAATTTGATGAAACATTCATAGCATTAGGATATTTATATTGTGAAAAGAAATATTAATCCTCATGTTCCAACGAATAATGCAATTGATTTCCGTCGCCTTTCAATAACATTTACAATGTCCATAACTGATGTACCTTTATCATGTGCTGCCATACGATTAATGACATACATATAACTAAAGTTTCATTAAAATTTTATATTATGTACATTGTATTATTTATACATTGTATTATTTATAATATATTTTAATTTGATAAAATATTGAAGATTGTACAATATATTTCACAATTTAAAAAAATAAATAAAAATACGCTATGTTCTTTAAATTATCAAATGATACAATCAGAAATTAAAGGCAAGTTAGACATTTTATTTTGTGAAATTAATTTCAACGTGTTATTCATCCAGTGGCAGAATCGCCTACTTCCGCCTGACAGAGTCCTGTAGAAAGATTTTATGACCTTACTGGTGAAAATAAAGGTTAATTCGTCAGATTAAATTCATGCGATGGTCGTCTGAGAGTTATGCGTTGGTACGTTACGTCCAAGAGTTTTGCGTTGGTACGTTACTGTATTTTGAATGGATATGTGTAGCCTTTCAGTCTTTTAGCGAGTCTGAAGCTATAAAAGACGCATGACAAAAATCGAACCTAGCAGAGGGTTGGGGTCACGCTTGCACTCCTTGTGTTAATTTATGGTACCGATAAGGTGATTCCGTGTTGTCAGAGATTTCATCGTAGTTTATTGATAAAATGTAAGACTTCTGTATAAAACCCACATTTGTCTTTCTTTCTTTCCGCGTGTTCCGCTTACCAAACAAGAGGTCGCGAGCTCAAAACTCGCGGTAGCATCGCCATTTCCTTTATATTTTTTTCTTCTATTTTTGTGTTCAAACTTTCTTTAAACTAGTCCAGTTTTTATTGTTTTTAACTTTCTTTTTATTCCCGTCGCATGACGGGCAATTAAACTAGTTTATACACATTTCCTAACTACTATCACTTTTGTTATTGTCTGATTATGGGCTTTCCCGCACATATTTATAGATCTGCAATTCATCCAATCAGACTAAGAGATACATTAATACCTAATTGACGTGCTGGGTCTGTCCATGTTTCGGGACACAGATACTTGTAAGTCGGTCGAAGTCCAGCACATACAGAAATTTAAATGCTTGTGCCTTTGATACCAATTCTATATGTACATTTGTCATGCGATGTGGACTGGTTTATCTTTCATCTAACATTGCAGATATTTTTTTCTTTCACATGGCAGTACAGTTTGTTTTTATTGTCTGTAACATCATTCACTTTACGTGGAAATGAACATGGGGTTTCATCTCATGTGGAATGAAAGAATGAGTCCAACATTTTAAATAATGATTATTTGATGAACTGTCCTTATTCAAGAGAATTTGCGGTAGACATGGAGTGTGTTCGGTTTTTATTCTTTTCCATGTGGTACATACATTCAAAATTATAATGTAATATTTTGTTCATCCATTTGAGACCCATTTAATGAAAATATGTTGTTGTTGTTGTTGTTGTATGGTTTAACGCCATTTTTCAGCACACGATAGACATACATGGCGGCCAGTATTAATGGTGGAGGAAGAACCCGGGAAAACCCCGGAAAGAACCACTTACCCACGAGAAGCTACTGGCAAGCTTTCTCACATACCCACATTGGCTGAATCCGAGACTCGAACCCACATGAAAATATGTCTCCAGAAATTAAATACTCAAAAGTAGTTAGCATTTTCCTGATCAAAAAGAAAAAATGGAAAAACCAAATTGTAAAACGATTTAACAAAAGATAAATGAAGGTGTGCATTCAAAGCCGTCCCTTTTAGAGAGAGAGAGAGAGAGAGAGAGAGATGTGTCTAAATCTACTTCAGGAAACGACGTTTCCAGTTTTTATTTTCAAAATTATAAAATATGCACATACTTCTCATATAGCATTCAAAGTTACATAAAAACGAATGGAAAAACAGGTTGATACCTAATACATTTAAACAAAGGTCACTTAAAGAAATGAGTTCTATGAAAAATCATACACAGACAGGTATTTTTGCAGTTAAACAGACATCATTGAATCCTAAGGATTCTCATCCATGCAACAGTTGTCCAGACCCCATAATCAAGAATTACCCGATTCATGTATGCCAAATATTTGTACGCACTTACTTTTAGAGTTTGTTCCGTTTCACACGAGTTCAAAAGATTTTCAAATTGTCTCTGTGGATGTATATCTTTGTCTTAATTTCTTTCACACGCGTCATTAACCTTTTTCGGGCGTTTATCATGGCATTCTGTTACTCCTTTGGTATTTGCAACTCTGAATAAAGCATTCGCACTAATTCGCGGTATTCAAGTTCCAAGAGTCCATCTAGTTCAGTCAAAGTGGTTCTCGTGTTATTCAGCCAGATCACTACCCCGATAGCAATAACAACCAACATTACATTTCTGAAGTCCGTTCCTCAAACCAGGTTATCCTGCTTTATATATGCTTTTTATATAGAATTTGATTCGTATCAGGTTAGGACTTTTGTTGACTCGATTTCTCATGAACGAGATCACAAGTAAGGATCGGGATCTGAGAAGTCAGGGAAGAGATAAAGATTACACATGTACTTGTAATTCAAAGTTCTTCCAAATAAAATATAATGCTAGAAACCCATTGCAAAGCAGCATTGCCAAACAACTATTTCGATAGTAGTGTATCACTAAACCACCACCATCAAAACTTTACATGATTCGGCAAACAGATTACTAAATATTAACACGTTGTGAGATATATAGATGGACGGACGGTTGTCTGCGTGCATGGATGAACGTAGAGGCGGATGGACGTATGGGTGGGTGAGTGGTGCATGTATTGAAATAAAGACAGATGGACAAGGGCGGACTGATAGACTGATACATTATATTAAGAAATAAATACGAATCAACAATGACACATTAAGTAAACACACGAAACAAATTGAGATGCAGCTCTATATTAATATATCGCTTAATCGAAGTCCGGTCCCCCATGGTCAGACTTGTATTTTTTCTTGTCTTGTGACTTCATGTCTATATAATGCTTTAACTTCCCAAGGATAATCTATCCTTTGGAGAGAAATAATTATTAATGCCAGAGATGCAGGCAACAGGATGGACTTATATTATCTTACTTAAATTTGTATGAATATTAAGTGCATGCTAAACAGGCGAATTTATTTTGAATGGCACCAACTATGTACAAAACATAGACTTGATTTTAAATGTTAATAATTTGTAATTTCTTGAATCATGGGGCTGGGTGGGGACGAAGCTATATACGCCCTAACGATAACCTCCTAATGCTGAGCACCAAGCGAGGCAGCTGCGAGACTAAAGTACCATTTTAATTAGTCTTTGGTATGACACAGTCGGGGTTCGATTCCGTGACTTCCCGCATCCGAGGCAGACGTTCTAACCATTTAGGCCACCTGAGCGGTTAATTAAATTAGTAATGTGCAGGTGAAGTTAGTCTATGCTAAACTGGATGCAGGGGGTGGTGGGATGGGTATAGGTGGAATAGACTGAAAGAATTTCGGAAAACACATCTAAACTCCAAGAAAGCAGCAGGGAGGGCGAACAGCCTTTAATTGATTCACTATATATTTGTCAAAATAAGATTTCAACAACAACTGTCGCCGTCTCTGCTGCCTATTTGTCAGGAGACGGTAAAGAGCCTCTATTGGTTCACTCGTATTTCGTCAAATTAAGCCTTCCTACAAAATCGTAAAAAAAAAGTGCGTATCAGCGTAAAACAACTTTGTTTACCGTTATCGCTGGTATGTTTTGTTTTTCTTTGTCGCAAAAAGGAAAATATGCGCGATTGTCGGTGACAATTTGGAGGCGCACCCTCCCTGCTGCTATCCTCCAAAAATCGTATCTAACCCGACTCGATACCGTGTTCGAGGATCATGTAAATTTATTGTTATAAATCCGTGCGGGGTTGATTGGGCATGACTAAATAAATTTCTAAACTTATTTATATCCATATCGCCACTGCACCAAGTCTGATGTATAGTTTGTAACGTGTGTGTATCAACACCGTTAAACACTGCAAGAATATTACAGTTATCCCTGATCACTTTAGGAATTTGTGTATATCGCTGGGTTACATAAATCACATCTGTGTTTTTGTGTCTGCCTCTGGAAAATATCCTGGCAGGGTTTAATTGTTTATCCAACATCACACCATCGTACACAACTAAATTATTAATAAATCCATCAATATCTTCTACACTTGGTGCTTCATCAATGTCAGTTATAAATTCAACAACATCATCATCGTTTTCATTTAATGATTTTGCACTTTCATTAAAATCTTTTAACACTTCGTAGCATCGTTGATCGTCCACAGATGGAGCTACCAAATGCAACTTGTCCCACTTCATCCACTTCATTATTAAATTAAGTAACAACTGTGTCTTACAATTCACAGATGGGCCAATTATAATCATACGAACAGAATTTGGTAGCGCTGCGTGATGCTTAACTGGTTCTTGTTTCCTTGTTGCAGAAAAGTCAGTGATTTTTATTAGAATAATATAAAATAAATATGGATTTATATTGTGTGAAATGCAGGGCGCGTACGCCAACAAGTGATCTAACAACCATTACAACAAAAAATAATAGATCTGCGGTTACGGGCAAGTGTGAGCGATGCGGTACAAAAAAGTTCAAATTTATCTCCCTGACTCCGTGAGGTGGTAAGTCAGCACCAAAACCAAAGTCAAAACCAAAGTCAAAGCCAGCATCAAGTAAAAAAAAAAAGGCGGTGATATTGCCGCAAAATTAGGAAAACTTCCAGGAGCTCCGTGGGCTAAATACCCAGGAGAAAAAACATTTTCCAGGATATAATTACTGTGGTCCTGGAACCAGACTTGATATCAGACTTGATGACCAAGACCAATCAAACCCAGGTGAGTATCCGATAAACGCTATCGATAAAGCGTGTCATGCGCATGATGTAGCTTATAAAAGTAAAAATCTACAAGATAGGCATCTCGCGGATGTGAAATTAATTCACGCGTTAAATTCCATCACTGATAAATCTTTCAAGGAGAGGTTAGCTAGTTGGTTAATAAAATCTGCGATGAAATCTAAGCTTGTATTAGGTGCTGGTAATTAATTATAATGGAGTCGATTTATTATTCCCCAAGAGGATACTGGAAGGGTAACGCAGCAATTAGCAAACTTGCCAGTGCAGCAAAAGTCACACGTGATACTGCAGCAGATTGGTTATCCAAACAGGCAATATGGCAAATTTATCTACCGCGTCCTAAGAAAATTATTTTTGCACAGTTAGTGTGCCAAATGAAGTTCATCAGGCTGATATATTATTTCTACCACATGATACCGTTCGTCGTCGAACATACAAGTACGCGTTAACTGTAGTTGATGTTGCAAGTAAATACAAAGATGCAGAACCGTTACCGACTAAAACAGCATCTGAGGTTGCTTCTGCTTTTGAACGAATTTATCAACGAGGTGGTCTACGATGGCCAAATCTATTACAAGTTGATCCTGGCAAAGAATTTCAGGGTGCAGTATCATCGCTGATGAAGCAACATAATATCACCATCAGGCGAGGACATATTGAGATTCATCGTGATCAGGCAATTGTTGAGCGATTTAATCGAACACTTGCTGAGCGGTTATTTGGATATCAGTACGCGAAGGAATTCATTCAGGACAAGAGATCTCGCGAATGGGTTGCAAGATTACCAAGCGTGATAACTGCATTAAATAATGAAATAACTCGAACAACCAACATGAAACCTATAAACGCAATTACCAAAAAAAATATACCCGTACAACGACGTGATTTTTCAACACAACCAATACTGGGCGATGTCACTGTGAGATATTTATATGAACCAGGTGAACCTGAAGGTGGTAAAAAAAGAGCGACTGATCCTATCTGGAGTATTACCACACACAAGATATCTAACATAACTAGATCCACTGGTAGACCAGCAATCTACAGGCTGGATTCAACTGCTCCTCAACGTGGATTCACACGTGAACAATTACAAGTAATTCCCGAGGACACACAATTACCGCCCAGATCACTTAACTAGCACCAAAAGTGTTGGCACCTCTACGTCGATTACACTCAAGACAGGTCAGCATCACATTTTGTCGTGTATGACCGCGACTATTATCTTTTCTATCTAGGGTGAATTGTCTTGGATTATTACTCGAATACTGCCATAACATTATACAATTACAGCTCGATTATTTTTTTTTTGTCACTCTGTTTGTAACCGGCGAGTTTTTTTCTTATTATATCGACTTGACATTTATCGTTGTCATCAGCCATTGACTCATCCATGACAATTCTCCGCAGTTGAGAAAATCTTCTGACTCTGGACACAGCTAAGTAAACTAAGTTTGACCACTCGATTCGATCATCAACGATCCAAACAATTGTATCAGTAATAGTCAGTCCTTGAGAGGAATGAATCGTCATTGCGTATCCTAGCGTCCACGGGGAATTATCAGCGCGCAATGCATCTTCAACAACATTGACAATATCATTTAATACTAAATTCTGTTTTTCGGTCTGTCCTGGTATATCAACGTCAATATGTTGTAGTCGTGTATCAGCTGGTCTATAACACAACGGCACTGGCAACATTGGAAATTTCTCGCGTTGTAATTGAAATAGCTGCTGTTGAAGTGTGTCTCTATCTTTCTACTTGCCACTATCAAATCGTTTGCTTTCCACGTTTTCCAAAAGTCGCTCATTGAAGTCTCTGAAATTATTTTACGCATAATTTCACATTGAGTTTTATTCGGTTGTAATCTGATTAATGTTTTAAATTCCTTCAACGTTGCATCAAGAGATCTATGATCATCAGACACTTCTTCAACGTAGTCAACAAAATCTTTTAACCACAAATGCGGAGATGGACCAACAAAAGGTGGTGGCTGACCGTGATCACCGCACATAATGACTGCAGTATTTTTTGTTAGCAGCCAATCAAGAAATGTTTTTAATGTTTCTAACGGCACTGTGCACACTTCATCCCAAATAATAATCCTCGGAATGTATTTTGTTCCCATTCGGTCAGGAGTCCACACATCACCGCTGTATTTGAAAAAGCTGTAATAAGTACAAGAATTGACTCCTCGTTGTTTCATCTCCCTGGCGAGTCTGTGTGTTGATGTTAGCACAATCATATCTGAATTTCGAAATAATTCAATCGCTCGAGTTGTCTTACCAGAACCACCCGGTCCGTTCAAATAAACGGTTTTGTATCTGGTGATTGGATCATTCACAGACGGCGCCAACGACACTTCCGATAATTCTGATTTACAATAATTATCTTTAATCGCAACATCAGCGTATTCACAATATCCATGTAACATTTCCTTTTTTATTCTCCATGAACTCCATTATTCATCATTGCTTGTAAAACGAGCCAGTGATTCTGAATATCTTTTATTCAAGTAAAATGAATCCGTGGCAACTCTAACTGCAGTGTCGGGAAATCTATTTATCATTGATAGCAAATTTATAGAAACATAAGCCAGCATCGAAGATCTTAAATGTGTGTACTGAGGTGATTCTCCATTAATGTAACTAACAATTGTGCCCAACCGTGTTCCGTCAGACAAGAAAGCGTCCTCCCCATTACAAAGTGTCTTTTTTGCAACGGTGTCAGCAGTTATAAAATTTAATTCAGCATCATCCATAATTAATCGTGAATGATGCCGTGTATGATCATGTGTACCACCTTGAGTAAATTTACCGATTATTCTTCTACCGAGATCTTTTGCTGTTTTTTCACTGTTGCTGAGTTTAATCTTAAGAATATTAGGAGCGTTATTGTTAATGACATCAACAGGAGTATTTGGACATTCTCGCTTATATTCTTCAATGACTTCATCGAGACTGATACTCTCCCGTGTTGGTTACCAAACTTCGGTCTGAGCCCTATGTGATATAATCGCTTCACTGACCGTCAACGACGTCAGTATTTTACTGTCAAGCATGTATCGTAATAACACTATCGGCACCCAGCGTTTTTCACTAAGATGTCTGCCAAACCAAACATAACAAATCGGATGAAGATTTTTAGCGAATTCAAACGATGTTACGTAAGCAAATCCCGTCAGATCAAAATCGGGTAATGGGCCATTAATAGCAACTCGCGTCATTTCATGACAAGGGTGTCCAAATCGCGCAAAATATCCATTACACTCGCCCATCCCAAGAAAACTTCCTGGATAACACGCAACCATGTCAACAGAAATAATATCCTTGTGGTCATATTTGGTATTCCATAATCCACCGTGTCCGTATTCGACGCAACTCAACTGAACATCTTCAAGGAACTCAGCGCGTGTTGGCGACCATGAATTTTTTTTTTCGAGCAGCGTGGGCAGCAACTGACGGAACTGTAAAACAATTAGTTAATAACTGCTCGGTGTTTTCTGAATATGTTTGTGCGAGTTTGTTCATTTCTTCATGCATAGATTCTTTACGATATATTTCACCGTTAGGTCTTACAAATTGATCATACTGGCCATTTTCGGAACTTTTAAATAACCACACTGATACTGGATCGGTTTTACTTATTTGATAACAAAATCAAACATATTTTTACCAGAGTTCTCTGGCGGGTAATATTTCACGACGCGATGCCGCGGAAATATTGTTACCGCGGATGTCCAAGCGTGAGCGTTATGATCGATAATTTCAATTGGTGTACCTTTTGATTTATTTACTGATTCATGTAAGATTTCTCCCGTTAACGTTTTTACTATCCCTGGAAATTTTAATTTACTTGATAATTCAACGACATCGTCTATTGACGCACCATCATCACCGATTAGTTCAGCCCACGCTGATATTATTTCACGTCGCCGATCAGTTAAACCGTTTCCACGTTTTGCGTTTTTGAAATGTTCGATAAAACGTTCAGCTACACAATTTATTCGCGCATGCTCATTTTGCGAAGTCTCCCTTTGTTCGGGTTTTTTATTTGATAGATTCCATAATAGACCACTGTTACAGGATACGTTTTAACATAATAAAATTTGTCAATTCCAGTTCATGCTCCTGGTCTTGTATTTGCATCCAATACGACAAATTGTCTATCTGCATCAGGAACATAATCAGTTTTGTCACGGATAATCCAATTACCTTCCACCTGCACGATAAACTTTATTTTAATAAAATATTTTTAGTGAGATAATCGATAATCGTTTTCGCTCGTGTATTATTCATTGCAGCATCAACGACGACCACGTCGTCGTGCATAATTCTAAAAGTTGACCATACGTGAGATGCTCTATGGACGAAAAATTCTTTTTTGGCATCTCTGATAGTATCAATCAGATCAGTCAGGGCTCGTCTCCGCGAGTCAAGGGTTAGTCTGTCAAGATCGAATCTAAAAGCTTTCCAGGGCTTGATTGCAGATAATCTTTCAAATCCCTCCATATTATATTTGAGACAAACATTTAAATAAGAAATATTATATATATACTATTATTTAAGGTGGGTCGTGGGCAGTTTTGTCGTCCTCGGGCTGGTTTCGTAGGCAGATGAAAGCTTCGTGGGCAGATGGAAATCTGCCCACGAAGCACGTCGTCCTTTTCTGCACTCTTGCCACAAATATTAATAAAATAAATGCATATTTACGCTGCTGAATGTTAAATATTCGATAAATATTCATCTGCAAAATAAATAATTGCCTTTTTACCTATTTATTTCCATTTTTTCATTAATGAATTAAATTGAATAGCACAACTTGAGTTACCTCCCATTATATACAAGCATTTCTTGCAGCGTAAAAATAGATTGACCCGGAAGTAGTATGTTTCAAATTTACTGCCCATGATGACAGGGGGTCGTTACAAAGAAAATTAAGGGATGGGGTTCTAACCTGTAACAATATAATATGTTAATTTTGTTACAGGTTAGAACCCACATCTGTTGATTTTCTTTGTAACGAGCCACTGTGCCCGTGATTATTATTGTGAGAGATCACAACTGCCCGGGAACCAGGATGTGGAGTGAATAATCTGCCAATGTCGTCAACAAGCACCATACATATATATTATTTATTATGATATCTAACAAGTTTTCAATAATGCTAATTAGTAACATTATAATGAGTGAGCTGTTATATGTCTTTCGAAATACCTCTATTCACTATTGCTGGTCTTGAGCCCAAACTAAGAGGATTGTGGCTATCATTAGAAATACAAGTGATACCATTTATTTAAATCCAGGCTTAGTAAGTTCACAACTTCACTTAAGTTCATATTATATGCTGCTGCATTTTCTTCTCTCAGTCTGCCATTAACAACAACAACAAAAAGAAAAATGGTGTTTACTCAGAATTTGTTCCTATATTTATCAAAAAATTTGTTTTGGAACAGATTTTGTTGGAAAAGCTGAAAGAATAAAATTGGGGGAAAATCATGATGGTATAATAATACAATTGTTTACTTCTAATAAAAGAATACTATATTTAGTGTACAACATCCTTGCAATAATTAATTGGCATTGTGAATATGCAGAACCCCAATTATTTAATGAACATGTACTGTTTAAGGTACAAAACTGTTTTGCATACTTCATAACTTATTTCTCTAATAGTGCAAATAATAGGAGACAGAAGACATTTAGAAAGAATGAATTTGTCAAAATAAGTTAAATATCAAGATTAGTTTAATGGACGTTTGAAAATTTACTATTAAAGTAAAATTGCCTATTTTTGAGAGAAAAATCCTAATAGTAATACATGTACTTTTATTTAAATTAGCAGTAATGTAGAGGATGCTGGTTTATTTATGAAATATACCATAAACGTGTGTTTCATGTTCATTACTCCAAAGTAAAATACCCAATAACCACCTCAGAAAATCAGTAATGACATATTCATGTAAAACACAATTCTAAAAAAGTGTTGGAGATGCAGTTATCAGCTGTGAGTCACATAGCTAATACATGTTGAGTAGCAGACTGGATGCTTGGTATGGTAGGAATTGCATTTGCCTTGTCAGAATAGTTGGTAAAGATTTTAAGAGGACTTCCTGGTTGGAAAAAAAGTGAATTGGAGAAATGTATTATATTTTTCATCGTATGTGTCCTTGTTTCACTTCATTAATAATAATGATATGACTTTTGACAAATCTTTTTGTCTGCGTGACTCAATGCTGATAAGTGTAAAAAAATGTCGAGGCTGCGATAGATGTGTCCTCTGTAGAAATGGGTGTTTGTTAAACTAGGTCGAAATTAGGTAGTGTAAAAATAGGAAGTGGAACAATACACAACATGGAAAAGGCTCGCTGTGGAAGACATTGGGCGGACATACTGACACATCAAGATGTACTTAATAAGATTCATACACATATTATATACTGTTGTATAGCACTCCTTGTATGCTTCATATTTATACTATTAACATTGAAGTTTGTGGTACCGAGGCAAACGACAATGGTAGATGCACGTATCAAGGATATGAAGATCGGTAAATTCACAACCGATACAGAGTCAAAAATACCAAAAATTTTCATATTGCATTTTCTTACATTTCTACTATCACAGATCGATTTAGACTGATGCGAAACCTATCAATTTATATCAAATTTGTCAAAATCGGGGTTTATTTACTATTGTTATGAGTTATTCACCTGTATGGAAAACGATCGTATAGGAAGACATTAGGCGAAATGGCAGACAAAGGAAGACATACTTAATAAGATACATACACATACTATTTACAGTTGTACGGCTTTAATTATATGCTTTAGATACATAGCAATAGCATCGAAATATGTAGTACGATCGCAAAACGTCAATGGTAGATTCACGTAGCAAGGATATGAAGATCGCTAAAGTCGCACCCGATATTCAGTAAAAAGAACAAAACCTTCTATTTTGCATTTTCACACATGTCTATTGGCACAGATCGATTTAGTATGATTAGAAACATATCAATTAAAATCAAATTTGTCATCTGATATCAAATGTGTCAAAACCGTTGTTTTTGCGATTGTTATGACTTATTCGCCCATATGAAAATCTTTCGTATAGGTCGGATCTAGGCGCACGGACAGACAAATAAAGACGTGCTTATTAAGATATATACACACATTTTATAATATTGTATAGTTTTAATTCTATACTTTAGATCTCTAATATTAGCATCGAAGTATGTGCTACAATCACAAAACGGGAAGGGTGTATTAAAGTAGCAAGGATATGAAGATCGGTAAAGTCGCACCCGATATTCCGTAAAAAGTGGAACTTTTTTATTTTGTATTTTCACACACGTCTATTGGCACAAAGATACATACACATATTATTTAATGTTGTACATCTTTAATTATATGCTTCAAATCTATAGTATTAGCATCCAAGTATGTGCTACTATCGCAAAACGGGAACGGTAGATGCACATATCAAGGATATGAAGATCGGTAAAGTCGCAAGCAGTAATGAGTCATAAATACCAACTTTTTTATTATTAATTTTCTCGACTTTTTTTGGCACAGATCGATTTAAACTGATGAGAAACCTATACATTGATATTATATATGTCGAAATATATGGTTGTTTAAGATTGGTACAACTAATTTACCTATATGGAAAATGTTTGTTTTGGAAGGCATTTGGCGCACGGAAAGACAAATGAAGACGAACTTAATAATATATGTAAACATGTTATATGCTGTTGTTTAGCTTTAATTTTATGCTTGAAATCAGTAGTATTTAATTCCATCATCGTTTAACAAAACTTCTTTTCTTATCCTCTCTAAATCAACTTTTGTTGACCAAAGACAATACATTTTATAAGCAAGGCAGAACACAAAATCACATTGCCCATCCACGAGTACAATGAAAATATGTAAACAAAAATAGTTAATAAAATTCCAAGGTATGTATATATTGTAATATATTTTGGAGTATGCGCATTTGTTTACAGCTCTCCATTTTAAGGATTCCTTATATACTTGCTTGAATATGGGAAGTCGGTGCTGGGATTATAGTCTTTAGACCGAAAAAATTAGTCAATTACTAGGGGCAAACGTTACGGAGTGAAGTGTAAGTGAGTTTCAGGATGACATGGTTTACTTTTGGTGAAATCAGGTCAAAGCCGCATGAGTGTCCCTGTCACTCAGTAGTCCCTATTCAAATCTAATTGCGTGAATTAATTTTGTGACTCCAGGTGCAGTATTTATGACTGGAGATTGGTAAATTATACAATGGAATCAACAGGAAAGGACTGTTCCGCCGTCGGCAGGCGCCATTTATTGTTGCTGTGGTGGTAAATATGTTACAAAGTTACAGTCGAAATGAAGCTAAAAATCATGATTTAAATGGCCTAAGGTGTTGTAGTAAAAACGGTTCCCTGTATTAGGTTGTTGAGTTGTATAGTTTCACGGCATGAAATACTGGCGGTAAGTTACGGAAAGTTAACGAAGAGAAGCTTTGCAGTTGTGACCTTGACATACAATTGGGAAGTTGGGATTTGTGGTCATGTATTAATTAGAGTAACATTATTGATAGAATGGACGCGTTGGACTTTCCAGTTTGCAGAAGTAGTTGTACAGGATTCCTTTGAATCAGGGGAAACTTATGACTCGTAGCGGGATTCGCGCAAGGGCTTGGCATCGCTCGGTCAAGAAACCCCTTTGGTTGATACAATATTTCTTGCGTGAGCATAATGCAAATATGTATACTGGCTTGCACTGTTTTCAGCTATGATGTACGATGTTGAGATCTCAGTCGGTCAGGATATTCTTTAACAACGGTATCTTTTATCCTAACACGTCTTTCAATACGGTTCCATTTCAATACGGTACCATTTACCCCTTACAATAAAGTATATCAGTTGGAGGTTGAGGATGAACTAATCGATATTGAATTTCTCTAAGTACTGTTTGGTCAATGTTCGGATCTCATTATCTTGTTATTGCAAAAAATATATATTGGTTATAATCAATTACACCTTTAGTTTTATGATTATTTAGACATTCTATATAAATCTAGCATGGTATTAGTTAATATTTCGACGATATTGTTATATGTGACCAGTACATTTGAACAGGTATGATTATAAACAGTAAAATTAGGCATTTAAACTGTAGGAAAAAAATTCTACTGAAAAATGTTTCATCAGCATAAAAAACTAATGATTGTCAAATCCGAGACTAGACAACATTTTATAGTACCTATAGTTGCTCTTTTCAGCCCAAGTCCTCACGTAATGGCTTTTTTTAGTAGATATTTGAATTCACTTGCTTGTTTTTGTGGGTTTTTTTTTTTGCTACCACACAAAATGCGCATGCGCGGAATTTAATTTCCGTTGCCATGACGTATAAAAGTTACCATGCACCAACATTTTTCTTTTTACATCAGATTTGCATAACATGATTAAAAGTAGTTATACTTGAACAAAAAGAACCAAAAAAAACCTATCAAGTGTACAGAAAAAAATAATTTAATTTCTCGAAATAAAAGTATACATCACTGTTACTTAGCTACGATTTTCCACCTATAGAGGACGCCAGCAGGAAATGACGTACATTTATCCTCACAAGACGAAGTACTGGGGGGGGGGGGGGGAACCAGACAGATCCCCCCCCCACTTTTCCAAAAAATTATAGTGTTTTATGTGTATTTATCCCCCCCCCCCCGTGTTGTATGTTTTATATTATGCAAAAGAATTTAGGTCAAAAAAATTTAATTCTAATTTCCCTATACTCTTGGTTGACCTTGGCTAGAGGTCGCCTATATCCCGTGTGTGCTATATGTATATATGCTATAGTTTGTGTATGCTATATTTTGCTTCCATGTTGGGATAGCCTATATTTGTTTCCCAAATCTCCCCAGTAATCTTAGGACCTTATAATCGGATCAAGAAAAGGTTTATTTTTATTTATTTAATATATTTTTGAATTTTGGCGAGGTAACGGTGTATTATAATTTAATTAAGAAAAAAAAACCTAATGTGTTCTGTGTGCAAATATATTGTCATTATTCACATATTGGATTTGTAAATTGAAATCCGCTGTACTCGAGTTGGAGTCCATACACTTTTTTATTTGCTTGTATTTCCCACCTAGAGTTAGGCCGTCTCAAATTATTTATTGGATTTCTGCCAGAATCTCCAAAAATGGTTGTTCTTCCCCCCCCCCCCACACACAGTGGCGATTTACCGTGCAGTGAGAGAGCTGTACATTTAGAGCGAATAGAATTAGAAGAGAACTTGTTAGATCCTTTGTTTTCGTGTTTGTATGTAAAGTTTCCTATATGGGGTGTTTTCCCAGACTCTTTCATAGCCCCATGACGTCATTATCTCGTACTTTTCCCATATAGTTTCTCTGTCCCGATAATTAAGATTTGTGATAGGTTGCGTAATATAATTAAAGTTTATTTAATTATTTAATTTTAATTTTAATGGATAATAAAAAGAAACTGAAGCTTTTTAAGAAAATTTATAAGAAATTAAAAGGTTGGCGGCTACAGCAGATTCCAATCCGGGGTGGGGGTATGGGGGCAAGGGTTCACTTTGTGGTGGTCCCCTTTAAGGGGAGACTATCCATTGCCCCATTTCCCTCCCCTTCTTTTCACCCTTTGCAGCCCCGTCCCTCCCATTCACAAATCTTAATAGAAGTTCTTTTTTTCTAATTAATTTGAAAGGATTACAAAAAAATTGGCCTATTCATTTTTTTTATGTTTATGACTTGGTCACACGCCATCATGGTTTTAGTTATGTAATCTGTTATTTTTCCCATTAAATTTTTGTTAAAGTTGCCGTCTTGATATAAAATTTGGTTTCGTCTGTATTTTTATTTCTTGGATATCTCCATAATTAACTGTATCCTGTCTTGTTTCCTAAACTCGCACTGTGCTATCGCATGATATTTTGTGAAGTTCGCACATTTGCACATGAGATATTTTACATGTATGCGTATCATTCTCCTTCGGAGTGCTACTTTACCAGTCAGCCATATGTCGTGTAGATATTTGAATATCAAGCTTTGTATTTTTGGAGAGCCGATGTTGGTCCAGTACCTCCAAGGTCTGTCCCAATTAATCGAGATATTTCCTCCTCTACTTTATTTTTAATTTTAGAGGTTAAATTTTCCCTTATCCAATTATATGTTTCCTTAGTTTCAGTTCCCCAAAGTTCCTCATTTTCCCTATATTTACATAAAAGTTCCTTTATACTTCTAAAGGTCCTTGGTTTTTCTAGTCTTTTTACCAGTTTATTATTTTTGTAGATGTCACTTATGTTTTTCATGCTAAAACCAAACCAGTAAATGTATAAAACTTCCTAAGGGGTTTTGGGTTGGATATTTACTTCTTTTACATTATAAATTAAATACTAGAGAGGAGGCCTAACTCGAATCGGGAGAAACACAAATAAATAAAGAAAGAAAGTGCGGACCCTGACTCAAATACAGCCTGCCTCATTTTGAAAATAGACTTTAATGTGAGAAACGCCACACCATAGTCACTCACATGAAACAGTAGGTTTTATTTTAATTTCAACTGGTAGTATACCGTTCATCTCGCCGGAATTCTAAATTGCAAATTAATTCAAAAGCAACTAAATTTATACCAGGACAAACAAATAAATTTGAAAAGTCCATAGAAAAATATATATTAAGACAACAGGGACAAATTTGACATAGTTTTGCTGTCCCTACACACAGACTATATAGCATACACACACCATAGCATTGATACACATAGCATACACGGAACATAGGAAATCCTTGGCAAAGATCACTAAAAATCAAGGATATGAAATCTGAAAATGGGAATAAGACCCATGTTTCAGACTACTACCCTTTATAAAACACTAGGACTAATTATAAACTAAAAGTTTGATCAAAATTCCTTTTTGTTAAACTTTAAACAAGCACACACATCTTGAGGTATACAAGAGTACATGAAAACACTTTTTTTTGGGGGGGGGGCATCTGTCTGGTGCCCCCCCCCCAAAAAAAATAAATAAATAATAATACTTTCGTAACCCATACTAGCGAAAGATTATCATTTGCACTCACATTGTATGTTCTTTAAAATAATGATATTTTTTTATTTGCGAGATATCGTCGTATAGTTAACCTGATACAATACAATCTTGATCCGTTTGCACCTTGTAACTTATCATGCGTGAATGGCAAGCGCCTTCAAGCAATCTGGTGATATTTTCGTCTCTTTTGCGATATTTTTTTTATCTGACATTAGCGATACACACACAGTAAGGATGCATACGCATGCCGGCATCCGCTACATTTACGGAGTTCGTTGATATATTTTGTTCTGTAAATTTCGCATGATGAAAAAGGAAGGAATACATTATAACAATGCAAGGTTAGTTTCTTTTATTTTATTTTCAATCAATTGTTTGTTTATTGTACCGTGCCGGGGTGGGGGGGTGGGGTGGGGGGTGGGGGCACAAATTCAACACAAAATTAGTTCCTTTCTTATCTGCATGGAATAATGGAGCAAATATGATTGACGATATTGACTAGTAATAACAAGCTTTCAATTTACGCGCGCACACACGAAGACAACTTGAAAAATAGAAACAAACAATAAAATTAACTGGTAACTTCGCACTTGCTCAAGGCTTTGTAGTTACAATGGGGGGGGGGTATTTTCTGTGCTATTCTCTGGTTAGGCATGACTATTTCGCAGAAATACAAACAAATCTTTTGAGATGAGCATAAAAGACAATTATTTCTTTTCCTCCATACATTTACGGTGTTCTCAAAGGACCCACATATTTAGGTAAAATTATGACCGTTACCAGGCGTTACTGAGTTGAAAAGATGCCGAGTAAACTTAGGAATTACGCCACGTACAATGTATAAACAACACTTGGCAACTTTTAATGATTAAAGTTGGTGTTTTTATTTATTTACTTATTTATTTAGTTATCAGAACTCTTTCAGAATAGCAATGTAATTGCCGATTATACAGCTCGCCTCTAAGAAGATTTTCGTAGTTTCCAACTGCCATGCATAAAGTAAGTTTATGCCAAAGTGATCGTGACCTACAAAATGTTGGCCATTGTCACAGGGCATAACATTCATAAAACAATAAAGAGCATTCCTTTTTGTTTTATCAAAGCAGCGGAACCATAATGAGTTGATAAAACACAAGGATATTTGTTGTTGTTTTGCAAACCATTGCTAATAAAATCAGCTTCAGAAACTATTATTATTGTCCGCCCTAGAGGAAAGATTTTACAAGGTGGAAATCACTGACTGTCAGTATCCCTGGAATGACAACCAGTATGACAACTCTAACTAGTTTGTGCATCAGTAAATAATCTTGAGTAGCCACTGCACCTGAAATGCATGCAGTCCATTCATCGAATACCTCCTATTCATTCATTGTATAATACACATTTTACTTACTAAGAATACCCTATCACAGTATAAATGTTTAGTCATAAATCGGGAAAGTTTACAACTGGATATGCATATTTATTTCTATTTTAACCGTACTGTCATAAAGGTACTTCTGTGGAGGCTAATGTGTATATGTCATGATGAAAGCTTATGTCATCAATAGTTTTCTTTCTTTGCTCTTTACAAAAAATCAAAATAATAAGACTTTCGTTCATCATTTGTTAGATTTCATATTTTCTTGAGAATTTTTTTAAAAATGTATCTGGAAAGTAAACATAAAAAATACGATAATTTAAAAAATGAAATTTGGGTCTCCATCTAAAGAATTTATATATTCTTAGTTACTACTCAGTAATTTTTAATTATTCATAAATGAATGTAAGAGAAATTAGTTTTACAGTGTAAAAGTGCGAGTTTGATCCATTTACAGAAGGGTTTACTTGCTATTCTCTTTGTATAATTCTCCCAGCTTTAAACTGCAGATACAGAGCATTACATAAGACAGCGAATTTCAGTCTTAACCTAAAGCTCGATGCTGGAGAAGAGGTCACTAAATTACCGTTTCCATAGTTACACACTGATCAGATAGAGCAGTCTCCCGCATGTATCATTCCCTATGATTAGAGGCCAAGTAAACTGCCTTCATTTCATGAGCTATACTAGTGTAGTATAGATGAAATAAGTTTTAAATTGCAAAAGCTGTCTCTTTTGTAACCAAAGTGCAAATCAATAAAGGAATATAATGACATGTAAAATTACATGAACAACAATGAAGGATCTTTAAAGAGAGTCGCAAAAGATTGAGACTATTTAACGAATTTCATAAATTTCATTTTAAATAATCTTAAATGTAAGATTATGTTATGTGTATCACATGACAGAAATGATATTCAAAAAAAAGCATAAAAATAGGTTACATAATTGACTTTAAATTACATTCGTCATTACACCTTCAATTCATATGTCGTCATGCCGGCATTTGCTGAGTTACTGGGTGTTATTAAACGTATCATATAGTTACGTATGATACTGGAAAATATCATATGGGTATATTAATCTTAAGAGGAGCCACATTGGTTCAGTGGTTAGCGTCTCAAACCTGCGACCGAAAGGATGCAGGTTCAAACCCTGCCATCGGATCAAATCCTCGACCTTATTGGAAAATAATGAGATAACAAGTACATTCTACAAAGACATGGAACCTATTACCTCCACTGAAACGTACGAAATGATCATCTAAATTTGCAACAAGTGATCAGGAGAAGTGCGACCTGTTGAACTCGCAAGTTTGATATGTTACACGTTTAAAAAAATTATGATAAGAGTTACCGCATTTTGAAGTTAGAAATCAAACTTTTATTTCTGCCATCATTATATATAAACAAGAAATTATAGATGTAATAACTAGTCTTGACCTAAACAAAACCGCTGGAACCAATCCAATAAGTAATAAACTTGTACAAGTATAGTTGAGGAAATGTATGTTCCATTGCAAATACTTTTAAATAAATCACTCCCAGCCAGCGTGTTCCCAACACAGTGCAAGCTAGCGTATGACATACCGATGTATAAGAAAGGAGATAAAACACCACCGTCTAAATACAGACTAATTGTTGACTTCGGCTAAATTATATACACTATTCATAAGTCCAACCTTAGAATATGCTTCTGGAGTCTGGGATAATTGCTCTATTGAAGATTCGGAAAGATCAGAATAAGGGGGGGGGGGGGGAAATCAGATGGAAGATGCACGGATCGTTCCAGATCTATACCCATTAATTCTTCTAGATAGTCTCTTTATGCGGAAACTGTTTGGTTTGCACAACGAAGGAAAAGGAAGAGATTATGCATTATGTATTCGATTATAAATACTCAAGTACCTAACTATTTAAGCGAACTTCTTCCACAAAGGAGATATGAGGCATCTAATTATCGTCTACGTTACTCTCAAAGTATCACACCAATCTCTACCAAACTTTATATTTTCACACGACCTTTTACCATATACGATTCGTCTTTAGAACTCTCTCCCTGATGATATCCGAAATCCTCCAAATCTTTCTATTTTTAAGAAACGTTTCTCTAATTTAACTAACAGGTCATCACACAAGCAGAAAGACATTTTTTTGTTGGTGGGTAGTCACGTCACTTTTCAATGATAAATCTAGACTTAACCAAGAAGTGTGTTGAAAGGTAGAGCGAAAGAGCTGGGATCTTTGGCATTAGGTAAGGAGCAATAGACAAAGTGTTCAACTTCTTCATTATCATAAGCACATGCACACGTGAAAGAGTTAACTAAATTCACCATGTAAAGGTCGGATTTCAGGAGACTACCTGCTTGTCTAAGTTTAGTATGTAGGATATTAAGATGACATTTGTCAGTAGCATAATTTTAGCGTGATGACCCGTTAGTTGAATTAGAAAAACGTTTCTTAAAAACAGAAAGATTTGGAGGATGAGAAACCTATAAATTGATATCAAATGTGTTAACATCGGTGGTTCTTTACAATTGGCATGACTTATTTGATTATATACAAACCATCAAAAAACGGCAAGGGTAGAAGCGGGTAGCAAAGATATGAAGATCGGTAAGTCGCAAGCAATACCGAGACAAAAAAGGCAACTTTCAAGGTAGCATTTTCACACATTTATATTGACACGGGTCGTTTTAGACTAATGAGAAACCAATAAATGGATATCAAATATGTTCAAATCTTTGGGGTTTTTTTTACGATTAACATGACATATTTAGCCTTATAGAAAACGACCATGTTGCAAGGATATAGGCGCACGGACAGAGAAATGAAGATGTACTTAATAAGATACATACACATAATTTTTACTGTTTTATTGCTTAAGTATATGCTTCATATCATTAGTATCAGCATCGAGGTATGTGATACCATCGCAAAACAGCAATGGTAGAGGCACGTAACAAGGATATTAAGTTTGGTAATGGTAAAGTCGCAAAGGATACTGGGTGAAATATATAAACTTTTCTAGGTTGCATTTTCACACATTTCTGTAGGCATATATCAATTTAGACTGATGAGAAACCTATCAAATAATACCAGATTTGTCAAAATCTTTGTGTGCTTACGATTGGCATGACTTATTCGACTCTAAGATAAACGTTCGTGTTGTAAAGATCTAGGAGCACTAACATTCAAATGATTATCATCGAATTATATGGTACCATCTCAAAGCGGCAAGGGTAGAGGCACGTAGGTAGGATATGATGATCCGTTGATGATCCGTAATATCGCAAGCGACACCGAGTAAAAAATATCAACTTTTTTACTTGCATTTTCACACATTTATATATTTCACAGATCAATTTAGACTGATGAGAAACCTATCAATTGATATCAGATAGGTCTAAATCGCGTTTTTAAAAAAAATTACTATTGTTATAACTTATTTGCCTATATGGGAAACGCTTATTGAGGAAGACATTGAGTGGACATACAGACACATAAAGATGTACTTTATAAGATGCATACACATATTATATACTGTTGTATAGCTTTCCCTATATGCTTCAAATCTGTACTATTAGCATTGAAGTAGGTGGTACCGTGGCAAACGGCAATGGTTGATGCACGTATCAAGGATATGAAGATGGTTAAAGTCGCAACCGATACCGAGCCAAACAAATAAACTTTTTTATTTTGCATTTTCGCACATTTATGTTGGCACAAATCGATTTAGACTGATGAGAAAATATCAACTGATATCAGATTTGTCTAAATCGGGGTTTATTTACTATTGTTATGACTTATTCACCTATATGGAAAATGATCGCATAGGAAGATCAAGGATAGAGGTACGTATCCAGGATATGAAGATTGGTAACGTCGCAAAGGATACGGGGTAAAATATACCTACTTTTCTAGGTTGCATTTTCACACATTTCTATAGGCATAGATCGATTTAGACTGATGAGAAACCTATCAATTAATATCAAATTTGTCAAAATCGTTCTTTGTTTGCGATTGGTATGACTTATTCGCCCATATGGAAAACGTTCGTATAGGTCAGATGTAGGCACACGGAAAGACAGATAAAGACGTGCTTAATAAGATACATACACATATTTTATAATCATGTACAGCTTTAATTTTATGCTTCAGATCTACAGTATTAGCATGGAAGTATGTGCGACCATCGCAGAACGGGAACGCTGTATGAACGTAGCAAGGATATGAAGATCAGTAAAGTCGAACCCAGTATTCAGTAAAAAGTACACTTTTTTGTATTTTGCATGTTCACACATGTCTATTGGCACAGATCGAGTTAGACTGATGAGAAACCTACATAATAATATGAAATTTGTAAAAATTGGTGTTTGTTTACTATTGGTATGACTTATTCGTTTATATCGAAACCGTTCGTATAGGAACGCATTGGGCGCACGAACATACATATGAAGACGTACCTAATAAGATACATACACATATTATTTACTGTTGTACAGCTTTAATTATATGCTTCAAATCTATAGTATTAGCATCCAATTATGTGCTACCATCCTAAACGGCAAGGGTGGAAGCATCAAGGATACGAAGATCGGTAAAGTCGCAAGCGACAATGAGTCACAAATAGCAACTTTTTTATTATTCATTTTCGTCATTTTATGTTTGTGTGTGTGTGTGTGTGTGTGGCATAGATCGATTTAAACTGATGAGAAACCTATAAATTGATATCAAATATGTCGAAATCGGTGGTCGTTTACGATTGGTACAACTTATTTACCTATGTGGAACATGTTCGTGTAGGAAGGCATTTGTCGCACGGTAAGACAAATGGAGGCGTACTTAATAAGATATATTAACATGTTATGCTGTTGTTTAGCTTTAGTTTTATGCTTGAAATCAGTAGTGTCAGCATCGAAGTATGTTGTAAACTCCACCTCCCCTTAGTATGCTACTGCAAGCACACTTTGTCAAATGCTAACAGGCACTAACTTTCTTGAAAATTATAATTATCAAAAAGATTCTGGATTCGTATATGATAACCTTATAATGCGCCTTCATTTTCCCTCAGGTAGGTCTCCAGGTCGAGTTGTCATGAACAACAGGAAACAATATCGTACATTCTTTGTTAAGCCATCGCTCCGGTGGTGCAGTGTCTCTACAGAGCGTCCGCCTTGGATGCGAGAGGTCGCGGATTTAAACCCCAACCGAATCATACTAAAGTAAAAATGGTACTAGCAGCTGCCTCTTTTGGCGCCCATCATTAAGAGGTTAGTTTTCGGATTGGTCGGCCTGTTGTCAGGATAATGTGATTGGGTGGGACAAAATGCTGTATGTTTGTGGCATGATGCCACATTGCTACACATCATTATAAACTGTCACAATGCAGACATGGTAGCGATATGATTGCATTTTTTTTTAAAGCTACGTAAAAAATTACACACACACACACACTTTGCTAGGGTATTTGCTATTTGAAGAGATGGAATCTTGTTCATATTTCAACCGCTTTGTATTAATGATCATCGCTGTGACCAACATATACGATAATAATACTCCCGATGATGATGATGATGGTTGCTGTTCATGATTTGTTTTATTACTACTGCTCCATGGGTATATTATATATCGAACTTGAAAACAGAAGTACTACCAGCAATAAAGCAACTTTGAAAACAAATCGCACTTAGTCGATATAAATATATATTGACATCAAAATGAACGTCATATGCTCTTGTGCAAATGTATCGAAATGAACTATCACAAGCTGGATTTTTATTTTATTTATTTATTTATTATTTTTTTTTTTTTTACATTTCTAAACCGAAATAAGTAGTACTTCAAGGTTCTGTCTATGGTATAAATATGTTCATGGACACTTTACCATTGTAACTTTAAGTGTATAGACTGCAAATACGATGAAGCACAAATCGAGGACGTCGAGTGGTAACATTGAAACAATATTACTACTTCGGTCCAGCAGGATAGCGACCTATATATGTATTCCTGCCCACTACCATGTAGGATGTATCAAACTGTATATTACTCAAGCGCTCTTTGTCGAGCGTGCTGGTGTGTGTGTAAAAAAAAATGGAATATAATAACTTTAACTGAAATATATACAATTAAATTCTATATAAAAGTGATGCGGCAACTGGGAGTAAAGCAAAAATGGAAGAAACAAACTTCCGGATCGCTACTATCAACAGTAATGGGATAGACAAAGCGAAAGCAGACAAAATAGCCAAAGAAACAAACTTTCATATAATAATGATACAAGAAACACACTATGGAATTAAGCCAGAATTCAAAATTTTAGTGGAAGACAAACTTAACGCAATAAAGATATGCAACAATTTTACAAATAATGATATTAGAGTGGGTTGCAACAATAATATTTTTTTAAAAAACAGGGAGTAAGCTAGGAAAGGTTTGAGGTGGGGGAATTTTTTTAAGGGACGGTTGCTACATGTTAAATTGTTTAATTGGCATATTTTAAATGTGTACATGCCAGCTAATAGAAATAAGAAATGAATTTTAAAGAAAACTTATATACCTACCTACAACAATATTCGATGGAAAATCTAATCATAGGGGGAGATTTCAACTGGGTAGGGGACGAAATTGACAGAACGACTGACCTAACAAGTGACAAAATATACCGAACTGAAATGGTAAATTTATTAAATAAACACAATGACATTCATAGAAAACTGAACATTTTAAGAAGAGAATTTACCTTTAACTATAAATAAAACCAGTCTAGCAGGATTTATACATTTTACGGGAATTTTTATGATCCATTAATATATATTAATACTGCAATAACCAACCAAAAACTATCAGGCCATTTCATGGTCACTATTGACTAAAAATGAAAAAAAAACAAATAGAAAAATATTGGCCAAGACTATGGAAACCAAATAATAAGATTTTAAATGACAAAGAATATGTCGAAATAATAAAATAAAAAAAGAAATTGAAACCTTCCAAAATGAAGAAAATATTAATATAATAATTGATTGGGATGTTTTGAAAAACATAATAAAAAGAATATCTATTCAGTACTCAAATAGAGGGCGGAAAAACAAAAAAGACAAACACGAACTCAAATTCGAACTAAGCAAAACTCAAATTCGAACTAAGCAAAACAACAAACGACGATGGAGAAAAAAAAACGATTGACAGACAAAATTAAAATCGTTGAAGAAGACGAAAATCAGGGGAGAATAATAAGGGCGGGAAAATTTACAGAGATCTACAACAAGGCAAAAAACGTATATAAACGAGAAGAATTTAGAAAAGGGGTGATACAGTTTTAAACAAAATCAAAATAAACAATGTAACCCATACTGTAAAAGAATATATCCTAAATAATATTTCCCAATATTATAAAGAACTATACACCACACAGAACATATACTTCAGCACAATCGACAGCTACTTAAAAAATGTCGACTGTGAGATGACATCAACAGTACATAGAGACCAATGTGATGACGTCATCTCAGATGAAGAAATCACAAAAAGTATATCTACACTCACAACAATCGCCAAGGAACGATGGACTCACCGTGGAATTCTACCAAAAGTTCCACGGTGAACTGACGCCGATCTTAAACGCTTTGTATAATAATATATTTTTAAGTAAAAATAAAATGACTAAATCTATGAGGGAGGGAGTTATCACAATTATATACAAAGGGAAAGGGGATAGAGACGAGATTAAAAACTGGAGGCCCATATCACTTTTAAACACGGACTATAAGATTTTAAGTAGGATTTTAACAAATAGAGTAACGGGTAGGATAAACAAAAATAATTAATGTAAATCAAACTTGTGGGGGAGGGATATACAAAACAATATTTTAAACATTAAAACTATAATTAACTACATAAATGAAACTGGTATGATGAGTGCTATGGTACTCTTCGACCAGGAGAAAGCTTTCGACCGATTTGAACAAAACTATATAAAGAATGTTTTTAAAAAGTTTGGTTTCAGACCCAATTTCCGAAATGGACCAAAATCCTACAAACTGGGATAATTTCATGTGTACAATTAAACGGGAAATGCACGAAAGAATTTGAAATACAACGATCAGTGAGACAAGGATGTCCACTATCAATGCTACAATACGTAATGGCAATAGAAATCCTAAGTCACACGATAAGAAACAACCCAGAAATACAAGCAGGGGCGTATTAACCATTAGGCAGACTAAGCACTTGCTTAGGGCACCAGGGCCAAAGGGGGCACCACAAAGTTGAGTAAAGGGTGAAAAGAAAAAAAAAGCGAATGAAAATTTGTAAAAAAAAAAAAAAAATGATAAATCTAGTGCCAACTGATCATAATATTCTGTTTTTTGATCATGGTACACCCTAGGGTTATCTTCCCAGGTGTACGTGGAAAGGAGGGGGGCACCAAGATTTGTCAATGCTTAGGGCACCAGTGAGCCTTAATCCGCCCCTGAATGCAAGGCATTCAAATACCAAACCAAAAAAGAATAAAAAATGCTCTAACATGCATATGATTGCACCAACTTTATAAGAGAGGGGAAATGCTGTAAGCATCTAGTAGAAGAATTTGACAAATTTGGTAAAGCGTCGGGTTCCAAAATAAACCACAACAAGCACGAAATCTTAAAAATAGTTAACTGGAGGGGCAACCACCCTGGATTGCCCCCCCCCCATACACACACACACACACACACACACACACACACACACACACCTACTGAGAGACACGGTAAAGGCTCTAAGGGTTTACTTTGGTATAAAAAAAAAGCGGTAGAAAACTATGAACATATTATCAACAAAATAAGAGAAAATTGGAAAATCTGGCCATGGCGCCATTACGTATCATGGAGCGGGCCCAAGTGGCCAAGACTTATTTATACTCAAATATTAACTACATAATTAAATCCATAGATATGGATAATACAATTTTAAACAAAACAGACAACGAAATAATAGATTATATATGGAATCATAAAATGCATTATGTAGAAAAAGAGACATTATATAGGGCCAAAAGGTAAAGGGGGCTTGGGGTTGTCGAGCCCCCTACTACTATAATTAACTAACATAATCAATAGATTAAAAAAATTGCAATCAGACCCGGTTACAGCGTGGGAAGCACTGTACATCTACTGGTTCGGCTTCACCTTGAGAAACCGACCAGATATATACAAACATAACAAATTAATATAAAAAATTGAAGTGCCACGAAAATTTAAACATATAAGAGAACTAATTTTAAAATATAGAGACAAAACAGATTTATGGAAAATGGAAATAAGTAAAAGTGACCCTTGGATTAGGGAGGAGGTAACCAAAAATATAAAATGTAGATTACAGCAGGACAACCGGGGGGGGGGGGTAAATTGGACAAAAACTTGGAAAAATTGGTGAAAATAAGATCTATCAAAACACAAAGTATAATTTTTTAAATACCTGCACAACACCTGGCTAACAGACGAAGAAGCTAACGTCGTATGCTCAGGATAATGCCGAAATGCCCTTTATGTAAAACAGCGAACTTCACCAAACTACATACGATTGCCCAATGTGAAAAAAATAAATATAATAAGATAAAGTTAATAATGGAAATTTGCAAAAAATATAAGTATAACAAAAATAACATTTTATTCATAGATGTAGACTACGAAAACAAAATCGTTCTAAAAATGTATAGACTATATAGTAACTACGATGATATTCTGTGGACAGGTGATAAAGATTTTTAAATAGGATACGTGGTAAAAATAAGAGTATTAACCACAATACGAACTCAATACGTCTTACGACGAACAGATACTTACCGTCAGGCTGATATAACGCAATTTATGTTGGAATTGGGGGAGAGAGGAATAGGTATGACATACCGAAGGGTCGCGTAGCGCAATTGCGAGCTGATGCCATACCCATACCCCTCCTCGCACCCCACAACAGCCATATTTTAAAGAAAATTTCAAATTATATTTCAAATATTTCAAAGAAACCCATATAACTTTTTTTTAAAGAGAAAAGGGAAGAAAGGAAGAAAGAAAACAATAAAAGAATTTTGTAATTTAATTTTTTTTTTCTATGAAAAAAAAATTCTAAAGACATATATAGTAAGGGATACAGGGAAAATATAAGGGGGAAGTAAATAGCGATGACATCATGGGGCTAAGTCACGTGGCGCTAAGCGAAGTGGACAGGCCCATCAAGAGTCTTTAAAAACACCCCATGTAGAACATAAACAGACAAAACAGAGACACAAGTACATACTGTATAACACTTAGTGTAAAACCCTACTAACTTCTTCTATATCTTAAAATCCATACAGCTCCCGCACTGCATGGTTGACCACTGCACAATAATATGGTCTCATAAATACGTTTGGATCTTCCAATAAAGCATAATCAGATAAACTAAATAAAGGAGGCCTAACGCGACCCAGGAGAAACACATAGAGAATAAAGAAGCGTGAACCTTGGAACGAGCGTAACATACCTATCAACATCTTTAAAACCTATTATGAGGAACGACACATATTATCACTCGAATAATAAAATGGGAAATTATTTTTTTTTAAAACAAAATCTAAATAGTACACCATTCCATCGTCAAAATTAGAAAACCATAAAATAAATTAAAAGATACAATATAACATCATAAAGGAAGAAATACAACTGGGAAAGATAGTTGATCTATACTTACTGTCTCAGACATAAAGAAAATATAGCATACATACAATATAGCACCATTACATATAGCAAACACTGAGACCTAGGCGACATATAGCAAAGGTCACAAAATATTTCAAGGGAAGGAACTTCGAGCAAGGTGAGGGAAACAAGACTCGGACGAACAACCCTTTAGATAACACTGGTCAACAGTGAAATCATTACTGACTTGAAAAGGCCCTAATCTGTAGTATTTTGGTGTGCCGAACACGAATATAACCGTGAAAAATTTGTATTGGCTCTCGTTTTGAAGATATTCATATACCTCATTTTCTATGTTTCACTGTGTAAATTTCTCCAGTAGGACTGCAGCAACATCCGGAATAATGATGTAACATTGCATAATACCATCATGCTCACATCATCCACAGTTGATTGCATCATTTTCTGATGCAATGCAATACTAATGCCATGCGGCTGCTGAAGTAAGTTGACGTCAGCAGTGTACTATACATGTGTAGGCCTATTATACTAATGCCAGGCGGCTGCTGAAGCTGACGTAAGCAGTGTACTATATAAAGCCCAATCAGATAGGTTCAGCATTTAAAATATTTTAGACGTTGTGCGAGACAGTTCAAGCTACTGTTACATAAAACTTATTATTTTATCCATTTACGTACAATAAAGAACAGTAATGCCTCGAAAGTGTGTTAATACCGCGGACAATTTTTGCTATATTTGTGGGGAAGTGACATTTGCCAACCAGAAGAAAAGTATCAATTCTCAAGTGAAGAAGGCATATCATCTTTACTTCGGATGCAAGGTTGGTGACCAAGACAAGCCTTGGGCTCCGCATATATGCTGTGCTACATGTACAACACAGCTTTCACAGTGGTTGAATTGCAAAAGGTCATCAATGCCGTTTGCAGTCCCAATGGTGTGGAGAGAGCCAAGCAACCACCTAAATGACTGTTACTTCTGCTTGGTTCCTCCTCTTTCCGGCGGAATAACGAAGCGAAAGAAGTCGAGAATAGTCTACCCAAACATTCCGTCTGCATTGAGACCAGTTCCACATGGTGAGGGACTTCCTATTCCAGAACCTCCAGCAGAATATTCTCTTGATTCATCTGACGAAGACAAAGGTGAGTCGACCTGTTCTTCTCCTGGTCCATCAGCATGCAGTGATCCAGATTTTCACTGTGGTGCATCATCAACCCCACACAGAATAACACAGGAAGAACTAAATGACCTGATTCGTGATTTGGACTTATCAAAGAACAAGGCAGAATTGCTAGGATCAAGACTCCAACAATGGAATCTTCTAGAAGAAGATGTCACAATTACTGCATATCGAAAGCGCCACCAGCAATTGGTGCCTTTCTTCAGAAAGGAAAGTAATATGATATTCTGTTCCGATATTGAGGGCCTCATGAATGCTTTAAAAATCACTCATGACCCACAAGAATGGAGACTATTTGTGGACTCTTCGAAACTGAGTCTCAAGGCTGTGCTTTTGCACAATGGAAACATTCTTCCATCTATTCCAGTAGCGTATGCTGTCCACATGAAAGAGACATACGATAACTTAAGGCAGCTACTGAATTCCATTGAGTATAACAAGTACAGCTGGCACCTCTGTGGTGATTTGAAGGTAGTTGCCCTTTTAATGGGACTGCAGCAAGGATATACAAAATACATGTGTTTCTTATGCGAGTGGGATAGCCGAGCAAGGGAAATGCACTACATGAGGAAGGAATGGACTCACAGGCAGAATGTAGCCATTGGAGAGAAGAATATCCAACACCCAGCTCTGGTTGAGGCTCAGAAAATCTTGCTACCACCCCTTCACATCAAACTAGGTTTGATGAAGAACTTCGTGAAAGCCATTGACCGGACTTTGCCAGCATTCCGATACCTGCATGAAAAATTCCCTCGACTCAGCGAAGCAAAGATTAAAGAGGGAGTTTTTGTGGGTCCTCAGATTCGAGAGCTTTTCAAAGATGACCGATTCAACAACTTGCTGGAAGGTGACGCGAAACAAGCATGGAATGCTTTTCGCCTAGTTTCTACAAACTTCCTCGGAAATGTTAGGGCAGAAAACTATAAGGAACTAGTAGAAGACATGTTGATGAAGTATAAGAAACTTGGCTGCAATATGTCTCTAAAGATTCACTTCCTTCATTCCCATTTGGATTTCTTTCCTAGCAACTGTGGTATTGTTAGTGATGAACACGGCGAACGTTTTCATCAAGATATCGCAACAATGGAACAAAGATACCAGGGAAAATGGTGCACTACAATGCTGGCTGACTACTGCTGGACACTCCTCAGAGATGCTCCCGAACAGCTGTACAAGAGACAGGCGAAGAAATCTAAGATGTAGTCAATGACTTGATTTTTTATAGGTAGGCTATTACAGTTGACCTTTTACTATTGGAATGCATTTCGTTATGTAAACATTAATTTCTTGCAGATTACAAAAAAACTAGAGCCAATTTTGCAATTTGACTGTCATATTCGTGTTCAGCACATAAAAATTGATAAGAATTGACTAATTTTATTTCAGTAACATGACTTTTGTAAAAATTTGTTGTCCAGTGTAACACTATGGAAACATAAATACCCCATCAAAATATCTACAAACTAAATTTGTTACATAAAATTTTGTTTTAAATAAAACATACAACACATCTGAGGGGGAAACACACAAACATAAAATACTTTTTAATTTTTTGGAAATGGGGGGCATATTTCTGGTGCCCCCCCCCCCAAAAAAAAAAAAGAAGTGTGTGCGTGCGTGTGTGTGTTATTATACCCATTACATTACTTGCAAAATATATATGGTGCTGACATTTTCGGCAAGAGGGAGACATACCGATATTCTGCATATAATTATTTTAATGTTTTTCAGAGCGAGAGTATTGGGGCCTGATCTGTTCAATATATTTCTCAACTGATATAGCGGGTATAATAGAGCCCCCCTCTCCCCTTCCCCCGAGTTCGCCACAGAGCGCTCATGTAATATACGGTTTAATACAAAATACATGATCGTGGGCAGGAATATACAGATTTTGGTCGATATACATGATCGTTGGTATCTATTCAAACGAGGGCCATGAAATACATTAGCAAATCCCTACAGTATTTAAGGCAGGCGATTACGAATTATTTAAACCACATTCTTCATCTGTCACAGATTTTATAATCATTTTGAAGTGGCTGCTTTATCTCGAGGAAAACGAGCGGTAAGTGTTATATAAAACAAAATCTTAATAGCAATTCGATCACTTTTGCGTCATTTTACAGTAAGAATATTAACAAATAGAGGATAATTTCTTTTCCTACGTTAGGCATAATACCTGGTATGTTTCTTAGTGTGGCACACACACACAAAAAAAAACAAAAACAACACAAACAACATTTTAAAAAACCCACAAAAACGAGTGGCGCGCCGAAGCCACGGGCTAAAATGTTTTTTAAATATATATTTATAGTATCAATCACAAATTGAAATATATCCAGTATTAGCGTTGGAAAAGAAAGTTTTCTTTTTGTTATATTTTTTTTTAATTATCTCATCCTAGAGAAACACTTTCTGCAAATGACCTTAATAAAGGAAAATAATAAATTAACCTAAACCACTTTGAATGTCGACCGTAACTTTTATTTACACGGCATCATGCGGGGAAGAAAATACCAACTGAACCGGGATTTGAGACAGCAGATGAACTTGATTCATTGAACTTCATTAGCAATTGTACAATCAAACAAATGCAACAATGAAAAAGTGGAACTATGAAAAATCGAGAATGTTAGATTTGCGGAGGATTTATTCCGAATTATTGTCTGCTAATAGAGAATTCATGTCAGTTGCTGTGTCAGGGATGCCCAAACAGCACGCCGTCCAAATGTGAAGTTGCGTCGTGCTGAAAGACATAACACTGTGCCATAATTTATCTTATGTCATGTAAAGAAGCTGCTTAAATTATAGTATTTAAAATTTTCTCCATTTTGTAAGAGCTCAAGAAATTAATTCTGGTCTGAAAGACAAGATGACGGTAAAACTCAGAAGACGCAGCTGTACAGTACCGTTGGTGTTTGAGACATCATAAAAAAGGTAACTGCGTTAACTTCGCTTTTTGTTTGATAATATGTCGGAGATTATCTTTTGCAGATCTTCTTTGAGCTTGGAGTAACTTTTACATTCTAAACATTTTTATTTGCACTTATCTGCTTAACATGCATTGCTGGGATAGCATATAAAATACGAAGTCAGTATAATGGTACTATATTTTACATATTTGAATGATAAATTACTGATAAATGATATAATGATAAACTACAAAATAAATAATTTGCCCGTTATCCCAAATATGTTAATTAAAACAAACATTGAAGGTAAATTCAGATATAATGAGCAGTTGTAAGAAGTAAGAAATAACATTTTATCAATTGAACCAGTTATGTGTTATCATCATCAATTGTAAAATAAACACATGGAGACAAGTATGCTTAAATTCTAAAATGAACACACACACACACACATATACATATGGTATTTTAATCTAATACAGAAAATGTGACATTGATATATGCAGACCAATACATTTTTTCTTCTACAGATACAAATTAAAAAGCCTAATTTTGAGAGTTTCACCTACAACATTCATGATGGGAAAGGGCCACTAATTATGAGCTGACATATGTGGAAGAAAAATACCATCCATGTTGAAAAGGGCTAGAGATAATGTGAGAAAACATAATTTATCAATCAGAATTAACATTATTGTTGCTATTTTATCTCAACTGGTCAAAAGGCTAAGTGGGTTTATGTAATGGTTCAGAGTGTGTTATTTATTTCACATCCCCTTCTGTCTTTCAACAGTAAGAAATTAGCTACTTTGGAGTCCATAGTTCTGATCAATTTGTTTATATAAAACTTGGTTTTGGGCTTAAATCAACTTTCTGGATAAATCTAATAATGAGCAAAATCCATGTACATGTATATACACGAGGTGATCATGTATAAGATTAGTTGAGTTTTTTTTAACCAGCCTTAAAGCCATACTTCTACAATATAGACTAAAATCATTAAGTTGTCCTCAAAGTTTGATGAGTGTTAACCATTAATAATAACACTGGTCAACAGTGAAATCATTACTGACTTGAAAAGGCCCTAATCTGTAGTATTTTGGTGTGCCGAACACGAATATAACCGTGAAAAATTTGTATTGGCTCTCGTTTTGAAGATATTCATATACCTCATTTTCTATGTTTCACTGTGTAAATTTCTCCAGTAGGACTGCAGCAACATCCGGAATAATGATGTAACATTGCATAATACCATCATGCTCACATCATCCACAGTTGATTGCATCATCTTCTGATGCAATGCAATACTAATGCCATGCGGCTGCTGAAGTAAGTTGACGTCAGCAGTGTACTATACATGTGTAGGCCTATTATACTAATGCCAGGCGGCTGCTGAAGCTGACGTAAGCAGTGTACTATATAAAGCCCAATCAGATAGGTTCAGCATTTAAAATATTTTAGACGTTGTGCGAGACAGTTCAAGCTACTGTTACATAAAACTTATTATTTTATCCATTTACGTACAATAAAGAACAGTAATGCCTCGAAAGTGTGTTAATACCGCGGACAATTTTTGCTATATTTGTGGGGAAGTGACATTTGCCAACCAGAAGAAAAGTATCAATTCTTAAGTGAAGAAGGCATATCATCTTTACTTCGGATGCAAGGTTGGTGACCAAGACAAGCCTTGGGCTCCGCATATATGCTGTGCTACATGTACAACACAGCTTTCACAGTGGTTGAATTGCAAAAGGTCATCAATGCCGTTTGCAGTCCCAATGGTGTGGAGAGAGCCAAGCAACCACCTAAATGACTGTTACTTCTGCTTGGTTCCTCCTCTTTCCGGCGGAATAACGAAGCGAAAGAAGTCGAGAATAGTCTACCCAAACATTCCGTCTGCATTGAGACCAGTTCCACATGGTGAGGGACTTCCTATTCCAGAACCTCCAGCAGAATATTCTCTTGATTCATCTGACGAAGACAAAGGTGAGTCGACCTGTTCTTCTCCTGGTCCATCAGCATGCAGTGATCCAGATTTTCACTGTGGTGCATCATCAACCCCACACAGAATAACACAGGAAGAACTAAATGACCTGATTCGTGATTTGGACTTATCAAAGAACAAGGCAGAATTGCTAGGATCAAGACTCCAACAATGGAATCTTCTAGAAGAAGATGTCACAATTACTGCATATCGAAAGCGCCACCAGCAATTGGTGCCTTTCTTCAGAAAGGAAAGTAATATGATATTCTGTTCCGATATTGAGGGCCTCATGAATGCTTTAAAAATCACTCATGACCCACAAGAATGGAGACTATTTGTGGACTCTTCGAAACTGAGTCTCAAGGCTGTGCTTTTGCACAATGGAAACATTCTTCCATCTATTCCAGTAGCGTATGCTGTCCACATGAAAGAGACATACGATAACTTAAGGCAGCTACTGAATTCCATTGAGTATAACAAGTACAGCTGGCACCTCTGTGGTGATTTGAAGGTAGTTGCCCTTTTAATGGGACTGCAGCAAGGATATACAAAATACATGTGTTTCTTATGCGAGTGGGATAGCCGAGCAAGGGAAATGCACTACATGAGGAAGGAATGGACTCACAGGCAGAATGTAGCCATTGGAGAGAAGAATATCCAACACCCAGCTCTGGTTGAGGCTCAGAAAATCTTGCTACCACCCCTTCACATCAAACTAGGTTTGATGAAGAACTTCGTGAAAGCCATTGACCGGACTTTGCCAGCATTCCGATACCTGCATGAAAAATTCCCTCGACTCAGCGAAGCAAAGATTAAAGAGGGAGTTTTTGTGGGTCCTCAGATTCGAGAGCTTTTCAAAGATGACCGATTCAACAACTTGCTGGAAGGTGACGCGAAACAAGCATGGAATGCTTTTCGCCTAGTTTCTACAAACTTCCTCGGAAATGTTAGGGCAGAAAACTATAAGGAACTAGTAGAAGACATGTTGATGAAGTATAAGAAACTTGGCTGCAATATGTCTCTAAAGATTCACTTCCTTCATTCCCATTTGGATTTCTTTCCTAGCAACTGTGGTATTGTTAGTGATGAACACGGCGAACGTTTTCATCAAGATATCGCAACAATGGAACAAAGATACCAGGGAAAATGGTGCACTACAATGCTGGCTGACTACTGCTGGACACTCCTCAGAGATGCTCCCGAACAGCTGTACAAGAGACAGGCGAAGAAATCTAAGATGTAGTCAATGACTTGATTTTTTATAGGTAGGCTATTACAGTTGACCTTTTACTATTGGAATGCATTTCGTTATGTAAACATTAATTTCTTGCAGATTACAAAAAAACTAGAGCCAATTTTGCAATTTGACTGTCATATTCGTGTTCAGCACATAAAAATTGATAAGAATTGACTAATTTTATTTCAGTAACATGACTTTTGTAAAAATTTGTTGTCCAGTGTAATAAAGTGATCTTTCACCTGACTGAGCATGTTACCACCGCATGCAATATTTATACATATAGTGCAGTTTTTACTAAATTTAGAATACATGCTTATATAAATGAGATCTAGATTGAAGAAGTGAACATGCGTACAAATACACGAGGTTATAACCACTACTGCTGATTCAAGTTTGATCATACTTGGCCATTGGGCTTATATAGTCAAGCTTCACAATGATGCTTATTATGAGTGTGATAAAGGTATGTTAATGAAGTGACCTTGCATCTGATTGGCAGAGTTTCTTACGACTTGCACAACAGTGTTTCTGATCCAATTTAGATCTGACTTGTTTAATTATTTGCTTGTATGTCTGAGGCTGTAAGCAAATTCTATGCATATAATGTGGTGGTTCTACATCTCACTAGCCATTCTTGCTACTGCTCTTAAAACTATTTCTCATTAATTTTATCAGACTTGGTAAACAGATTTATCTCATCAAGATATAGCAAAAGAGCAATTTTGTAAAAAAAAAATATTCATTCATATTAAACTCAGATTCTGCATCTGATTGGTTGACCTTGCAAATACTGTAAGAGCTCTATTTCTGACAAAAAGATTATTTTGATCTAATGTAGCAGAAATGCTTATATGATCAAAACATTGAACATATTTGATAACAAATAAGAACTAGTTTTTCATGTAAATTTGATAAACATTGATAAATCGGTTCATATCATTAAAAGCTTGGAAGAGTTGGATTACATGCGAGACCTTCACATAATAATCATGCTTTATTTAGAGAATTATTTTTGTCAGGATTTAGTAAAGTAGGTAAAATCAATATGGACTGGTTTTGTTATGTACAGCAACACTAGTTGTTTACTGAGTACTGAGGGAATTGGAGTAAGGCAAGGGTACATTGCAGTAGGTAACCTGGTTGACTTGATAACAGGATTGTAACACAAACATTTTTATCAGGAGTCTAGCATACATACCATTGATTCACTGCAGATCCTGCCTCTGTTAGTTACCTTTTAATACATAAAGCATTTGGGGTTTTTATGTCACAAATCCCATAGGGATTAAAATTTACATCATAGGTCTCACTGGATAGTTTCGTATTTTGACATACACCTAATTTTTAAGGTAGAAGGCATGAACCTAATTATCACAAGCCTTGCATTTCTAAATTCACACATAAGCTAAATCTATAATGTGGTTTAGATTTACTTTGAGTTAGGCATGGAAATAGGTTGGCTTGTTGGTGACTGCCTGTCACAGTTAGATGAGCATTGGAGATCAAATGCGTAACTTGGTCTGCAAATGAGCTGCGGACCTTTATGTGTGTCTGCTACAGAGGCAAATATAAAAAAAACTAGATGGTTGAGGGGTGATGAAAAGTATGCTAATTTGTTATAGTACTAGTAAACTTTATTCATGCATAAGGCACATACTGATTCTTTTAGCTGCCTTGTCACAGAAAAATATTGAAAATAGCTATTTCTTGTCAAAAATGAATGTAAAATTTAGGAGATGGTGGCAGTGATGGTTCAGTATAGAAACCAACAGTTGCATCAGGAATTAACCTGATTACTGCATTCAAAATCTCACATGTATGCTTTCTACAAAAATCATTAGTTTGTTTTTGTTAGTATCTTCAGTGTAAAATTATTCTCATTTTTCTGTAATTGGTCATTGTCGGATGAAAATTCACCAGATAAACTGTCCAGTGAGACCATAAAATACACAATTAGAAAATAAAATAAATTTATTCTTGAAAGAAATATTGCATGCAACTCTGTGACACAAATGAAATTAATAAGAAAACACTTAAACAAATGGCTAACATTACTCATCTGGCTTATATAACTTAACAGTTGGCCATTTCACTATGGAGTAGTCAGGTATATCTAGTATTGTAAGAACAGAACCTAAACAATAATCTCCAAACTTTTATCAAATCAATTGCATACTTAGGTTTGGAAAGTATTACATGGGAATTATGTTAATTTTTAAAGATCAAAATGTACCTGCATGTTTTGACCCTACCAAAACCAAACTAAAAGCTCAAATGTGTGCAGCTGCTTTTGCTCATCACAAACATAATTGGGAGTATAACTGCTAACCCTACCCTCTAGCACACATTTAAGATCTTTAGAGTTTTTAAATACAGCCTTCTAATTATATAAGTTTCATTACATTGGTTAATAATTAGTCACATGTGATGACACTTGTAACTAATCAAACCACAGCCACTGAGAGCAGACTAAGCACTGATATTTATATGGTACAGTGGCAATATACAGTCTGTCTGCTGCACAGTTAGTTACCTGCCCATTAAACTGACAACACATGAAACAAACTGGACAATTCTGAAAGCCTTGAATTTAACTTTATTTATCTGTATGGTAGAACAGAACATGAGTTGAAAAGCTTTTAATGAAAGACCTTGATATCAAACCTAATAATAACTGCAGGAGTTATATTATGGATAATTAACCATTCTCTCAGTTTCAAACTGGGCATTCCATCCCATGGGGTTCTAAATGTAAACCAAGTGTAACCTAATGAACTGTAAAGACCATAGCAGCACAACAGCAGGGGACCAGATATGTCCAGATCCAGGAATCATAGACCAGTTTCAAACTGATAATGAGCCACATAAAAATTACACATCTGCTAGAACTTAAGTGATGAAGATAACTTAAACTGCATTATTGTTAATCCTCCTCCTCCACATCATCATAATTGAGATGCATCATATATGTTTTATTGTAAAATAGTTTATGCAACAAAATTCAGTGAAGACCTTTACTGCCAATTTACCAGTGAACCATTTGTTTCAATGAACATATTTTATGTTGTAACAAGGAGCATCATTTAAACATTATGATACACTTATCATACCTGTATATGAAATCTTAATACTAACACTTATACTTGCAATACTACTACTAATAAAAACACCTGCACTGATAATTTGATTATGTTCAATTGGACTTGTATCTAAATGATCACCAGCTGTATGAAAAGACATATTTTAATATATAGATATTGGATGGAATACTAGTTACCACAATTGAATAGTCATATGATAAATGGTATATTATTATTTTAAACAATTTATATTTGCAGTGAAACATACTTTTATATTATCTTCCCTTAAATTTCATTTATAGAGCAGTATACTCTGCATTCATTAAATTACTAAAATGTTTAATAATACAACAACAAATACTGCAACTTCCAGAACCACAAAAATCAAAAGATATAAACAAAAACTTCCCTACATATATCAACAGTTGTCACTTAATAGACAGAACTATGAAGATTTAGGACAGGATGTTAACAAATTAGGTATTCAAGTTAAAAAGAAAAAAATACCAAATAAGCTTACTACCAAAAAATCAAACAATAACTGTGAATTTTAGTACATTCCCAGGAAACAGAATATATGATTTTTCTTAACTTAATCTGATACATCTTAAATCTATAGAAAATGATCCATATTGCATGACTAAAATATTATGTAAACAAAAATTCCATCACTTTTTTCAGATGCAACATGCATACCCCAACCCATCCTTCTTGATCATAAAGTATACCAACATTCCACTATAAGATGGGGAGCTGTAGTGGCTCAGTGGTTAGCTTTCTGGACCTGTGAAATAATGTAGGTTCAAATTCTACCATCGGACCAACCTGGGTTAGCTACCATGGTGTGTCCTTGGGCAAGGCACTATACTTAAAGTGCCTTGGCACTAAATAACTTACTTGTGTTGCTTTACCATAAAAGGCCAAACCAAACACAAAAAACAACAACTTTAAAATATGAGTTTTGTCACTAATAAGTATAGGAAAATCATACAGAAGAAATGTTTTTGTTAATACAGTTTAATGGATCTAAAAAATCTCTTTCTTCTGCAGGAGTTTAAAATGTTAAATTAAAAAGGTCATTGCTTTGTTCATACACATCAGGCTTCGTAACCCATATCCAGCTAAAATTTTCAGTAGAGTCTGAATAAAAAATATTTTAATCTGGATGATAATATTCTTTCTCCATTCATATATTACACCACCAAGATTGATCCAAATAAGATTACATTTTACTATAACACTGAGGATGAGTATGCCTCTTAACAACTGACAAATGTGGAGAGAATGGAGTTAAACTGAACTTTGATTTCTTTTCAACCATAACACAAGATGATCATTTATTATGAAAAAACCTGAATAAAGTTGGAGTTCATAACCATGACAGTCTTGATATAATATAAATTCAATATATTATTGTTGTCTTGAGGTATAGTTCTGTATATTACAATCTCACACAAGATCAGGGTATATTTTAGTACCATACAGTAAATTCAGGATTGTATTAATACCTATTCTGGTGAATGAAAATTGAATAAGATTTACTATTTTGGAACCAGTTGCAATAAAGTTTACTACACAAGAGAAAATATGACTTTACTGTAATATCTAAAATGTAAAATCTGCAAACAGAATACTTGCTTGACTTTACACTTCAACTATATCATAATATTTATTTGAAATGAATTTATACAAATGGCATTAAATTGGGTTTCAGGCTGGTAATGACAACGGTAGTAGTGAATAGGGTCGGTCTAGGGACTAGGGGACTTCCATGTTAAAAAGGGTATATCCACTCTGGGGCTATGTAAATTTAACATGGGAGAAAAAAATATCCACTCTGGGGACTATGTAATTTAACATGGGAGAAAAAAAAATATCCGTTCTAGGGACAAGGGGAATTTAACATGGGAGAAAAAAAAACTATCCACTCTAGGGACAAGGGAAATTGAACATGGGGAATAAATCGTGGGACTGTCTAGGGACTAGGGGAAATGGAACAGGGTCGGGACCCTATTTTAATAAGGTCCCAACCTGATGGGTCTATGAAAATGGAACAGGCGAAAATTGAAACAGGGAGGGGTCTCTATTTTTTTATTATTTTTTTAAACAAAAAAATAAAAAAAGGGGTAGGCAATTGAAAGTCAAGATCTTTTCGAGAGATAGGAGTGGCCCTGAAAAGGGCCTTTGGTTTTCTTCTTCTTCTAATTTCTTCTATTTCTCCACCAGTTTCTTTTTTTCTGTCCTACACGTTTTCTATTCTTTTCTTTCTTTTCTTCCTCCTTTTTCTTCTTTTTCTCTTCTTTCTGCTTCTCCTCCTCTTCTTTCTTCCTCTTCTCATTTTCTTCCTTTTCAATTTTTTCGTTCCATGCTCTCATCCTTATCCTTTCCTCTTCATCCTCCTTCTCCTCATTTATTTCTTTCAACAGATCACTTATGATTTCCTTTAGTTTTCTTAAATTGTTGATCTCCATCTTCACTCGATGGGGACTATAAGAATAGTGATCATCGTTTAGGTTAACTAACATTTGCTCCATCATGCCCAAATTGTCCAGGACGTCTTGCAATTTTTTCATTTTATCAAGGTGGTTCGAAGCCATCTTCTTTTTTATTCTTTGTAGAATGGTGCAAATGATGAACGTTGTGGGTTCTTATACGGAAAGCGCGGACATGAAGGAAAACATCCCCCTAAGACCCAAAACTAATATTACCTAGTAAACATCCCCTACTTTTCTCATTTCATATTATCTACTATTCACATGCGCGAAGCAGCAATAAACAAAGCTCAATAATCTACTATCCACACAAACTTACTTGATCACTTACAAACACAAACACATACACTCACACTAGGAAAAAAGAGTCAGTGTTTATATTCACACTATTCTACATACACACATTGGCAAATGGATTACTATATCTTTTCTAGAGTATTGGGTAGCCCTGAAAAGGGCTGTTTGTTTTGAACTCCAGGGCACCTGGTTAATGGTTGCACCTCCCCGGCCTGGCACTGCAGACGCATCTCCTACTCCAATCACCTTTCACTCTTTTTGCTGGGAGTGCAGAGGCGGAATGAGTGGCTTCAGAATCCCAATCTTCTGTCTCTGGGATTCTGAAATTTCCTTGTTGTGTCTGTGGTACAGCCATTCCTCTCTCTTTTTCCTCCTCTTCTTTTTTTCTTCTCTCCTCCTCTTTCATCCTTCCTTCTTCCACTATAGCCTCTGCGGCCAGCTCATTCAGTATGACCTTGGCATATTCCAGGTGCACATGAAGTTCAAGCAATTTTGTTAGCCTTCTGCTCATTTTGTAGTGTTGATCAATCAACAAGGGTAGCTAGACTGCCTAGTGGTTTTCAATTTATACTAAAAGCACGAACGTGAAGGAAAACAACCCCCTAAGACCCAAAACTTATATTACCTAGATCACTTAAAACGTGCGGACCTAAAAGAAACACTCACTCACTTTTTATACTACCCATCACTATTCTAAAAAATTTTCATTGAACAAATAATATACTATCCACACCTCTAAAGCAGTCAAATCAAACCCCAAATCTACTATTCCCACACTTCAAACAACAAAAAACATTATCATAATCTACTATCCACACAAACTTACATGAGCGCTTACAATCACACACACACACACACACACACACATAAACATATAGAATCACACCAGAAAAGAGTGAGTGTTTATATTCACACTACTCTACATACACACATTGGCAAATCGATTCTTATTTCTTTTCTAGAGATTGGGGTAGCCCTGAAAAGGGCTGTTTTTTTGCTAGCGTGAAGTTGAAGCTAGGGCGATCTTTTATATTCTAAGAATGTGACGTCCTCTGATGATAGGCTTTCTGATGATAGGTCTTCTTCTTCGGAAAGAGAAGAAGAACTCTTTGGTGTCAATACGACAATCGACAAAGCCTCTGTCAGGTTCAGGTTGCTGCTGCTGCTGTTGTTGCTGCTGTTGCTGCTCTCTCTGCTGTTTCTGAAGTCTGTACTTCTCTGTCCATTCTTCTTTCTCCCTGTTCATTTCTTCTCTAAAAAGCTCTTCTATCAGGTCTTCAGTGACTTTTAACATTCTCACATTCTCTATCTCTTCCGGCTTCGCTATCAGACTGTGTCTGACCCTATGCAAATTCACGTAGGCTTCGTTTAGCTTAGCTAGTCTGGAGCACATCTTCGTAGGAGGATGAGACGACAATGGATGGTTAGACTGGAAACTACCCCGGTTTTAATAGTCAAAGCGCGGACGTGAAGGAAAACATCCTTACACGGTTTTCGAGTTGGACCGTTCAGTGAGTGTCATGGGAGGGATAGTAAGAAGTCAAAGAGCATGAATCAAAATTCTTATAGCCAAACAAAAGACAAAGGCATTTTGTCTTCAAAACAACATTTTTTAATTCAAAATCACTTAACACTAACAAACAACTATAACATTTTTAACAATAACCAAACAATATAACATCAAACATTTTTTTAAATCACAAACATTTTTTTTCAACTAACACATTATTTTGGACAGGGTTGACAACGTTGTGAATGAAATTGTGATTTCCACTGTTGGAAGTCATTAGGCCATAGATGGACACTACGTTTCCTAGCTTGAGACAAAGATAAGCATACTGGTCACAAAACCATCTATCTACTTTCACATCGTTTCTAGAAGAAGAACGAGGATCAAAATGAGTCACTAAATGTTCTAAGGAATATCCCAGGCTGCGATGATGCAGAAAATACACACAATATTGTCCACACACCAAGGAATCTGTGCCTTGTAATTTCACATTATTGAATGAGGTGGTCTGAGCATTTCTTCTCATAAAGTTAATGATATCGTCTTCCAAAGGGGGCAATCCATACAAATCGAAATATTCCACACATCCTTCTTGAGGAAAGTAGACGGCTACCTAGTGGGTTCCTGGGAGATGACTGTCGTCCGTGTTGATCACATAAGCTTGATGGTCTTGAGGTTTGCGATGAGGGAGTTCATCTTTAGCACAGACGACAGGATTCCAAGAAGCAGTGTACAAACTATGGTTCAAAAGATAATAAAGTTCCCAGGTATCCATTTATTTGTGTGGTTTTTTTCTTCACAGGTAATGATAAGTGATCAATTTGATCCTGACTTTTTGCTTGAAAATGTCTGACAAGTAAAAGGCGTTTTGCTCCAACTTCTTACTCTGGGCAAAGAGAGATTCGATGCGACGGCACTCCAGAGACGTTAAATGGAGGAGAAGAATGTTTATCCAAGCCTTTATACCACTCATTCAACATGAATTCTATCTTTATGTGACCCCAAGCTTTGTCCAGATATTCGTCCAATTTTTCTTCTTGACTCAACATCAGACATTTGTCGTGTTGAATTTGACTGGGATGATCATTGTGACATCCATAGCACTCTTCCTTGATCAATTTTTTCATTATATCTGCCAGGACTGTAGCAAAACATCTCCATCATGATAACTTCTTCGTCTTGGGATTCTTCTTCTTCTTCCATGGTCTCCTCACATTCCATTCCAAAGTTTCTCCACTAGGTAAAGAGGGATAACAGTTTTCCATAGCTTCTAATAGTCTAGAATGACTTCTCTCAAACTGTTGATTTCTATCGTATTATCGAATTCTTCATACAGGATAACGTTGACCGTATTGGGTAGAGGTTCTGCAAACTGAAGTTCCACACGAATCTGGCCAGATTTTATAGGGTGGAAATGTCCCTCGTCGCTGCCCTGGTCAGGGATGAAATCGAAAGCCCACAAAGCATAGCCTCCTGCGTAATCTTTGTACGTAATGCCGTGACTGGTGTTGGTCCCTAACTGGCCGGTGGCTTCATACAGGAACAAGTACGATCTCAAGTAATTCATCTTCATGGGATCAAAGTCCGGTTCGAAAGGTCGGGTACACAAGGTCTTGCCATTGCGACTGACTTCGATTTTCTTCACCAAAAAGTGTTTAAACTTAAAAGGATTTTCAGTGAAGGCTCCGTTGAAGGCTGAATTCTTGACCATACCAAGGATTAAACGTTTGGGTAACTGTCCTTGAAACAGATGATCTTCGATCATGGAATGATGGTTAGCGGGAATAGTGAACGTTTTCACTTCCACACGTCGTATGGGATACTTGGTGGTCGTTCTGCTCAGAGTGTTACTGATGTCATTTCCCACTTTAGGTAACACTTCCACGCGTCGTACGTAGAGTTTGACGTCCTCGATTTTGCTTTTGGCAGCACTATCAGCCAACAAATGGAAAGCGGCACTGCTGTGATTCAGTCTCAAGCGAACATTTACACCATTCAGCAAATATTTCTCTTGCAACCATATGTCCAAATGCAAACAATCCATCAGTTCTAAACTCTTCTTATTTAAGATTTTGCTTCGTCTTTCCTCAAAGCCGTCATTGTCTTTACTTATTATATCAAACTTGTTTGCTTCATCAGGTTCCCATAGCACACAGGCATTGAGATGAGTATTCTTGGCATCTGTTTCGTACGTCAAGAGATTTTCCAGGTAGGCACGGTAAGGGTAAGTATCCATGCTGCTGCTGACCAGTTTGTTATTCAAGTACAAGTCCACTGAGCTGAACAAGGAATGCATGAAATTGTTGACGGGAGCTATATTCTCAGTGTCTTCTATTCCACCATCATCCTTATCTTGAAATTTGACTTTCAAGTACAAGTAACTGCTATTCAGATCGATGTAATTTTCGGGCTGTCCCTTGATTTCAAATTCGATGGGAGTGGAATCTGTCAAAGAGGAAACGGGGTAAAATTCCACCCACTGGGATTCTTGCATCATCATCATGGTAGGTGGCATGGCAAACAGATCCAGTTCCAACTTGGAACAAGCGCATGACTCTCATTGCATTTTTTTCTGTTTCTCAATAATCGAAAACGTCTAAGCCTTTGACGGTTCTTCTTTTCTTAGTCTTTCTAGCTTTAGAAGTGTGAAGTCTGGTGAAAGGGTGTTTTCTTCGTCGTCTCTTTCTGCCTTGTCCTTGCTGTGGCGTCAGGGAAGTAGGAATGCCTGACTCGGTAGCGTGCAGGGCATTTATAGGTGTTTCTCGTCGTCCCAAAAGGTTCTTACCCGTTTGCAGCAAGACATTTTTGCCTGCTCTCATGAAAGCTTCTTTGGGGTTTTGTTTGTCGATGATGACATTTTGGAGAAATTCTTTGCCTTGTGTCAGTGCCGCATCTTTCAAGGCGTTCAATCCACGTGTCACCATCGGTTTCAACACCGGGGCCACCGAACGAAAGGCCGATTTTAACATATCTCCTAAACCGTGTCCTCGCTGTTGAGCAACCCCTCGGTACACTGGATACATGACTTACGAGTCGTGAGAGAACCGTTTTCGAAAATGGAGTTTCACCGTGACTTTTCCTTTGGTGAATGGAATATTTTGTCCCAAATCTCCTTTTATAGCAGTGTTGACCGTGTCCAAATAAGACTTACTGACAGGCAAATAATGAGGATGTACAAATTCGTGGTGAACGTGATAAGTATTTGCACCTTCCTGGTCATTGTTCGTGGTACTATCCACTTTGAAAGGAATGACATGCAGTGACGGTATGGAGGTGTGTCCCACCACGTTGTACTCCACCACATCGGAGTACACGAAGATCAAATTTAGTCCATGGTTCAGTTCTACCGGGAAACGAAAATACCTCACAAAATGCCCGTTGTTGTCAATGTCTGCGATGTGAATCCTTTTGGTCTGCTTATCCGTGACCATATTGAGGTCTCCACCCAAAATGTCATACAGTCCAGGGCAAAATTTAATACGTATACTTTTTTCCTCACTTTCAAATTTAATTAGTAGACGATGAGACACTTTATGGTACTCAATGGTGACACGTTTTTTTAGTCCGGTCAGAACTTTGTCAAATGCTGCATGGAATTTGTCAGCGATTGCCTCCACCAGATGCTGACCACTAAAATAATAGCCTGAGTTAATTTTAAAGTGATAAACGTAAAATGGAGGAGAAGTGTCACTGCTGCTGCGGGGTACTGTGTCCTTTGGAATTGATTTATGTTGATTAGTGGTAATCATGGTTTGCTGCACCGTTTGGTCCAGAATTTCGACGTCAAAAGTGTTTTGAGTTTCAGTGATGTTTTTGATTTGTGTTGGGTAAATCATTTCTACCAAAGCCACTTCCCAATGGGCTTCGTGATCTAATTGGATGGCCTCAGGTAATTTGGCCGTGTAACAGCACAACGTGTTGTTGGGAAACACCTCCATGGAACTGTCACTGGGTAAGGTTAAGTAAAATTGGTTTTGGTGACTCATAATTCCAGAGTTCTGTGGCTGTCCGAGGGGTTACTGGACGTCAGAGACGTGTCTCCGCCCAAAATGGGGTTGTTGTTGTTGGAGTGGTGACTGACACTGGCACTGGACACAAGGTTCCCGTTTTTACCGTTTGAAGATAATTTCATGGAGGGATTGGGAAGCAGGTAACCGATGCAACTGCTTAATAAAATGGTCCACAGTTGTTTGTCTCCTTGTTGCAAACTCAAATTGGCAATGGCTGCACCGATGACACAATACACCACAAAGATTTGGCAGAAAAAGACAATTTGCATTTTAGGCACACGTTCTCCACACCACACCCACAAGGGTTGTTTCTGTAAATCTTGCCGAGAAGAACTGGGTGAAGGAGTGGTCGCCGTAACTGAGTCTGTGTGAAAGGGCATGATGGTCACTTCTTTTATAGTCGATGACTTGCGAAGCGTCGATCCAAGAATAAAAACTGGGTGGATAACCTTTCCAATGTACTTTGACTTCTTTGACACGTCGTTTGCCCACTTTATGGGTTCTGCATTCGAGAATGCTTTTGATGTTGTACATGTCGTCTTCTTTTTTTGGTGAAACGTTGTAACTCGGGCAAATAAAACGTTCCTTTGAGTACTTCTCCGTTCATGTCTTCCAATTTATAGACGGCAGGATCATGGCCATGCACTCGTTCAGTGATACGAAACAATTCGGTGGTCCAGTTAGGTAAGTATCCTTTGTCGAAAGTGCGTTTTGGTTTTGCCAGTGCGCACCCAATCTCCAACGGCCAACACACCACTTTTCTTGGGGACAGCCCTCGTCGGGGACGTACCAAACAGGCGCTCAGACACTAGCACTTCGTTCTCTGGGGTCACTTCTTGCGGGGCACGTCCAATGCTTCGATGGTAAGATTGGTTGTACGCTTGCACCTGGTGCGGTAAGATGTCGATGTACTTCAGAGTGTGGTGATGCGTAAAATATTTCCACATGCGTTATTTCAGAGTGCGTTGAAAATGTTCCACGATGCTGGCTTTGGTTTCAGGATTCTCGTTGGTAAAAGAATGAATGTCACGTTTCTTTAATTCTTTTTGGAAACCTTGGTTCAGAAATTCGGTACCTTTGTCTGTTTGCCATCGAAGAGGGTGACGACCGCTTTGTTTCAACACTCGTTGCAGGGCTCGCACTAACTCGCTGCTCGATTTGGAAGTCAAGGGCACGACCCAGGCAAATTTGGAAAAGACATCGATGACACAAAACAAATATTTGAAGCCACGATTGTAGTTGGCCAAATGAGAGACATCGGCTAAATCGGCTTGCCATTGATGATCGATGCCTTCCACTCGGGTGTGACTTCTGGAAAACTTGCGTCGAATGGGTCTGTGTAAAGTGTAAGTAGCTTGTTCTTGTAACCATCGTTGCACTTGAGGTAAACGGAGACTTTTCAGTTGCGTTTTGGCAGCACGATACAATTTTTGAACTCCTGCGTAACCTGCAGGATGGGAGGGATCATAATAAATGCTGGCTAACATTTTTTCCATTTTTTGTTTGTTTGTTAATAAGGCACCCACTCTTGGAGGATGCTACTCTTTTTCTCTTGGGGTATTTTCTTGGATTGTAATGCTTTGCGTGTGTGACCGGCAGTAGGTGTCGAGGAGGAGGGGGATGTCTGAACAGGGGATATTTTTTCTTGTTTCACTTCTGTCTTCACCTTCTTTTTCTCTTCTGATGAAGAAGGGGTGGTCATCATCTTTTTAATCCATCCAGTTCTGGAGGGGTCGATTCTGAGATCTTGGGACTCCAGAGGGCCTTTTTATCTTGCTCCCACCAGTCCTCCCAACACGGTTCCCAAGACTCCTTTCAGCAACGGACCTAACAAGAGGGGTAAAATTCCTCCACGTTGAACCAACATCTTCTTTTGACGAATAGGGATTTTCTTTTGAACCATTTGGCGAAGAACGTGATGATGTTTACCTAAACATTGTTTCTGGTGTTTGGACAAAGGGATCGTGCCTTTCAACACGTTCAAACAACATTTGCACACGGTATCGATGACCTCTTTGGAGGCCGATTGAATGAGTTTTTTTCGCAGGGGTGGAGAAGCTTTGGAAAGGACAGATAACATGTCCCCATGTTTGACTAAACGTGGAGGCAGTCCTTTCCTTTTCTTTCCTTGGGGTTTAGAAGAGGAATGTTTTCTGGAGGGTGACATCTTTGCTGGTGGGTTCCGGGACATTCACCAAACAGACACTAACGTCGATGACTTAACACACGCCCTTTTATCTTTTTTGGGGGGACTATCGCTTTGTCATAAAGGTGACAATGCTTTTTCCAAAATCGCCAAGGAATCCTTTCCTTTGTTGGCGCCTCTTTTTCTTGGAACGACTGTGTCTTTTCTTAGGGTAACGTCGATGCTTGGCTAAGCGTTTTGTTGGATGACGAGTCTGCCTTTGTCTCTTTTTTTTTTGCTTCTTGGAGGTGACATCTTTTGGGAGTTCACTGATACCCCTACTTGGTCGCAGGCCTTTTTTATACTGGAACGCGTCGCCACTGATTGTCTTTACGGCGTATCAACTTGAGGACAGGCATGACACGTCGTGTAGGGGTACGCAACGGACTAAATCGAGCCAGTTCATGCTTGGACAAATCCAGTAAACTTTGTAACATGCCCGATCTCTCTTGGACTTTGATTTTGGGAGAAGGTACTTTGTGAGCCGCGGCCACTGCCGCTAAATTGGAGGGTCCTGCCACTGGGGAAGTTCTTGGGGTCATCAACGGAGAAGTTCTTGGTGTGATCAATGTCTCCAAGTACTTTTCAGTTCTTGGTGTCATCAACGGAGAAGTGACTGAATCTGAGGCTACCGGACACGCGGTCACTGCCGTGGCAGGTCGTGGCCTGCGAGTGTAAGGTTGCGTCCTGGCCAAAGTGCCTCTCTTGCGACTAGTTTTCTGTGGACTTTTCTTTTTCTGGGGACTTTTTCTCTGCTTCTTTTTGTGGGGGCTTTTATTTTTCCAGGGTGGTGATTGGTAAGAGGAGGGTCCCGCCACTGGAGAAGTTCTTGGAGACACGGGTCTCCTTGGGGACCTGGTCTTGCCACCGTGGCTCTTTTTCTTCTTCTTGGAGCTTCGTTTGACTTCTTTTTTCTTGGGGAGAATTTTGGGAGCATTAGGATCCCATCTTAAGAGAGAGCGAATGATGACCCCTCCTAGAGTACTGCTCCCTCCAGGTTTCAAAATGATTTGTTTTTTGGTCTGAGTGTCGATGTGGGGATCGGCCAGTTGGGTCAAAGCGACTTTGTTTTCGATCAAAAAAGCGTTTCGTTTGATGAGGAATCTGAATGATCCCTTGCAGTAATTGACGTGCTGTCACCGTGAACCATCGTAAGACTTCTTTGAGACTAGCTTCTAAGACACGAGCTCGTATTTGTGGATTTTTTTCTCGACTGATGCCATACAAGGCATGAATCAATTTGACGTGAAGATGCGACTGAAGGGACATCATGTTCAAACTGTGTGAGACAGACAAAAGTGACCGAGGTTTTTATAGATGTTTTTGAGCGAAATTAAGTTGAGGACGGAGACATGTACAGGACAGGCCCTCCGTCTTGGCACCAGTGGTGAAACAATTGGGTATGAAATCGCAAATCATCGGGGGTCGTAGGTTTCAAATCGATGAGTAAGTAGGTGTGTGGAGTTTGAGTGGCATCGTCGTACGCCTGAGTCAGCCAAGGTGTTCCTAACTGTTTGGCTAAGACTTGCACTTGTGATTTATCTCGAGGGCTTTTGAACAAGACCACGTAATGCGCATTGAGACTGATGGTGCGATGGACTTTACTTTGTTGAAACAAATTTTGAGTGATGTAAACGACACTGGCATTACGGTGATGCCCTTTGCGCGTGAACCACAGTTTAATTTCTTCTTCGTCTTCTTCTAACATGTCGTCGAAAATGACCAAATGGGTTTGACGGGAGTCAGAGACGATGCCATCGTCTTCTTTAGGAATGCCTTCCACAAACACGATGGAATCGCCTCGACTTTCTTGCAAGAGGCTGTACGCCGATTGCCACTCTTTGTAACACCACACGATGCGTTGAGATGGACGATCGATCAAATGATGTTTATGTTCGATCAAATGTTTGACGAATTCGGTTTTGCCTGAACCGCTAGGTACAGCAATGAGCATGTTAAAGGGATGGCGACGATACAAAGCCTCCCAACTGGCATGATCTAAGTGTTCGTCGATGACTTTGACAGGAGAGGAAGAGGGAGCAGAGACAGCAGAGGTAGCCATAGTGTTAGGAATCTCACGTGTGACACTAAAACAGACAAGATGAGAGTTTATATACTTTTTTCAGGACACGTTTATTGAATGTTTTAAACATGAATACGAAAGACAAAAATACATAAAAGCCAAAGGCTTAAGTACAACGATAAAAGGCACATCAAAATCATCAACGTAGAATAGAAACAAGTGTCTGTACAACATGTTTTGGGTAATGTTCTGACCAGTTCTATAGTGGGTAAGGTCACACAAGTGTCCTCCCGAAAGGGTCTTTCAGGCATGTCCACGACAGTCCTGTCCTGGGTGACGGGTTCTTCTGGCCCTGTCACTAACACAGGTTGAAAAGTGACTTTTTTCCTTGAACAACTCTCGTGCATACTGGGCCACTTCTTGGGTCCAAGCCTCAAAATCCCATTCTTTCCAGGCATGGACATCTGTCCAGTGGGGGTGTAAGTCACAAGCTATACATACATCGTCATACACGTCTTCGGTAGCTAAAAGTTGACGAATCTTTTTTTCCCTTAGAGGTCGAGAAGTATCCAGATGAAAACGCAAGGCTTTGAGCAAAATGAGTCTTTCGTGACCATTTAAGGCCATTTGGGTGGTAAGTACTGATCATAAAGAGTCCACAAGGAATCAGCTGGTAAACGAAATCCCGGAAAACAAGTCACTAAGACACACACCACTTGTCGACCCAAATTGAATGGATACAGTTCTTGTAATAATTGATGGTAATGATCCACGGTTTGAATATGGTCACTGAGTTCCTTCCACAGAATCTGTTCAATCACATGTGATAAAAACTTGGCATGGCAGCCTGTTTTTATATTCTCTTTTTTTTTTGATGCAATACACGTACTTTCTGGCCAGAGATCTTCGTTCTTCTTGAGTTGGAAATTTAAATGATCCAAACTGTAACCTACACTTCAAACTTCGTTTAGAAGTTTCCTCTTCCGCTAAGTAGATTCCACGTAAAATATGTTGGTAATCCTTTAACTTGTCTTCCTCAATGCGTTGCTCTACGTAAATCTCGAAGTAACCAAAATTATGAACATGTCGATCATTGGCGACCTCGAAGTGTTGAACAATGTCTGACCACTGAAACAATTTCTGACGAATCAGTTCTCTTATAGCATTCAGGTACCAGTGATTTAAAAATCGGTGACATAACGGATGCAATTGTTCTTTACCTTTGACTTGTATTTTGACCAGCTCTCGGTAAATCCTTTCTCTCAACTCCACAGGCAAAGCACGAATGTTCTCTTGTAAAGTATCCATGAATAGGTCAGTCAGTACAATTCACATTCTTCTCCTAGGGCAAAAGTAATCCAAATAGTGAGTCATTTCTGACCACTGCCACTCAGGGTAACGTCCAAGAATCTCACTGAACTCTTTTGATGTAAACGGTCTAGAGTGATATAATAGGATGAATGCACACTTGACCCAGAGAAATGTAACACATTGATTAATTTTTTTCACATTCCTCTTGTGAATTTCTCGGCACAAAAGTTGTACAGTTACCCATTTAGATTTCACTCTGGCAAGTCCCTGCCAAACTTCCTTGTAAATCTCCTCTTGCAGTTCTTTAGGTAATAATTCAATATCGTTTTTGAAATTAAGTTTAAATACTGGTCTCGGTGGTGTCCAACATTTGACTCCTAATCAATCTGGTTTCTTCTTCAACGACATGGTAAGTTACTTCAATGTCTTGGTCCCACTAAGGGTAAGTAATGACAATTCAGTGACCAACGAGCATGTTCTAGGTAGGCCGAATTTTGTGATTCCCAGTGGTGAAGTGACACACCGCAACTGAAGCACTTGACTTTATCCCCTTCGCCCAAGTAGAAAAATCCGGCTCTGGCTAATTCTTCGGGGGTTAGTCCTCCCAGATACTTAGGCCATTTTCATTTGAACGATTGAAGACAATTTTCAAAGTCACAGTATTCAGACAAACGCACAGGGAACGAATATTCTTCTTTCACAGGTTCGTTTCGATGAGGGTTGGGTGACATGGACAGGAGTTTGCTCAGGGCTGGATGACATCCGTAGGGGGGTAGATGTGAAGGTGAACATCCACATTTAAAACGAAACCCAGTCAAGTGTCCAAGAGGATGAGCGGCATCGCTTTCGCATCCCTCAGGTTTGGCATGTACAGCATCACTTTCCATGATAGGGGCAGTGAGAACAAAGTTCCCATGATGCTTTACGGCATCGCTAAGGTCACAGCGTACAGCATCGTTCCCATCGCAAGGCTCTAAGTATGATCCAAGCAGCTATGTTTTGAACTTTTTGAAGTCTCTGCAGTAGATATTAAGATGAACCAGACAGAATTGAGTTACTATAGTCCAGTCTTGAAAGTAGTAATGAACACACAAGTGTTTTAGTGGCATCAACTGAAAGATATCTGAGAATGGAGCTGATGCGTCTCAGCTCAAGATATGCAGCCTTGCTTATGTTCATGACATGTTGGTGCAATGTGAGAGTACTGTCCAGAGTAACACCTAGGTTTTGTACTGATTGTGTGAATTTAATGTTGTTGTTGCTGATATTTATTGTGTGAGGTAAAGGATGTGAATGAGAAAGTCTTTGTGTTGTGATCAGAATGGCCTCAGTTTTATCATCATTCATCTGCAGCTTGTTACAAGTCATCCATGATTTCGCATCAGAAATGCACATCTCTACACCTTGGATGGTAGCATCAACTTCAGTTGGGTGGCTAGATTTGTATATTTGGGTGTCATCAGCGTACAATTGGTGAGACACTGGATGATGATCTATGACACTTGAGAGCAGCTGAGTGTATAGAATGTAGAGAACAGGTCCAAGAACAGACCCCTGTGGAACACCACAACATAGATCAACTGGGCTGGAGTGTAATCTATTTGCAGACACAATTTGTGTCCTGTGGCAAGGGCGATATGCAGATTGTACATTGCTAAAAAGACTGTTTGAATTCAGACAAGATACAAGCTGGGATCGAACAACCTTTTCTAAGATTTTTTTATATGAATTGGAGATTAGAAACCGGGCAGTAGTTCTTTAAATCGTTATGGTGTAGTGTTAGTTTCTTCAGCAGAGGTTTTACAATGGGAGTTTTGAAAAATGATGGAAATTATGCTGATGAGAGAGAGGTATTAATAACATCAGTTAGTGAAGGCAATACTGGATCTAAGCACTCAAGCAGCAGTAATGTTGGAATTCAAGTTCACATGACTTTGGTGCACTCTAGGATGATTACTTAAGAATGCATTTATTGGTGGTGAGAGACTAAATACATGACTTGATACTTGTGTTTAGCATTAATTGGAAAGCTGAAGATAGTAATCTTTTGACATACATATCTTAATTGTACCATTTAATTTACAAAATTCAATGTAATTTGCATTGGTAAAATGTGTAGCACAAGAAAAGTCATTATCAATCAGAGATAAATCATATCTTTGTTTTGTCTGGAGCTTGACTAATTTATTGCACATTTCTGTACACTACTTTGTCTTTAATCCATGATTATTCACTGCATTCGGATGCATTTCATGGTGAAAATTCACCAGCTGGATTTAAAAGTGGTGAATATTGCTAGCGATTGTTCTGCAAACCCTGTATGTCACAAGGAGTCAGTGTATTCAAGGACTCATACAGTATTTACAAGTTCTCATTGATATTTCAGATGAAAATGAAGAACTGAAAAAAAGATGAAAATCTCAAGTGGAAACCTTTCTGTTCAGCCATCTCATCCAAAACCTCCTGAAATGGAGAGTATTTGCTGACTCCAAGATTTCTTCTTATCCTGCTGGTATTTTCTATTTAGTTTATCTGGTCTCTTTTTATCAATTTCTTTTATACCATGCCACAATTGGAAATTCTTTATCAAAAGTATGTATAAATTTCATCACTTTTCTGTCTGTTTAATAAGATGTGTTTAAGAGTACTTACTTACTCATGATGCTGTATATATGAGATTAGATGTTCTGTTAAAAAAGAATGCATTTTGTGATATATTGTATCACTGCCTTATATACAGTGGTCATTGCAACCAGTATGCATTTTGTTTACATGCCAAAAAATCCAGTCTGATTTCTTTGTTTCTTTTTTACTGCAGTTAAGGACTAGTGATTATTTTTATACATTTAGCTGCATCCAGAAGGACAACACCATCACCATCCCCATCCACTCTGGAGTGGAGAATATACAGATTTCTCTCTGCCAGTTCCTCTGCAAGTAGTAAGTATTGAGGATGGAAAAAAATGTACATTATAGAATAATGAAACAAATACTACAGGTGTTGACTTTTATATAATCTCTTATTTCATTTACAGCTCTCTAAATACGAGTAAGTCAATTATACACTGTATTCATGAATTTAATTCTCATCTAAGGTAGTAGAACTGTTTTATGTTTGACAGAATGTTGGGTAATTTGTGGCAGTACACTAAAAACACATTTTGTTGCATTTAAAAATGCTTATGTTCAATGCACGTAAAAACTCATTGGTTTGTTGTCACTTCAGTTGATAATAGTCTTGTCATCGTGTAGACATTTTGAATGTTAGAGTTCAATGATAAGGTCATATACATCGAGTCAACATCAGAATTTGTTTGGAAAATGGAAGATTATGACATGAAAGCACAAACTCTTGTAGCTTAGATACTGTTATTTCAGAACATTGTGAGATGTTAAATAATTAAATTATAGGTCATAAAACATACTGTTCAAGACTTATTTGTGCATATAAACAATGAATTGTTTTTCATTGATGTGTCGACTGTTCATCATTCCATTGGTTTTTTTATTTTCCTTTCTTATGTATACCATTGTCTTCTGTAAGTCAGACGCCTAAACCATCTACATTGAATGCAGACTTTACAGACACCAGCAGTGAAACAACATATCCAGGGAATAAAAAAATAAAGGATTATAGGGAAAAGTTTTATTTATTTTCAAATAAACTGTACAGAAACCATGTATTTCATTCCATAAATATTTTTCATTGTTAAACCCATGTTCACTGTACAGATCTTTATAAGGAGTTTATAATAATGATCTTGATCTTTCAAAACTGATTTCATCACAAATCTCTTACAGATTTCCAGTTCCAGGTACTTATGAAACTGGACACAAATATTGAGAATTTGTTGGAGCAGCTGGCCCTCCTAGATCATACACAAGGCCCAGACACAGAATATAGAGAAGAAATTCTTGCAATGCCATGTGATTCAGTGAGGAACTAGAGGGCCTTTGCCAGAGGTTGGAGGAGAATCCCAAACTCTCCAAGAAGATGGTAAATTGGGGCCTTATTTTCTATATAAAAAAAAACTGTTATAACCTTTATTTGCTGTTGTGAACCTCAATATACATAATGCAAGTTCTGCGGCGCCTGTATAATTATTTTTGGGGGTGGGGTGAACATGTAGTGGTCAGCTGTTTTGTCTTACGGATGTAGGCCAAAACATGTTTAGAGATGAACATGTAACAGGTATTTTACTACATATATACTATTACATATTTTGTGGCTATTTTAATTCAATCCTTGAGTGAATGTCATTTATGAAGTTAACAGATTCATGGTGGTTAATTTGGTTTATGATTGCTGTTAGTACATTGTGTGACCGCTCCGGTGGCCTAGTGGTTAGAGCGTCCGCCTCGGATGCGGGAGGTCGTGGGTTCGATCCCTGGCCGAGTCATACCAGAGACTTTAAAAATGGTACTAACAGCTGCCTCGCTTGGCGTTCAGCATTAAGAGGTTAGTGTTAGGACTGGTCGGCCTGGTGTCAGGATAATGTGACTGGGTGGGACATCATGCTACATGTCTGCGGCATGATGCCCCAGTGCTAGACATCACTATAAACTGCCACATTGCAGACATCGTAGCGATATGACTGAAAAATTGTTAAAGCTACGTTAAAAATCAGAATCACACATCACAGTACATTGTGTTGCATAGTTAACCCTTTACTTCCCATATAAAAATCTAACCCTCTTACCTGTGCGTACCATATGACGTTCGCGACGTCATACTCTTGCTCCCCATAAAAAAACTCACAAACCGTAAATCAACGTCATCCTTAAAAAAATTATTCTCGCATTCCTGGAATAGCCTCAAAATAACCTAAATTATTTCTACTGAAGGTCTGCATTTGTTATTAATGCCGAATTACTGTAAGTTATTATTTGTCATCATTTCGTGATAAAAACAGCTATCGAAGCACAACTTGTTTTGTTTTAATCAGTGCAACTTTTGCTTCGAATCTTTAAACATTAATATGTAAATACAAACATGTATTTAATCATCATACTTGGTAAAATTATTGTTCAAAGTATTTAACTAAAATATTTCACAGCCGTGTTCCCGCTATATTCTTCGTAATATCAGTTAGAAGTCACAAGTGAATCTGACAAGAGGCAGAAACGTAATAATGGCGGACATCGCATTATCTAGGCAGTGCCTGTTCATTAGATAGACTGTAATTATAATTCATTTGGCATATACATTAAGGAATATATAAATTCATAAGAAACATGATATAAACATTCAGTGATTAAATATTTAGCTCTTTAAAAAATAATAGTTTGAACTATATTACACAATGCGACGTTGGATAAATCAATGTGGTATAGAAGGTCAAGGTTATTTTTTCATATCACTCATTTTGTAATGATAATAACATAACACAGCCAAGAAAATCATATCTAACAAATAGAAAATAATATTACCAGTACATACTAATTATTACAACCTATAATTATCAATAGTTTTTTTTAAAAACATAATTAAAAAGTGAGTGGTCATATTATGAAAATCCCCATTTCTAAAAATAGATGCACCCAAATGGCATGCGTGGCGCCATTTTACTCTTGGTCGTAATGTGATTCAGTTGGATATAGGAATATATTTCATGCAAGGATGTACTTTAATGATTCATTTCATCGTTGATGAAAAACTCAGGTACTGTTTATTCGGAAACAATGAAATTCAGCATCACATTTTTGATTTTATTACATCTTTGGAGCTTGAAATTATTCGTACTTTACCTGTGACTAATATTTTAGATTTTTTCAAGCGCAATTAAATGTTCTTCACAGAATAATATTTTATAAAGTTTATCCTGCTTTCCATGCATGGCCTTATTAAAGCTTATTAAAAATATTTCATAGTGAGTTCTTGTTATTTGTCATTAGTGATGTGGTCAACGAAATGTAATTATATCTGCTGTGAGAGGAGGAAAAAAAACTTAATTAGCTAATGTTTCATTTCATTGAAGAGCTGATTTAAAATATAAATATGAACTATTTAGCAAATCACTTGTTCTCAGACTTTCACGTTGATGAACAAAACAAGCAAACATGAGAATAAGAAAAAACTATAATTGTATTGGCGCACATCACACAGCTACTCCTCTACCATGACCATGCTTTGATGAAACAGGCTGTGACATTCTATGCAGCATAGATGGACGTTGCAAACGACACAGCCAGATTTGGTTTCTTTACATCTTTTTTCTCCATGCTTGGTACAGTATTTGCAGGTAGATTTTTTCCTTTTAAGTGTTTGCAGTCTGTGCATCTCAATATTGGCCTGTGTCACTGGGGCTACAGATTTTCGATGCATGGCAACCTTCCTGCACTTGAAACTTCCTATGAGCTGCTTTGCCAAATTAACTCGAAAATCTGTCTGAATCTTTTTCTTCTTTCATGACTCTCAGGATGACTCTCCACCATTGTTATAAAACCATTGATGATACATATATTTATAATGAAATGAAACATATATCGCCACCATTTCTTTGAAGGTCATCCAACTGGATATTTGGCCCTGAGTTGGTCACATATGTCAACCCCTCTGTAGTACTGTTGGTAATTTGTGATGGCCTTTGGACAGTTAACCAGTCGCACTGTCCCATCTTTCTGTTTCCGGTTAGCAGTATCAATGATGGTTGGATCTGCTGCTGTGGATAGGACTGTCACTGGTTTTTTGTCCTTCCACAGTGTGGCTGTCAGGTTTCCATCCTGTCTGACTAAATGGTCCCCTTGCTCCATATATGGTGGATATTTAAATTCCTCTGGGAAGCCTTTACGCTTTTTCCTCATGGTGCCACATGCATATATTCCATGTCTCAATAAACTTCGCACCAGTCGACTGGATGTAAAAAAGTTATCAAAATATACATGATAAAATTTTCCTCTCGAAGGTATAGTAAGCTTTTGCACAACTCGATAGCCAAGACCCTTCATGCTCTCATTCACGTCACCTGTATCTTCCTCCCCCTGGTAAAACTCGAACTGGTGACAAAAACCAGACAAACTTTCACAGTGCATCCATACTTTCAGGCCCCACTTGATTGGCTTTGATGGAAGATACTGCTTGGCCTTGTGTAATCCCTTGAATGCAATCATACGTGTAAAGTGCATTATCTTCTTAATAAATCATTTAATGAAGTATTGTTTGAAATTTTAATCTAACCTTAAAATAGGATCAGTGAAATAAAAGTTAATTTATGTTTATTTTTAATTTATTTGTATTATTATGAAAAGGTATGCATTAAATTTCAGATATTCATGAATCTAATGTTTAGATTTATGTATGGTGATTTGATAGATTAGAGTTGTGTGGTTATGGATATCTAATGTATGTTTTTGTGTGTATATGATAGACACACATGAGTGGTTCTTATTGGACATACAAAATTAACTTATTGTTTTAATTTTTATAATTATCACATTAATGTAAAGATGAAAGACAATATAATATGTTTGCATACATGTATGTATGTGTGTTTCTTTAAATGATCTCTATATGTGAGTGTTTCTGCTGTGCAATTTACTGTTGGAAAGAAATACAATATTTGTAATGAATGTAGAAATGTATAAAAACCTTCATCAGTGGTTTGATGTTAGCCAAGGCTTGTATGTATTCGCAATGTTTGACAGAACTTCATCCAGTATTGGACGGATTTTGTGAAGTTTGTCATGGTTAGGGTGATCAGCAGGAAAATCGGTGTTGTCATCATTTAGGTGAAGGTACTGGAGGAGTTTTTCAAACCTTTTGCGTGGCATTACATTTTTGATTCCTTCATTTGATAGAAAATTGTCATTTGACCAATAAAAACTATAGTCAGGAGCTTTCATTATCCCCATGAATATCAACATGCCAATCTCAGGCATACTGGTCTCTGTCCAGTTTGCATCACTGATTCCTTGATTCACATGTTGTTCAGCTGCAAATTGATTTGTTTCACTAACAATCTTTTCAAAAAGTCCAACTGGAAAATATAAATGGAAATAGTCTAGTTCTGGTGCTGTTTCCTGCAAATTATGTGATGGTCCTGACTGCTGAGTAAATGGACTTCTGTCAACATCTTGCACGTCTGCAAACCAATTTGGCTGATCATCATCAGTGTCACTTGAGTCTGATGACATTTCAATGTCGATATCTGATGACAGAATTTCAGATCCTTCGTCATTAAAGACATCATTGTTTATAAAAGCTGGTATTTCGTTGGAACTGAATCCAGAAAAATCGTTTTCACTGCCAGACAAATCACTGTAATCAACAGACGAGGACGACATCACTATGATGAGATCAGGGAATTCCTTTCGTAAATAAACAATTTCACTTCCGGTATCGTCTGTTATATGATTTGATTGAAACTTTGCATATTGAAATGAATGGAAGAAATGAACAACAAAGATGTTCTTAATTTTGTTATTTTATTTTATATGACACGCAAATATGACAGATATCTTATTTTAAACACGTTAAAACTACATTATACATTATAATGTATGGAAGAAGACTTGCCGTATTTGCCACGCATTCGGCAAATATGATTTTCCACATAAAGAACATGATGACATTATGAATTTATACTAGTAGTGTAAACTTTCGCATTATAATTGGCAAAAATTACAAGTATGAGTAACATACATCTGTTGAAAAGGCCATAATATTTACATCGAATTGAGGTAATACAATCGACCCATGATGCCATTTTTGATGCGGCCGTGGAAAACCCCTCTACCTATAATTGGTCGGTTAAATTTAGATTTATAAAGTTCTGATGTTAAGTAATACGTCATTGAAATCGAATGTTAGTAAAGACGATTTATTTTTTGACCAGCGTTTGGTTACCTCACAGCGAATCAACGTTTAAATGGAAACTTGTAACCTATTCATAGTATATATTGTGTAATGCGTAGAAATGCGTAGATGGGGGGCAAAGGTAAAACCGTAGTTAGGCGTAGACCGGGGGGGGGGGGGGGGGGGCAAAGGTAAAGGCATAGAAAAGCGTACTTGGGGAGTAAAGGGTTAATGTTATCAAATTTTTTTCAAGTTAGAGAAAATAAATTTGATTGCAAAACCATGGCCAAAAAAAACTATATACAAGCATATTTTGTCACATTGATCATGAAATACTACTACTAATAATAATTTCGAAATCAAAAAATAGTAATATTATTATTATTATTATTTTCAGATATGCTACTTGAGCTCCCTTGGCAGGTTTACAATTGGGGATAATGTCTGCAGGATGATGAAAATGCTTGGAACAAAAAGACTGGCCAGAGTATAGTCCAAAGGGACGTAAAGGGAAAAAAGCATTTCAAGAGCTTGTGATATGTCAGGTTTTGATAAGTAAGGATGGCTTGATTTAAATTGTGTTTTTCATGTGACTTGCCAGAGATTTTTAAATGAATTGATAAAGTAACTTGAGACCACATTTCAAAGTACATGTTTTAAAAATATTCCATTGATTATTGCTGGCATTTAGAAAAATGCAATGCATCCTTTGTTGTGAAACTTATTTTAAAACATTGTATTACTCTTGCAGAAGCCTGCTTGAAAAATAATGGCAAAGCAAAGACAAATGGAATGGAAGAGTCCATATCAGAGACCCTCAAATATGCACCCAACCAACGCAGAATGATAAAAAACAAGGTAATCCGAATGACTCTTATTTTATCAATATTGGATTCAATTTCATCTTTTAAAGCATAGTATTTGCAAAGTGGATGCATTTCTAAACTGATAACAAAATCAGCTTATCCTCTTGCCCAGGACTATCAGAGCTAGAGTACAGCTAACTACAATATACATACATCTTGTCTGATTGGACAAGTGCCTCCATTTGGAATTTTTATTCACGTGAAATATTTGGACGGAATAAATTCATCTTTGCACAAATTGATTGCACCATCCACTTGCCAGAAATGAAAGTAAGTGCAAAGTTATCTTGTATCTTGGCTTAACGATATTAAGGGAAGCACAAGTGCAGTGAAGAAAATTTCATACATTTTTATAATGCTGATTAACATGACTTCTGCATATGTAAGTAGTGCTGAGATGATATGACTTTATTTAAGCATTACAATTTTGTTTTAATTTGCAGGTGCCTGAGCAGAAGAAGTAATAGATAAACTTTACAGTGGAGTTGGAGACTGATTCTGATTCATAATCTTAATTAAATCTAGAAAATAAACATTAAAGTGATATTAAAATATCTGTTGTATTGTTTCCTTCTTTCATTTTTTTCTTAAAAACAAATGTCTGAATCTTTAGTCTGTAAATTCAGTGGATTCCTTATCAGTCCATCTACTTTTACCTTACACCATGCTACTTTAAAAAAAATGAATTATCCCCGTTAGGGTAGGTCCCCCCCAACCCCCCACCCAACTTTGTCAACTTACCTGCCACATTTAAATCTAATGGAAGGCCCTGCTGTAAAGCCTGTTAGTAAAATTACCCAACAAGAGGATTTCATACATTTGCAACTCCTAGATGGATGGTAATGTTTTCATTTTTGTAATGTAGATATGGACATTCTTGCCACCAGTATGGAATATGTGTTTCAGATACACAAGCAACTTTCATCAGATTTGCATATAGGTTTTATATGTTGTGAGTATGTTGTAGGAAGTTTTTTTTAATAACATTATACAGCATTCCAGCAAGTTCACCAAATCACATTGCCACAACGTTATATGACGTTGCCACAATCTTAAGGCAGTGTTATTTCAACATGTAACTGTTAGCTCTGTTATACCTCTCCACGACGATGACACTGACAGCCTGGAGGAGGACCCCTCCCACAGACTATTATGAAAGCAAGTTCAATTACAAATTTTACTAAATCCCTCTAGGTCTTTGGGCACCTGTGGACATGAATCTGCAAGGCTAAAATTGTCATTTTTAATATAAGATCTCAACATTTTTAAGGCCTTAATTTTAAAGACTGATCCTTAAAACTCCCAAAAGGTCAGTTCACCCCAACCCGTCTGGTGGATACAAGGCTCAGATCGACATTTTACGAGGTTTGTTTACCCCTGTCCCTGCTGGTTAGAAGTACATAATAATACAAAGTAGAACCTTAGTATGCATTTTCTTTGGCCATGTTTCTCATTTCCTCACACTTGTTTTGAAATCCTTATGTTATCAACTGGGTCACCAGCCTTCGTTTAGAGTAACAGCAAGTATATATATATATTTAAGTCAAAGGAAACACAGTAAAAATGTTTGATTTAACAATGACATATTTGCCTCAGGTCTGTGATCCTGAAGTAAATATTAACTGTCCATTTATTTTCTTGGCTTTTCTTTACTAGGAAATTGATGATAGAGATTTCTGCGATGGTGAAGGCAATGTAAAAATTGGTTACTATAACATACTTTTTACGCCATGTTTGAAAAAATAAATCCAATGGAAAGGTTATAGTCTGAAAATCGTCATTAAATTAAGTTAATATAGGGGAAAAAACTTTAAGAGTTCATAAATATTTTTCAGTGCTGAATAAAGATAGAACATCACACTTTCTGCTGTGATTTTAATAGTTTCTGGCAGCATGAAAAAATTTCTAGAACTATAATGTATAAATGTTCTCAAAAGATTATGTTAATATGGGGGAAAAATCTGTTATGAAATAAACCGATAAGATCTTGTATGAATTCATGTTATCTTTAAATATGATATTTGTGTGAAAATATCTGGAAGAAAAAACAAGATGGTGCCACTCACACATACAATGTTGTTGCCACAGTGGCCATATTAAGAAACTTTTTATCGCTACGTCTGAATGGATAATTGTGTCAGCATGTCAACATGTGTACAAAATACTTATGCTGATGTCTAGCAGGTCCTGAATGAGAATTATGGTGATGTACAGACATCCTATAAGGCCACCAATGTGGCCATCCTGAAAATCTTGTTATCTACTACTTCTCCTGAATGAATCGTCATATCAATGAAAGACTTCTTATGTCTAGTTGGACGTAAATGAAAATAGTGCCAATCTAACCTCCAATATGGCTGTTTTAATAGGCATCTGGAAAACCCTTTCCTTGCTACTTCTCCTAGATGGCTGGTCATTTTGACTTTGTGCTTTCACTAGATGACCTATTTGATGTCTAGTTGGCCGTAAATGGAACTATGCTTATGGTTTTGATGTCTAGTTGGTACTAAATGTGGTTTTTGCTCATAGACTTCTAATGGTATTATAGTTGGTTCTTTAATGAAACTGCTGTACAAAATTAAAAGGCCTTCTCGCTTTCTACCAAGTTTGGATACAGTTATCTTCACCAGCTAGGATTTCTTGGTCCTCTTTTTTATACATCAACCCTTGGCATATGTAGTTAGCTAAAACAGTATTTTGAACAATTAATCGCCCTCTTGCAAATAAAATCCCAATTGCATGCTTTTACCAGTGTGAGAGCTCCTTATATAAGTAGCTAAGTATTCAGTAACTGAATTTCCACATCTACATGCATCAACTCAGAATTAAAAGTCGCAAAACATATACAAATTGGAACATCTTGAGACATGTGTCACTTTGCATGGTGGGTGTTATGATTTAAATGCAACAAGGATTTTGAATTAGGGTTAATTTCTTTAAGCTGTATTCAATCATGGGGCCCTGGGTTATAGAATGGTCTAGGCACATACATCACTCAAACTAATCAACTCTCTCTAGTCCAACCAATGTGTGTATATGAGAAAGCTTGCCAGTAGCGTTATGTGTGTTGATTTCCTCCAATAAATATGCTGGCTGCCATGTAAACCTTATGATGTCCTGAAAAATGGTGTTAAGCTCCATACAAGCAAGCTAAACAATCAATGATGTAATGGAACAGTAGACACCATTTTAGCTAAATATGCCAAGAACTGATTTAGAGACTTGGTTAGTGATGATGACTTAAAATTGGCAAGAGATTAAAAAGATAAAAGAAATGACCTTTCATGGCACTGTAATATAACAAATGAGGAAAAACAAAAGTTTATTGCATTTAAACCTTTTGTTTTTTCACAGTTTCAATTTAAGTCATAAGGCCCCTTATTTTGCCTTACCAAACATATAGCAAGTTATTACCTCAAGCCCTAGCACTGATAATGCCTCACAAGTAAGCAGTCTTTTATGCAGTCTCAGGTCTGAGTATATGTCTAGCAATACTTATGTCCAGTTTGTTTATAAAATTCTTTCTCACATGGTACAGTTGTCAGAGAAACACGATAAATTCAACAAGTGTGGTAATGAAGGGACAGGCATTCTTTATTTATGCACACATCCCAAAGGGACATTGCTATGTTTGAATCAACACTGAACTGAAGAATGGAGCATCAGCTGCATCAATTAAGATATTGTGGCCCACACAAAATACTGCAAGGACTGTGATCTATTTATGAGTGCAATGGGCATGAATTACTGTAGCAGACTGGAGGAAGTAATCCGAATTTATTAATATCTTGAAGCTAAATATAGTAAAGTTTTCATCTATAATCTGTGGAATCGTTTTTGCACACAGTTTGCAGGATTTGTCTTTGGGTCATCATTTTTCTTTTTCTTCATCTTTCTAGCTTATGGCATCTTGACAAGTCTTATGATGCCGTGCAACTGCACTTGATGATTACCACAGCCAGTGACATTGTATCAGATCTTCTGGGATCAGATGATTCAATGCAAATTCCACATAACCTATCACCATCCTCATGTTTGCCATCTGACTTACTAAGTTATTTTGCCTAAATAATAATAAAAACAATCTGGTCTGATGTATTGATAGTGTTCTGAATGACCATAATATATTCTCTGTATCTACCCTAGAAAATCCTGAGTGGATCGCTGTTTGGTTTGAATAAACCAAAGTAATCCAATGAAAGGCACTTTACAGACACAAGTATCTGTTTCCTGTATGCAGTGATTAAATGATAGTATTATGTCTTTATTTTTTAAAACTGATGATACATATGATCACCTTCAATGTGTAATATTAGTTATATTAATTAACGAGCGGGCAATATTTGAATTTCAAAGATAAAGTGTATGCCATGATCACTTTAGTAGGATGATTTGTCAAGTGAGGTGATCTTTTCTGTTAGAATAAATATTGTTAACTAAACTATTTTCGCAAGTTATGACATAAGAATGATTCAAAGAAAGAAAATTCATTCAATTGAACATATAAAATTAAGACTGCAACATAGTCTAGATAAACTATTTCTTCAGAGACATAATCCAGACTCTGTGGCAGCAAAAATATCAAATAGGACACACCTAAGAGACAATCACACTTTCAGCCACAATGGTTTGACAGTTATCAGTGGCTTGAATTCATTGACTATGAAGGCAAAGTGATTTGCAGTTACTGCAAAAAATGTTCCCAAACTATCACAGATTTTAAATTCTACCAGTGGACTTGTAAGTGTAACTGACAAATTCAGGATTTAATCAAGCATGTCTCATGATAGTTTTATACCTAATAAAGCAAAATGTAGCACAGGATATTCATGACACTTAGGCCAGCATGTACAAAATATTCCTCAAGTTAAAGTTGCTAGCACTCCACTAAGAAATGTCATTTTATAATAAATAATAATGTAATGGAAAAAAAAAATCAATAAAGTGATTGCACTCTTTAACATAGCCTACTACCTAACTCAATAATGAAAATGATTTGGTTCATTATATCTTTGTGTTTTATGGAATAAATGCATACATCTGATTGAATTTTAGGCAAGAGACTGAACTTTTGGGTTAAGTTAAAATGTAGGTGGAACAAATGCATTATCTAAAACCACTTGTATCAGTGTGCATTGTGACTTTTCTTTAAGATAACTCTAAACGGTACTGGGTATATATCATTTTCTTAAAATGCACACTGTTGTCTTCCATTTGATTTGATGACTTACAGGTATACTGTCTACACAGTAGGCCTCAGCATCAGGAAAAATTATGTATACTTCAGTTACAGCTGAAATAAGTTTTGCATTAGCACCTGAATCAGACAAAAAAGGTTGTGTTCTGGTGTGTGAATAGAAATGGCTAAAAGTAATACAGACAAAAGCCATAAGAGTACAAAGGTTACATATGAAAACCACCAATTCGCTTGCACATGTGGCATACAAGTTCAAAGATTTGCTTCTTGTTTATTTGTGTGCACACATTGTTCAACTCATAAGATATTTTAAGAGCTATTTCTCTATTGCATGCAACATATAGATTTTTCTTTTCCAAATGGAGTCCAAGTAATTATTGCCCAATCCAGGTATAATTTTGTACACAAGTAAAGAACAAAATAAGATAAATCTTCATTTATTTGCAATTGATAATACACTTAATGAATATACACTGTTACATTTATTTTGTATCACTTGAATAAACAGTATTTCTTTCAGTTCATTTTAAACTTTTATTTTATATCACTTGAGTAAACAGTATCTCTTTCATTTCATTTAACACTTAGAAACAGGTTCTTCCAGTTACAATAATCAAATTTGGAAACAATAAACAAACTGGAACTTTTGACCTAATTATATTACATTTACTAGGGTTAAAACAATAAATTCCTTAACATAAAAAATTAACAGTTCCAGTTAATCAAACACAAAATCATCTTTTATACAGGGTGTGAACTGTTAATATTTACAGGATAAAGCTTATAGTTTCCAAATCGATTGAAGCTTACATGTTGCAGTTGCTGACGCATATCTATTTCCAGCACGGTTTGCATACGTTCCACCTTTAATAATTTTGTTACTCCCCCCCCCCCATTCAGTAACAAGTATAAAAAATCAGGATTATTCTAAGGCAAAGTTTGTAACTTGTGTACCACAGTCATCAGAGAGACAAAGATGCAAAACTTTATGATGCCTGTCAAAGGAAGAAAACAGTTTGTTGTTTTCCCAAGTTTTGAACCAGTTAACTTGAATTCTCAGACCATCAGTTGCTACAGCCCCACTAACTACAATTGTTAGGGAATAATGTGAACTCAAGTTATCTGTGTATATATATAATTTTAATAACCAAGAATACCGCATGTCTAGGAACATTATAGCATTCAATGGTAAAGTCAGAACTGAGATGAGAGAATTAAACAAGCATAGTACATGGCATAATATATCCATAAACTATTGACTGGGAAAAATACTACAGAACACCATTTCTGCTGGCAGTAAGATGTTGAACCTATATGTCATAAATACTAGGTTGGACATCTAGGACGAGTAATATTCATAATGGGCAGTACCCACCCCCACCCATCCAACTTCCCCCCACCCCCCCAAGTGAGAAGGGCCTGATTTGTAATCTCAGCCACCCAACCTATCACAGCCTTTATAGTACTTGAAACAAATATTGAGTAATAGTAAAACAAACTCTGAAAGTTATTAAAACCAATTTGTTATATTTTCATAACTCTGCTTAGTTAACTGTGCAAGCAGACTTAAACATATCAGTGTATGACAGTTAAATTGAGCTATAGCATCGATTAACAGAAGCTACGAATTCATCAACAAGCAGTGAACAATCATCTTCACAATAAATGTCAAACATTAGCATCCATAAAGTGTCAAGACAAGTTGTTACACTGGATATATAATGATCCATTTATTTCAAACAAGCTGTGAAAAACAAACCTCACGTCCGTTATATGTACGCTAGCCATTGCAAAGGATGCTTTAATAGATTAATGTTTATCGTCGTGTCTTGACAACCATTTTGCGCGCGCACACTGGAAAGTCATGCTATATATTTGTTACTTGTGAACGTATTTGTAGGCAGTACGCTATATATTGTTCCCCGTGGCCGTATTCGCGGGCAGAATGCTATATGTTTGTTCTTCGTGAACGTATTTTTGGGCAGTTACTTTGTCAACTTCAACCTAAAGGTCAAAACTGCCCATGAAATTTATATATCTGCCACGAACCGAAAACATGAATAGGACTATAACATAAGTATATATACTTATTTTCAACATATACATAATTACTATGCAAGAAATACAACCTATGTATATATATTTTGATTTGAAATGTAAACTATATCATGTCCTTCTCGTAAACCCACTTTCGGGATGACTGCCCACAAGGCACCTAAAATGTGTATATGTGTGTGTGTGTGTGTGTGTGTGTATATATATATATATATATATATATATATATATATATATATATATATATATATATATATATATATATATATATATATATATATATATATATATATATATATATATATATATATATATATATATATATATATATATATATATATATATATATATATATATATAATGAATCAGTGCAAGTGGCTTAAACTTGGATCTGTAACTTTTTGTAACAAATCCTGCAGGAAAGAATTCTGCGGGGAATATTCCCAAAGCATTAGAAGGGGGAGTTTAGGACCAATACCCTGCCTGCGATGTGGTGTTGGGGTCAGGGGTAAAACACAGTTATATGCAAGTTGCGGGGGAAAGAGATACCGTGAACTTAAAAGATATTATAACAAAAAAATAACAATAATGCGTTAAAATGTGAGCACGATTATATAACTAAGTTTTCAGACAAATTATAAATTGGACAAATACATTATTATATAAAATGAATCAAGAATTTGTCCCACACCCTATCATCAAGAATTACGAAGCGAATCATAATGGAATAGTCAGAAATTGCAGGTTGAAAAAACCAGTTGGTGTTGTTACTAATGCTGGTTATCTTAGATTTACTGTTGGAAAGAAACATTATCTCTGTCATCGTTTCGTGTTCGAGGTATTTAACGGAGTGATTCAAGATGGTCTTGTGATCGATCACATCAACAACAACAAACTCGACAATTCTTTATCCAATCTGAGAGTTGTAACACAAAGTCAAAATTGAAAGTCTGGTAATACTGGCTGTAGTGATAAAAGAGTCAAAGCAATTTTATCCATAAATTTAGATATGAATGAAGAAATAATATTTCAATCGATGAACTCAGCTGGCAAGTATTTTGATATTTGTGTGCCTTCAGTATGAAGAGTCGCAGAAAATATATACAAATCTGCCCTCTCAAAAAATATAGGCAAAAGATTGTTTTTCATTATTGTTAGGTACTTCACTAAAATCCTGAAGTTTTTTAATGTAAATAGCATTATTAAAGGGAGATAACTCCGTTAAGCATATCTCATGCAATTAGTTCCCTCCCCTTGACTTCGTCAAGGTGACTTTATCAGGGTGACTTTCAGAAGATGTCATTACCTTTTGCGGGTAATATATTATCCTGATAAGTAGGACTAAATTCAAGTATTATTTTGCAACAACTGAAGTTAACAGTTAACTGTAACGATATACACTACAAACGGGTAAACGGTTCTCCGTGTTACCTGTACGATCACAACAGGGAAGTTAAACATCTCCAATTACTTCCCCTTGGCAAAGTCAAGGATTTTATCAAAGACTGCCAACACGGGCGCGCGTACAATAAATAATATTTTTTTTTTCACAGATAAAATCCTTGTTTTATTAAATTCGTTTGGATTTCTGGTTCATCTGTATTTTTTCTGCGATTATATTTAAGAAAAGAAGTACGACAAACCGAGTGAGCTATTTTTGAATTTCCAAGTATCGGTCAGTTTATATACTATAGCGTCCGAATTATGTACGGGGTTTCGAAACCCAACAAAGTTGCACAACTTCCGCGTTATCGTCTCGACGCGGTGACATTTCACACCTCGCGGGATTGATTTTGGGGAGGGTGTGCAACTTTGTTGAGCGTAGAATATAACTCCGTATCTGTCTGTGATATCCTACTGTAAATACTATGTGTTGTGATGTCCTACTGTAAGTAATGTAAATACTATGTGTTGTGCTGTCCCTTACTCGTTTGTAAACTTGCTAAGATGCGGTGGCGTCTTAGGAGTTTACAGATGTAAATAATGTAAATACTATGTGTTGTGCTGTCCCTTACTCGCTTGTAAACTTGCTAAGATGCGGTGGCACCTTAGGAGTTTACAGATGTAAATACATGTAAATACTATGTGTAATAGTGTAAATACTATGTGTTGTTGTCTGTCTCTGTAAACTTGCTAAGATGTGGTGGCACCTTAGGAGTTTACAGATGTAAATAGTGTTATGCATATATCTGTCCTTATATGAACCCACTAGCATATCATTTGGTAAGCTAGAGGTTCAACATGGGGAATGTTTCGTCTTTCGCAAACACACCCTCTGGGCCTTCTAGACTGTTGTTTGACAGGTTAGGGGCTCACATGGGCGTTGTGTTTCCGCTCCTGAGTTTGGTAGCCTATCATTTGCAACAATATGAGATCAAACCTGCGCTCTGAGGTCCTATTTGAATTTATCTTAGAATGCTCCAGATGGACATTTTGATGTGTACGGTATTTAACCACAGGGACGTCGGAAGATTTAACCTGGTGCCAATGCTTCCGAATGATCTGTTGTACGTTACTCAGAGGTGAAGAATAATCAAGAAGGGGACTCGTTTGTTTGTTTGTCTTGACTTTATATTACAGGGGACGCGTTTGCTTGTTTTCATAGTTTTCTATTTCAGTGCGACTCATATATCGAGATCCTAGTTTTGTTAATTGCTTCCACAATGTAGCTCCTGCTATATACTCTCCTTCTAAGGTGCCTCAATGAGTTTTTTGAGTCTACTTCTAAAGTTAACCAGATTAGAGGACATGCATTTGATCCGAATACAAATTGTGTAAAGAAGATTTTGAGTACATTCCGCGGGTGGTAATTAGTCGGGAGTGGATGCTGGTGAGAGTCAGTGCGTTTATAATGTAGGTCAGTTTTTATGTCTCTCATCCCACCCCAGGAAGACATAACAATTATCCAAGAGGATAAGCGAATTTTTAAAATGCTAACAGCATCACAATGGCATAAAATAAATGTCTGTGAATGACTTCACAATAATCCCAAAATAACGATTGAGTCCGAAAATGTTTGTCATTCCATTGAATAATTTAAATAAATAGATCTTCTCAAATAAAAAGACCCCGAACACATCAATAAGGATGATTCCATTTGAGATGTTAAGGTAGGAATAAGTAATTCTAATGTAATCAACCTTAATATAACTACCTAAGACACAATTTAAGAATCAGGATGTGGGCGGAAAGTTTATTTCCAGAACATTCTAAAGGATTCAACAATCTTATATTGATGCCCACTACTCTTTCATCTTAATGGTAATTTCCATGAAACGGCAAAAGGAATTTGCTTCTGGAAAATTCTAAGGTCAGAAACAAGGTTGTATCCAGAACTGAAGCTCAGTAAAAATGTTTACCCTACATGATATTAGACAACTCTTACCCACGATAGTTGTATAGTAGGATACCCTAGCGACAATGGAAATCCCAGTCAAAAAGGTCGTGGGACACTCTAGTGACAAGGGGAATTTAACATGGATGGGTCTATAGAGCCAAAAAAAAGAATGGGACTGTCTAGCGACAAGGGTATGGGACTGTCTAGCGACAAGGTAAATTGAACATGGGAATAGGGGGACTTACCATTAATATAGGGACAAAGACATATATAACACATACAACAGACAACATACAAAAACACAAACAACTATACAACCGACTAAAAAAAGTTTAGGCAAGAAAGCAAATCTTTTTGAGATATATGAATGGCCCTTAAAAGGGCCTTTGGGTTTTTCTTCGTCTTCTTCTTCTTCCATTTTCTCCTGTTTTTCCACCATCTCCTAACTTTTTCAATAATTCCTTTCTTCTTCTTTTCCGTCTCTGGAATCCAGTCAGGATGGCCCATCGATCTAAATTTCTCCTGCACCTTCATCCAGTTTTGATTTAATCTGTTAAACTCCTCTTTTTTTCTTTCTATTTTCTTTGTTCTTTGTGTTTTCGTTTTCTTTTCTCTCCTTTACCCAGGTATCTTTAATCATTTTAACTTCTACTTCCAGCATCTTTCTTATCATTTCTTCTGCTTTCTTTACGTGGTCTAGGCCCCACTTCACAAATGACCACTCAGTCCAATACAACGTGTCTTCTAGAAAGCGCCTGACTTTGATTACATTATCAAGTGCTTCCTTCAAGCTACCCACTCTCACATATTTGTTTTAATTAATCTTCTTAATTTTTTCACTTCTTCCTATCATACCTTTTACCAGATGTCTCGCTAATTTTCAGACTGATCACAAAATCTAGGCTACCATCAGACGTCAATTCTTTCCCAATCCTTTCCACCACATAGGCCACATCCATCATCCAGTACAAACTCTCCTTCAATTTTTTAACAACTCCATCTTCTTTTATTCAATGTAGAATGGCGCGAACGATCTATCTACGTTGGATTATAGAGGTTTGCGCTCTTCCGAGCATGTACCTCTGATTTGTGCCTACATGGTAGGCTATTCAATTGCTCCCAGGGGAAGGAATTGGAGCCACTTCCCCAGGCATTTAAGTGCTCAAGGAGCACTTTTAATTGAAACCGTCATTCAGTGGACCTAATAGAGGTCCTAACTGTCTGAATGGAGGGCTTGAAGGAGAGTGGAAATAGACCCTGCACACACTTAATTTATTCAGTCGGTACTACTTAGCTGCATTAGGTATGTATGAGTGCGACTGGACCCATCACACCCTCACATGTATTGTACTGAATGTTCAGTAGCATTAATGGCGTGCACTGACCGCTGATTGTTTTTTATGTCCGGCCGTGGAAATGGAGGAGAGGGTGGAAATGATGGATTCAAGGTCACAGATCGGTGCTCCTAGACTCCAGTGTATCGGGTCTAAACTGTCGTCCTACACAATTGGAATGAAAACTCTGTGCTGTTTTAAGCTAGAGTTTTGCCAAGGAGAGGTACCGTAGGTAACAGTTTTTAGTAAAGTTTGCCACCTTGTATGGCTGGTCCTGATGCTCTTGGACTTTTGAGACCACCTTATATGCTGGAGTAAATATTAGGGTCCTATGTGCCTGAATTATTGTGGTTTTATTTGCGGCCTTGTGCTGCTGGGCCTGATGGCCTTTGGTTTTTTAGACCACCTTATAGGAGCTAATTTGAGGTCTTACTTGCCTAGAGTTATTTATTGGTTTGCCACTTTGTGCGGCGGGCCCTGATGGTATTGGGTGGTGGACCACCTTATATGCTCTAATGCGCGAACGTCGAACGCTTTGACTTTATATCGAAAACCACAATATCTACTATCCACACACGGGAAGGAGAAAAATAACCCCAAACTTTACTATCCACAAACCACAAATATACTATCAACACAAAGGTGAGGAGCAACAACAAACCACAATATACAATCCACATACGGGAAGGAGAAAAAAAAACTATACTATACAATCCACAAAACCCAAATATGCTATTCACTCACGGGAAGGAGAAAAAACAAATCCTTACTATATTATCCACAAAACCGCAATATCTACTATCCACAGGCGGGAAGGAGAAAAAAAAACAACCCTTACTATACTATCCACAAAACCAAAATATACTATCCACACACGGGAAGGAGAAAAAACAAACCAAAAATACCATCCACACAGAAGAGAAGGGAAAAAACCCAAACACTACTATCCACACAAACGTATTATCGAATTCGGCATACAGGATGACATTCATCGTCTCAGGTAGAGCTTTAGCAAACTGAAGTTCCACACGAATCTGTCATGATTTTATAGGGTGGTAATGTGCCTCGTCATTCCCTTGGTCTGGAGTAAAAACAAAAGCCCACAAAGCGTAGCCTCCTGCATAATCTTCGTACATAATGCCGTGACTGGTTTTGGAACCCTAACTGTCCGGTAACTTCGTACGGGGATAAGTACGACCTCAAGTAATTCATCTTGACACTAAAGTCAGGTTCGAAGGGCCTGATACACAAGGTTTTGCCATCGCGACTGACCTTCATCTTGGACACCTGGAAGTGATGAAACTCGAAAGGATTTTGGTTGTGGGATCTGTTGAAGGCTGCATTGCTCACCATACCAACGATTAATCGCTTGGGTAACTGTCCTAGGAACAGATGATCTTCGATTTTAGATCGGAGTCCAGTGGCAATGGTGAAAGTTTTCACTTCTATTTGTCGTATCGGATACTTGGCAGTCGTTCTGCTCAAAGTGTGACTGATGTCGTTTCCCACTTTAGGTAACACTTCCACACGTCGTATGTAGAGTCTGGCTTTCTCGATGTAGGTTTTGTAATCGGCAGCACAATCCATCAAATGGACCATCGATAAGGGTAAGTATCCATTGCTGCTGCTGACCAGTTTGTTATTCAAGTACAAGTCCACTTCGCTGAACAAGGAATGCATGACACTGTTGACGGGAGCTACTGCCTCATCGGCATTCCGATCGCTACCATCTGAATCGTTCACTCTGACTTTCAAATACAAGTAACTACTGTTCAGATCGATGTAATCTTCGGGCTGTCCTTTGATTTCAAAATCGATGAGAGCTGAGGCTGTCAAAGAGGAGATGGGATGAAATTCATTCGACCCATTGGGTTTCTTTATTCGTCATCATGGTAGGCGGCATGGCAAAAATATTCAGTTTCGACTTGAAACAGGCGCAAAACTCTCGATGCATCATTTTCTTTTGTCTCTATGATTTAATGATCAAAATCATCTAAGTCTCGAGCAGTTCTTCTTTTCTTAGACTCTCTAGCTTTATGAGTGTGGAGTATTCTGAAGGGGTGCTTTCATCGTCTCTTTCTGTCCTGTCCTTGATGTGGCTTCAGAGAAGCAGTAATGCCTGACTCGGCAGCTTCCAGGGCATTTATAAGAGTTTCTCGTCGGCCCAAAATGTATTTGCCCGTTTGAAGCAAGATATTTTTGCCTGCTCTCAGGAAAGCTTCTTTGGGGTTTTGTTTGTCGATGATGTCATTTTGGAGAAATTCTTTACTGTACTTCAATGGGGCATCTTTTAAGGCGTGCAATCCTCGCGTCACCATCAGTTTGAACACGGGAGCCACCGAACGAAAGGCCGATTTCAAGATATCTCCTAAACCATGTCCTCGTTGTCGAGCGACTCCTCGATACACTGGATACATGACTTACAACTCGTAAGAGAATCGTTTTCGAAAATGGAGTTCCACCGTGACTTGTCCTTGGAGAATTTAATATATTGTCCCAGATCTCCTTTTATAGTTGTTGTTGTTGTTCTAGGGTTTAACGCCATTTTTCAGCACAAGATAGGCTATACATGGCGGCCAGTATAACTGGTGGAGGAAGAACCCTGGAAAACCCAGGGAAGAACCACCGACACACGAGAAGCTACTGGCAGGCTTTCCCACGTACCCACGCTAGCCGAGCCTTGGACTCGAACACACGCAGACAGAGGTGAGATGGCAGTGATCCGGAACGGTGAGCGCTTTAGACCACTCGGCCACTCGGGGCCCCTCCTTTTATAGTAATGTTGACAGTGTCGAAATAAGACTTATTGACAGGTAAGTAGTGAGGATGTACAAAAGTGCGTTTGGTTTCGCCAGTGCGCACCCAGTCTTCTGCTTCCATCACTCCACTTTTCTTTGGGACAGCCACCGTAAGGGACGTACCAAACAAACTCTAAAAGACGGTAATTTCGTTGTCGAGAGTCACTTCTTGGTGGGGGGGACTTCCGATGCTTCGATGGTAAGATTGGTTGTACGCTTGAACCAAGTGTGGTAAGACGTTGATGTACTTAAGAATGTGATGATGCGTAAAATATTTCCACATGTGTTCTTTCAAAGTGCGTTGAAAACGTTCCACGATACTGGCTTTGGTTTCGGGACTCGCGGAGGTGAATAAATGAATGTCTCGTTTCATTAATTCTTTTTGGAAAGCTTGGTTCAGAAATTCGGTGCCTTTGTCAGTTGCCATCGAAGACGTTGCCGACCTCTTTGTTTCAACACCAGTTGGAGGGCTCGCACTAACTCACTGCTCGATTCGGAAGTCAATGGCACGACCCAGGCAAATTTGGAAAAGACATCGATGACACAAAACTAATATTTGTAGCCACGATTGTACGTGGTCAAATGAGAGACATCGGCTAAATCGGCTTGCCATTGATGATCGATGCCCTGCACTCGTGTGCGACTTCTGGAAACTTTTCGTAGAATGGGCTTGTGTAAATTGTACGTGGCTTGTTCTTGTAACCACCTGTGCACTTGAGGTAAACCCAGACTATTCCGACGGGTTTTGGCAGCACGATACAATTTTTGAATTCCTCCGTATCCCGTAGGATGGGATGGAACGTTGTAAATGCTGCCTAACACCTAAAAAATCTTTGTTAATAAGTCGCCCACTCTTCACTGATGCTACTCATTTTCGTGTGGTATTTTCTTGGTTTGTAATGCTTTCCGTGTATGGCGAGCGATATGTGTCGAGCAGGAGGATGTCTGAACAGGGGTAATCGGTTCTTGTTTCATTTCTGTCTTCATCTTCCTTTTCTCTTCTGATGAAGAACGGGTGGTCATCATCATCATCATCAGTCTCATGTCCTAGTGTGGTCGTCGAGGCACTCTGCTGCTGAACATCTGACCAGTTCCCTCCACTTGTCTCGATCATGTGCCAATGCCTGTGTCTCCGCAAAACTTTTCCTGGTCCATTCTATGATGTTGTCAGTCCACTTTTTTCTCTGTCTACATCTCCTTCTGCCACCCTGGACGCTGCCCTGCAGGACTGTTGTGGATAGACTGTTGGCCGTAGTGACATGGCCATACCATTTCAGCTTTCTCTTTTTGACGGTGGTGAGGAGGTCCTCATATTGGTCTACTTTGCGCCTGATGGTGTTACGCACTTCTTTATTTCTGATGTGGTCCATGTAAGAGATGCCAAGGATGGTTCTGTAACATCTCATTTCAAGTGTCTGGATTCTTCGTTGTAATTCTGCTGTCAGGGTCCAGGCCTCACATGAGTACAAAAAGACTGAGATGACTAGAGCTCGCAATAGTCTGATTTTAGTTTTCAGACAGATATTTTTGTCTCTGCAGATGGGTCTTAGCTTTGACATAGCTGCCACTGTTTGTGCTGCTCTTGACAAAATGTCTGCTTTTGATCCCTCTTCGGTGATTATGGAACCAAGATATTTGAACTGGCTCACTGTTTCCAGTTCATGTCCTCTGACTTTAATCTTGGCTGAGATTTGTTTGCCACTATTTGTCATCAGCTTCGTCTTCTCAGCGCTTATCTACATGTCAAATCTGGAAGATGTTTCATCCAGGTTCTTCACTAAGGTGGCAAGCTCGTCTTCACTGCCTGCCAGCCCATCAACATCGTCTGCAAAGCAAAGGTTGGTGATGTTACGCCCTCCAATGCTGACTGTCCCACAGTGGTTTTCCAGGACTTTGCTCATGATGCGCTCTAAGTAGATGTTGAAAAGCGTGGGTGAGAGGAAACAGCCTTGACGCACTCCCACTGTTGTCTGAAACCAGTCCCCCACAGAACGTTGGGCAATTACTGCACTGATAGCCTTGGCGTACAGCTGCTTGATGGTATTGGTTAACTTTTGACCCATGTTATACTTCTTCATTGTGGCCCACAATGCCTAATGCCACACTCTGTCCAAGGCCTTTTTGAAATCTATGAACACATGATAGATGTCTTGTTGGTGTTGCGAGTACTTTTCACACAGAACCCTGAGATTGAATATTTGTTCTGTTGTGCTTCCTCCACTCCGGAACCCGGCCTATTCTTCAGCGATTATGTCTTCTGCTTGTGGTTTCAGTCGATTGAAGATGATCTTCAGCATTACCTTACTAGCATGGCTGATCAAACTGATAGTTCTGTAATTTTGGCACAGCTGGAGATTGCCTTTTTTGGGGAGTGTTATAATCAGTGACTGGGTCCATTGTATTAGCCATTCACCTGTATGCCAGATCTTGTTGCAGATTTTTGTTAGTAGCTCTTTCACTGATTCCCCTCCCCCCATTCTTGATATTTTCAGCTGGGATGTTGTCTACTCCAGCTGCCTTCCCATTCTTCGGTGCTCTTATTGCTGACTAAAACCTCTTCTTTGAGAATGGGGAAGTCATCATCATTTGAGGAGTTTGGAACTTCAAGGACCTCTGGGTCTCCTGTGGACTGATGGTTGTAGAGTTCTTTGCAATACTCAGTCCATCTATTTGCAATATCACTCGCTTCTGTGAGGCATTTTCCATTTTTGTCTTCAGTGGTACTGACTCTTGGTTGTTTCTGCCTGGTGAGGTCTTTCACAATTTGGAATGCCTTTTTCTGTTATTCTTTATCAGACTGCTCTCTATTTCTGTGCACTTTTGTCCAATCCAGTCTTCTTTTGCTTTCTTCAAGTTTTTTTCTGATATTCTTGTTTATTTCTCGGTTCTCCATTGCCCCTGTTGTGCGTCTGGTGTTTTTGAGTTCTCTTCGGGCATCACACAACTTCAGAATTTCTTCTGTAACCCAGGGTTTTTTCTTCGGGCGATGGAGGCCAATGATATCCTTGGCAGCTGCTGTCATGACTGTGTTGAAGGTGTATGTCATCCCTTTGACATCACCATCCATCACAATGAGTGGAGCAAATTTTCCTCCAATTTTGGCTTGGAATGACTTGCAGATGTTAGGGTCATCCAGTTGTTCAAGGTTGAATTTGAGCCTGATGTTCTTTGGCTTGTTAATTTTCTTCAGCCTCACTCGGTCATCATTTTTTTTAATCCATCTAATTCTGGATGTAGGTGGTGTTGTTAACTTGCATACTTTCTCTGGTGGTGTTGTTAACTTGTGTACTTTCTCTGGAAGAGTTTGAAACATTTATTTTCCTCCTTTTTCTGTCTTGGTCACTGGGGGTAGTGTTAGTGGTCGACCATTCATCAGGAAATCTCAAAATCGTTCCAAGTCGGCTGAGCTGTTTCGTCTAAGGTTTTCTGATAAAAGAGTTGCAATCATTGCAAGAGTTGGCCGTACTTTTGCAATTTTCCTGTTCCGGACGAAGCGTTGCGATCCATCAACAACAGCAATTCCTGTTATAACTGGGACATCTCGGTCGAATTCGGATTGGGAGGCAAATGAAGTGTCCGTTGTTCTTGCAAACGATTGTATTCTATCCATCGTTTGTAAGCACTAAAGCCAGTTTTCGTCCTTCCATTCGATTTCAATGGTAACGTCTGAGATTTTTGGACTTCAGAGGTCCCTTTGATCTTCTTGGTCCTGTTTATCTTGCTCCCATAAGTCTTCCCAGTATTGTTCCCAATACTCCTTTCAGCAAGGGTACTAACAACAGAGGCAAAATTCCTCCGCGTTGTACCAACATCTTCTTTTGACGAATGGGTATTTTCTTTTGAACCATTTGGCGAAAAACGTGACTATGTTTGGCTAAGCAAAAGGAGGGTGTCACCGCTGGAGGAGAAGTTCTTGGATACGTGGGTTTCCATTGTTTCATTAACTGAGGAAGAACGGGTGTCAAATTGGGTGTAGCAGACAACCCCTACAATGGAGAAGTGGAAGAACCTGAGGCTACTGGAGATGCGGTCACCGTCGCTGCAGTTCGTGGTTTGCAAATGTAAGGTTGCGTCCTGGTCGAAGTACCGCTCTTGTCGGTAGTAGCTGTTTCTGGGGCTTTTCTTTTTCTGGGGACTTTTTTTGTGTTGACTTTTCTTCAACTTCTTTCGGCTTCGTTTGGCTTTTTTGGGAGTGATTTTTGTTCATGGGGAGGACTTTGGAGGAATTAGGATCCCATTTTAAGAGGGAACGAATGATGACACCTCCTAGAGAACCGCTCCATCCAGGTTTCAAACTGATTTGCATTTTGGTTTGAGTGTCGATGCGGAGATCAGCCAGTTGCGTCAAGGCTACTTTGTTTCTGTCAAAAATGCGTTTGGAATGTGAATGATACCTTGCTGTAATTGACGCGCTGTCACCGTAAACCATCATAAGACTTCTTTGAGACTGGCTTCTAAGACACGAGCACGTATTTGTGGATATTTCCGGGACTGATGCCGTACCAGGCACGAATCAATTTGACGGGAAAACGAGACTGAAGGGACGTCATGTTGGCGATGTGTGAAACAGACGTGTACACTACAGGCCCTCCGTCTTGACACCACTGGTGAAACAGATGGGTACGAAATTGCAAATAATCGAGGGTAGTGGGTTTTAAATCCACGAGTAAATAGCCTAATGGGGTTTGAGTTGCATCGTCGTACGCATGAGTCAACCATGGCGTTCCTAACTGTTTGGCTAAGACTTGCACTTGCGATTTATGTCTATGGTTTTTAAACAAGACCACGTAATGAGCATTGAGAATGATGATGTGATGGGCTTTACTTTGTTGAAACATGTTTTGAGTACTGTAAATGACACTGGCATTACGATGACGCCCTTTGCACCGAAACCAAAGTTTGATTTCTTCTTCGTCTTCTCCTAACATGTCATCGAAAATGACCAGATTGGTTTGACTGGGGTGAGACACGATTCCGTCGTCTTCGCTAGGAATGCCTTGCACAAACACATGGAATCGTCTTGACTTTCTCGCAAGAGGATGTACGCCGATTGCCACTCTTTATAACACCACACGATCCGTTGAGGTGGACGATCGATCAAATAATGTTTATCTTTGATCAAACGTTTGACAAATTCCGATTTGCCTGAAGCGCTAGGCCATGCAAATAACATGTTAAAGGGATGGCAAAGATACAAGGCCTCCCAACTGGCACGATCTAAGTGTTAGTCGATGACTTTGAAAACGGAAGAAGAGGGAGCAGATACAGCAGAGGTAGCAATAGTACAAGGAATGTCACTTTTGATACCAAGACAGACAAGAAAAGAGTTTTTATACTTTTTCAGGACATGTTTATTTCTTTAAAATGGAATAACACAAAAGACAAAAAATACATAAAAGCCAAATGGTTAAGTACAGCAACAGGAAACACATCAAAATGATCAAAGTGGAATATAAACAAGTCACTGTACAACATGGTTTTGGTAACCAAGGTGTCGTAGGGACAGTGTGTAATGTTCTTACAGTCTCTACATTAAGTACAATCATACAGGTGTTCCCGCGGAATGGTCTTTCGGGAATGTCCATGACAGTCCTGTCCTGAAGGGTGTGGTTGTCCTCGGTTACAGGTTCTTCTGGCACGGTCACTAACACTGGTTTAAAAGTTACTCTTTTCCTTGGACGTTTGAACTGAGGATCACAACTCTTTGGCATAATTGGCCACTTCTTTGGTCCAAGCCTCAAAACCTCAATTTTCCCACTCACATACATCTGTCCAATGAGGGTGTAAGTCACAAGCTACTCACACATCGTCATACACGTCTTGGGTAGCTAAAAGTTGACGAATCTTTTTTTACCGTAGAGGTCGAGAAGTATCCAGATGAAAACGCAAGATTTTGAACAAAATGAGTTTTTCGTGGGCATTGAAAAAGACGATTATCATGTTTTATTTGATGGCAAGTACTGATCGTAAAGATCCCACAAGGAATGGGCTGATAAACGAAATCACAGAAAGGAAGTCACTAAGACACACACCATACGTCGACCCCAGTTCAAGGGACCAGTTCTTGTAATAAGCATTTGTAATCCTCCACCGTCTGAATAATGTCATTGATGTCCTTCCACGGAATTTGTTGTATCACGTATGATAATGGTTGTGGCATGGTAGCCCGTTTTTATACCCTCTTTTGTCGGAGGTAATAAGTGTAGTTTCTGCACAGAGATGATCTTGTGATCAGAGATGATCCAGTGGCGAATATAAATGATTTAGACACTAACTTGCACGTCACACTTCGTTCAGAAGTTACCTCTTCAACTAAATTTACGTTGTGTGAAAGATTTTGGTAACCCTCTAACGCTTCTTCTGGAATTCCTTGTCTACCTTATATCAAATAGAATCAGCAGTAACAAACTAATCGCTCGTGCCAAATGGTAGTTAATCAATGTTTGACCGCTGGAACACTTTCATTTGAATCAGTCCTCTTATACCATTCAGGTACCAGTGGTTCAAACACAGGTGACGTAACGGATGTAATTGTTCTTTGCTTTTGACTTGTATTTTGACCAGCTCTCGGTAAATGCGATCTCTCAACTCCATAGTCAAACGACGAATGTTCTCTTGTCAGTCAGTATTATTTTATTTAAAACCTTCTCCTAGAGCGATGGTAATGAACATAATGAGTCATTTCTGACCACTGCCATTCATGGTAACAGTCAAGAATGTCAATAAATTCTTCTGATGAAAATGGTCTGAAAGGGAATAATAGGACGAACGCACACTTGATCCAGATAAATCTGACCCGTTTGTTGACTTCTTTCACTTTCCTCTTGTGAATATCTTGACACAAAAGGTCTACAGTCACCCATTGAGATTTTGCTCAGGCAAGTCCCTGCCAAACTTCCTTGTTGATCTTCTCTTGTAGTTCGTTTGGTAATCCTTGATTTTTTAAAATGGAGTTTAAATACTTGTGTAGGTGTTGTCCAACGTTTGACTCCTAGCCAAGCTGGTTTCTTAAACGGCATGGTATGCCACTTCAATGACTCAGTCCCACTAAAGGTAGGTAGTGACAATCCGGAGACCATCTAGCATGTTGCAGGTAAGCCGAATCTTTCTGCTCCCACTGGTGTAGAGACACACCACAACTGGAGCACTTGACTCCATCCCCTTCTCCCAAGTAGAAATATCCGGCTCTGGCTGATTCTTCGGGGGGTAGGTCCTCCTAGATATTTAAGCCATCTTCCTTGGAAGGTTTGGAATCGACTCGCAAAGCTGCAGTATTCAGGAAAATGCACAGGGAACGAATATTCGTCTTTCACAGGTTCATTTCGATGAGAGTAGGGTGAAATCCGCAGGAGTTTGCTCAGTGTTGGAAGACATCCCGTAGGGTGGTAGCTGCATGGTTTCACGTGGTGGATAACATTTACCACGAAAACCAGTAAAGAGTCCATGATAACGAGGGCATCGCTTTCGCATCCGTCAGGTTTGACACGGGCAGCATTCCTTTCCATGGTAGGTGTAGTGGTAGTAGTAGTAGTAGTAGTAGTAGTAGTAGTAGTTATAGCAAAGTTCCTATGATGCTTTACTGCTTCGGTACAGTCACAACGTACGGCATCGCTCTCATCGTAAGGCACAACATCGCACTCCATTTGAGAATCCCCAAACTTGAATGATGTTTGTTTAAAAGGATTCATCTTTCTCGCTTGGTATTGGTAGTGACAATGATCTATCGGTTTTGAACATTGTCCCTTTTTATATGTACACCAATATCGACGTGACCGTACGGTAAAGTGAAGTGATTGGGAAGCCGCACTCGCTTCTGGTACACGATATGATACAGTTTTTCCAAGGGTCGACTGACGATTTTATGAGTAGGTAAACGTACCATTTTATGCTCTTCGTAGGTGGTCACTTTAAAGTTTCCATCCTGTCCAGATACGCTAAAGTTCACTACTCGAATATTGCGTTAATTAAGAGTCAAATCTTTCACTTTACACTCTGTGCGCATGTTTCCTTGTTTGTCCCTGTATTTGTAGCCGTAATTTTTAGGATCGCCACCTGCAAAATGTTGAATCTTGTCATCGGAGAGCTCATCCGTCCAGGCTCCTAAACGGTCTCCTTCGCTGTCAGGGTGACGTTGACCCAGGCGATCAATGTAGATGCAACTGTTCGTGTTAAAGTACAGGACGCGATCTCGTAACAGTTCCAAATCTTCGTACAATTTTAAGCGAGCATAAGCTGTCACATAAACCGCAATGATGACATTTCCAAATTCGCCGGCTTGTACAAAGCCCAGTTCTTCTTCATAATTGACTAAGATCAATTACTCATGAACGACGTGTTTCATGTATTTGGTTTTGTCGTGAATCATCTGGACGTACCGGGGAGGTTCTGTCAAATACTTCGTCTGAGGTAAAAACGGTCGTTGTGCCATTTTGCCCCACAAACAATTTAACATCACTTTGGCAAACGATCACCTTCCTTCGTTTTTATCCACGTGGTCTAAAATGATGCCTTCCTGCTCCTAGTATTTCTGTTTGAATTTATTTTGGTCTTCGGGAGTGTGGCACCAGGAAGGATAGCCACTGGCTTCTTGTTTCAGTTTCAAAAAGGCATCCACGTAGTCTGCGAAAATGCCTAACTGAATTTCGTCGCCGTTGTGGTATTTTTGTATCTTGGAAAAGTAGTAAATTTGGTACACTTCTAACAGTTGGTATCCCAGGTCCAGAGCTTTGGAGAATTCCACGATGACCCACGTTCCCGTCAACGCGAGTTCTTTATTGGCAATGTTTAGGTAAAACGGGATGGTGCATGTCCGTGGGATGCAAGACTTTGCACTTGATCAAGCCTTCGTATAGGCGAATGTTGTCCAGGTCAATGTGTTTCATCAGCAATTACGGGTGCCTTGCTGGAAAGCGACAATATTTGCATACGTAAGGATACAGTGGACACACGTCCAAGTATTTGATTTCTTCTTTCTCCTCGTCAGCTTGGTACAGAAAACAGGTGACATTTGTCCGTCCTCCGTACAAACTATCCCGTGGGTTCAATGGGTCCACCAGCTTGTAACTTTTCACGATGCGTTTAAACTCGGGATCGGTATTCAAACGGTGATCGTACTCGTGTTTCCACATTTCCACCATTTGGTATCCTTGCTGTTCTAACTTCAATCGGCGCCGACAAGTGGTCTGGTACAAGTCTTCCATGGTCAGAATTGAACTTTAGTGTCACGTTGAGGGTAACAGAAAGGATATCCGTGAAATAAGAAACCGTTAAACTCGTACACGATCTTGGGGTTTTCGAAGTCCCAACCATCCACCGAATACGTTTCTGTAGTCTTTTCGCCTCCTCCGTTGCGAGCATGTTAGATCCAGTTGTCTTCCTTGTCGTACAAGTAATGTAGCCAGCGTAGGGCTTTGACCGAGTTCGTCGTTTGATGGCTGATGACAGCCAGGGTGTTTTTAGACATAAATCGTTGGCGGTGTACTAAGGAACACGCTTTGGCGATGGTGCAGGCTTCTTTAAAAGGATCGATCCCCCCGTGTTCCATAAATAATTCTCGAAATTGTCTACAGCAACGCCCTAATATGTCCACGTCAGAAAGACCATACTTTAACATTTCTTACTGAAAGTCGAAGGGGTCCGAGGCGTGATCCTGGTACCAAGCGTAGAAAGCTTCTCGTTGTTCGGTACGTATGTTATTGGGGTCGTAGTCGTTGGCCTGAGGCAAATGGGGTAGAACGGCATGTTGATTGGATTCGGTACTGAAAAAGTGAGGAAATAACCTTTTGCCATTTCTGTCATTCCAAACGTTTTAGGCATCCGACTCAAAGGCATGGTCAAGTAGCTCATCGAATCTTTAAACTGTACTTGTCGCACTTGCATGGAAATGATTTTGGTTCCGTTCAGAGTGAATTTAGGACGTTCGGTACTTTGTTCCTTATATTATCTCAAAAGAAACTTCACATCATATCCCGAGAAATTGTGAGCCACCACAGTGGCACATCGATAACAATCTCTGTAACGTTCAATGTCCTCCTGGCTCCACGTCTCGTCGATGGGGTTTAAGATCCATCGGGCGAAAGCGGCCAGTGTGTTCGGTCCCCGAAAGATTTTTTCACGTCCTCCAGGAATCTTGCTGCAGTGAGGGCAATGACTAAAGATAGGCTCTTGGATGCACTTCTCATACGCTCGATGAGTCACACAGAAATTAGGAATGTGAATGCCTCTCTCTTGCATGCATTCGAAATCGAAAAAAAGATAAAAATTCCCTTTCTTCTGGTCATCTGCCTTCTCTTCTTTGGAATGGAATTTTTGAATGTAGCATTTGTATTCCAAGTCCACAATTTGGTGACAAATGTGACATCGTTTCTTTCCTGAACATATGTGTGCCTTAGCATTATTGGTACTTATGCCTTGACCACAAGTAGGTCACAATCGCAACAGTTGGCAAACACGTTTCTGCTGTGAACCTTGCGTCTTCAGATGTTGTTGGAAACAAGCAGGGCTGATAAAAGTGCCCTGACAAGCAGGGCAAAGCACTTGTGTTTGTCCTTTCTCCGTCCAGGGCATAGAGGCCAAACATCAGTCACATTTCGATCCACAACGCTTACGTTGCTCTCGATTGTTATAGCCATAGTCACATTTCTCACAGTAATATCCGTATCCCATGAATGCTGTGATACTGGTGATGGCATCTAAATGTTCATCGTGATAATAGACGTGAATGTATTTTCCGTCTTTGAAATCTTTGTCCCGAGACAACAGAGGACCGCCCACTTCTTGAGGGTGTATTTTCAAGGTTCAGCGTGGAGACAAGACGTCTTGTAACTTTTGCTTTTCAGGAATGCCACAAGGTGTGTCTTTGGGGCTATGGATAGCCCCGCTTGTTGTAACAGGAGTACTGCTTCTCTTTGTTGTTTGGCTCGGTCCGATCGTTGAATAGTTTTCCAGGCTCTTTTCCATTCCACCGTGTCGTTCTTGTCGGAATACTTTCCTTATACCACAATGGCACGGGTTAAACACATCTGGTGTTGAGGATTGTTAATTCGGATGAGGCTCGTTTTGATGCTACGAAGGTCGTCCACCAATAACACCTTTAACGTTATGTCCCTTAGGGAAGAGACGCGTTGGACATGAACAGTGTGGCTTTTCCATCGGTGATATGAAACATGTCGTTGGATTGTTGCGCGTGTTGAATCTTGTCGATGAATTTGGAAGGTATCAATTCTGCTGGGCTGCTAACCTCGAACCAAACGGGGAACTTCAAATTATCGCGATGAATGGAAAGTCTCAAGCAATCGACGTCTTTGGCTTCACATCGTCGTTCAGTGTGGATGACAAAGAATCCCATACATCTGTGATGAACTCTTCTGCTTTCTTCAGCGGTACATCGGACTTGAAATCTTTAAACTTCACCGTGTACTTGCAAGCCGTATTTCTAAATTTTCTTGAGGATCGCTTTTCCGTCTCTCGAATGTTGTAATATTTTTCGGGTGATACTGGTGGACTTAGGTTGGGTGTAGAGCCTCTGGGTTTGGATTCTGTCTCATTCATGTCATCTTCAAAATCGCTGGCATGAATTTGAACAAAGACTTCAGTTACTGTACGAGGAGATACGTCCCGTTTCTGCCTCTTACTTTCTTCTCCTTTCTCTTCGAAATGATGCGATCGTTTCATCCTGACTGCAAACAGTCGAATGACTACATTTTAAACGTAATAGTTCCCAATATTCATGTTAGATTGGTGTCCTTCCTATATAAATGGTCTGTGTCTTCCCTTCCAGTATTCATTTCACTCTCAAACCGACCAGAATGATCGAAGATCCCACACAGATCGAATTTCTGCTCAGAACTATGCGAGGTGTCATAAGAAAATTTTCTTCAGACAAGCCGACGGACTACTCATTCTCCTTTCGAGATAAAAGTCAAGATACTTGATATATCTATAAGAAGAAAGGGCAATCGACTACAGAGTGTCCAGACCGTCAAAAAAGCAAGACAGGTGTCAGAAGAGACAAAAGTCAAGATACATGTTATCATTGTCAAGAGAAAGGACATTGGTCTTCAGAATGCACTAAGAAACAACAGGATCAATAGGAAGAGAGGGGTTCTGAGCATGAAGAAAAAGAGGTACCCTCTCCAAAGGAAGAACCCAGACACGTGCAGAAAGAGGAAAAACAGAAGAAAAGAAGAGGAGGAGAAAGTGAGGACGAAGAGGAGGAAAAACTGTAAAAGTGAAGAAATTTAAAAAAACAATGACAGTTAAAAAAAGACACAGAAGTCTATGAACGTTTTTAAGTGTTTTGTTTTGTAGTAAATTGAATTGTAAAATTAGTACCAGAATAGACCAGACAGAAAACGTAAGTGTCTCTTTTTTATTTTTTAGAATATGGACCTACACTCACGCACTCACTCACTCACACACGTACATCATGGGCAAAAAAAATTTAAAATTTTGAGTTTTAATTGATTTTGGCAATTGAAATAAAATCTCTTTTCGAGAGAAGTTGGAGGCCCTGAAAAGGACCGTTGGGAATTTCTTTGTTTAAAAAAACATACTCAGGAATGGGGCGTAATCAGCTTTAACCGCCTTAAGCCTTTGCTACGGCGAAGGCCTACTTCTGGACTGGCTCCTGTCGATGATGATTTGGTAGAAATCACTAGGGGTGGTATCGCAGGCGTAGTCACAGGGTTAGGTTTTTTGGCTCGGGAAGGTCTTTTTCTCTTGGGTCGCATTAAATAAATCTGATACATTTGTTTCAGACTCCTTAACTCTGCCAAAATGTCTAAGAGTACCGTCACAGTTTTTCTCTGCTCTTCTTCTTGTCGTTTCAGTCTTGCCTTTTCTTCTCGCTGTTGCTGTTGAAGGAGAAAAGCTTGTTTTGCTTCTTTCTGCTGCTGTAAACATTTGTCCAATTCTTCTTTCTGTCTCTGTTAAGAATCATCGACGTATGGTAAAGAAGGAGAAGGTGGCGAAGGTACCGGTACCAGAAAAAAATTATTGTAAAGAAAGAAAATCGACTAAATCCCAATTAAAATCAACCTCTTCTGGAAGTAGGTCAATGTTGACTTTGGTAGCCGCTTTTATACCATCGTTTCTCGTCTCCACGGCCGGTGCATCACTAATCATCGTCTTCTTAGGTTCCGTCATGTTTGAAAACTCTGTCGCATGGATTGACTGCGGACAGACGCTAGGACATATATTATAGGGAATTAGACGTCACATACCGCTCTCCGTGTTGTGACTAAATTTTATTACGCTTGTTTGGATTGGTGAATAAACTCAATCGGTTCAGATCCGCTCATCCACTATAAATAACCCCGTTCAGTTCATTCCCTTCACCTGTTCTCGTCACAAGATGTAAACAAACATAGAATCATCTACTCTCGTATCGTTGATGCTGTTCCGTACGGACGTGCCCATGTATGTCAGCTCATCATGGACAATTATCCGGATCACCGATACGAGCGTTTGAAAAGAAGAATTTATGTGGAGAGACAAGGCTGTTTGAAAAGAGTTCTCATCTACGGTCCAGAATTCAGAAGTTTGAGGAAAAGAAGAAGACCTATGCATTGCCCTCTATGTTGACATTCCGTTAACAAAACACCAAAGGCCTTTTCAGGGCCACTCATATACCTCGAAAAGATTTGCTTTCTTGCCTAAAATTTGTTTTAGTCGGTTGTATAGTTGTTTGTGTTTGTATGTGGTATGTTGTATGTATTATCTATGTCTTTGTCCCCATATTAATGGTAAGTTCCCTTGTCCGTAAACAACCCCTTATTCCCATGTCCAATTTACCTTGTCGCTAGACAGTCCCATTCTTTTTTGTCGCTCTATAGTCCCATCCATGTTAAATTTCCCCATGTTAAATTCCCCTTGGCGCCAGAGTGTCCCACGGCCTTTTTGACTTGGATTTCCATTGTTGCTTGGGTATCCCACTATACTACTCACGATTATGGATAAATGTCAATCACCCAATGCAAATTAAATATATATAACTTACCATCATAAACAAAAGCCAACAAACAATAAAATTCATATATACCTAACTTCACTAACTTGATAGGACAATAAAAAATAATTCAATATGAATCAAATTTCATATATCCAGTTGCAAAGTTTTCTGTAGTCGGCGTAAACACCGAGAAGACTAAAGCAATTTTGTCTCGGGAATAGAGCAGTGTGCATCATTAGATACTGTTCAGAATATAATTTTAATTGGGCTTTTAATTAATTCACCTTTTTGAGGCATAACATTTTAGGTAAAATATTTTAAGTAGAACATTTTCTTGAATTTTTATAATATGATTAAGCCTCATTAAAATCGTTGGATTATGAAAATACAAAAATATCATCCCAGTTGTTGAGAAGATTACATCCACCATTTGGAGAAATAGTAGCAATAAAAAATCGGACACTTTCTAAATTCTATCATTCTTTACCTGCAATAACCCCCCACTGCAACCACCGCAAAGAACTACCAGAATTGAATTGATTTTTTATTGTTTTGTTTGCAATCGATGTAGAGACAAAGTTAAAGAAATGGAATGGGAAAAGTTTAAAGGAATGAAATTTCTTGATATTTGGTTTAGAATATTTTAATATATAATTCAAAATTGAAAAATATTTTAGTAGCTTTCATCCCTTATGTAAGTGACTTTGTATCTTTCATTGTTGATTTTTTTCGCAAATTGTTATGTAAATAACTCAATAAATGTAAAATATGTTTTTCTTGCTTATATATAAATAGTATAAGTATATTTTATCAGCACTGGGTTGAGGATGAAATTTTAATTTGTTTTATTAGCATTATGCCATGTACCTAATTATATTAAACCACATAAACATGGAACACTGAACAAAAAATTGTGTCATTAATATACAACAACCTTATCTTTGCGTTCAACTATATATATATATATATATATATATATATATATATATATATATATATATATATATATATATATATATATATATATATATATATATATATATATATATATATATACAAGAGTGAGAAGCAACACGATTTGTAATATTATTTCCACTGAATAGGTAATACAGTCCGAGAATATATCCTTATTTGAAATTGCACGATATGTCCAAGTCTCTGTTTCCAAGAATATAATTTAGATGAGCACTTTGTAATTCCATTGAATAAATAATTTGATTAAATAAATTCCACTCAAAATAAAATACTGGACACAACAATAATACAGATGGCACTGCCTCAAGATCTTACCGCATGAATAGGATAATTTTCCTGTAACAATATTGTATAGTCCTCATCCTGACCTCAGGTCACGATTAGCATTTTCTAAAAAAAATACCTGTTACCTAATGGAAATGTTCATCATGGAAGGTTCAACATGTTTACAAGATATAATTTTAGTTAAAATTAAAAGGTCTATTACATAAATTATAATATCAAGAAACACAATATCCTTAACTCAGACCAAAATAAATATGTTTATTTCTATTAATAATGATCATAATATTAAACCCACGCTCAAAGAAAAAACATATTAGGTATGTATTAATTGTTTACAGAATACAACAATAATCAGTGATTCATTTCAGGTAGAATAAACATAAAATTCACAAGTCGAATCTTGCAACTTTACAAATAAATCTCAATTGGAGCAGTAACATTTATAAAGAAAAGATCTTAGATGTATTTGATTAACAATATTGTTCTTATTGTTCCTACAACACAATTTTTCTCTCGTCTGAGATTATTTAGTATACCAGTCACAAGCTAAAGTTGGTCACAGTGACCTACATTTCATGCATCATTGAACACGTTAAGCTCTTGCATTTAATTTAATTTTCTTGTCAATGTCGTAAGTACACTTTTGAAATTCGAAGATTTTATTCATTGAAAGATGCTTACGTTAAGGTTTTGCATTTGTCTCTGTCTAACACGTAAAAGAGACGTACCTTTTATAATCCATTCATATTTCGTTTGTTTCTGGTTTTTTAATTAAGGGGGTTTCCCTTGCATTTACATGCAGCTGAGTTTCCTAGTCACCTGACATGTCTGGTAATAAAACTTTACATGTGCATTCACCTTTAAGGCTTTATTACTTTACGTATGCACCCTTAAAAGGAAACTTTGGTTGCAATTGTCTACTTTTTGTCTGCTGTCTATACTAAGCCAAGGCGAGATGGCATTCAACTAAATTTCCAGTTGGTTGATTATTGTTGCAGACCTTCAAATGTATATGAATATTATATGGGAATGCGAGAGAATCTTTAACTTCGACCGATTTTTTGAATAGTAAACCATAGAAATACCTGTGGCAGGCAATTTTACTGGCATTTTCTCATGTAATTTTTCTGACGTTTCTAAAGTACTAATATTATTTTTGTGCGAGAAAGGTCTTACACTGCTGTAAGCGGTTAACGACTCACCAACCAAATGTCAAATCATTTTAGTAAACGACCTCCTGTGTTGCGAAGGTCGGTTAGTGTAATGTTTGATAGAAGCTGGCCTATGTATTTATTTCAGATCACTTTAAATACGTTTCAGTTTTTTTATACATTAATTTCTGAGTAATTATTTATGCAATACAAGTGTTCAGAAGGATATTCACTGCCTAAAGGCGTGACCTTGAAATATGATTTCATCGTAGATATATCATTGCAATGGGTGGTTTGGTTTTGGTTGGTGTGGTTTAGTTTTCGCATTACAGCAGCACATGACGATGTTTCACTGTCCCGACGATGTGAGTAAAGTGTCATGCCCCCTCCTCTGCACCCCCATCCCAAACAAAATATTAGCCGATCCAGGTTGATCCCACACACTAACAATTGGGCCAACTTGGCGAAATATTTCGTTCAGCGTATGGTTTGTATTTCCAAGACTTGTTACGGATTGTTCGAAAGCTGCCTATTGACAAAATAAGATTACTTAGCGGTTGCACTCAAAAAAATGTTTACACTCGCTGTTTTCTTTCTTCTTTTGAACTTGTACCAAACAGGGACATTTTACCTTCTATCTTACAAGCAAGATTATGAACATAAAGCAGTTCCATAGTTTCGATGTCCAATTCAAATGTTTCACAGAAAATGATTTTATCAAAATAGACAGATGATAGTAAATTATTTAGTTTCACAAAACTCTATTACATTTGGCTTTAAGCGCGATAAATATTTCCAGGGCCGTTTGGAGCTCTTGTTTTATGTGCTGTGTTAGTTGTCACCCTTATGAAAAGGGAGTGACAGTAAGTCTGTAAGGTTTTTGGCTACAATGAATGTTATTGTACTTTCATAAGACGCAATAACTACAAGTACATGCTACAATAGTACTACCCCCGTCCTTCAAATAGTAGAAAAGAAGCGAAAGTGATCTGGTGTCGTTCCTACTATCTTCGACATGCGATTGTTTGCAAGGATATAAAGGAAAATAAACAGAAAAATATACAGTCAAACGTTGGATGATTTTATTTTCTTCTTTATAACACTAATTCTTATTTGTCTTAATTCTATTACAATCTTGAAGAAAAGCGTGATGCCTTTTTTTCTCCAAATAGAATTTAGTTAGGTTAACAATGCCATTTAGGTAATCTAGACATAGACATTTCTTGAATCAAAATGAGCGATTTCAAGTCATTTTCTATTAATAACGAAATAATGATTGTCCAAGTGAACCAGATTTATGTTTCTTTCTAAGTCTGGACACAATGGTCATGGTAACTGTTTTCAGACAACCTCTCAAATGTTTGTAATATACCATTAACAACAGATTGAGATGACACACTTCTTAGGTGCGCCCCCCCCCCCCCCCCCGTAGAAAAAAGAAACAAAACAAAAGCACAGTCCTATAATCCCTACGTATCACTTTTGAATGCATCCACAACATATATTGATGGTAGGAAATGTTTGTGGGGTCCCAAGCAAGTTAAAAAGATGTTTCATCTGAGGATATCATTCCCATAGAGAAAGTTGAAAAATACCCGCAACGAATTCGATTGTCAGAATGATCATCAGCTACTCTGGCCCATACATTATCTCCCGCGTTCAAGTGAACGATAACGTTACATGAAGAACTCGTATGAATGTTCGATGTAACGACAGCTCTGCATAGGACAGTTCCATCCATTACGACTTCCATATCTGGAGTTCTGGTACCGTCAGATGCAACTGTCAACAAGATGATGTACAGCCCTGAAACTGGAGCGCGAAATATTCCGTTGTGTGGATTATATGCGTTTCCCAGATTTGCATACAGATTGTCAAAAATAACTGTCTGACCGTGGGAAAAGGGAAACGCATTGTTAGTAGTTAATGGGGATCTTATAGGGTCTATGGGATTTATCATTACAGACCCCCTTGGGAACATATAGGGTCTATGTAAATTTAACATGGAGAAAAATCGTGGGAACATATAGGGTCTATGGGAATTAACATGGCCAAAAACCCTGGGACAATATAGGGTCTATGTAAATTTAACATGGAGAAAAATCGTGGGAACATATAGGGTCTATGGGAATTAACATGGCCAAAAACCCTGGGACAATATAGGGTCTATGTAAATTTAACATGGACATAAACCCTTGGGACTGTATAGGGTCTATGTAAAATTGAAACAGGGAGGGTCTCTATTTTTTTTTAAAAAAAATAAAATAAAAAAAGGGGTAGGCAATTCAAAGACTATCTCTTTTCGAGAAATATGGCTGGCCCTGAAAAGGGCCTTTGGGTTTTCTTCTTCTTCTTCTAATTTCTTCTTTTCCTCCACCAAGTTCTTATTTTATCTCCTACACTCTTCTTCTCTTTCTTTTTTTTCTTCTCCTCCTCTTCTTTCTTCTTCTCTTCCTCCTCTTCTTTCTTCCTCTTTTCATTTTCTTCTTCTTTTTCAATCTTTTCGTTCCATTTGCTTATTCTTATTCTTTCCTCTTCATCCTCCTTCTCCTCCTTGATCTCTTTCATGACACCACTAATCTTGTCCTTTGCTTTCCTTAAGTTATTAATTTCCATCTTCACACGATGGGGACTATAGGAATAATGGTCTTCAACCAGTCTTAATAGCATCTGTTCCATTATTCCTAAGTTGTCTAAAACGTCTTGCAAGGTTTGAATTTTGTCGATTTGGTTTGACGCCATCTTCTTTTTATTCTTTGCAGAATGGTTTGAACAACGAACACTGTGGGTTATTATAGTGAAAGCGCGGACGTGATGGAAAACATCCCCCTAAAAAACATAAAATCTATCTTACCTAGATCATGACCCAACAACGCGCCTACGTGAAGGAAAACATCTCCACTTTTCTCATTTCATATAACATAACCCAAACTATACTCTCCACATACGCTAAGAAACAATAAAGAAACCCATAATCTACTATTCACACAAACTTACTTTATTAGTTACTAACACTAACACACAATCACATACACTTCCACTATTAATAAAGAGTTAGTGTTTATTTTCACACTACTCTACCTACACATTGGCAAATCGATCGTTATTTCTTTTCTAGAGTATTGGGTAGCCCTGAAAAGGGCTGTTTTGTTTGGAACTTCATGGACACCTGGTTAATGGTGGCACCTTCCAGGCCTGGCGCCACATACACATCTTATCCCCCAGTTACTTTTTACCTTTTGGGGGTAGAGAGCAGAGGCAGGATATGTCGCTTCAGAATCCCAATTTTCGCTCTCTGGGATTTTGAAATTTTTTCTTCTCTCCTTTTCCTCCTCCTCTTCTTTGTTTCTTCTTTCCTCTTTATATCTTCTTTCTTCTTCTTCTTTATATCTTCTCTCCTCCTCTTCTTTGTTTCTTCTTTCCTCCTCTCTTATCCTTCCCTCCTCGACAATGGCTTCCGCAGCCAGTTCATTTAATATGCGCCTGGCATATTCCAGATGCACATGAAGCTCCAACAGTTTCTCAAGTCTCGTGTTCATTCTTCTGGCTGTGTTGATCAATCAACAAGGGTAACTGGACTACCGAACGAGTTTCAATTTATACTGAAAGCGCGGACGTGAAGGAAAACATCCCCCTAATAACATAAAATTCATCTTACCTAGATCATGACCAAAAAAAACAACAACGCGCGGACCTAAAAGAAACACTCACTCACTTTTTATGCTACCCATCACTATTTTAAAATTTTTTTATAAATCACTTCAGTAGACTATCCACATACGCAAAGCAATTCAATCTAACTCCAAATATACACCTCAAACACTAAGAAAAGATATCATTTTAATCTACTATCCACACCAACTTACTTGAGCTCTTACAAACACAAACACACCAACACATACACTTTCACTATCAATAAAGAGTTAGTGTTTATTTTTACACTACTCTACCTACTCACACACTGGCAGTATTATTCACCACCAAACGTAAATTACAAAATCAGTTTCCCAAACTCACCATCCAAAATCAAGAAATTAAATTCGTAAATGTAGCACGATTTTTAGGAATGCATTATGACTCCAAGCTAAACTGGGGACACCACATAAACGAACTAGTCAAAAGGTGTAATAAAGACCTTAACCTCCTTACAACCCTTAAAGGAACCACCTGGGGATCTAATCAAGAAACCTTACTAGCTTTATATAAATCGTTAATTAGATCTAAACTAGATTACGGATGCCAAATTTACAACTCGGCACCGCAAAATAACCTCAAAAAACTAGATAGCATACAAAGAAAGGCCCTAATTATTTGCACTGGTGCACTACCATCCACATCACTAGTGGAACTTCAAATCTTAACTGGAGAACTGCCGCTCCACCTTAGAAGACAAGAACTCACCCTCAGATATGCAGCCAGGCTAACAACACACCCCGACACACACCCCACCCGGCTAGCTATAAATAAATGCAACATACCTTTTAGAACTAAATTATCACAAAACATACCAGCAGGGAAATTAGTCCATCAATTAGTTGAACAACTTCCTATAGACAAACTCCAAGCAGAAATTGCAAATCACTATGACAAAGAACCATGGATAAATATCAACCCCACAGTTAACACCCTCATTACGAAATATGGCAATAAAAACGAACAGGAACTCAAACTAAACACAATCTGTACAGAAGAAATCAACTCAAAATATTGCAACTACATTAAGATTTACACTGATGGATCCAAAATTACAGAACCACCCAGAACAGCAGCAGCTTACGTAATCCCCGAACTTAACATTAAAGTAGGAAGAAGACTACCTAACCTCTGCTCTATATACACAGCTGAATTCTGGGCCATACTTGAAGCACTCAAATGGATCAAAGAGAACAAAATACCCCAAGCGGTAATAATAAGTGACTCGCTAAGCGTCATAAACTCAATACTTAATAACAACACCAAATCAAGAGAAAACTATCTTAGGCAAACCAATTTATTGTTAAAAATACTGAACAATAATAACTTACAAGTAGAATTTATGTGGATACCATCCCATATTAACATACCAGGTAACGATATGGCAGATATAACAGCTAAACAAAAACTAAACGAAACCACTCACATCAACCTAGATTATAGCATATGCGAACTCAATAGCATATCTAAAACCCTCATTGATAATAAATGGCAGGAATTATGGAACACAAGCACTCAAGGCAGGAAACTAAAAACCATCATTAAAGAAGTATGTAGAAATAGGAAACCACCCAAAACAAAAGGCAGTGAACAAAAATTCATAAATAGAATACTCACGGGCAAAACCAGGCTGGCTAACAGCTTCGGACAGTACATAGGACCACAACCACATAACCCTAACTGCTACCACTGCAGGGTCCCAGAAGACATAGAGCATATTTTTAACAACTGCCATACACTTGAAAAAGAAAGGGCTAAGTTTAAAGTTAAACAGCATAAAATTGGATCCCCTACAACATACCCAGAATTCTTGATGAACACAAACCCCAATATTAATCTAACATTCAAAAATATCATAAGTTTTATACACGAATCCAATCTACTCAAAAAAATCTAAGAAAGTAAATCAAAGACCAGTTAAAAATATAACAAATCACTGTTTGGGAATTATGACGGCCGGCTCGGTCTCGTGGGTTCACAGACTGACACAGCCGTTCATAGCCCGAATAATAAAAACCAGTTAAGGACGAATATTACAAAATCACTGTTTGGGAATTATGACGGCCTGCTAGGTCTCGTAGGTTCACAAACTGACACAGCCGTTCATACCCCGAATAATAAAAACCAATTAAGGCCACAAAAAATTAAAATAGGAAAATAGGAATTAATTAAAACAGGACTCCATAATAACATACAAACAACCATAAAAACAAGTTTTCATTCCAAACCAATAAGATAGGGAATCAAAATAAATAAGGAATTGATGAATAAAAAAAAAAAAGAAAACAAAAAAAAAAAAAAAACAAAAAAAAAAACAAAAAAAAATAAAAAATACTCCTAACCGTCTCCTTGTCTCTTAAACAACATCTGGCTGAACTTTTAAATCAAGCTTCCACAGCTATTTCTACTAACATACTCAGCCAAATCCAGGCAATGTTGGCAGACGACACTGAAGAATTTGAAACTTCCACGCTGGCAGCGGCCCTGGAAGTATCATCATCCAGCGGCGATGAAGCTGATGAACCTGCACCACCTAAACAGAGTGGAAAAAAGGAAGGCTCTGTCTACCGGAATATCGGACTGGGAAAGGCAATTGATGATATCAAAAAAGCGGGCCACTTCGTCAATGCCACAAGACAGGGTGTCCTAATGTGACCTCATCGCTGCCGACCAATCGTGGCGGGAGTCACATACTGCTTGGTTTGACACCTGGGGCATTTCAATCCAACTAAGAAACACGAGTGTGTGGTGTGACTATTCCCACTCATGTCTATTAGCCTTTCAGTCAGGTTGTTAAGGACTAGTTAGTCCTACACCTGAGTGGCTAAATTAAAAAGTACTCTTTGAGTACATAAAAGCCTGGGGTATGAGGCTCCTTTTCCTTCCCCCAGGAGTAGTTAAAAATCACGCAGTGCGTGAATAAAAAAGTGGTACATGTTCAAAAGAACGAAAACCACTATAATCCAACTAACTAACTAACTAACACACTGGCAAATCGATCGTTACTTCTTTTCTAGAGTATTGGGGTAGCCCTGAAAAGGGCTGTTTTGTTTGGAACTTCATGGACACCTGGTTAATGGTGGCACCTTCCAGGCCTGGCGCCACATACACATCTTATCCCCCAGTTACTTTTTACCTTTTGGGGGTAGAGAGCAGAGGCAGGATATGTCGCTTCAGAATCCCAATTTTCGCTCTCTGGGATTTTGAAATTTTTTCTTCTCTCCTTTTCCTCCTCCTCTTCTTTGTTTCTTCTTTCCTCTTTATATCTTCTTTCTTCTTCTTCTTTATATCTTCTCTCCTCCTCTTCTTTGTTTCTTCTTTCCTCCTCTCTTATCCTTCCCTCCTCGACAATGGCTTCCGCAGCCAGTTCATTTAATATGCGCCTGGCATATTCCAGATGCACATGAAGCTCCAACAGTTTCTCAAGTCTCGTGTTCATTCTTCTGGCTGTGTTGATCAATCAACAAGGGTAACTGGACTACCGAACGAGTTTCAATTTATACTGAAAGCGCGGACGTGAAGGAAAACATCCCCCTAATAACATAAAATTCATCTTACCTAGATCATGACCAAAAAAAACAACAACGCGCGGACCTAAAAGAAACACTCACTCACTTTTTATGCTACCCATCACTATTTTAAAATTTTTTTATAAATCACTTCAGTAGACTATCCACATACGCAAAGCAATTCAATCTAACTCCAAATATACACCTCAAACACTAAGAAAAGATATCATTTTAATCTACTATCCACACCAACTTACTTGAGCTCTTACAAACACAAACACACCAACACATACACTTTCACTATCAATAAAGAGTTAGTGTTTATTTTTACACTACTCTACCTACTCACACACTGGCAAATCGATCGTTACTTCTTTTCTAGAGTATTGGGGTAGCCCTGAAAAGGGCTGTTTTTTTGTTTTGCTATGGCATTCTTTTTTAGTTTCTAAGAATGCGATGTCCTCTGAGGATAGACTTTCTGGCGATAGGTCTGCTTCTTCGGAAAGAGAAGAAGAACTCTTTGGTGTCGATACGGCAATCGACAAAGCCTCTGTCAGGTTCAGGTTGCTGCTGCTGTTGTTGCTGTTGTTGCTGCTGTTGTTGCTGTTTTTGAAGTCTGTACTTCTCTGTCCATTCTTCTTTCTCCCTGTTCACTTCTTCTCTGAAGAGCTCTTCTATCAGGTCTTCAGTGATTTTTAACATTCTCACATTCTCTATTTCTTCTGGCTTCGGTATCAGACTGTGTCTGACCCTATGCAAATTCACGTAGGCTTCGTTGAGCTTAGCTAGTTTGGAGCACATCTTCTTAGGAGGATGAGTCGACAATGGATGGCTAGACTGGCAACAACCCGGTTCTTAAAGTGAAAGCGCGGACGTGAAGGAAAACATCCGCCACACGGTTTTCGAGCCGCAACGTTCATGAGAGGGATAGTAAGAAATGAAAGAGCATCAATCCAACATTCTTATAGCTAAACAAACCACAAAGGCATTTTTTCAAAACACAACATTTTTATTCAAAAATCACTTAACACTAAACAACAACTCTAACATTTTTAACAATAATCCAACACTATAACATCAAACATTTTTTTTTCAAATACCAAACATTTTTTTCAATTCACACTCTACTTTAAACAGGGCTGACAACGTTGTGAATGAAATTGTGATTTCCACTGTTGGAAATCATTAGGCCATTGATGGACACTACGTTTCCTAGCTTGAGATAAAAGATAAGCATAATGGTCACAAAACCATCGATCTACTTTCACATCGTTTCTAGCAGAAGAACGAGGATCGAAATGAGTCACTAAATGTTCTAAGGAATAGCCCAGGCTGCGATGATGCAGAAAATACACACAGTACTGTCCACACACCAAGGAATCTGTGCCTTGTAATTTCACATTATTGAATCGGGTGGTTTGAGCATTTCTTCTCATAAAGTCGATGATATCGTCTTCCAAAGGGGGCAATCCGTACGAATCGAAATATTCCACACATCCTTCTTGAGGAAAGTAGACGGCTACCCAGTGGGTTCCTGGGAGATGACTGTCGTCCGTGTTGATCACGTAAGCTTGATGGTCTTTAGGTTTGCGATGAGGGAGTTCATCTTTAGCACAGACGACAGGATTCCAAGAAGCCGTATACGAACTATGGTTCAAAAGGTAATAAAGTTCCCAGGTATCCATTGATTTGTGTGTGTTTTTTTCTTCTTCACAGGTAATAATAAGTCGTCAATTCGATCCTGACTTTTTGCTTGAAAATGTCTGACGAATAAACGGTGATTCGTTCTGTTTCCTCACTCTGATTCAGGAGAGCTTCGATACGATGGATCTCTTGAGTGGTTAATGGTGGACAAGAATGTTCACGCAAGTCTTTATACCACTGGTGCAACACGTCTTTGTTCGAGATGAGACTCCAAGCTTCGTCCAGATACTCGTCCAATTTTTCTTCTTGACTTAACATTAGGCATTTATCGTGTTGAATTTGACTGGGATGATCGTTTTGAGAACCATAACAATTTTTCTTGATCAATTCCGTCATTTTGTCGACCAAGTGTTTGGCAAAACAGGAGACTAAATGGGCTTCTTGTTCTGGCCATCTTGACTTCATCATGATCACTTCTTCTTTCACAGTCTCCTCACATTTCATGTCCAAAGTTTCTCCACTAGGTAAAGAGGGATAACAGTCTTCCATGGCTTCTAATAATCTAGAATGACTTCTCTCAAACTGTTGATTTCTATGGTATTGTCGAATTCTGCATACAGGAGGACGTTCACTGTGTTTTCTGCGCGTAAAGCTTCTGCAAACTGAATTTCCACACGAATCTGGCCAGATTTTATAGGGTGGAAATGTCCCTCGTCGCTGCCTTGGTCAGGAGTGAAATCAAAAGCCCACAAAGCATAGCCTCCTGCATATTCGTCGTACGTAATGCCGTGACTGGTGTTGGTTCCTAACTGTCCGGTAGCTTCGTACAGGGACAAGTACGATCTCAAGTAATTCTTCTCGGGATCAAATTTAGGCTCGAAAGGTCGGGTACACAAGGTCTTGCCGTCGCGACTGACTTCGATCTTGGACACTTTGTAATGTTGAAACTCAAAAGGATTTTCGTGGTAGGCTCCGTTGAAGGCTGAATTCTTGACGATACCAACAATCAAACGTTTGGGTAACTGTCCTTGGAACAGATGATCTTGGATCATGGATTGCTGTCCAGCAGGAATGGTGAACGTTTTCACTTCCACACGTCGGATCGGATACTTGGCGGTCGTTCTGCTCAATGTCTGACTGATGTCGTTACCTACTTTAGGTAACACTTCTACGCGACGCACGTAGAGTCTGGCTTCTTCGATTTTGGTTTTGTAAGGGGAATTTTGTGCAGCCATCAAATGGAAAGCGGCACTGCTACGATTCAGTCTCAAGCGGATATCCACCCCGTTCAGCAAATACTTTTCTTGTAACCACATGTCCAAATGCAAGCGATCCATCAGTTCTAAACTACGACTTTGATGAATTTTCTTTCGTCGTTCTACAAATCCCGTTGTGTTTTGAGCATCCCCAGCAACTGTAATGCTGTTGAACCTAGTCGCTTGGTCAGGTTTCCATACCACGCAAGCATCCAGATGAGTGTTCTTGGCTTCTTTTCCGTACGTCAAGAGATTTTCCAGGTAGGCTCGATAAGGGTAAGTATCCATGCTGTTGCTGACCAGTTTGTTATTCAAGTACAAGTCCACTTCGCTGAACAAGGAATGCATGAAATTATTGACGGGAGCTACTACATCATCATCGGCTAGGTCAGCGTTGGGTGGTTCGAACACTTTCACTTTCAAGTATAGGTAACTGCTATTCAGATCGATGTAATCTTCGGGCTGTCCTTTGATTTCAAACTCGATGGGAGCGGAATCGGTCAATGAGGAGACGGGATGAAATTCCACCCACTGGGATTCTTGCATGGTCATCATGGTGGGGGGCATGGCAAACAGATCCAGTTCCGTCTTGGAACAAGCGCAAGACTCTCGGTGCATCATTTTTTGTTGCTGTGTTTCAATAATCGAAAACGTCTAAGTCTCGAACGGTTCTTCTTTTCTTGGCTTTTCTCGCTTGAAGTCTGGTGAAAGGGTGTTTTCTTCTTCGTCGTCTCTTTCTACCTTGTCCTTGCTGAATGCCTGACTCGGTAGCGTGCAGGGCATTTATAGGTGTGTCTCGTCGGCCTAAAATGTCTTTGCCCGTTTGCAGCAAGACATTTTTGCCTGCCCTCATGAAGGCTTCTTTAGGGTTTTGTTTGTCGATGATGACATTTTGGAGAAATTCTTTGCCTTGCGTCAGTGCCGCATCTTTCAAGGCGTGCAATCCGCGTGTCACCATCGGTTTCAACACCGGGGCCACCGAACGAAAGGCCGATTTTAACATGTCTCCTAAACCGTGTCCTCGCTGTCGAGCCACCCCTTGGTACACTGGATACATGACTTACTTACGAGTCGTGAGAGAACCGTTTTCGAAAATGGAGTTTCACCGTGACTTTTCCTTTGGTGAATGGAATATTTTGTCCCAGATCTCCTTTTATAGTAATGTTGACCGTGTCCAAATACGACTTGCTGACCGGCAAATAGTGAGGATGGACAAATTCGCGGTGGACGTGGTAAGTGTTTCCACCTTCCTCGTCAGCGTTCGTGGCAGAATCCACTTTGAAAGGAATGACACGCAGTAACGGCACGGAGGTGTGGCCCACCACGTTGTACTCCACCACATCGGAATACACAAAGATCAAATTCAGTCCTTGGTTCAGTTCTACCGGGAAACGAAAATACCTCGCAAAAGAGTCGTTGTCGTGAATGACTGCTAATTCGGGGCTTTTTTTTTGTTCTCCTATCTTCCTCAGCTCCGTGTCACCGCCCAATATGTCAAACAATTCAGGACAAAATAAGAAAGACATGAATTTTTTGGACCCCTCAGAAAATTTCATCAGAAAGCGACGAGCTATTTTGTGGTATTCCAGGGTGACACTTTTTTGGACATTCCCCAAAGCTTTATGGAACACGCCATTAAACCTGGTGGCTATGGTGCTGACCAAATGTTGACCGCTGAAATAATAGCCTGCGGGAATGATCAAGTTGTAGGTCCACGTTTGAGTTGTGCCATCATAGGTTTTATTGCTATATGTGCCAATCTTATTCAACTCATCTTGCAATTGTTTGTCATAAACTTCCACCTTAAACCAATTTTGCTGGGGAATGACATTGAGGACTTGGGTCGGGTGAATCATTTCTACCAAAGCCACTTCCCAATGGGCTTCGTGATCTAAGGGGATGGCTTGAGGTAATTTGGCCGTGTAACAGCACAACGTGTTGTTGGGAAACACCTCCATGGAACTGTCACTGGGTAAGGTTAAGTAAAATTGGTTTTGGTGACTCATAATTCCAGAGTTCTGTGGCTGTCCGAGGGAATATTAGTGGATGTCAGAGGTGTGTCTCCGCCCAAAATGGGGTTCTGGTTGTGGTTGTTGTTGGAGTGGTGACTGGCACTGGCACTGGACACAACGTTCCCGTTCGAGGAGAATTTCAGGGAGGGATTGGGAAGCAGGTAACCGATGCAACTGCTCAATAAAATGGTCCACAATTGTTTGTCTCCTTGTTGCAAACTCAAATTGGCGATGGCTGCCCCGATGACACAATACACCACGAAGATTTGGCAGAAAAAGACGATTTGCGTTTTAGGCACACGTTCTCCACACCACACCCACAAGGGTTGTTTTTGTAAATCTTGCACAGAAGAACTAGGGGAAGGAGGAGTGGTCGACGTAGCTGCGTCTGATGTGTGAAAGGGCATGATGGTCACTTCTTTTTATAGTCGATGACTTGCGAAGCGTCGATCCAAGAATCGAAACTGGGTGGATATCCTTTCCAACGTACTTTGACTTCTTTGACACGTCGTTTGCCCACTTTACGGGTTCTGCGTTCGAGAATGCTTTCGATGTCGTACACGTCGTCTTCTTTTTTGGTGACACGTTGTAACTCGGGCAAATAAAACGTTCCTTTGAGTACTTCTCCGTTCATGTCTTCCAATTTATAGACGGCAGGATGACGGCCATGCACTCGTCCAGTGACGCGAAACAATTCGGTTGTCCAGTTAGGTAAGTAACCTTTGTCGAAAGTGCGTTTGGTTTTGCCAATGCGCACCCAATCTCCTACGGTCAACTCTCCACTTTTCTTGGGGACAGCCCTCGTCGGGGACGTACCGAACAGACGCTCAAACACCAACACTTCATTGTCGGGAGTCACGTCTTGCGGGGCACGTCCGATGCTTCGATGGTAAGATTGGTTGTACGCTTGCACCAGGTGCGGTAAGATGTCGATGTACTTCAGAGTGTGGTGATGCGTAAAATATTTCCACATGCGTTCTTTCAAAGTGCGTTGAAAACGCTCCACGATGCTGGCTTTGGTTTCGGGATTCTCGGTGGTAAAAAAATGAATGTCACGTTTCTTTAATTCTTTTTGGAAAGCTTGGTTCAGAAATTCGGTGCCTTTGTCCGTTTGCCATCGAAGAGGGTGACGGCCACTTTGTTTCAACACTCGTTGCAGGGCTCGCACTAACTCGCTGCTGGATTTGGAAGTCAAGGGCACGACCCAGGCAAATTTGGAAAAGACGTCGATGACACAAAACAGATATTTGTAGCCACGATTGTAGCTGGTCAAATGAGAGACATCGGCTAAATCGGCTTGCCATTGATGATCGATGCCTTCCACTCGGGTGCGACTTCTGGCAAACTTGCGTCGAATGGGTTTGTGCAAAGTGTAGGTAGCTTGTTCTTGTAACCATCGTTGCACTTGAGGTAAACGGAGACTTTTCATTCGCGTTTTGGCAGCACGATACAATTTTTGAACTCCTGCGTAACCTGCAGGATGCGAGGGATCGTAGTAAATGCTAGCTAAGACTTTTTCCATTTTTTTGTGTTGATTGGTGTCTTAATAAGGCACCCACTCTTGGAAGAGGCTACTCTTTTTCTCTTGGGGTATTTTCTTGGATTGCAATGCTTTGCGTGTGCGACCGGCAATAGGTGTCGAAGAGGAGGATGTCTGAGCAGGGGATATCGGTTCTTGTTTCACTTCTGTCTTCACTTTCTTTTTCTCTTGTGAGGAAGAAGGGGTGGCCATCATCTTTTTAATCCATCCAATTCTGGAGGTAGGTGGTGTTGTTAACTTGCGTACTTTTTCTGGTGGAGTTTGAAACCCTTCTTCTTCTTCTTTTCCTTTTTCTGTCTTGACCACTGGTACCGGTACTGGTACTGGTACTGGTGATGGTGCTGGACTTTTCATCAAGGTCTTAAAATCTTTCAAAGTAGGTAGAGCTGTTTCGTCTAAAGCTTTCTGGTGAAAGAGTTGCAGTCGTTGCAAGAGTTGACCGTACTTTTGCGATTTTTCTGTTTCGGACAAATCTTGGCGATCCATCAAGGATTGCAATTCGTGTTGTAACTGGGACATCTCGCTCAAATGGGGATTGGGAGGTAAATGCGGGGTGCGTTGTTCTTGCCACCGATGGTATTCCATCCATCGTTTGTAAGGCACTAAAGCTAGTTTTCGTCCTTCCATGGGGTTGTCAGGGGTCGATTCTGAGATCTTGGAACTTCCGAGGCCTTTTTATCTTGCTCCCACCAGTCCTCCCAACATGGTTCCCAAGACTCCTTTCAGTATGGGGCCTAACAAGAGAGGTAAAATGCCTCCACGTTGGACCAACATCTTCTTTTTTTGACGAATGGGAATTTTCTTTTGAACCATTTGGCGAAGAACGTGACGATGTTTGCCTAAGCATTGTTTCTGGTGTTTGGACAAAGGGATCGTGCCTTTCAAAACGTTCAAACAACATTCGCACACGGTATCGATGACCTCTTTGGAGGCTGTTTGAATGAGTTTTTTTCGTAGGGGTGAAGAAGCTTTGGACAGGACAGATAACAGGTCCCCATGTTTAGCTAAACGTGGTGGCAGTCCTTTCCTTTTCTTTCCTTGGGGTTTTCTGGAGGGTGACATTTTTTACTTGTCGGTTCCGGGACATTCACCGAACAGACACTAACGTCGATGACTTAACGCACGCCCTTTTATCTTTTTTTTGGGGCTATCGCTTTGTCATAAAGGTGACAATGTTTTTCCCAAAATCACCAAGGAATCCTCCCCTTTGTTGACGCCTCTTTTTCTTGGAACGACTGTGTCTTTTCTTAGGGTAATGTCGATGCTTGGCTAAGCGCTTTGTCGGATGACGCGTCTGCCTTTGTCTCTTTCTTTTGTGGCTTCTTGGAGGTGACATCTTTTTTACAAGTTCACTGATACCCCGACTTGGTCACAGGCTCTTTTTATACTGGAACGCGTCGCCACTGATTGTCTTTACGTTTTATCAGTTTGAGGACAGGCATGACACGTCGTGCAGGGGTACGCAACGGACTAAATCGAGCCAGTTCTTGCTTGGACAAATCCAGTAAACTTTGTAACATGCCCGATCTTTCTTGGACTTTGATTTTGGGAGAAGGTACTTTGTGAGCAGCAGCCACTGCCACTAAATTGGAGGGTCCTGCCACTGGGGAAGTTCTTTTGGGGGTCATCAACGGAGATGTTCTTGGTGTGATCAACGTCTCCAAGTACTCTTCAGTTCTGGGTGTCATCAACGGAGAAGTGGATGAACGTGAGGATGCCGGAGACGCAGTCACTGCCGTGGCAGGTCGTGGTTTGCGAGTGTAAGGTTGCGTCCTGGCCGAAGTGCCTCTCTTGCGACTAGTTTTCTTCTGTGGACTTTTTCTCTGTTTCTTTTTCTGGGGGCTTCTTTTCTTTTTCCGGGGTGGTGGTGTCTGGTAAGAGGAGGGTCCTGCCACTGGAGAAGTTATTCTTCTTGGGGACCTGGTCTTTTTCTTTTTCTTCTTGGGGCTTCGTTGGACTTTTGTCTTGGGGATAACTTTGGGGGCATTAGGATCCCATCTTAAGAGTGAGCGAATGATGACCCCTCCTAGAGTACCGCTCCCTCCAGGTTTCAAAATGATTTGTTTTTTGGTTTGAGTGTCGATGCGGGGATCGGCCAGTTGGACCAAAGCGACTTTGTTTCGATCGAAAAAGCGTTGGGTTTGATGAGGAATCTGAATGATTCCTTGGAGTAATTGACGTGCCGTCACCGTGAACCATCGTAAGACTTCTTTGAGACTAGCTTCTAAGACACGGGCTCGTGTTTGTGGATCTTTTTCTCGACTGATGCCATACAAGGCACGAATCAATTTGACGGGAAGATGCGACTGAAGGGACGTCATGTTCACACTGTGTGAGACAGACGAAAAAGGGTCTGAGGTTTTTATAGATTTTTTGATGGGGAGTGAAATGAAGTCGAGGACGGAGACGTGTACAGGACAGGCCCTCCGTCTTGGCACCAGTGGTGAAACAAGTGGGTACGAAATCGCAAATCCTCGGGGGTCGTAGGTTTCAAATCGACGAGTAAATAGGCGTGTGGCGTTTGAGTGGCATCGTCGTACGCCTGAGTCAGCCAAGGCGTTCCTAACTGTTTGGCTAAGACTTGCACTTGCGATTTATCTCGAGGGCTTTTAAACAAGACCACGTAATGCGCATTGAGACTGATGGTGCGATGGGCTTTACTTTGTTGAAACAAATTTTGGGTGATGTAAATGACACTGGCATTACGGTGATGCCCTTTGCGCGTGAACCACAATTTAATTTCTTCTTCGTCTTCTCCTAACATGTCGTCGAAAATGACCAAATGGGTTTGACGGGAGTCAGAGACGATGCCGTCGTCTTCTTTAGGAATGCCTTCCACAAACACGATGGAATCGCCTTGACTTTCTCGCAAGAGGCTGTACGCCGATTGCCACTCTTTGTAACACCACACGATCCGTTGAGGTGGCCGATCGATCAAATGATGTTTATGTTCGATCAAACGTTTGACGAATTCGGTTTTGCCTGAACCGCTAGGTCCAGCAATGAGCATGTTAAAGGGATGGCGAAGATACAAAGCCTCCCAACTGGCACGATCTAAGTGTTCGTCGATGACTTTGACAGTAGAGGAAGAGGGAGCAGAGACAGCAGAGGTAGCCATGGTGTGAGAAATGTCACTTGTGACACGAAAACGAACAAGACAAGAGTTTATATACTTTTTTCAGAACACGTTTATTGAATGTTTTTTTATCAAACATGAATACGAAAGACAAAAATACATAAAAGCCAAAGGCTTAAGTACAAGGATAAAAGGCACATGATAACGATGAACGTGGAATAAACACAAGTGTCTGTACAACAATCACATCTTTTGGGTAATGTTCTAACCAGTTCAACAGAGGGTAAGGTCACACAAGTGTCCTCCCGAAAGGGTCTTTCAGGTCTGTCCACGACAGTCCTGTCCTGGGTGACGGGTTCTTCTGGCACCGTCACTAACACGGGTTGAAAAGTAACTTTTTTCCTTGAACAACTCTCGTGCATACTGGGCCACTTCTTGGGTCCAAGCCTCAAAATCCCATTCTTTCCAGGCACGGACATCTGTCCAATGGGGATGTAAGTCACAAGCTACACACACATCGTCATACACGTCTTGGGTAGCTAAAAGTTGACGAATCTTTTTTTCCCGTAGAGGTCGAGAAGTATCCAGATGAAACCGCAAGGCTTTGAGCAAAAGGAGTTTTTCGTGACCATTTAAGGCCATGGAGGTGGTAAGTACTGATCGTAAAGAGTCCACAAAGAATCGGCTGGTAAACGAAATCCCAGAAAACAAGTCACTAAGACACACACCACTTGTCGTCCCAAATTGAATGGATACAGTTCTTGTAATAATCGATGGTAATGATCCACGGTTTGAATATGGTCATTGAGTTCCTTCCACGGAATCTGTTGGATGACATGTGACATAAGTCGTGGCATGGCAGCCTGTTTTTATAGTCTCTTTGTTTCGGAAACAATACACGTACTTTCTAGCCAGAGATCTTCGTTCTCCAGTAGGGAATCTAAATCTTGCATACTGTAACCGAAACTTCAGAGTTCGTTTAGAAGTTTCCTCTTCCTCTAAGTAGATTCCACGTAAAATATGTTGATAATCCTTTAACTTGTCTTCCTCAATGTATTGCTGTAGGTGAATCTCGAAGTAACCAAAATAATGAACATTTCGATCATTCACTAACTCAAAGTGTTGAACAAGGTCTGACCACTGAAACAATTTCTGACGAATCAGTTCTCTTATACCATTCAGGTACCAGTGGTTAAAGATCTGGTGACGTAACGGATGCAATTGTTCTTTACGTTTGACTTGTATTTTCACCAGCTCTCGGTAAATGCGTTCTCTCAACTCCACAGGCAAAGCACGAATGTTCTCTAGCAAAGTATCCATGAATAGGTCATACTAAATCCTCTTTGGTCTGACACAAGAAATGTACTCTTTGCACAAACATGGTTTCACTTCAGTGTCAAATTTAAATCGTTGAGTCACTAATCTACACATGACAATTCGTTCAGAAGTTTCCTCTTTCACTAAGTTGACATTGTGTTCAAGATGTTGGTAATTCGTTAACTCTTCCTCTGGAATTCGATGCAGTACGTTTACAATGATGTAGGTAGAATCGTCCATACCAAACCAATCCTTTTTAAAACTAGAGGATCGTTGATCAATGTCTGTCCGATGGAACACTTTCAATTGAATCAATCCTTGTATAGCCTTCAGGTACCAGTGGTTCAAACACCGGTGACGTAACGGATGCAATTGTTCTTTACGTTTCACTTGTATTTTGACCAGCTCTCGGTAAATGCGTTCTCTCAACTCCACAGGCAAAGCACGAATGTTCTCTTGTAAAGTATCCATGAACAGATTATTATGGTAAGAAGTTACTTCAATGTCTCGGTCCCACTAAGGGTAAGTAATGACAATTCGGTGACCATCGAGCATGTTCTACGTAGGCCGAATCTTGCGGTTCCCAGTGGTGAAGTGTCACATCGCAACTGAAGCACCTGACTTTATCTCCTTCGCCCAAGTAGAAAAATCCGGCTCTGGCTAATTCTTCGGGGGTCGGTCCTCCCAGATACTTTGGCCATTTTCCTTTGAACGATTGAAGACGATTTTCAAAGTCGCAGTATTCCGACAAACGCACAGGAAACGAATATTCGTTTTTCACAGGTTCGTTTCGATGAGGGTTGAGTGACATGGGTAGGAGTTTGCTCAAGGCTGGATGACATCCGTAGGGGGGTAGACGTGAAGGTGAACATTCCCCTTTAAAACGAAACCCAGTAAAATGTCCAAGAGGACGAGCGGCATCACTTTCGCATCCGACAGGTTTGACACGCACAGCATCACTTTCCATGATAGGGGTAGGGGCACTAAAGTTCCCATGATGCTTTACGGCATCGCTCAGGTCACAACGTACAGCATCGTATCCATCGCAAGGCTCACAATCGCACTCGTCTGCAAACTCCGTGACGCAATTACAATGGTAACCACATGGACAATCGCAGTTTCCTTCCGGACATTTTCCGTCGCAATGCATGGGTCTTATCCATCCAATATTAGTCACACTAGAGGAAGATACAACTTTTTTACAATCCCCAAACTGGAACGATGTCTCTTTCAAAGTATTCATCTTGTTTGCTCGGTCTTGGTAGTCACAATGAACTATCGATCTTGCCTAGGGTTCCTTTTTATATACAGACCAATACCGACGTGACCGTACGGTAAGGTGAAATGATTGGGAAGTCGAACTCGCTTCTGGTACACGATTTGATAAACTTTTTCTAAAGGTCGACTGACGATGTGGTGAGTGGGTAAACGTACAATCTTGTTCGGTTGGTAAGTGGTCACTTTAAAGTTTCCATCCTCTTTCGATTGCAAGGCTTCTTTCAATACCCCAAAGTTGACCACACGACTGGTACGATGATTCAGAGTCAGTCCTTTCACTTTGCACGTCGTGTGCACTTCTCCTTGTTTGTCCCGGTATTCGTAGCCGTAATTTTTGGGACCGCCACTGACGAAACTTAGAATCTTGTCGTCGGGATGCTCGTCTGTCCAGGCTCCTAAACGGTCTCCTTCGATGTCAGGGTGATGTTGAATCGGGTGATGGATGTAAATACAACTGTCCGTGTCAAAGTACAGGACGCGTTCTTCTAACAGTTCTAAAGCTTCGTACAATTTTAAGCGAGCATGGGCTGTCACGTAAGCCGCAATGATGACATTTCCAAAGGGGTCGTCTTGTACAAAGTCCAGATCATCTTCGTAATTGACTAAGATCAAATCCTCGCGAACGACGTCCACGTGTTTCATGAATTTGGTTTTGTCGTGAATCATCTGAAAGTAGCGGGAAGGTTCTGTCAAATATTCCGTCTTGGGTAAACACGGGCGTTGTGCCATTTTACCCCACAAGCAATTTAACATCACTTTGGCAAACGATCGCCTGCCTTCGTTTTTCTCGATGTGGTCTAAAGTGATGCCTTCTTGTTCGTAGTATTTCTCTTTGAATTGTATTTGGTCTTCGGGAGTGTGACACCAGGAAGGATAGCCGCTGGCTTCTTGCTTCAGTTTCAAAAAGGCATCCACGTAGTCTGCGAAAATGCTTTTCTGAGTAGGGTCACCCTTGTGGTATTGTTGTGTCTTGGGAAAGTGGCAAATTTCGTACACTTCTAACAGTTGGTATCCCATGTCCAGAGCTTTGAACAATTCTACGCTGACCCAGGTTCCCGTCAAGGCCCGTTCTTCCTGGCTGTGATGACAAGGCTGGTCTTGGTTGCACGTTTTAGTGCCACGGTCAGGATAACAAACGGGACATCCGTGAAATAAGCAACCGTTAAACTCGTACACGATCTTGGGGTTTTCTAAGTCCCAGCCATCGACCGAATACGTTCCGATGGTCTTTTCGCCCCCTCCGTTGCGGGCATGCTGAATCCACTTGTCTTCCTTGTCGCACAAGTAATGTAACCAACGTAGGGCTTTGACCGAGTATTGACGCTTGACATAGTGGGTCGTTTGAGGACTGATGACAGCCACGGTGTTTTCAGGCATGAATCGTTGTCGATACACTAAGGAACACGCTTTGGCAATGGTGCAAGCTTCTTTCAAAGGATCGACCCCTCCGTGTTCCATGAACAGTTCTCGAAATTTTCCACAGCAACGCCGTAAAATGTCCACGTCGGAACGACAATACTTTAGCATTTCTTCCTGAAAGTCGAAGGGGTCAGAGGCATGAGCCTGGTACCAAGCGTAGAAAGCTTCTCGTTGTTCGGTACGCATGTTGTCGGGGTCGTAATAGTGAGCCTCAGGTAAATGGGGTAGAACGGCGTGTTGATTGGCTTCCGTATTGAAAAAGTGTGGAAAGTACCCTTTAGCCATTTCTGTCATTCCAAACGTTTTAGGCATTCGACTCAAAGGCATGGCCAAATAGCTCATCGAATCTTTAAACTGTACTTGTCCCACTTGCATGAAAATGATTTTGGCTCCGTTCAAAGTCACTTTAGGACGTTCGGTGCCATGTTCCGTATAGTATCTGAGAAGAAACTGTCCATCGTATCCGGAGAAATTGTGAGCCATCACCGTGGCATGACGATGACAATCTCCGTAAAGTCCGATGTCCTCTTGGCTCCACGTCTTGTCGATGGGGTCTAAGACCCATTGGGCAAAATCGGCTAACGTGTTTGGCCCCCGAAAGATTTTTTCACGCCCTCCAGGAATCTTGCTGCAGTGAGGGCAATGACTGAAGATAGGTTCTTGAATGCACTTCTCGCACGCTCGATGAGCCACGCAGAAATTAGGAATGTGAATGCCAGTCTCTTGCATGCATTCGAAATCGAAAAAGATGAAATTGCCTTTCTTCTTGTGACCGTCCTCTTTCTCTGGTAGGGGTTGGTATTTTTGCACGTAACATTGGTGTTCCAAGTCCACGATGTGGTGACAAATGTGACATTTCTTTTTTCCTGAACATACGTGTGCCTTGGTACTATTGGTACGTATGCCTTGTCCACACGTAGGGCACAATCTCAGGAGTTGACAAGCACATTTCTGCTGTGAACCTTGCGTTTTCAGATGTTGTTGGTAACAGGTAGGGCTGACAAACGTGCGCAGACAAGTGGAACAAGGCACTGGTTCTTCGCTCAGACAGGGTGAAGAGGCCAAACATCCTGAGCATTTCGATCCACAATGCTTGTGTTGCTCTCGATTATTATAACCATGGTCACATTTCTCACAGTAATAACCGTATCCCAGGAATCCGGTGATACTGGTAATGGTATCGAAATGGTCATCGTGATGATAAACATGAATGTATTTTCTGTCCTTAAAATCTTGCCCTCGAAACAACAGAGACCCGCGCACTTCTTGAGGGTGCACTTTCAAGGTGTATCGTGGAGCTAGGGCATCTTGCAATTTTTGCATCTCAGGAATGCCACAGGGTGTGTCTTTGGACATGCCAGCTTTTCGTAACAGGAGTTCTGCTTCACTTCGTTGTTTGGCTCGGTCCGATTGTCGAATGTTCTCCCAGTCTCTTTTCCATTCTACCGTGTCGTTCTTGTTGGCATAGGTTCGTCCCACCACGATGGCACGGGCTAAACACATCTGGTCATGAGGATTGTGAATTTGGACAAGGCTACGCTTAATGCTGCGAAGGTCGTTCACCAATAACATCTTTTTGCGTCCGGTCCCTTGAGGAGGAGAGACGTGGGTCATGTCCAATGTGGCTTTTCCATCGGTGATGTCAAACTGGTCATTAGATTGTTGCACGTGTTGAATCTTGTCCATGACTTTGGAAGCGGTCAATTCTGCAGGGGTGCTAAACTCGATCCAAACAGGGGATTTCAAACCGTCGTGTTGTATGGAAAGTCTCAAGCGATCGTCTTCTTTGGGTTGACATTGTCGCTTGAGTGCAGTGAGCAGAGAATCCCACACTCCGGTGATGAACCCTTCTGCTTTCTCTAACGGTACTTCGGACTTGAAATCTTTAAACTTCACCGTGTATTTGTAAGCCGTGGTTCTAAATTTTCTAGAGGAGCGCTTTTCCGTCTCTCGAATGGAATAGTACTTTTCAGGGTTGACAAAGGGTGGTGAACTTGGTTTAGAGGGTTCGGATTCTGGTTCACTCATGTCCTCTTCAAAATCACTGGCATGAATTTGTGTCAATATTTCAGCCCTGGTACGAGGCGATAGATCACGTTTCTGCCTCTTACTTTCTTCTTCTTTCTTCTCGAATGAATGGGATCGTTTCATCTTGAAAGCAAAAAGTCAAATGACTCAAGTTCAAACACCATGAACTACTTTATAGTCATAGCAGACCAGCGTATATAAAAGGGTGTGTGTCTTGTCCTTTCACTATTCATTTCACTCTCAAGCCGAGCACAACGATGGAAGAGACTAACCAGATGGAACGTTTCGTCAGAGCTTTGCGAGGGGTCATTAGAAAATTCTCTTCAGACCATCCTACGGACTACTCTCCTTCCTTTCGAGATAAAAGTCAAGATACTTGCTATATCTGTCAGAAGAAAGGGCATTGGTCTTCAGAGTGTCCAGACCGTCAAAAAACAGGAGCTAAAAAAGACAAAAGTAAAGATACCTGTTATTATTGTAAAGAAAAAGGACATTGGTCTCCAGATTGCCCAAAAAAGAAACAAGAGGAGTCAGAAGAAAAGAAGGATTCTTCAGAAGAAGAGAGGGATTCTTCAGAGGAAGAAAGCAGACAGGTGAAGAAAAAGAAACAGGAGACGAAAAAAAGAAGGGAAGAAAGCGAGGAGGAAGAAGAGGAAAAGAGTGTGACGGTGAAGAAATTCAAAAAACAGAGAGACTAAACAAGGAGAAAAGAAGAAATCAATGAACTTTTAATTAAAGTGTTGTGTTGTGAATTGTGAATTGGATTGTAAAAAATGGAGAAAAGAATAAATGAATGATATAAGGTAAGAGTCTTTGAGTTTTGATTTTAAAATAAGAAGCTACACTCACGCACTCATACACAGGCACGTACTATAAGGGTAAAAATGGGTGAGGTTTATTTTTTTTTTGAGTTATTGGCAAATTGAAATTGTATTTCTTTTCTAGAGTATTGGGTGGCCCTGAAAAGGGCCTTTTTCTTCATGGTGAAAGGGTGAGTTTAAGCAATCAACTTTAACTGCCTTATGCCTTTGCCACGGCCAAGGCCTACTTCTGGACTGCGTAATGTTGATGATGATGATAATGATTGGGTTGAAATCACTAAGGGTGGTACGGTAGGCTTAGTCACAGGGTTGACGTGTTTAGCTCGGGAAGGTCGTATTCTCTTCGGTCGTGATAAAGAAGTCTGATACATTTGTTTCAGACTTCTTAACTCCGCTAAAATATCCAACAGTACCGTGACAGTTTGATTCTCACCCTCTTGTTTCTTTGCTGCTACTTCTTCTTGCTGTTGTTTTTTTCTTACCTCTTCTTCTTGTTGCTGTTGCTGTAGGAGAAAAGCCTGTTCCGCTTCTTTTTGTCGTTGCATAAATTTCTCCAATTCTTCTTTCTGTCTCTGTCTAAAATTCTCCACTTGCGGTAATGAAGAAGGTAACGAAGGTTCCGGAACAAATTCTTGCGAGGAGAGAAAATCCACAAAATCCCAATTCACCTCTTCTGAAAGTAAGTCCGGGTTCCCTTGGGCGGTCTCCGCTGCTGGTGCACCCCATTGGATCGTTTTCTGAGTTTCCGTCATGTTGAATGACTGTCGCATAGATTGACTTCACACAAGCGCTAGCAGATCTATATTGACTACGTGACGTCACAGACTGCTCTCTTCGGATTGGATGCAGCTGGCTGAATTCTGTAACGCGTGTTCGGATTGGTGAATGAACTCAATCCGTTTCAATCCCTCCTGTCCCTATAAATAAGCGCCGTTCACTGCATTGATTCACCTATTCTCGTCGCTTCAAGATGTGGACTACAGTTGAGTCATCCACCCTTGTGTCTTCCATGATGTTTCGGACAGACTTGCTTATGTATGTCCGATCGAAGTGGACCGTTGTCCACAGGACAAACACCAGCCTGTGGATACGTAGGATCTACGTGGAAAGACAAGGATGCCTGAAAAGAGTGCTGATGTACGGACCAACAGTAAGACGCAGCCTAAGGAGAAGAAGAAGACCAATGCGGTGCCATTTATGTTTATGAATACATTAACATAAACCCAAAGGCCCTTTTCAGGGCCAGCCATATTTCTCGAAAAGAGATAGTCTTTGAATTGCCTACCCCTTTTTTTATTTTATTTTTTTTAAAAAAAAATAGAGACCCTCCCTGTTTCAATTTTACATAGACCCTATACAGTCCCAAGGGTTTATGTCCATGTTAAATTTACATAGACCCTATATTGTCCCAGGGTTTTTGGCCATGTTAATTCCCATAGACCCTATATGTTCCCACGATTTTTCTCCATGTTAAATTTACATAGACCCTATATTGTCCCAGGGTTTTTGGCCATGTTAATTCCCATAGACCCTATATGTTCCCACGATTTTTCTCCATGTTAAATTTACATAGACCCTATATGTTCCCAAGGGGGTCTGTAATGATAAATCCCATAGACCCTATAAGATCCCCATTAACTACTATTGTTGGTTTGCTGTAAAAGAAGTGCGACTTGTAGAGGCACTAACCCACGTACCATACCTGAAAACAAAGTTGGGAAGTTGAAAATAATTTAAAATATAGAATGATACAGAACTTTTCTCGAGTAAAATATGTGATCTTTTTTAATTTATAATGGCTTGATTTAGATTCAAATTACGTACGAGGTTGACACAAAGACAGATTTAAGTTGTCCTCATTTACGAAATAGCACAACATAAGCTTATGTTACTGCTGTCAGTATAATTTTCTGCAGACCATGGTCGCTTCTAACAAAAGTCTGTCTCCAGAACTTTCCAGCGATACAGATACATTGGATGTGTCGGACTGGCTTCGGGGCGTATTGGAAGAAAATGCATTATATTACAGATACTGTTTCTGGAGAAATTCTAAAGTTAAAACTCGCCTTTGAACTGAATGACCACTTGCACTTTTGTTAGACTAGGTTAGGAGTCTTTATTGTTTATGATATATTCAAACGTTTATTTGCGGTTCCAATACAAGACTTTTCGTGAAAATTGTGTTCAGGGAAGACAATGCATTCGTAGCTATCTGGTATGCTTTAGTGGGAATCATTCTGCATTACGTTAGTTGCGAACGTTCTGCCAGTTTCAGTGCACTTTTGTCAAACTTTCAGGTACATTAATAGGTATTATTTCAATTCCAATCATGATCGCTTTATTATCTCACATGAATAGGTCCATAATTGATTATCCTGGATTCATCACCATTAATTTGTTATCAAACCAAGGGGCAATATTAGAAAATTCTACGTCGTCCTTGACATTGACTTGTTTGCACTTTCCCGCCTGTCCAATTTGCTGAAAACGTCTTACCTGAAGTAAGCAATCCATTAGTGCATGTGTAGGAATTGAAATTACTGTACTAAACAATCGGGTATCTTTTGATCCATTGGTGGGCAAATTCCGCTATTCTATGATGTCAGCCCCCTCCAAGCACTACCCATCCCCCGCCCGCCCATCAAGCACATGTTTATGCAGCGTCAAATCGTTTATTTACCACTTTCCGATGCATTAGGCCATCTATATAGACGTAAAAGAGCCTTTGAGACAACAATTAGGAACGTGTTACAGTGCTTTAATAAAGCATAGCTCTACCCTTATACAAACAGGTATCATGTTAGAAACAAACACCGAATACCAATGCAGGTAAACGCAAACTGACTCAGGTGACATCCTATTATGGTTAAACAAGATTACGTTTGCACCATATTAGATCAAAGGTTTAGATGAGATGACCCCATTATGTGTTATTGCTTTCGAAAGTAAGTTAAATCAATAAAATTACTTCATTCCAGTAAATTTGTCCTTTCCTTGTTTAACAGATGTAATGTTATATATAACATAATGTTATTATGATTCGACTTAAAATAACATCATTTTTGTGTCTTCTTGCGAAAGAGTGTATTTAAGTATATGCAACAAATTAATTCTGAATTTATTTTAAAGGTAACAATTGAATATAGGTTGCATATTTGTAATTTCTCGGTATCACGTTATTATATTCCATATGATAATTAAGTATATTTAATTTGTTTTGTGTGCTTGACCATTGTCCGTGATTGAGGATTCGATTTTTATGTGCACCTAATTTTTGACATGTTTATAAGTTATAAATAAATTCTTTACTTATATATGAATTGATGATCTAGTTTTGTTTACAAATTTAAGAATATTTAGGAAAAGAAATTGTGACCCACATCCTGGTAATTTTATTGTACCTTAGGTTTTCACGTCAGGTTGAGGCAAAAAAAATATTAATTTCCGTTTTATGTTCAGTCTGTGAAATCATTTATTGTTGTGTTCAAATATAATTTCAGAGGAATCATTTAAATTATGCTCACTGACATTTTTGACTTAATTTTTGGATTATTGTGACTTCATACAATGACATTCTGGATTATATCATTGGGATAAAACAAGACTAATGTTACATCAGTTAGTTCAAGACTATTGGTACATTAGCACATCAAAGACGTGGGATTTAGTCGGAATGTTCGATACGTTTGGATTTGTGTTAGGATTATTTTGGATTTAATTCGCAGTGCTGTAAGTTTCTCGTAAGTAAACACTTTGTACATCATAAAATTAAATTATGTGTCGATTTTACTAAACTAGTTGGTTTGCCATTTAGTTTCGGACCACCGCGCTCAGGTGGCCTAAGTGGTTAGAGTGTCTGCCTCAGATGCGGGAGGTCGCGGGTTCGAAACCCGGCCGAGTCATACAAAAGACTTATAAAAATGGTGCTAGCAGCTGACTCGCTAGGCGCTCAGCACTAGGAGGTTAGAGTTAGGACTGTTCGCCCTGGTGTCATAATAATGTGACCGGGTGGGACATGGTTCATGTCTGCGGCATGATATCTCAGTGATTGATATCACTATAAACAACACTGCAGACGTCTTAGCAATATGACTGATAAATTCTTAAAGCTACGTTGAAAAATCCAAATCACACACACGCACCTCCGGTGAGTTGAAATCCCCAAATATTATATCCATTTGAAAATACCCAAATCCAAATTTCCCTAGCCTTTTTCACATCAATTTAACTTTCTGTATCCCGAAGATCACTGTCCCGAAATACTCTTTAAAAAACAAACAGGGACATCACACAAAATATTTGTAAAAAGTGTCAACAGTTTCTATTTGTAACAATAATACGGTTATAGCAATATGCACCATTATGGTTCGACTTCACTTTTCCGTCTTTCGATATAAGCCAGGGAATTTCCAGTTTTAGTTTTATTTTGGTACTGTAAGGGCACTTAATTTCAAGCATAATACATGGATCATTTAGATAAAGTAAATATCCTTATCGACGTCGAATTAGCTTTTTATCTTAAATAAACGTGATGACTAATTTTGATAAAGGTTTGTTAAGGACTCAGAACGGAGGCGCAAGGTGCGTTGCATTGTAGGTATTTACGTTCACAGTCGTGATGTCTGTGAAAACAAACCATAGAAACGATACATTAAAGGCTTGCTGCAACAGATACAGGAGTACAAGCAAGTAATACGAGAGAAGGTGGGTAGAGGAATGACTTCAATTAAAAAGCATACAGACAGAATAAATCTTTTTTGCAATTATACATAAAACATTGTATCTCTTAGTATTCGCATCCATGCAAAAACTGTTCAGACCTTGTAGACCAGAATTGTACGAACACCCGATTTCTGGATGCCAAATATCTGCATTCGCTTTAGTGGTGCAAGTACCCAGGTACGATTAGGTACGCCATGTCGTAAAGACCTTTATTGGCGCAATGACTGTACAGGAAATACCTGGTCGGTAAAGTACCGAACTGAGTTAAAATCTACTTCCGCCAATTGCATAAGAAACTGTTTGTTCCCATATTTTCGAGTGTGTACCTTTGTTCATGTTCCTCGTTCTTTTCCATTGCGTGTTGGTCATATTAAGTTCATTGGTATTGCCATGGCTCTGCAGTTTAGAATCTTCCTTTAAAGTACTTTCAGAAATTTTTTTCGTTCCGCAAGAGTTCAAGAGATTTTAAAATTGTCTTCGTAGATGTATATTTTTTGTCTCAAGTTCGTTCACACGGTTTCTAAGCTCCTCTTGCGTTGTCAGTAACTTATTTTGAACGCTTATCATCGCCTTCTGTTCCTTCTTTAATATTTTCATTTCTAAATAAAGCATTTACACTAATTCCCGATGTTCAAGTTCCGAGAGTCCATCTAGTTTAGTCAAAGTAGTTCCCGTATTACTCAAGCCAACTGTCTCCGCGTATATCGGCCATTATGAGATCACTACCCCAAGTGCAATAATAAAACCATTATAATTCTCGATGTCTGCAACACAGATAAGACTGCTGGTGAAATCTATTTTACATGGTTTATATGATTCTTATCAAAGTGTCCATTCTTATCAGGTAAGGACGTATGGGTCAATTTCTTTCGGAAGAGATTACATGTATCCGGCAATCAGAGGTCATAAGAGTATTCAGTGTTACATGTTTACCCGTGATTCAACGATTTCCCGAATAATACTATAAATCCGTTACAAAATGTTGTGAGATAGATGAACGATTGGGTGTGTGCATGGATGCACGAACAGGCTGAATGACGTATTGGTGGGTCGGTGCATGTGCATGCATTCATGGACATACAGACAGTTAGACAAGCGGAGATTGATTGCTTGATAGATAACTTAGAGATAATATCAATCAATAATGAAGCGTTCGGTAAACACAAGGATATAAATTTAGATTCAGCTCTAGGTTAAAATGTCGCTTATTCTAAGTTCAATCGCCCATGGAGAGAGTTGTATTTTTTCATGTCTTGTGACTTTACGTCTATATAATGTCTTATAACAACACTTTAATTTTATAATAGAAACATTTTGTTCGAACAAGAACTAGGAGAGTCCCGGGTGTTTCTTATCCCAGGGCCCGTGATTTGTCTCTACGGCCCTGATTTCATCTTCTGTCTATTTTCTAGCTCGACTGCTCACACTTTATTGTTTAATTGACGCATTATCAGTTAAAATAGGACGTCCAACAGCTTCAATGTTCGTTGCAAAACGTTTCTGCAAACTTCGGTACAAATCATATGTTGTTCGAAGAATAATGATCCGCTTTGCATCGGCTGGAAAAGGTCTAATTTATGACATTTTATGGGTGGCCATATTATAATGGGTAACACTTCCAACTATTGCATGAAATTGTTGCGGGTTGAGTCCCTTTAGGTTCATTACATTTTGGAGCGTAGTGTTATTTCCTTGCCATCATCTTGAAAAACTACTCATCGATTTAAATAATTGGAAGGTTGTTACTCATAAATCTTTGTGTTTTGTAAGAATGTTTGATGCCTATTTTTTATTCTGCTTTATATAGGTGTTGCTCTGGAAAGTCCTACTCTTTGCCGTCGATATAGTTACTACACGCTGGGACAAGGTGAATGGGGAAACTCCACAGAGCTGCAGTACTGCAACTGTTCCTTGTCAGCTCATTGGTACAAAATATGAAAACGAGTAAGAGTGAAATTGCTCTTAGACCAGAACCAAACATATGATAATCTTAGTGGTCGATGGGTTCTTATTGGAGATTTAGAATGATTTTATACACACTTTATATTATATTAAGATTAGTTGAATTATTTTGTCTTATATGAAAGTGTCACATAAAATTTTAAAAACATGAAATATACAAGTAGGTTGAGATATGAAAAACTCGCTTACTACCGAATCCGGTTATATATATATATATATATATATATATATATATATATATATATATATATAAATTTTTATCGCTCAGGTATATGTTTGCAAATTAGGCAACACTGGTCACTGCAGCAGTATGAAATTAATTTCATCTGTGATCAATGTTTTTATTATGTTTACAATTGAAGGTCACAGGTAGTCCTTCAGATTTTGATGTGTATTCTATGCAACCGCAGGAATGTCTTGAAATATGCCCATCTGACGTTCGGAGGATTCAGTCTAGTGCCACTTGCATCCAAATGATATGTAGCGATTTGGGGAATTGTGGTGGAAAGTAACCACAAAGTGGAAGTGTTTGTATTCTTCGTTTTATGTTTCGGGACGGTTCCTATATCGAGGAACCTAATTTTGTCCAACAACATTTAAGATTGCAATTGCACCATAAAAGTGATGAAGGCCGTAAACTGAGTATGGAAACGTTGAGTGATAATTCAGTTGATCCGAGGCTTTTATCCGGAGAATTATCCATATTAAATCCACATATTTGGGATGGGCGTATGATACATATTTAAAACCACATTTTAGGGATGGGTGTGTGATAATAATCTATATTTCGTCCACATATTAGGGGAGGGTGTATGATTTAGATTAAGATCCGAATTGTATTTCTTCATATCTTGTGACTTTACCTCTAATATTTTAACTTTCGACGGGGCCCTCTACCTTTGGTCAGAAAAAAGTATGTCATAGATTTGCCTAATAATATATACCATATCACCGAAATTAGATTAGTAATGTATCGATGAGGTTAGTTTCTGCGAGAATGGATATCTGGAGTGGGACAGTGGAGATCGGGGCCTAAATACACAATGAAGAATTTCGCAATGCACTTCGTACGTCTGAACCCAAACAAGAATGTACTTAAAGTGATGCAAAGCTATGATTAATCAAATACATACTACATAATGGTACAAAACATTGGCTGCATATATCACTTGATCACACTGCTGGGGGCTAATTGCAAAAACTACAGATATTATAATTATATAAGTCTGTGGCACAGATTTTACTGTTCTTCAAAGCATTCAAAAGTGCTTCATATATATTTTTCTTATGAAAGTTTTGTTATGTGTCAACCAGGGACTTTTGTTTCATTTTTCACGTACAAGATTACAAGTAAAAATCGTTAAATGTGAGGTCATGGGAGAGCTGAAGGTTACACGTTTACCTTAACTCAAAGATGTCCCGAACAGGGTGTTAGACTTAGATTCCAATGTGTCATTGCCAATGATCGACTTCGATAGTAGTGTATAACTGAAGTGATAGAAGTGTATCACTCACTACACTGCCCTCCTGAAAATTCAGATTATACTTACATTAGTAGTAAGTAGGGGCACCCTACGTACAATGGGAATTAGCATTACAGACCCCCCTGGGCAAATCTACGTACAATGGAAATTTAACATGGCGAAAAATCGTGGGCAAATCTACGTACAAGGGGAATTAACATGGGAATAAATCGTGGGCCACTTTACGTACAAGGGGAATTTAACATGGGGAATAGAGTTTGGGCTTGTTTAGGGACAAAGAGAATTGAATATGGGATTTTTTTTTGTTTTTAAATTTTTTTTAAAAAAAAGGGGTAGGCAATTGAAAAGTCATTCTCTTTTCGAGAAATATGGCTGGCCCTGAAAAGAGCCTTTGGGTTTCTTCTAACACTTCCACTTCTTCAACCATCTTCTCACTTTTGTCACTATTCCTGTCTTTTTTTTCTCCTTTTCTGGTATCCAGTCAGGATGACCTAGAGCTCTAAACTTTTCCTGAACTTTTATCCAATTCTGATTCAACCTCTCAAACTCTGTCTGTTTCTTTTTGTTTTCCACATCTTTTCTTTCTTCCCTCCATTTCTCTTTAATCTTCTCTACTTCTTCCTCCATTACTTTTCTCATCAGATCTTCCCCTTTCTTCACCTTTTCCAATCCCCATTTTACATTTCTCCACTCTGTCCAGTACAATATTTTTTCTAGGAAGCACCGGACTTTGATGACATTATCCAGTGCTTCCTTCAATCTTCCCACTCTGAAGTAAGGTGGGTTAATGAAGCCTCTTGACTTATTGACTTCTTCTTCAATCATCCCTGCTATGATATCTCTTGCTGTCTTTAGGCCTTGAACTTGACTCGTTACAAAGTCTTTCATATCTCCATGCCTCCATTCCTCTTCTATTCTTCCTAAAACATATTCTACATCCATTATCCAGAAATAGATGTCTCTCAATAGATTAAATAGAACTGATACTTGAGTCATTTTGTCTCGGTTATTCCTTAGAATGGTTCCAACATCAAACTTTGTGGGTTCTTATAGTCAAAGCGCGGACGTGATTGAAAACATCCCCCTAAAAACATAAAATTGATCTTACCTAGATCATGACCAAACAACGCGGACGTGAAGGAAAACATCCCCACTTTTCTCATTTCATATAATAAAACCCAAACTATACTCTCCACATACGCTAAGAAACCCATAATCTACTATTCACACAAACATACCAGAGCTCTTACAAACACTAACACACAAACACATACCCTCACATTTTTTTAAAAAAGAGTCAGTGTTTACTCTACCTACACACATTGGCAAATCGATGGTTATTTCTTTTCTAGAGTATTGGGTAGCCCTGAAAAGGGCTGGGTTTTTTTTGAACTTCATGGACACCTGGTTAATGGTGGCACCTTCCAGGCCTGGCGCCACATACACATCTTGTCCCCCAGTTACTTTTTACCTTTTGGGGGGAGAGAGCAGAGGCAGGATATGTGGCTTCAGAATCCCAATTTTCGCTCTCTGGGATTCTGAAATTTCTTCTTCTTCTTCTCTCCTTTTCCTCCTCCTCTTCTTTGTTTCTTCTCTCCTCCTCCTCTTCTTTGTATTTTCTCTCCTCCTCTTCTTTGTTTCTTCTTTCCTCCTCCTCTCTCATCCTTCCGTCTTCCACAATGGCTTCCGCGGCCAGTTCATTCAACAGGCGCCTGGCATATTCCAGATGCACATGAAGTTCCAACAGTTTCGCCAGTCTCGTGTTCATTTTTGGTGTTGATCAATCAACAAGGGTAGCTAGACTGCCCAGCGAGTTTCAATTTATAGTGAAAGCGCGGACGTGAAGGAAAACATCCCCCTAAAAACATAAAATTGATCTTACCTAGATCATGACCAAAGAAACAACGCGCGGACCTAAAAGAAACACTCACTCACTTTTTATGCTACCCATCACTATTTTAATTTTTTTTTCATAAATCACTTCAATAGACTATCCACATACGCAAAGCAATCCAATCTAACCCCAAATATACATCTCAAACACCAAAAAAGACATCATTTTAATCTACTATCCATACCAACGTACTTGAGCACTTACAAACACAAACACACAATCACATACCCTCATATTTTTTTAAAAAAGAGTTAGTGTTTATATTCACACTACTCTACCTACACACATTGGCAAATTTATCGTTATTTCTTTTCTAGAGTATTGGGTAGCCCTGAAAACGGCTGTTTTTTTGTTTGCTATGGCAATCTTTTTTTAGTTTCTAAGAATGCGATGTCCTCTGAGGATAGACTTTCTGGCGATAGGTCTGCTTCTTCGGAAAGAGAAGAAGAACTCTTTGGTGTCGATACGACAATCGACAAAGCCTCTGTCAGGTTCAGGTTGCTGCTGCTGCTGCTGCTGCTGTTGTTGTTGTTGTTGCTGCTGCTGTTGCTGCTGTTGCTGCTGTCTCTGAAGTCTGTACTTCTCTGTCCATTCTTCTTTCTCCCTGTTCACTTCTTCTCTGAAGAGCTCTTCTATCAGGTCTTCAGTGACTTTTAACATTCTCACATTCTCTATTTCCTCTGGCTTCGGTATCAGACTGTGTCTGACCCTATGCAAATTCACGTAGGCTTCGTTGAGCTTAGCTAGTTTGGAGCACATCTTCGTAGGAGGATGAGTTGACAATGGATGGTTAGACTTGAAACAAGCCCGGTTTTTAAAGTCAAAGCGCGGACGTGAAGGAAAACATCCCCCACACGGTTTTCGAGCCGCAACGTTCAGTGAGTGTCATGAGAGGGATAGAGAGAAGTCAAAGAGCATGAATCAAACATTCTTATAGCCAAACAAAAGACAAAGGCATTTTTTTCAAAGCACAACATTTTTTATTCAAAAATCACTTAACACTAAACAACAACTATTACATTTTTTAACAATAATCCAACATGATAACATCAAACATTTTTTTCTCAAATTGGCAGTCTACTTTAAACAGGGCTGACAACGTTGTGAATGAAATTGTGATTTCCACTGTTGGAAATCATTAGGCCATTGATGGACACTACGTTTCCTAGCTTGAGACAAAAGATAAGCATAATGGTCACAAAACCATCTATCTACTTTCACATCGTTTCTAGAAGAAGAACGAGGATCAAAATGAGTCACTAAATGTTCTAAGGAATAGCCCAGGCTGCGATGATGCAGAAAATACACACAGTACTGTCCACACACCAAGGAATCTGTGCCTTGTAATTTCACATTATTGAATCGGGTGGTTTGAGCATTTCTTCTCATAAAGTCGATGATATCGTCTTCCAAAGGGGGCAATCCGTACGAATCGAAATATTCCACACATCCTTCTTGAGGAAAGTAGACGGCTACCCAGTGGGTTCCTGGGAGATGACTGTCATCCGTGTTGATCACGTAAGCTAGATGGTCTTTAGGTTTGCGATGAGGAAGTTCATCTTTAGCACAGACAACAGGATTCCAAGAAGCCGTATACGAACTGTGGTTCAAAAGGTAATAAAGTTCCCAGGTATCCATTTGTGTGTTGTTTTCTTCTTCACAGATAATAATAAGTCGTCAATTCGATCCTGACTTTTTGCTTGAAAATGTCTGAAAAATAACCGTTTCTTCGTTTCGTCTCCTCACTCTGATTCAGGAGAGCTTCGATACGATGGATCTCTTGAGTGGTTAATGGTGGACAAGAATGTTCACGCAAGTCTTTATACCACTGATGCAACACGTCTTCGTCCGAGATGAGACTCCAAGCTTCGTCCAGATACTCGTCCAATTTTTCTTCTTGACTCAACATCAGGCATTTATCGTGTTGAATTTGACTGGGATGAGCGTTTTGACATCCATAACAATCTTTCTTGATCAATTCCGTCATTTTTTCCACCAAGTGTTTGGCAAAACAGGAGACTAAATGGGCTTCTTGTTCTGGCCATCTGGACTTCATCATGACAACTTTTTCGTCTTTGTCTTGAGATTCTTCTTCTTCCACGGTCTCCTCACATTCTATCTCCAACGTTTCTCCACTAGGTAAAGAGGGATAACACTCTTCCATGGCTTCTAATAATCTAGAATGACTTCTCTCAAACTGTTGATTTCTATGGTATTATCGAATTCTGCATACAGGATGACGTTCACTGTTGTTGACAGTTCTTTTGCAAACTGAAGTTCCACACGAATCTGGCCAGATTTTATAGGGTGGAAATGTCCCTCGTCGCTGCCTTGGTCTGGAGTGAAATCGAAAGCCCACAAAGCATAGCCTCCTGCGTAATCGTCGTACGTAATGCCGTGACTGGTGTTGGGTCCTAACTGGCCGGTGGCTTCGTACAGGGACAAGTACGATCTCAAGTAATTCATCTTATTCTCGTCGTCACTAAAGACAGGTTCGAAAGGTCGGGTACACAAGGTCTTGCCATCGCGACTGACTTCGATTTTCTTCACATAAAAGTGTTTAAAGTTGAAAGGATTTTCAGCGAAGGCTCCGTTGAAGGCTGAATTCGAGACCATACCAAGGATTAAACGCTTGGGTAACTGTCCTTGAAACAGATGATCTTCGATCATGGAATGCTGTCCAGCAAGAATGGTGAACGTTTTCACTTCCACGCGTCGTATGGGATACTTGGCGGTCGTTCTGCTCAACGTCTGACTGATGTCGTTTCCCACTTTAGGTAACACTTTTTTCCTCACTTTCAAATCTGATGAGTAGACGGTGAGACAGTTTATGGTACTCGATGGTGGCACGTTTACCTTCTTTGGTCAGAACTTTGTCAAAGGTTGCATAGAATTTGTCAGCGATGGCTTCCACCAGATGTTGACCACTAAAATAATGGCCTGGGTTAATTTTAAAGCGATAAACGAAAAGAGGAGGAGAAGAAGAGTCACTGCTGCGGGGTAATAGGTCCTTTGCAAGATGTGAGTTATGTTGAGGACTGCCCGTCATCTTTTGCTGCAGTGCTGGGTCCAGAATTTCGACGTCAAAAGTGTTTTGCGTGTCAGTAATGTTTTTGATTTGTGTTGGATGAATCATTTCTACCAAAGCCACTTCCCAATGGGCTTCGTGATCTAAGGGGATGGCCTGAGGTAATTTGGCCGTGTAACAGCACAACGTGTTGTTGGGAAACACCTCCATGGAACTGTCACTGGGTAAGGTTAAGTAAAATTGGTTTTGGTGACTCATAATTCCAGAGTTCTGTGGCTGTCAGAGGGGTTACTGGACGTCAGAGGCGTGTCTCCGCCCAAAATGGGGTTTTGATTGTGGTTGGACTGGTGACTGGCACTGGCACTGGACACAAAGTTCCCGTGGTTCCCGTTCGAGGAGAATTTCAGGGAGGGATTGGGAAGCAGGTAACCGATGCAACTGCTTAATAAAATGGTCCACAATTGTTTGTCTCCTTGTTGCAAACTCAAATTGGCAATGGCTGCACCGATGACACAATACACCACGAAGATTTGGCAGAAAAAGACGATTTGCGTTTTAGGCACACGTTCTCCGCACCACACCCACAAGGGTTGTTTTTGTAAATCTTGCACAGAAGAACTAGGTGAAGGAGGAGTGGTCGACGTAGCTGCGTCTGCTGTGTGAAAGGGCATGATGGTCACTTCTTTTTATAGTCGATGACTTGCGAAGCGTCGATCCAAGAATCAAAATTGGGTGGATATCCTTTCCAACGTACTTTGACTTCTTTGACACGTCGTTTGCCTACTTTACGGGTTCTGCGTTCGAGAATGCTTTCGATGTCGTACACGTCGTCTTCTTTTTTGGTGACACGTTGTAACTCGGGCAAATAAAACGTTCCTTTGAGCACTTCTCCGTTCATGTCTTCCAATTTATAGACGGCAGGATGACGACCATGCACTCGTCCAGTGACGCGAAACAATTCGATCGTCCAGTTAGGTAAGTAACCTTTGTCGAAAGTGCGTTTGGTTTTGCCAATGTGCACCCAATCTCCTACGACCAACTCTCCACTTTTCTTGGGGACAGCCCTCGTCGGGGACGTACCAAACAGGCGCTCAAACACCAACACTTCGTTCTCGGGAGTCACTTCTTGCGGGGCACGTCCTATGCTTCGATGGTAAGATTGGTTGTACGCTTGCACCAGGTGCGGTAAGATGTCGATGTACTTCAGAGTGTGGTGATGCGTAAAATATTTCCACATGCGTTCTTTCAAAGTGCGTTGAAAACGTTCCACGATGCTGGCTTTGGTTTCGGGATTCTCGGTGGTAAAAAAATGAATGTCACGTTTCTTTAATTCTTTTTGGAAAGCTTGGTTCAGAAATTCGGTGCCTTTGTCCGTTTGCCATCGAAGAGGGTGACGACCGCTTTGTTTCAGCACTCGTTGCAGGGCTCGCACTAACTCGCTGCTCGATTTGGAAGTCAAGGGCACGACCCAGGCAAATTTGGAAAAGACGTCGATGACACAAAACAAATATTTGTAGCCACGATTGTAGCTGGCCAAATGAGAGACATCGGCTAAATCGGCTTGCCATTGATGATCGATGCCTTGCACTCGGGTGCGACTTCTGGCAAACTTGCGTCGAATGGGTTTGTGTAAAGTGTAGGTAGCTTGTTCTTGTAACCATCGTTGCACTTGAGGTAAACGGAGACTTTTCAGTCGAGTTTTGGCAGCACGATACAATTTTTGAACTCCTGCGTAACCTGCAGGATGCGAGGGATCGTAGTAAATGCTGGCTAAGACTTTTTCCATTTTTTATTTTTTTGTGTTGGTTGGTGTGTTAATAAAGCACCCACTCTTGGAAGAGGCTACTCTTTTTCTCTTGGGGTATTTTCTTGGATTGCAATGCTTTGCGTGTGCGACCGGCAATAGGTGTTGAAGAGGAGGATGTCTGAGCGGGGGATATCGGTTCTTGTTTCACTTCTGTCTTCACTTCTGTCTTCACTTTCTTTTTCTCTTGTGATGAAGAAGGGGTGGCCATCATCTTTTTAATCCATCCAATTCTGGAGGTAGGTGGTGTTGTTAACTTGCGTACTTTTTCTGGTGCAGTTTGAAACCCTTCTTCTTCTTCTTCTTTTCCTTTTTCTGTCTTGGTCACTGGTAGTGGTGGGACTGGTACTGGTACTGGTGATTGTGCTGGACTTTTCATCAAGGTCTTAAAATCTTTCAGAGTGGGTAGAGCTGTTTCGTCTAAAGCTTTCTGGTGAAAGAGTTGCAGTCGTTGTAAGAGTTGACCGTACTTTTGCGATTTTTCTGTTTCGGACAAATCTTGGCGATCCATCAAGGACTGCAATTCGTGTTGTAACTGGGACATCTCGCTCAAATTGGGATTGGGAGGTAAATGCGGGGTGCGTTGTTCTTGCCACCGATGGTATTCCATCCATCGTTTGTAAGGCACTAAAGCTAGTTTTCGTCCTTCCATGGGGTTGTCAGGGGTCGATTCTGAGATCTTGGGACTTCCGAGGGCCTTTTTATCTTGCTCCCACCAGTCCTCCCAACATGGTTCCCAAGACTCCTTTCAGTATGGGGCCTAACAAGAGAGGCAAAATGCCTCCACATTGGACTAACATCTTCTTCTTTTGACGAATGGGAATTTTCTTTCGAACCATTTGGCGAAGAACGTGACGATGTTTGCTTAAGCATTGTTTCTGGTGTTTGGACAAAGGGATCGTGCCTTTCAAAACGTTCAAACAACATTCGCACACGGTATCGATGACCTCTTTGGAGGCTGATTGAATGAGTTTTTTTCGTAGGGGTGAAGAAGCTTTGGACAGGACAGATAACATGTCCCCATGTTTGACTAAACGTGGTGGTAGTCCTTTTCTTTTCTTTCCTTGGGGATTTCTGGAGGGTGACATCTTTGAGTCTTCAGGAGCACCAAAAAACACTGATACCCCCGACTTGGTCACACACCCTTTTTATACTGGAACGCGTCGCCACTGATTGTCTTTACGTCGTATCAGTTTGAGGACAGGCATGACACGTCGTGCAGGGGTACGCAACGGACTAAATCGAGCCAGTTCTTGCTTGGACAAATCCAGTAAACTTTGTAACATGCCCGATCTTTCATGGACTTTGATTTTGGGAGAAGGTACTTTGTGAGCAGCAGCTACTGCCGCTAAATTAGAGGGTCCTGCCACTGGGGAAGTTCTTTTTGGGGTCATCAACGGAGATGTTCTTGGTGTGATCAACGTCTCCAAGTACTCTTCAGTTCTTGGTGTAATTAATGGAGAAGTGGATGAACGTGAGGCTGCCGGTGACCGTGTCACTGCCATGGCAGGTCGTGGTTTGCGAGTGTAAAGTTGCGTCCTGGCCGAAGTGCCTCTCTTGCGACTAGTTTTCTTCTGTGGACTTTTCTTTTTGTTGGGGCTTCTTTTCTTTTTCCGGGGTGGTGTCTGGTCAGAGGAGGGTCCCGCCACTGGAGAAGTTCTTCTCTTTGGGGACCTGGTCTTTTTCTTTTTCTTTTTGGGGCTTCGTTGGATTTTTTTCTTGGGGATAACTTTGGGGGCATTAGGATCCCATCTTAAGAGTGAGCAAATGATGACGCCTCCTAGAGTACCGCTCCCTCCAGGTTTCAAAATGATTTGTTTTTTGGTTTGAGTGTCGATGCGGGGATCGGCCAGTTGGACCAAAGCGACTTTGTTTCGATCGAAAAAGCGTTTGGTTTGATGAGGAATCTGAATGATTCCTTGGAGTATTTGACGTGCCGTCACCGTGAACCATCGTAAGACTTCTCTGAGACTAGCTTCTAAGACACGAGCTCGTGTTTGTGGATTTTTTTCTCGACTGATGCCATACAAGGCACGAATCAATTTGACGGGAAGATGCGACTGAAGGGACGTCATGTTCACACTGTGTGTGAGACAGACAAAAAGGGTCTGAGGTTTTTATAGATTTTTTATGGGGAGTGAAATGAAGTCGAGGACGGAGACGTGTACAGGACAGGCCCTCCGTCTTGGCACCAGTGGTGAAACAAGTGGGTACGAAATCGCAAATCCTCGGGGGTGGTAGGTTTCAAATCGACGAATAAATAGGCGTGTGGAGTTTGAGTGGCATCGTCGTACGCCTGAGTCAGCCAAGGCGTTCCTAACTGTTTGGCTAAGACTTGCACTTGCGATTTATCTCGAGGGCTTTTAAACAAGACCACGTAATGCACATTGAGACTGATGGTGCGATGGGCTTTACTTTGTTGAAACAAATTTTGGGTGATGTAAACGACACTGGCATTACGGTGATGCCCTTTGCGCGTGAACCACAGTTTAATTTCTTCTTCGTCTTCTCCTAACATGTCGTCGAAAATGACCAAATGGGTTTGACGGGAGTCAGAGACGATGCCGTCGTCTTCTTTAGGAATGCCTTCCACAAACACGATGGAATCGCCTTGACTTTCTCGCAAGAGGCTGTACGCCGATTGCCACTCTTTGTAACACCACACGATTCGTTGAGGTGGCCGATCGATCAAATGATGTTTATGTTCGATCAAACGTTTGACGAATTCGGTTTTGCCTGAACCGCTAGGTCCAGCAATGAGCATGTTAAAGGGATGGCGAAGATACAAAGCCTCCCAACTGGCACGATCTAAGTGTTCGTCGATGACTTTGACAGTAGAGGAAGAGGGAGCAGAGACAGCAGAGGTAGCCATTGTGTGAGAAATGTCACTTGTGACACGAAAACAAACAAGACAAGAGTTTATATACTTTTTCAGAACACGTTTATTGAATGTTTTTTTTCAAACATGAATACGAAAGACAAAAATACATAAAAGCCAAAGGCTTAAGTACAAGGATAAAAGGCACATGATAACCATTAACGTGGAATAAAAACAAGTGTCTGTACAACAACATGTTTTGGGTAATGTTCTAACCAGTTCTATAGTAGGGGGTAAGGTCACACAAGTGTCCTCCCGAAAGAGTCTTTCAGGCCTGTCCACGACAGTCCCGTCCTGGGTAACGGGTTCTTCTGGCACCGTCACTAACACGGGTTGAAAAGTAACTTTTTTCCTTGAACAACTCTCGTGCATACTGGGCCACTTCTTGGGTCCAAGCCTCAAAATCCCATTCTTTCCAGGCACGGACATCTGTCCAATGGGGATGTAAGTCACAAGCTACACACACATCGTCATACACGTCTTGGGTAGCTAAAAGTTGACGAATCTTTTTTCCCTTAGAGGTCGAGAAGTATCCAGATGAAACCGCAAGGCTTTGAGCAAAAGGAGTTTTTCGTGACCATTTAAGGCCATTGAGGTGGTAAGTACTGATCGTAAAGAGTCCACAAGGAATCGGCTGGTAAACGAAATCCCAGAAAACAAGTCACTAAGACACACACCACTTGTCGTCCCAAATTGAATGGATACAGTTCTTGTAATAATCGATGGTAATGATCCACGGTTTGAATATGGTCATTGAGTTCCTTCCACGGAATCTGTTCAATGACATGTGACATAATCCGTGGCATGGCAGCCTAATTTTATAGTCTCTTTGTTTCGGAAGCAATACAGCTCTCGGTAAATCCTTTCTCTCAACTCTTCAGGCAAGCCCAAAATGTTCTCTTGTAAAGTATCCATAAGTATATACACTGTTTTTGGAATCGTTGGGTGGTGGCCAATAGCCTCGTTTAACTTTGTGCCTAATGTAATATCCACTCATAATCAGTCTTCTTGTACTTTGGAACAAAGCATAATTTAAAAACGGTTGAATAACTTTGCGTTTGCGTTTCACTTGTATTTTGATCAGTTCTCGGTAAATGCGTTCTCTCAACTCCACAGGCAAAGCACGAATGTTCTCTAGCAAAGTATCCATGAATAGGTCATACGAAATCCTCTTTGGTCTGACACAAGAAATGTACTCTTTGCACAAACATGGTTTTACTTCAGTGTCGAATTTAAATCGTTTAGTTACTAATCTACACATTACAATTCGTTCAGAAGTTTCCTCTTTCACTAAGTTGACATTGTGTTCAAGATGTTGGTAATTCGTTAACTCTTCCTCTGGAATTCGATGCAGTAAGTTTACAATGATGTAGTAGATAGAATCGTCCATAACAAACCAATCCTTTTTAAAACCAGGGGATCGTTGATCAATGTCTGTCCAATGGAACACTTTCAATTGAATCAGTCCTTGTATAGCCTTCAGGTACCAGTGGTTCAAACACCGGTGACGTAACGGACGCAATTGTTCTTTACGTTTCACTTGTATTTTCACGACAAAACCAAATACATGAAACACGTTCAAACCCCGGCCGAGTTACACCAAAGATTTAAAAAAAATGATACTAACAGCTGATTTGCTAGGCTCTCAGCATTAAGAGGTTAGTTTTAGGTCTGGTCAGCCTGGTGTCAGGATAAGGGGACTGGGTGGGACATCATGCTACATGTCTGCGGCATGATGATCCAGTGCTAGACATCACTATAAGCTGCCTCACTGCAGAGATCGTAGCGATATAACTGAAAAATTGTTAACGCTACATTAAAAATCCAAATCACACACACACACACACACACACACACACACACACACACACACACACACACACACTCGCTATTCGCTCAGGGCTGGTTGGACATGTATCAAACAGTGTATCCATATATTACGTGTCCGACGCTCTTACCTGCTACGCTGGCATTTATTAAGTGCAATATTAATAATTGTCTGAAGGATACATATTTTTTCCCTGGAGATATTGGTGCTAGTTGTGCATGTTAGTCTAGGTTATGAACTTGAAAAAATGTTAAAATGAAAGATATTATAGAAAATAAATATTTTACATTTAAAAGTCTCATATGAAACCATAAAATCTTTGCATGTAGTAAGCATGAATAGGAAACTTAAATATAATGTCTAGTATTCTAGTTTATTATATGCTCATTTTTTTCTCCGTTAACTTTGCATTGTCAGAATCGTTCAATATTTTACGATACTGAACTCGCGCACAACTTCATATTGCACTCATAAAGCAACTACTTTTTATTGTAAACAAACAATGGACGCAGACGATAGCACTTTTGATTTGTAAACAAATAATGTACACTCGCGTAGTATGCACTTTACGTTTTGGTTTATTAAATTTGTTTCTGAATGAAGTAAAGCAGATGTTTCGTGGACTGCCACATACCAGCTGCTTTGGCACATTCCGCGATAACTTTTTTGATACAATGTTTCGGATTTAGGCTAGCTATACAATAGACGCCAGATAGGATCCTTACAAATAACATGCAAGTGACAAGGTATAAACTGTCTTCTTTAGCTGGTAATAAGAATGAAAAAAAATACTTGCAATTTTACATCCTGAATTTCCTCAAAATGTACTTTCAATTTAAAATTCTTAGTTCTGCTAATCCGAATTACATGAGCCATGTCATAGGTTCTCAATCTTGATTACACATTTCGAAATTGTACTGTAATTTCGAATACAAGTGCAATTACACCTTCCTTACTGCACTCAAAATGAAATAAGCATTAAATTCCATTGCGTCTTTTTGATAATTGCAATTGAAAGACTTCATATTTTTTCCACATTCAAACATTTAATGACGGAAACAGAAACACATTTGCAGATGTCAACACGCTTCTCCCTCGCTTCTTCAGTCCCATGTATTTCATGTGGAATTGTCACATATAAATCCAGTCCATAATCACGAAATTTCGTAGAATCAACAAAAGTAACAAAATCTATTCATTTCAAATCAAACGGAAAAGTTGTTGCAATGCTCATTCATTCAGATTATGACTCCAAATTTCAATGTTAACTAGACACGCCATTTTCTTTCGAAAGTTATGTCTAGCGCGACTAAGTTCAAATTTATATGGGCGGAGTTATGTACGCAGTAATAATGTTGTGTAATGATCAATCTGCTCTTGTGTATTTAGTTTGGAATATGGCATACATTCAGTTACTTTGTTTCTTATAGTGTACTTTGTTAATATAATTTAGCATTAGGAAGAATAAGAAAATGAGCATATAATAAAAAGGTCACTGCATTTTTTCTGGGAAAATATAAACATATTTTGTCTGATGGATATACTGCACTCCCAAGGTCGTGCAGTATTCCTTCCGAAAACATCGTTCATATTTTCCCATACAAATGAAGTAACCTTTACATATGTAGCCCTAAATGAGTTTTCCGTGTTTGTTATGATGAATATAATTCTTGATTTTCTGTAAGTAACGAAATCTATACTGCACATCCATGCATATCAGTTACAATATACTCGAGTGTGGCTGGAATATATAAAGTATCTAATGTTATGAAATGTATCTATCATACAATACTATTTGACTTCCGTAAATAATTCACTATAGTAAAAAAAAAGTTAAATTGTATTTGTAGTTGTAATTTTCATCGTAGATTTCATTCACTAAATCATGTAGACAAATTTAAAACGATTTCATGCCCGAATGCCTTCAATCTGATTTGATCAAATTTTGTTCAGTGGTTTGTGAGAAGTCTTTTAATGGATAAAAGTTTCTCTTTTCTAGTGATGGTGGACACATTTAACGGTCGGAGTCCATCCTTTGTAACAATTTGAAAGACATTCATGCCTAGTGCTTTATGACAAAATTTAGTAGAATTATGTTCACTAGTAATTGAGAAGAAGTAGTTGAAACGGTTTGTTTTCTATTGTTGGTAACAGCCGCAATCTTTTATGGAAGATCTGCATCATTTATATAAATTTTTAAAGCATCATACCAGAATGCTGTTTTGGGGACAAATTGCCGTCATATTATGCGGAGCTGCATGTTTAATTTTAGTAATTTGTTCATTTGTTCAAACTGAAAAGGTCTATATGCAAGGATTCTATTTATTTAAAAATCGTTTAAAAAGTCGGTTAAAGTTGTTTTTCTTCTTATTCTTTTGTTCAAGTGACTTCGGTCAACTTTCGTGACGAATTGAATTAATCTGAGATAAAATTGTACTAGCATCCTACCTGTAAAATTTGTTTGAATTCTGTAAAGCAGTTTTGGAGAACAGTTAGATAATTAAATGTTGACGGACAACACACAAAGGCCCATACCATAAAATCGTCTGGAAGCACGGCAATACAAGTAAAAAATATTTTAAACGATTCCTCAAAAATATTTTTTCAGAAATTGACCAAATTTGACAGAAAACATCCTGACCTGAATGGCCTTTAGTTTGAAAATCATGCCGATTGGCCACCTTCGTATGCACCGTTACTAAAATTAGCATAGCCTTTAAATGCTTTCAGCAGATTTGACCAACATTTGAAAGCCACCTCTCTTTCATTAAAAGCAATCATTTGGCCGCCTCTACTAAGAATAGCGAAAATTTCCTCTTTGAAATAGTTCATCAGGATTTTTGAAATGCAAATATTAAGCATAACTTGAAAAGACTTCAAAATTTTGCAAAGTATGTCGATCTGCCATCAAATATGGACGCGTTACTGACAATAGTATAACAACATTTAAAGACTTTAAATAATAAAACCCACTCAAAAGAATTTTCAGCAACATTGACAGAAAATATCCTGATATAAAATACTTTTCACTATGGACAAATGATTCTGATATACTGTCAGATTTGCATAAATAGATAACAATTTAAAAAAAGTTTATCTTCATAATATATCCATTACCAGCACTTGAAGAACATTCTTGGCGAATTGTTCTTACATCAAGCTTTTCGGAATGTCAGCGAGGTGAGTTCATGTCCACTTGGACCTCTTCTTTCGGCATACCTTTTACCTTAAATAACTGGATACAAACCAAAGTATTTTTTTATCAGACTTCACACCGAATCGCTCAATTAGCCTTATACAGTTTCTTTTTATCAAATGTGAAATCTAAGAAACTTTCTGCTCTTGTAGGCCTACAAAAACACAGAATTAACAACAGCCATTTTCGTAAAGAAAACGTCTTAGATATGCCTGATTAACCCTGATTAACAGTCTTAAATCTATAAAACGATTATACTCTCGCTTGGTTGTCTTTTTCTGAAATCCTTCTCGGCACAATTCTTAACGTTACACTTTTTCATTTTGCTAACTTTTCTGACGTACTATTATGAAAATTAATGTATGTATTGTTCTAGGAGGGTGCATAGTATCAACATAATATGCAATAGTTGATCACAGTGTCCTACATTTTATACTTTAGTGAAAACAAATCTGTAAATCTGCATGTACGTCCAATCATGATATTTAGTGGTACGTTCACCTTAGAAGATATTACTATCAACAAATCCAGGTCAAAATAACCTAATTTTGAACGTAAGTGGTCATAGACACTTGTATTTATAAAGTCATAAAATCTGATGGATCTGTTCATATTTGAAATAACCACAGGCCGAAGATATATGTAGGAAGATTTGACAGAAATCTATTTTTCATGCCCCATATATATGTTGCATTTGCATGTAGGTCTTTTTCATGGAAACTGTTGCATGAACGGTGATGTGACTTAAAATGTTTTCACCATTATCGCTATATGGTGGTGTTAATGTTTGGATATATGAGTAGACGATGCATAGCATTTTATAGAATTTTCTGCTGATTCATTCTAAAAACGCACCTTACAATTTTACCATTATCAAAGTGAAAGAGCAAAATCTCTTCTTTCGATCCATGTCACGAATGGGATAGTGTTACAACTCTGTTACATCGAGTTTATTCGCGTGTTAGAGCCATTCCAACGCTTTTCTTGTTCATAAAAAGACAAACTAAACCAAATAAAAAACACACAAAAATAAAAGGTCTTTATCTGCTGTATACAGCAAACGACTGACCAATCGAATTTGTTATTTTATGCTATTTAACAGGCTACTCATTGTTTTGAAAGTCAGTTGGTACAACATTTGATAAACGTTCGCTTGAGTGTGTATTTCAGTCTTTTGAGGTCACTTTATGCAAGTTTTAATTATATGTATCCGTAAGCTTAGTCATTATTTGTGCAATGACAGTGTTCAAATATATTCAAATCTATTCACTAAATTTCAACATTATATTTGCGTTAAACAGTACCTCGCGAAATAGTGGCTGACTATACGATGCAAAAGTTTCTGAACTGGGAAAAAGAAGATGTCGCAAAGATAAACTCTTCGAAATAAAAGTAAACGTGAAATACAAAAAAAAAAAAAAAAGATAAAAGATTGTATAATTTTGCAAAGTTAAATGCCAAAAATATATCGGAGATTTTACTGCTGAAAATTTCTACAAAATCTTTGTGGTGTCTTTAACAAGATGAAGACAAAAGACGTCTGAATGGGTTTTGCATCTGGATTCTGTTAGATCAGTTCTTTGGATTTTGTTTGAGGATACGTGTACTATAGAAACTGTTTGAGTTATAAATGCCTCTGTATCTATTGTCCAAATTGTCGTCCGTTACTCTGGCCAAGACTGAGCATTCAAATGAACAATTGTTACACGGAAACCCTGCGTTTAACGTTGCTAGGCCAAAACAGTCGGTGATTGTTCGGCACAGTGGATATCGATCCTTTTCGACTTCGAACCATTGGAACAGCTATAAACTAGACGATATTCATCCCTGCAAGTGTAACACGAAAAATACGATTGTGTAGATTGTATGAGCTTTTAAGATTTTTCATCTAAACATTACGGAAAAATACAACATCGTATTTGAGGATTTTACAAGATAGTGGTTGTGCTATCACAAGTTAAGTTTCTTGTCGTCGGTGAAAAGATATTTACGAAAATAAAGCAACCAGTCAGGATCTCAATCACTAGTCTTGGATCTATGTAATAACACTTCGGAAAATATGCTTACCAATAATGCAAATTGAATTCAGCATTGCTCTACGTCACGGGGAGATTCATGGTGTTACCGTTTTTAACAGTACATCCTGAGTTTTACTGATGCAAATTTCGATTTCCTACCAATCAGAAAGCACGTTACATTCGTAAATATCTTAGAAGGATACTTTCGTGTAAGCCCATAAAACAGATAACGTGACGCTCATCAGTATTGTATTTTGCATAGGGTTAGAATTTTATGGAAAAAGAATTTCCACAGGTGTCGTCACTAGTTATACTGGCAATTTAAAAAGGACATTGCATATCTTAAGCATTATTAAAAGAACCTATAATTCCCTTTCTTTTGGTATATGATTGATGGGTGTAACATGGGTTATAGAGTATACCGCTTGACCTTACTTCAAAGGTGCACCTCTAAAAAACAACTGTTTGCTCCGCTTGGTCATTTTCACTTTCTGGACTTCAGAGGTAAATTGTAAAAAAAACAGCTGATAGCTTTTTTACATTTTATATATTTAGTAATTCATTCATTGCACTTTCAGAAGCTGTTATTGTCGAGACTGGAAAAAAATCATTTTTCCTATTTTAATAACTGCAAATGATAGTGTTCTTTAGACTAATTCAGGGTGACTTTTTAGCACAAGGGAGCAGTCATTTTAGTTAGGTGTGTGCTTAGATCATGTACAATCTCTTCAAATATAATATCCAATGAAATGTCAGCCACAGTACATGAAGGTAAAATAGAGGTATGCCAAAATTCTCTCCATTGTGCATGTTGCAAATGTGAACAGCTTCACCTTACACCCACCACTTTCTCAAAAGTTCATAAATATCTATAGAGCGCCTCCTAAGTCCTCAAGTAAGAACGTCAAAATGTTTCCTATCAATAGAAAGGTTTTTATAACCTGTTTCTAGTCCATTATAAAGTTGATCCCATTTCCTTACTTCTAAAGTATTTACTTGGCACAATTATAATCTAGCTTGTTTATTATTCACTTTACACCTTACAAATTTCAAACGAGACATTGTTCCATCAGTGCAGACTTTTGTCGTTTGGATAAAGAAAATCGTCAACGGCATGTGCAATGTTAAAGAAATGCTATTTTAGCAGATGGAACAGTCTGATATACGTAGTTGTGACCCATACGCTCGGAGTTAAAAACAGAAGTCGGTACATCTAAACTGCATATTCATACAATATACCAATCACTACAACCGGTAAAATTAAGATAAAGGGGACGAAACTATAGTGATAAAATTCTGTATGGTTTCAAGGCAATGTCCATTGGAGAAACAAGCAGTTGCAAATTGTTTACTAATGAATGCAAGGAAAACTAACATGAAATTCAAAACGAAACACAACATATTATAAATGCAAGGACTGAGAAAACGAAACAAAACTGATCTGGTTAAAAACCTTGGAAATGATAGATAAGCTTTTCCCCAATAACGTCCTCACTGATGTTGATCGACTTTAAATTTTGATTGGTGGAAGACGATCCGGCAATAATTCCCACGAAATCATCAATGAAGCAGCTGATAATTGTCAGCGTTTATTTACCGGTGTTGTCTTGGATATAGCAGCAGAGAGGGTGAACAGACCACTTAATTCGTCACGTACATTTTTTAGACAAAAAAAAAATAGTGACCCTTCATAGAGGTCATTAACATTACCACGTCATTGATTGACCCAGACAAACAAGGGATGCGGTCACCACCCTCTCTGCTGCTATAATTAAATTATTATGTTATATTAAAATAATGGTACATCCGGAATCTCATACTGCAAGGATAGCTCGAGAACGATTAGAAGCAATCAAAAAATTTCTTTCTGTCAGAGACTCATTCAGAGAAAACTTAGGAGCGCAACAACAAGCACAAGTTGAGTACGAAGAAGACACTAAAAAACTGTTTAAACCCGTCACTGCAGCTACTAAGAAAGCTGCAGCGGCTGTTGAAAAAACTATATGGGGAGATATTGCGGAGAAAGATGAGAAGAGGAAAAAGGGTATTTTTCCAGTATTAGAACAAACTGCAGCGCATACTGAAAAAATAGCAAGAAGAACCAAGAAAACAAAGGATATTTTACGAGATCTTCCAACTGATATAGCTGCGGCTCAGCCTCAACCCATTGGTGAGGAAATACTTGAAGGTATTAGAGAACTTCGCACTGAGATAGGTGATATGAAAGATCGTGAAATAATAAAACCAGAAGAAGAGAAAGATGATGAAAGGGAAATGATTACGCTGAGCAATAAATTCACCAAGGTGGGCATCATATTCATAAAAGAAATTGAGAATACTGATATGTTATCAAAACTTGCAGCGGAAAGTAAAGATTAAAAAGAAAAGATTTTAAAACCTGAATATAGTCCCGCTCGTATTAGTAATCCCGCTATCTGGTATAAATGGATATATTGTATATATTACAATAAAGATAGAGTTTATTCCAATGATGAGGTATATAATGATTATCGCAGAAAAATAGACATGTATCTTGCACAGAAAGAATCAGAATTATCACAGTCTCTCAGAACAATAAGTGAGGAAGAAGAAGTATCACCCTCAAGACTATTTAAGAAAACAACAGAAGAAGGAGCAACGGGGAGTGGTCTGGGAAATAATATTATTCGTCCTGATAATATCCTCAATGATGTGTCACGGTTAGAAGTTCTCATAGGAGGAAAACGTGCCGGAAATAACTCGCCAGAAATAACCAATGAAGCAGCTGATATTTGTCGGCGATTATTTCAAGGCGGTATTATGGATATCGGAGTTTACCGAGAACTTATCAATGAACTTGTTAATGATTACAGTGACTAGTTGTTAGATAAATGGTAAATAAAATAAGATGATAGTACACAATAATCATCGTAAATCCATACAGGTCAGAGCGGTAAACTCACGATTACCAATCTGCAGAGCTATTTACGGAGATGGACTTGGTGATGTTGTACAGGGATTATTTACAAGGATAGCTCCAAAAGTAGCACCTGTTGCAAAACAATTATCGATGAAGGCTATTGATATTGTTCGTGAAAAAACTCCTGGTGCAATTGTCAATGTTGCTGGTAAGGCGTTCTCTTCGATCAAAGATAGACTAACACGATTAAAACGACGAAGATCACAACCACCAGTGAAACTGGCAAGTACTGAAAGAAATATAACAGCAAATTTAATAGCAGGAAGCGGTCTTCATAGAACGATGATAATTTAGATCACCATTTGGAAAAATGGTAATTATAATAAAATGTTTAAACGTATGTTCTGGAATGGCATTAAAGAAAGCAACTGGAAAAGGATACAAAAAAAGGACGGGGTCTAAGACTTCCAGGAACTCCACCTTCATGGTACCCAAAACGGTTTTGACACAATACGAAGTATTGCACACACCGATGTCAAATTTTGATTTGCTCGATGCTGCTAAACAACTTAAAATAAAAAATTTCAGAGCGTCTTTATGCGAGATCAATTACCACAGCAACCGAATAATCCAGAAACTGGAATTATTAATCTCGATAACAGCGATGGTCCAGGGACTCACTGGGTTGCTTACGCGATACATCCACGTGGAATTATCTATTTCGATTCGTATGGGTTAGCACCGCCAGTTGAATTCCTCAAATACGCACGAAGTATTCCCATTCCAGTCTGGTATTCAACGCTACCAACACAAACACTAACCGATCCACCAATATGTGGCCGTGAAGTATTAAATGTGCTTGACGTGATATCAAAATCAACCAGACCGCCTCATAAAGTCGTGCATGAGTATACCGCGGGCCGATTTAACATTTTAAACAATCCTTAAAGAATAATGGTAGATATAATGGTAGATACTAAAAACTAGTAATATCAAATTGGATGACATAGTTCGCAGGGTTCTTGGAGCTAACCCGGATAACATCCCTGTGTTTACTGACAGCGGAAAAATCAGGGATTCAAGTATATCGTTTACAACCATCAGAGATGAAATTGTAAAAAACGTTGCTAATCGCTTTAAAAATGCCGGTGACATAATGACAGGTGAACTCAGCATGAACGGAAACAAGATAACAGTGTTAAGAGATCCAACATCCCCGGAAGATGCCTCATACAAACAATATGTTGACGCGCATTTCGCAACCCTAGAAGCGTTATTATCAAATCGTTTAAAAAACACCGGTGACACAATGACAGGTGAACTCAACATGAACGGAAACAAAATACTGGTGTTAGCGGATCCAACATCCGACAAAGATGCTGTAAACGAATTATACGTCGACACCGTAGACAATAAATTATCCACGTTGCGGGCCGAGTATGACGTTCACGTAAACGCGTTTTCAAGACTTCGTAGAAACTTTCAAAAAAGTAATGAAACCGCAGAAGAATTCTTTGGTGATCCGCTCACCGTTGACATAAATCTTTCTGATATCAAAACCAACATTGACACGATCAAACAAACGCAGCAAGATATCGTAAGTGGGATTCCTGATATCGTTAATAAAAACAGTTTGATTAAAATCCCACCTGGAGTTACTCCTGGGCATTTTACCAACATAGTATACACGGTATCATCTGGATTCGCAACATGGTCTAAACAAAATAATACTATCAAATATACCACAGCAGCCACTGGAGTGTATAGGTTTCCTGTGTTCAGTGCTGCAAAATTTGAGATTTTCACAACATATCCCTGGCGACATTCCACCGACAGGTTTTCCGGGGTTGTGACTGTAATAATAAATAGCGGAACTGAAGAAGAGTTTATACTGGAAGCAGCCGATAAGACATTAAACGCAACATCTTATTGGTGGTGTTTGGAATTTGTAGCTGTAACACCTCAATTGGTTACTGCGTAAGATAATAAATGGCCCTGACAGCATCAACGACAACATTAGATGCACAGCAATATAGATATGATCGAGTACGCGAATGGCAATCAGAGTTAAAAACCCTCATCGACAAATACAACCTAAAAGTAGAGAAATATAAACGACGAGCAGTTATCCTGGATGCGTTAGTATACTCAGTATCCGCGTTAGTTGCATCCACCGGAGTAGTATTATCAGCGCTAACACCAGTAACAATCGCAGTAACAATATGCGTCTCTTCATCGACGAAACAATATCAGATTCCGAATTCGCGCTAATGGTTAAGATATACGAAGACTGCACCCGCCATTTAAAAACAACAAAGATAAATGATGACAGAATTACTTCAACATATAGTCGAAAATACAAGCCCAAAAAGAACTTCGATGATAACGGTAAGCTCGACTAACCCTGAATTTAGTATTAATTTTCCAACTGCGATTCCCGTAAAAGAAATCGCACTAGCACAATTACGAGTATATCACAGTTGGCCCAATATCAGATCAAAATCATTTGGTGGATTACCAGCGAATAATTCGTTTGTGTTTGCAAATAAAAATAAAGAAGATGGTACACCCGACTGGAACGTCATTGGGATACCAACCGGGTCTTATCAAATCGAAGAAATCGATGAGGAATTACAACGGCGAATAAAAAATATCACAGAAAAAGAATCCAAGATAAAAATAACCGTTCATGAACCAACCCTGTCTTCTGCAATTGAGATAAGCACCCCCGACTACGCTGTGGATATATATCAGAGTTCGATCAGAACAGTGTTAGGATGGCCTGAAATTCCACCTGAAGCACCACCAATACCACCAGAACCGAAAAAGTCTGATTATGTCACGGACACTCAGTCATACCACGATGTTGAACCATCGTATAAAAATCGTTTACTTGATACAAAAGAGGCAACTTTGGATAGTGGGTTTGTTTTTAACGATGAGGGCCGCATGTTTTGGACTTTTAACTCTAAACTAATTCTCCGAAAAAGAAAATATGCGCTTATTGAAGTGAGTGAAATGATTGAAGATTTTAAAATCATTCATCAAGAACATAAAACACAACAAGAGAGACTACTTCAACACTTTCAAGAACATGTTTTTGATATAACAAGTTCACGCAGTGAAATCATTAAACACATAGAAATATTAAATCAGCTCGTATCCGACATGGAATATTTTAACCAGCGAGTAATTAAAGCCATAATTGATCATGTTGACAGCAATAAAAATAATTCTAAACAACGATTTTTAACTACATACAAGATAACAGAAGCAGATCTGCCGAATTTTAAATTTCCCGGGTATAACGCAGACGAATTAAGAAAATCCACCGCCAAAATCATTGATGAGTTTTTTGATGACATACTCGCACAGTACAAAAAAAACATTACTGCCGGCAAACATTCTCCGGCACAACAATGACTCGGAAGGGACAGGCCGACATGTATCCCCGGAAATTGTAAATATAACCCCTGTGGTTGCGGTCAATCTTGTGTGTGATGTCATTGATGGCAGCTACAGCACAGACACGACAGTATCAAATCAAGCCCAGCAAGGATTTGTTCTTTATTCATTCACCCCGAAAGAACCACCTGGATATCTGATTGTGCAAGAGCCGATCAATCAGGTTTATTTGCAGTGTTATAATCCTTTTTATCAAGAATAAATTTCAAACTAACAGACCAATCTGGCCACCTTCTGGATTTAAGACATGAAACACTACATATTAATCTACTTGTGAAATCCTAAAAATCTCATCGTAAAGATCTCATCCTAAAAATCTCATTCAAAAAAAAAATAATTCTCCTGACAGTCAGCGTGGATATTTTTTTACTGTCGCTCAGAATTATAAGAAATTTATTTTTTACTGAAAAACTGTCAACGCTCTCAATTCTGAAGGGTACTTAGCTAGTCAAAATCATAAAAATCGTCCGATTTGCTAATTCTGAAGGGTAATGAACTAGTCAAAATCATAAAAATTGTCCTATTTGCTAATTCGGAAGGGTACTTAACTAGTAAATATCATGAAAATCGACCGATTTGTTAATTCTGCAGGGTACTTAGCATGTCAAAATCATGGAAAATCGACTGAAATTCACAAGCAAGTTTGATAATTTTATTTTTGTGCACGAGCAACAGTAAAAATATTTTATTTATATATATTTTGTGCACATCGACTGATTTGCTAATTTTGAAGGGTAATTAACTAGTCCAAATCATGAAAATCGACTGATTTGGTAATTCTGCAGGGTACTTAGCTAGTCAAAATCATAAAAATCGTCCGATTTGCTAATTCTGCAGGGTACTTAGCTAGTCAAAATCATGAAAATTGTACGATTTGTTAATTTCATAGGAGTGTTTACTAGTCAAAATTATGCGATTTCAGTAAAAAGCAAAAAAAAAAAAATAATATTTTATTGAAATCTGCAAGTGCATGAAAATATTATCAGAAATTTATTTTTACTGCACATCGACTGATTTGCTAATTTTGAAGGGTACTTAGGTAGTCAAAATCATGAAAATCGACAGATTTGTTAATTGTGAAGGGTAATTAACTAGTCAAAATCATGAAAATCGTCCGATTTGCTAATTCTGAAGGGATGTTTACTAGTCAAAATCATGCGAATTCAGTACAAAAAATATATCTGCAAAGAAATTTATTTTTTCCTGACTGACCCTGATTTCTAATTAATTAAACGAGTATTATATAATGTACCACCATATGAAAGTTTTCATACACGACAAGCAAGCACTTGAAAACTACATTAAAGAGGTGTTTATGCAGTCCCCGGTCAGCACAATTGATTTAGTTATTGATGTTTTCGGTAATGAAGACTTTTTATTAACGCAGGGACAGTTAGATGAACTGCGGCAAAAACGTATTTGTATCATCACATGAGACAGAGATCAGATTTTAAATTACGCGCATTCCTGCATTAAATTTGATCGGCTTAAGAAAATATTATTTAACTCATCAGATGCAGGTCAGATTGATACAAGTGAAAATAACTCATCAGATTGATGCAGGTCAGATTGAAGTAGGTAAAAAAAGTCAGATTGATGCAGGTAAAAAATATTTTTTTTTACTGTCAGTGCAATCAGACTGACATTCTACTTTCAATTTCATTTCCACGTACCTGACTTCATTTCCAAGAAATCAAGGGGTTTAGCTCTCGATCGCTTCACGATCTGACAATTTTTTCAACTGTCTTACACGAGTATTAATTTTTTTTTTTATTCGTATTCTTGGGATAATTCCAACCTAATTTTTTTAATTGCACGGGACAACGAAACAAATTCATTTATTTGTGCTTCTTGTACCGTAGCTAGCGATTGATACATAGCCGTTTGAATCCTCTTTATAAATCTGTAATTAGATGGCAAAATAAACCGCTCTTCATGGTTAGCCTCTTGCAGTGTTTCAAAATCAGAAATGATTTTTTCAGGATTTAATTCATCAGATAATTTTATACCGTTTTCTTTTAATTTTTTAATAGCAATAATTATAACATTTAAAATAAAACAATTGGTACACCATTAGAACTCCTAGGTTGCCCTATAACATCCTAGCAAGTCCAGAATGGTGTGTTTTTGTTTACACTAACGACGATACATCCCGTGAGCCTCTAGGGTGCCATTGACATCCTACCAAGCTCCGGGTGCAGAAACACAACCCCCTGCATGAATCCCTAACCCGTCATACAACGGTCTAGAGGCCCAAGAGGGTGTGTTTGCGAAGGACAGAGCACAACCTATGTGACCTTCTAGGGTGCCTTATGACATCCTATCAGAATCAGAGGAATACATATAGGGACAGCACAGACATATACGGGGGTTATTTTATTCTACGCTCAACAGATTTTGCACACCTTCCCCCAAAATCAACCCCGCGAGGTGCAAAATGTCACCGCGCGTGGTGATAACGCGTGAATGCAAAATGTCACCAGGCGTGGTGATAACGCGGGAAGGTGTGCAACTTTGTTGGGTCTCGAAAACCCCCGGTTTTAATACGGATCCTATAGTATATAAACCGACTGATACTTGTAAATCCAAGAATAGCTCACAAGGTGGGCGTGGTTTTTCGTATTTCTTATCTTAAATATAATCGCGGAAAAAATACAGACTAACCAAGAAACCAAACGAATTTAATAAAACAAAGATATTATTTGTGAAAAAAATTGTAAATAAACGATTACGCCTGCCCGTGTTGATAAAATCCTTGACTTTGTCAACCTTGATTTTGTCGCCCTTGACTTTGTCAAGGGGAAGTAATTGGAGATATTTACTTCCGTGTATAGGTAACACGGAGAACCGTTTACCCGTTGTAGTGTGTATACAATAGACGATTCGTTACAGTTATCTGTATAACCTACCATTTGACTTTTTGACTGTTGCAAAATAATACTTGAATTTAGTTCTACTTTTCAGGATAATATATTACCGCAGAGGATAATGACATGTGTTACGCAATCTTCTGAAAATCAAGGGGAGGGAACTAATTGCATGACATATACTTAACGGAGTTATCTCCCTTAAATAACGCTGAAATTTATATAAAAATCCTCGGATTGAAGTACACAATCTAACAATAATGAAAAACAATCTTTTGTTTATTTTTTTTGAAAATGCAGATTTACATATATTTTCTGCGACTCTCCATACTGAAGCGCTGCAAATATCAAAATACTTGCCAGCTGCATGCATTGAAAAAAATATTTTTGTTTCGTTTGTCTCTAAATTTGTGGACACAACGGTTTTGGCGCTTTTATCATTACAGCCAGCGTTTCCAAATCTACAATTCTAACTTTAGATTGGATAAAGTATTATTAAGTTTATTTTTATCTATATGATCGATCACAAGACCGTCTTCGATCTCTCCGTGATAAACCTCAAATACGAAACGATGACAGTGATAATTTTTCTTTCCAATACTAAACATTAGATAGCCAGTGTTAGTAACAAAACCAACTAGCCCTTTCAAACTGCAATTTCTAATTTCACCATTACGATTCGCTTCGTAATTCCTAATGATGGGATGTGGGACAAATTCCTGGTTCATTTTATATAATAATGTTATCTGTCTAATTTATAATTTGCCTGAAACTTAGTTATATAATCGCGCTCACATTTCAGCGCATCATTGTTATTTTTTTGTTATAATATCTTTTAAGTTCACGGTATCTTTTCCCCACGCAACTTGCACATAACTGTGTTTTACCCCTGACACCAACACCACATCGTAGACACGGTATTGGTCCCAAACTCCATTTCCGAACACTTTGGGAATGTTCCCCGCAGAATTCTTTTCTGCAGGATTTGTTACAAGGAGTTACAGATCCCACTTTAAGCCACCTGCACTGATTGGTTTGAGGCATTATATATATATATTTCTTATTTAAATGTTTGTCTTAAATATAATATGGAGGAGTTTGAGAGATTATCTGCAATCAAGCCCCGGAAAGCTTCTAGATTTGATCTTGACAGACTAACCCCTGATTCGCGGAGGTAAGCCCTGACTGGTCTGTTTTATATTATCAGAGATGCCAAAGAAGAATTTCGTAATGATGGAGCATCTCACATGTGGTCTACATTCAAAATTATACATCTTGACAGAGTCAAGGAAGAAGTTATTGATGCCACAATGAGTGATACACGAGCGAAAACGATTATCGATTACCTCAATCAGAAATATTTTTCCAGAATAAAGTTTATTTTGCGCTCGGATGATGACAGGTGGATTATCCGTGACAAACGTGACCCTGTCCTTGCTAATGGAAAAACCGCTCTGTTAAGTATAGATTCCAAACCAGGAATGTTAACTGGGATTGATAAACCATATTACGCTCGAGCGTATCCTGTAACAGCGGTTATTTATGGAATCTATCCGATAAAAAAAACAACATTAATGATCTTGCCCCAATGAAATTTTCATCACTGAATTGTGTAGCTGAACGAGTAACAGAACATTTTACAAATGCGATGCGCGGAAACGGTCTAACGGCGTTACGACGTAAAAAAATAAACAAATGGGCTGAACGGGTCAAGGATACAGGAGCTACAACAAACGATGTTGCCGAGTTAGAAAAAGCATTAAGATTCCCCATAACCGTAGCAACGATAACAGGGGAAGTATTATACAAATCGAAATATAAATCGCAAGGAGCTCCAATAAATATCATTGATCATAACGCTCACGCTTGGACCAGTGCAGTCACAATATTTCCACGAGATCTAACTGTAAGATTTTACCCGTCTTCGGAAAATTCCGAGAGGAGGGACTCTGAGAGAAACATGTTTGATTTTATTAAACAGATAGGTGAAAACGATCCTGTGTCAGTGTGGTTATTTTCGAGTTCAGATAATGAAATATATGATCAGTTTGTACGCTTTAACGGTGAAATATACCGTAAGGAATCCCTTCATGAAACAATGAGAAAACTTGCACAGAGATATTCAAAAGATACTGACCGATTACTAAACCGCTGTTCCATCAGTTGCAGCCCATGCTGCCAGAGAAAAAAATTCCTGGAAGCCAACCCGAAGTGAGTTTATTGAAGATATACAATTAAGTTGTTGCGAATACGGACACGGCGGATTGTGGGATACCAAGTATAATTACAAGGAAATGATATCAGTTGATATGGTTGCGTGTTATCCAGGAAGCTTTCTCGGGATGGGAGAGTGTTCAGGATACTTTAAAAGATTTGGACACCCCACAAACTCGATGACGCGGGTGGCTATTAATGGACCATTACCCGATTTTGACCTGACAGGATTCGCTCGTGTAGTGTCATTTGAATTCGCCAAGAGTCTTCATGTTATTTGTTATGCTTGGTTTGGTCGGCATTTTAGTGAAAAGCGCTGGGCACCAATAGTGTTGTTACGATATATGCTTGATTGTAAAATAATGGTATCGTTGACGGTCAGTGAGGCAATTATATCATATCGGGCACAGACTGAAGTTTTGTTACCAACACCTGAACTGGTTGATTGCGAAAGTGATGATTACGATACATTAATCGCCAACCTCGAAGAGAAAAGAAACGCGAAAGATCTCGGTAGAAGAATAATTGGTAAATTTACTCAGGGTGGTGCATAAATATGATCATAAACGACATTATGCAAGACTGATTATGGATCCCGCCGCGTATAAATTTGTGGTCTCTGATGCAACTGCGAAAGGTATATTTGTCAGTCGATTAAAAGCTTATTTATCTGACGGAACTCGGCTGGGTACAACTGTAAGTTATACTGTTGGCGAGTCACCTCAGTATACTCATTTAAGATCTTCAATGCTAGCTTATGTTTCTATAAATGTGCTATCGATGATAAATAGATTCCCCGACACTGCAGTTAGAGTTGCAACGGATTCGTTTTACATCAACAAGAAATACCTGAATTCGGTAACTCGTTTTACAACTGATGATGAATCATGGGGTTCGTGGAGAATGAAAGAAGAAATGGTATATGATTCAGTATCCAGACACAAGACTGTTTATCTCAATGGGCCGGGAGGGTCTGGTAAGACGACTCGAGCGATTGAATTATTTCGGAATTCAGATATGATCGTGTTAACACCCACACATAGACTCACGCGAGAGATGAAACAACGAGGGGTTAACTCATGCACTTATCACAGTTTTTTTCAGATACAAGGCGACACATGGATTCCTGATCGAATGGGAGAGAAATATATTCCAAGGATTATAATTTGGGATGAAATATGTACGGTACCGTTAGAAACATTAAAAATATTTCTCGATTGGTTATTAACAAAAAATACAGCTGTGATCATGTGTGGCGATCACGGTCAACCACCACCTTTTGTTGGTCCATCTCCGCATTTGTGGTTAAAAAATTTTGTTGATTATTACGAGGAGATAGTTGATGATTATAGAGCGATAGATGCAGAATTAAACGAGTTTAATAAATTAATCAGACTACAACAAAATAAAATTCAATGTGAAATAATGCGTGAAATAATTTCAGAGACTTCAATGAGCGACTTTTGGAAAACGTGGAAACCAAACGACTTGATAGCGGCAAGTTCAGTTACAACGAGAAAAGTTTCCAACGTTGCCAGTGCCGTTGTGTTATCGACCAGCTGATACGCGGTTACAGAATATCGACGTTGATATACCAGGACAGCCAGGGAGGAAGCAGAATCTCGTATTAAATGATGTTGTTGCAGTTGATGTCAATGTTGTTGAAGATGCACTGCGCGCTGATAAATCCCCGTGGACGCTAGGATACGCAATGACGATACATTCATCTCAAGGTCTGACTATCTCTGATACAGTTGTTTGGATTACTGATGATCGTATCGAGTGGTCAATCTTAGTTTACTTGGCTGTGTCCAGAGTCAGAAGAATATCTCAGCTGCGAAGGATTGTTTTGGATGAGTCAATGACTGATGAAATTAATAATGAAAACAACAACGATATAATAAGAAAAGAATTAGCTGGTTACAAACAAAGTGACAAAAAAATAATCGAGAATTTGATCTTGATGTTGAATTTATCATGACACTGAAACAACAGCAGAATAATCATTGTGCAAGCTGTAATTGTATAATGTTGTGGCAGTATGTGAGTAATAATCCAAGACAATTCACCGTAGATAGAAAGGATAATCTCTTGGTCATACACGACAAAATGTGATGCTGACCTGTCTTGAGTGTAATCGGCGTAGAGGAGCTAGTTAAGTGATATGGGCGGTAACTGTGTTTCCTCGGGAATTACTTGTAATTGTTCACGTGTGAATCCACGTTGAGGAGCAGTTGAATCCAGCCTGTAGATTGCTGGTCTACCAGTAGATCTAGTTATGTTAGATATCTTGTGTGTGGTAATACTCCAAATAGGATCAGTCGCTCTTTTTTTTACCCTTTTTAAGTTCACCTGGTTCATATAAATATCTCACAGTGACATCGCCCAGTATTGGTTGTGCTGACAAATCACGTCGCTGTACGGGTATATTTTTTTTGGTAATTGCGTTAATGGGTTTCATGTTGGTTGTTCGAGTAATTTCATTATTTAATCCAGCTATCACACCTGGTAATCTTGCGACCAATTCGCGTGATCTCTTGTCCTGAATGAATTCCTTCGCGTATTGATATCCAAATAACCGCTCAGCAAGTGTTCGATTAAATCGCTCAACAATTGCCTGATCACGGTGAATTTCAGTATGTCCTCGTCAGATGGTGACGTTATGTTGTTTCATCAACGATGATACTGCACCCTGAAATTCTTTGCCAGGATCAACTTGTAACAACTGTGGCCATCGCAGACCACCTCGTTGATAAATTCGTTCAAAAGCAGAAGCAACCTCAGATGCTGTTTTAGTCGTTAACGGTTCTGCATCTTTGTATCTACTTGCAACATCAACTACAGTTGACGCGTATTTATATGTTATTTGACGTCTTCGGATTTCAATAGTATTATGTGGCAGAAATAATATATCAGCCTGGTGAACTTCATTAGGAACACTAACATCGAAATGTGCAAAGTGAATTTGTTTAGGCGGTGGTTGGTAAATTTGCCATATTGCCTGTTTGGATAACCAATTTTTAGCAGTAACGCGCGTAACTTTTGCTGCTTCAGCGAGTTTACTAAATGCTGCGCTACCCCTCCAATATCCTTTTGGGGAATAATAAATCGACTCCATTATAATTAATTACCAGCACCTAGCGCTAATTTACCTTTCATTGCGGATTTTATTAACCAACTAGCTAACCTCTCCTTGAAAGATTTATCAGTGATGGAATTTAGCGTGTGAATTAATTTCACATCCGCGAGATGCCTATGCTGCAGATCTTTACTTTTATAAGCTACATCATGAGCATGACACGCCTTATCAATAACGTTTATCGGATACTCACCTGGTTTTGGTTGATCTTGGTCATCAAGTCTGATATCAAGTCCGGTTCCTGGGCCGCAGTAATTATATCCTGGAAGATGTTTTTCTCCTGGGTATTTAGCCCACGGAGTCCCGGGTAGTTTTGTTAATTTTGCTGCGATGTCACCCCCGTGTTGTTTTTTTTACCTGACTTTGGCTTTGACTTTGGTTTTGGTTTTGACTTTGGTTTTGGTTTTGACTTTGACTTTGACTTTGGCTTTGGTTTTGGTTTTTCACCTGATTTGGGAATAAATTTAAATTTCTTTGTACCGCATCGCTCACACTCGCCCGTAACCGCAGATCTGTTATTTTTTGTTGTAATGGTTGTTATACCACTTTTTAGCGTGCGCGCCCTGCATTTCACACAATATAAATCCATATTTATTTTATATTATTCTAATGGAGATCACTGACTTTTCTGCTACAAAACAACGAGAACCAGTTAAGCATATTGCTGCGTTACCAAATTCTATTCGAATGATTATCATTGGTCCATCTGGAAGTGGTAAGACGCAGTTGTTACTTAATTTAATAATGAAGTGGATGAAGTGGGATAAATTGTATCTGGTAGCTCCATCTGTGGACGATCAGCGTTGCTACGAAGTGTTAAAATACTTTAATAAAAGCGCAAAATCGTTAAATGAAAACGGAGATGATGTTGTTGAATTTATAACTGATATTAATGATGCGCCGAATGTTGACGATTTAGATAAATCTATTAACAATTTGGTCGTATATGATGACGCAATGTTGGACAAACAATCAAACCCCGCTCGGATATTTTCTAGAGATAGACACAAAAACACTGATATGATTTATGTAACTCAGCGGTATGCACAAATACCAAAAGTGATCAGAGATAACTGCAATATTCTTGCTGTGTTTAACGGAGTCGATACAAATACGCTGAGAAATATTCATCAAACTTGGTGCAGCGGTGATATGGACATGAACAAATTTAAAAATTTCTTTAGTCGTGCTAAAATAACCCCACACGGATTTGTAACAATAAATTTACACGTTCCTAGAACACGGTATCGAGTTGGTCTTGATAAAATTTTTAATTCATAGCAGCAGGGAGGGCGACGACAACGAATTGGTTCGTTTGGTAAATCGAAGGCGCCATTAATGGGGTTTTCAACCAGAAACCGTATTTGGACTAACTCAGGAGGACCTCCCAAGGAGGTTTATCTCCAAGGGTTCCTCTTGAAACGTAGTTGACGTTATTTCCGGTTGAAAACCCATTTTTTTTTGTAGGGTTTATTTCGACATTTGGAACAATCTAAATTTTGTATGGTTCGCCCTCCCTGCTGCTATAGTTTTGAAATTATTTCCTTGAGACCTAAACTTTCACAAAATCAAGGGAGACAATACGTGTTACGTAGGACGTGATGACCTTAATAGAGATGGATATATGTGTTAATTTTACGGGTTATTTGGATTAGTCTGTTGCCCAATGTATGGCAAAGTTTTGTAACCCACGTACATCTCACATTTATGTCACCAACAACTCTGAATCAATCTAAAATAATTGAGGTCATCACGATTTCTAAGACCACCATTTCCACCGTCTTCTTCCTCTTCATATTTGTTGAACTTGTATATGGGAATAATGATTTCATTGTGGAAATGATAAGGCATGTTATCCTTGGTCACAATGTTATGTATTCATTGGTCATGGCATCATGTGATCCCGGAGTAAATGGTTGGTTGGTTTTGTCCGTTTGGTCTTTTGTTCATCTCCTGGATCTCGTAAATCCACCACATGTTACGTCCAGGATAAAAATAATTGTTGGCTCTAACTTTGAGGACAACGGACGTGAAATAAATGTGGATAAATTTGTATTTCTGAAAACGTTATATGTATTTTTAATGAACAAACTAATTTGGAATATTGTTCATGTATGCTGTTCGATGGCTGCAAGCAACGCTCGCTAATGGATACGATCTAGACGTGCTACTGATCACAACTTTGACATAAATTCCAAGCCAGAAAAAAATAGCTATGACCAAATGCCCAGCTTGTGCAATATTACACTCGTAAACTGGTAATATATGCTACATGGTCATTAAAATGATCTATGAAGAAATATTTGGATTCTAGAGAGAAATTTAGGTGAATCGGAAATTGCACTGGCTTGATATAGGTCTAAAGTTGCGACTGGTATGCTATACCACTTCGTCAAAAAATTTAGTTATAAATTATCTTTTGCAAACAAGTTTAATTTTCATCCTTTTTTAAGCGCCGTTTAACCAATAAAACTGTCTTTGATAAAACGAAGTTCGTCTGCACAACAATATGACTGACTTGCCAGAAAAAATATTTGACTAAATATACATCTTTTCAAATGCATTTTGTGAAATCTATTAAAGATGATGAGCACAGGAAAAGAACATAAAACAATAACAATAAGTTAAAGACGTTGATGTCAAAGGGAAGAAACGACGAACCTGGTGATGATGTCGCCAAAACGTTCTTAATTCACTCTATTAAACCTCTTGTCTTTTAACTTTCCTTTTATTGGTATTCTACGAGAAGGCATTCTAAAAAAATGAATTTCAGGTACAAATTATGGAGGGTGGGTAGGAAATGTATAATTTCTATTACACTGAGGATCATTGGCTCAATATAACTGGATTTCTTATAAATAAAATCCAGGTCTTCACGACTTTCGACTAACTTGAAAAATGAATCCATGTTAATCTATCTTTGCAGACAAGAAAAGGAAGTTAACATGACGTAAGCTCTTTGATCTGAAAGACCATGTATTTTACACACAAAAAAAACACATCAAACGCGGCCGCTATTTGTTTCAATGATTTGATATATTTTTATTCTTCGAAGCGAAACTATGAATTATAACACCATAACATCAGATGTTGCATGCTTTGTTGCATGTACATTCCAGCAGGCATAGGATAAAAATATAAATTATTTAAGAGGAAATTATCTATTTACGAGCATGGAATGTTGAGTACTTTTCAATTCTTCTCAAAACGAATATGATATCAACATCTGAGGCAAAGTGAAGTTTATAAACTATTATTTATAACTGGAAGAATATCTCCAGGTCTTGACTTGCAACCATTCTCCTCCCGTTACACATTGTCTGAATAATGGTAATGTGCATCACGTTTTACATTCACTTGCAATCTAGTGCTAAGCTTGCATCTAGGAAGAAAGAGAAAATATGGTTCTAGAACTAAACTGGGAAAATTGTGCATTATACAGAGATTTGTTGGGTGAAGGCAAGACCGAGAAACATCGCGGTACAGAAAACAGTATTGTGGTATGTATTGCAAGAACGGCAATACGCAATATACTGGTATATCGTTACAAACCCTTACTATTATTATTATTATTATTATTATTTAAACCACACACAAAGACACACACTTATATATATATATATATATATATATATATATATATATATATATATATATATATATATATATATATATATAATAAACTGACTACGAACAGTGCAAAACTAGTATCTAGCTCGCCTAAGCGCTTTCGACTCTTCATGAGTCTTTTTCAATGGCAAATACAAAACAAAGACAAGACAAACAAATAAAACATAGAAACCGATGTCTTTGTAAAACTTTACATGACTATGACTTGTTGCGGATGCTAAAAGAAAGCAGGTTCAGGGGGTTTGATATTTATCTGAGAGCATACTGTGCGGAAAGCATTTCTCTACGATGCGATCAAGGTAGCTCATTCGCTTCAGCTAGAAGGCTTTCACACGGGGATGTCTTAAATGCTCCCAGATGTTGAATTGAGTCAACCATGTTCAAGTAGGACATCCTAGCTGAACCATAAACAACGCAAGCATAGTCCACTTTGGAGCGAATAAATGTTCTATACAAATTGAGAATGAGTTTTCTATCAGTACCCCAATCAGTGTACGCTACTACTTTAAGTAGACCTAGAGATTTCAATCATTTAGCTTTCAAGTTCTTTAGCTGTGGAATAAAAATCAGATTTCTGTTGAAGATAATACCTAAATGCTTTGTTTCATCAACAACTGGTATTGAGGTGTTCCGTTCAGCGTCCGTTAATGTTCATCATGACGTCTTCGTAGCTAACAAACATGCATACATACCGTTTTTGATTTCGAGAATTTGAAACCGTTAGTACTGGCCCAATTTTGAATCTTGTTGATATTTTAATGTAGTTGTCTCTCAATTGTATGCATGTACTTTAATCGATAACATATTAGAAAATCATCAACGTATAACAAGCAATCCACACAAGGAACTAAACACTTGGTGATGCTATTGATTTTGATGTTGAAAAGCGTCACATATAATAAAATTCTGCCATGGGGCACACGCATCTCTTGCTCGTGCATATCAGAGACTGGGTGGTGCCCATTCGTACCTTGAATTCTCTTTCTGAGAAAAAGTTTGACATGAATGAGAGCAGACGACCTTTTAGACCCAGATCGTGCAGGTCATTTAGTATCCCGTACTTCCATGTCGTGTCATAGGCCTCTTCTAAATCAAAGAAAATCGCTACTAAATGTTCCTTCGTGATAAATGCGTCGCAAATAAATGTTTCCAGTCTAACCAGATGATCGCTGGTGCTCCGGCCATATTGAAAGCCACTTTGGAAAGGATATTAAATTGTTAGTTTTCCAGTACCATACAAGCCGAGAATTGATCATTCGTTCCATTGTTTTGAACACACATCTCGTCAGGGCAATAGGTCAATAGCTGTTAGGATCTGCGCTATTTCTACCTTTGTTTGGGAACTGGTATTACTGTTGCTTCTTTCCAAATGTTTGGTACATTATCAGTAATCCATAAATCATTGAAGTTTTCCAGAAGAGCTATTAATGATGGTTCTGGAAGGTGTTACAAAAACTGTTAATATATTTCGTCAGGCGCAGTGAATGCATCATGGCCCTTATTCAAAGATTCAATCAGCTCAAAAAGTGAAAACGGTTGATTATAACTTTCTGCATTATTCGATGTGAATTTCAACCGTGTCATTTCTCTTTGAGTTTTTAATCTTCCTAAGGTTTCTGAATAATTAGACGATGAGGAAGTTTTAGAGAAACTATCAGCAAGTATATTAACTATTGGCTGTTTGGAATAAAATTCTTGTTGTTAAGTTTCAGATGTCGGAAAGAATTTTTTCCCTTTTCATTTATTTTGCGGATTGTGTCCCAAACTTTCTTAATGTAAGAACCAGAATGTAAAGTTGAAAAATATATTTTACATGTTGCTCTTTTACTTTCTTTAATCGTGAGGCGGGCTCTGGCCCGAAACAATACGGTACTTAGTTAAATTTTCGGGCGTTGGACGATTACTTAATTTTTTCAGGGCTTCTCGGCGTTGTCTAATGACCTCTTTACATTTTTTTTGAACCATGGCTTTTGTGTTCTTTTACAGTTCGGTAAGGACAGGGGAATGGATTCTTCTGCAATCTCTATTAAGACAGAAGTAAAATAATGAAAAGGGTTATTGTGGTTTAAAACGGAATCCATGTTAAGCCTAGCTGTGCAAAGTGTTTCAAATTTGGCCCAGTCGGCCTTCTTTAAATTCCATTGTGGAACTGCTTCATCAATTGTAACGTTGGTGTTCTTGAGAGAGATTGGAAAGTGAACACTGCTGTGAAGGTCATCAGCGACATTCCATTTATAATCCAAACGTAGCGAAGGAGAACAAATTGTCAAATCAATACACGTGTATGTACCCGTTCCTGGTTGTAAATATGTTGGTGATTTGGTGTTATATAAACAAAAGTCGTGTCTAGAAATGAAATCTTCAACTTTTTATCCCCTGCCGCTTATGTAGTTTGATCCCCATACAATGTTATGGGCATTAAAATCCCCAAGTAGAACATATGGAGCGGGCAGTTGTTGAACAAGTCATTTTGTACTAGGTTGGTGTTTGGTGGTATATAAATAGAGCAAAGTAAATCACTCCATGTAGTGTAACGCTTACAGCAATGGCTTCTAAATTTGTGTTTAAGGGAATGACGCTATGAGGAGCCCTATTGCTTACAACAACGGAAACTCCTCCTGAGGCCCTGTCACTAGTTTTGGAGTAGGTGTTAAAAAAGGAGTAGTTTTTAAGTGTGATGTTGTCTGTGTCTTTTAAAAAAGGTTCTAGCAGGCATAGTACTGCAGGATCATGTTCTTTTAAAGGCAGAAGAATGTCATTGTAGTTGGTTTTACGTCATCGACAATTCCATTGTATGATGCTTTTCTAAATTATGGATCTTTTTAAATCGTAGCGGATGTAACTAGGTTAGATATTTCGCGAATTACTATTTGGATTTATTTCTCTGGATGAAGAAAGGGGTTAAATATTTTGGTTGTAGGTCTGGGACCACCCTGAAGGCATGGAGCATTTTCTTCTGCATCCATATCCTCAAAGTCTCCAAACCTGTTATGCAACTTTATAGGGTCATCAGACCCCTTCTGCTTCCTGTTTTTCTTTGACTTTTATACTGTTTGGTGATTTTGTCGTTGGAGTGTTGTTGAATGTTGTTTGAGTCGATATAGATTTTTTCGGAGGTTTGTAATGCGGAATGTTTGAGCTGGAAGGGGATTCAGGTGGGATTGTTTGGGTTTGGGCGACTTTCGTTGTTTTTGGGTTGTTTTTCACTACAGTTGAGAAGCTCGGGCCGGGGAGGGAAGTTCTAGCTTGTACAAGCTTCCTGGTCTCTGGATAGGTGACGGTGGAGGTGTAATTAATTCTCTATATCTGTTTTTCCGGTTTCCAGGTGTTGTCATAGTTTGAATTAGCATGGTCCTCCTTTCCACAGTTGACGCAATGCGGTGTGGCTCTGCACTCAAATTCCCGATGAGAAGGTCTCCGCATCGGCCACATGCTTGGCTTTTCGAGCATCGGTCTTCATGATTGCCGTATTTTTGACATTTGAAGCATCGAAGTTGATTTGGTACATATACCTCAACCTTGCCTTGTAAGAAACCAACTTTAACAACTTTAGGTACTGTTGGTTTGTTGAAGGTGAGTATAATGGTGTTGATGTCCTTCCCTTCGATGATTTTATTGTCGCTGACTCCAGCCAAGTCACGGCAACGAATGGCGCCTTTTGATGAGTTAAGTGATGCGTGTGCGAAACAAGTTACTGGTATGTCATGAAAGGTCTTAATTTTTTGGATGTTCTCAGTATGTGCTTTACGTGCGGTAGTATGTGCTTTACGTTCGCACTCTACAAGCAGACCGCCTGATTTCAGTTTTTTAATACTTTTGGGTTTGCTGACTACTCCAAGTATAGTCTTTTCAACTAACTGACGTTAGTGCGGCAAAAGGTTTAGCTTCATCTTTGGACTGGATGACCATGAAGCAAGGAAATGATTCCACGCCACGTGGCTCATTGTCAGAGTCTGAAATAATTTTTGTTCTCTTGTGTTGACTTTTTTTGATTTTCCTTTTTTCGTTTTTTTGTTTGTTGTTATTTCGTCACCCGTGCTCGCCCACCCGCCACGGAGTCCAACAAGAGGACACTTTCCAAGTTCGAGGGATACACAGGTGGTATACTAAGTAGGTAAGATTACCTCTCGACCGACCCGATGAGCCACCGCCTTCTAGGAAGTCTTCAGAGAATAGGAGAAAGGAAAGGTAAAGGGGTAGAGAGTTAGAGCAACGGTGGTATCAAGAGAGATACGTGGAGAAAAATAAAGTGAGCAAGTAAATCAAGACTTCCTAGGTCCTGGCGTGACAAGCCGATTAGTCGAGACTGGGCTCATCCCGACCACCCGTCAAGAAGAAGTAGAGGCCAAAGTAGTGTATTGCATCGGAATGCCTCTGCTCAAGTACCAGGATCCTTTCCTTCCCCGACACGGAACACAACCCACGGCAACACTTTGCCTCTACTTAGTCGCCTCTTACGTTACGCCTCTTACGACACGTAGTGAGGTCACGTCGGGCCAATTCTACAACCCTGGACCCGCAGGTGGATACAAGCGAAATAACTCTGTAATAATGTTACAAGTATGGTATTATTAAAAGCAAGAAATCAGTATAGGTATGGCATTATATATACGTAATAAGTATCTCCTATGATACATGCAACCATTCTAACCCGATATTTTTATTAAAATATTTTTTATCGTTTCTGAACGTTTATACATAGAGGAGTTCCTTTGTTTTTTTCTATGGTCTGTTACAAAAGGTATTAGGCAGGTCGTATCATTCATACATTTTTGTTCAAATTAAATAGCTATAAAAACTGTATGAAGTTTGTAAGTATTCATTTAGATGTTCATATGCTCTCTCGCAAAGAAACCTTCTTTTGATTTCTTTGGGACCCCCTCCACACACTCTTTTACATAGGAAGAAGTAAAATCTTATAACGACGAGTGCTATAAACCAACCAATGAATTGATTGATAAAAGATATGACTTGACATACATACATGGCTAGAAATAACCAGTCTTCGAATGGTAAGCAGCTAATCACAAATCGATCTTGAAAACAAACCTTATCTTGAACAATTTTCTTGGTGGACGTTCAGACCGAATACGCTGAAATAAAAACATATATCTTCCTTTTCTGGTAAAAGTTCCTTATGAATGACATTATACTATGTATATTGTGGTGGATCACTATCAACACGTTTCCAATTTGTTTGAAAGCAAGTCTGCATATACGTTACAAGCTAGTACATGAAAGGACGCTTTTCAAGTAAGCAGTAACGTACTAATAGGAATTGGGATGGGGTTTTTGCGGACGGGTCGGTTGCCCTGGGTGCCAGAGACATTGGGGCACCAAAACAGCTGATAAAACTAAGTTGCAGGAAAATTGTTGGTGGAGCCATCATCGTCGCCCCGGGCTCCCTGTACCCTTAGTACGCCACTGCAAGTAAGGTCTCAGTGGTTGTGTCTGACTGACGTGGTAGCCTACGAATAAAACATATTGGTAGTAATAGCTACATATTAGCTGTCGCTCAATGAATGTTACTCCTAGCTTGTAAATGCTTGTAAATCTAGTTTATATCATTTAAAAGGATGATGGATTCAGAAAGCATTAGAAGTTACCTCTCACACAACTACTTTTTCAGTTCTGAGTTGGACTAACACACCTTTGATTAAACTTTTGAGACGAATTTTATTATAGGAAATATGGATAGAATTTGTTTTAAGAAATTGCTGGAACTACTAGTAATAGTGTTTACATTGTATACATTGTTACGGAATTGTGTATCATCTTTTTAATTTCTGATATAATTTCTATTTAAGTCGTCTGGGACTATGTTATATTGTACGTCTTATAATTTAGTAGTTAACATTATAGTAAAAGTACATGTTTACTTCATCGTAAGAATTCATTGAATGCAAGGCCGATTGCAAAGGTAATATCAACAATTAAGCATGTCAAAAATGACGCGAGTATGAATGGAGGGGGGTGTCACATAAATCAAGCGTGTGCTTCAAAGTGCAATTGCCCCGTACAGAGTTATCACGCGCGCTCCAGTATTTGATTGGTTCAATTGTTACGTATATTTGATTTAATTTATATTTGATTTAATTTAATTGTTTGCAAGTTTTAAAATCTTTTTATTTTTAATTTAATTGTATGTCAAAATAGTGTAGTTCTGTTTACTATGAACTTTCAGAAAATATTTTGACCTTGACTGTTCATTTATCAACACATAAAGCTTACCAAGTTCCCGACTTTAATTAAGAAATCAGTGAGAAAAGTAAACAATTTTTTTATATCTTATTCTTGGAGTAGAATGATTGGTTCTTATCAACGTGCTTTTATGCGCAAATTATTCTCGAAGGTTCTGGAAAGTTGACAGGGAATTTGTTTTGCGCTTCGAGTTACTGTATAGTCATTATTTATAGAGATATCTCGCAGTTGGGCTTCTAAATACTGGGACGTAAAGGTGTTTGTTTTGTTGTGTCAGTTTTTAGAGTTATTTTAATGCTTGTTCGAATTATTTGGATTCCAAAGTAATAATTTTTTCCCTGGAAATATATGTGTCCTCATACAGAATTCTTGGACAAAGACATTTCATAATTCAAACGCCGGATTATTGTTTGTGAATAACACAGAACTGAAGACATTTGCAATACAACAAAGGATGCAGTATTCGTCATCGCCTTCCATTTTGGATTTTTCGTCGGTTCTCGAACTTGAATCCATTAGAACCTTTCATTATTACGACTTCTAAAATTTAATTCGTGGATTATTTTTGGATTTGATTCTAAAACCGTAAGTTTTTTTCTGCTCGTAACAGATATTTGAATTTTGGCTAAAACATTTCAGAAAGCTTTGTTTTTTGTAATTTGAATTCCCCTAGGTTTTTAAATTTTTAGTGAAATCGGTAAGCTTTTATGTCATCAAGAGTGGAAACCTTTCTTTCAAGTCCTACCAAAGACCAATTAGACCTTTTCAAAAAAGATGAATTAATTCAATTTTCAAGAAAATATGATCTTTTTGAGATAAAGGTTTCCTTAAGGAAGCAAGAAATAAAAACAATTTTGGTTCAGTACTTGGTAGAAAAGAATAATTTGGATAAAGGTACTTTGGCTTCGAACAGTAAGTCTCCATCAGACTCTGACATACAAGTGAAAAAATTAGAATTAAAATACAAGATGGAAGTGGAGTTGCGGAAGCTGAAAGAAACAGGAGAAAAACAAATGCAGTTGCAATTGGAAAAAGAAAAAGAACAAATGCAATTGGAAAAAGAGAAATAGCAAATCCATCTACAATTGGAAGAAATGGATAAAGAAAGCCAAATGCAGTTACAAAAAGAAAAAAATACAGTTACAGAAAGAGCAAACGCATTTGCAGATGGAGAAGGAGAAAGAACAAATACAAAAGGAAGAGAGAGAGAGAGAGAGAGAGAGAGAGAGAGAGATGCAACTAAAAATGCAAAGATAGTTGGCAAATGGAAAACACTCCTCTACATTTGATGTTTTAAGAAATATCAAGTTAGTACCTCCTTTTCTGGAAGAAGAAGTAGTTGTTTTCCTTAGTTTTTACTGGCCAAGAGAGTAATGGACTACATTATTGCAATGTGTACTCCATGGAAGAGCTCGTGATATTTAAATTTCACTGTCATTGGAGCAGAGCGAAGACTATGATGTAGTTAAAGACTATAGCTTGATGGGTTTTGAGTTAATCCCTGAGGTTTATCGGCGAAAATTCAGAAACTATAAAAAAGAAGCTGACCAGACCTATGTCGAATTTGCATTGGAAAAAGCACGGCAAATTGATAGGTGGTGCTCGTCAAGAAAAGTTAAAAATGAGTACGAAAGTCTCAGACAACTGATATTGGTTAAAGGGTTCAAGAACTGTGTCCATAGTGTCATTAGGACTTATCTTGACAAGCATCAGATCAAAATCTTTGAAAATGCTTCTAGTGCTGCTGGTAAGTATTCCTTAACTCATAAAGTTCCTTTTGTAAATAAGATTTCCACTCAAAGGTCTTCTGGCAGAGAAATATTTCAGCCTATACAAACCCTTCTTAATCTCAAACTGGCACAACTTCTAAAACTCAAGCTTTAGATAAGCTTGATTCAGGATCCTTGTCTCTTCCTACGTGTACCTATTGTAAGAAAAAAGGACACATTACTTATGATTGCTACAAACTGAAAAATAGGCATCAGAATCAAGACAGACCTATTCCAAATGATCTTATTTCTAAGAATTCAAGGTCACTGTCATGTATTGAAAGCAATACATTTGTTGGGTCTAATAAAACCCAGTCGGATTTTATTATGGAGAATAATGAACCATTCATATCGAAGAGTTCTATATCACTCGTGGGTGATTCGGCCAATCCTATCCTTATTATAATTTTAAGGGACACAGGAGCTTCTCAGAGTATTTTATTGTCAGGTACTTTGCCTTTTTCTGAGAAGTTTTCTTCTAATGAGAGTGTTCTTATTCAGGGTGTAGAGTGCGGCTTTGTTAATGTTCCTCTCAGTTGTGTAAATTTGTCATCAGACTTAGTCTTAGGACGCGTGACAGTCGGCACAGTGTGTGTTTTACCCGTTGTGGGCATGAATTTATTACTCGGCAACGACCTATCTGGATACACGCTTGTGGTTCGCACGTGGATCAAATATATTGAAATGCCGCCCTAACCAAACAACTAAAACAGGATGAACATGCGCTGCAGACTCAAATGATTCAGTCTCGGCAAATCAGTTAAATCGAAATATGGTCCTACTCAGAGGGGGGGGGGCCATTTATCGATACCCTAGTCATCTCATGTATTTAAAATATTCCGAGCATGCTCCCATACCAAGAAAACTTCCAGGATAACATGTAACCATATTAAGTGAAATAATTTCGTTGAAATCATCTTTGCTATTATACAACCCTTCTTATCCATACTAGACACACGATCCCTGAACTCCTTCAGGAAATTATCCACGTATTCTCAGTGAATTGTTTTTGGAGCAAAATGAGCAACAACAGACGGAACAGTGAAGCAATTCACTACTCGTTCTGTCTCATCGTAATAGTTCGTGTATTTCTGTGTGGTTCTGGTCTTTATTTCATGGAGATATTCCGCGCGATAAAGATCACCGCATGGCAGCACTAATTGATCAAATCTACCATCCTCACTACTCTGAAATAACCAGATGGAAACTAGGTCGGTTTTGCTGATTATATAGATGAACTCAAATTTGTTGCTGGGCGTTATGATCAATTATTACTATCAGTGCTCTATTTCTTACAAATTTAGCTGTGTACAAAACCTCTCCGGTTATTGTTCTAACCTTGATCGGAAATCTTAGGCTCTTTTCCAGTTCTGCGATGATCCTGATAGTGGCCTCACTTATTCTAACTTTATTTTCCCACGAGTTTATTTTTTCTATTGAGTTGCAGATCTTTAAGACCCTTTCCTCGTAACGCATTTGTAAAGTTTTCTGTGATTCTCAATTCAGGACACCTTCGTCTCTGGGATCCCATGTCGGATCGGAAATAGTGCATTAATATAGGGCTTATTTAACGGATAAACCCTATAAACAACTTCAGTCACCGGATATGATCTCTCGTAATATGGTTTGTCAGTGCCAGTTAACATTCTAGACGTTTTATCGAGCACGGCAACACCCTCGGTGCAAGCACACGTGCGGTTTCGTGATTCACGAACAGGGTCACATTTATCACGGATAATCCAGGTTACGTCATTGTCACCGCCAGCGTCAATCGCGGAAACAATAACTTTTATTCTGAGAAAATATGTGTTCACCCGGATCCACTTGCTCGTTGGTCATTCATGGTAGCATTGCTATTTTACTCTGAATGTTGACCAGACATGCATTGCATTATCATCCCTAAACTTCTTCTGAGCCATACAGATACGATCATTCAATCCCAGATTAACATCACCTAATACGTGCCTGCATGGGTGCATGGTTCCAGCACTTCGTGTTGGTGGACCAAGGGTTAGAATCTAGCATGAGAAGGTTTGATTCGGATAATCTTGTAAATTCTTCCACTATATCATTAAGGCAAATATATATTATAATCGAACTTCAACTTGTAATATACATTGACTCGAGCAAAGAATAGTTGCAAATGGTTGACGATTGGTTCCACAACTCAGTGTAATAAGTCTTGTGTAACGGATTTCTGTGGATACCACGTGCACAGTGAACGATGAGGGAGTCTAGGATCAAAGCTATGTTTGAAGTGTAACAGGGGGTCAGGGCGGGGGAAAACGCAATTGTGCGTAAACTGTTGAGGTAGAAAATACAGAGCTTAGAACCGGATTTATGATAAAAAAGTGATGCTAATGAATCTCCGATAAGTAATGCTAGAGACTATCTCGCTAGATTTTCGGGACAGATTGATGCTAATATCAACGATCCTGAGTAGTCGGTGGATAGCATGCCAATATTTTATTGTTTTTTAATAATAAAATTATCATTTAGACAAAGATATATTATATACAAATGGAGTAAGGAAATAACGTCAATGATTGTGGAATGCAAGCGTTCCGAGCTCATCCCATGATTAAGAATTACGAGGCGCCGTGTGCTGGCATCATTAGTCACTATCGACTAAAAATACAGGTCGGTTCTGTTACTGATGCTGGTTATCTCATGTTCAATTTTGGAAAAACCAAGTAGATTTATTTATGAACGTTACAATGGCCTGATTGAAGATGGTTTTGTGATTGACCATATTGATTCAAATCCAAAGAATAATTCTCTGGGAAATCTTTATGCTATTACACAGGGTCAGAATTCTGCACGGGGAAGTACTGAAAAAATAAGAAGGATGAAATACCAGTTAGATCTGTAAATCAGGAGATAGGCGAAGAAATAAGCTATTAATCAATGACTTCAGCTGTCAAATATTTCGGCATTTGCCAGCGTTCGGTAGGCCATGTCGCAGATAACCATATCAGGATTTTCAAAGAAATATAACAAAAAATAAAATTTCAATATTACGAACTGCAAGAACTGAGTTGTTAGCTAAGCGTGATATTTCGTGTATCGTACTGCTTGCAGTCAAGGGAGATAACTCTGCAGGGACTAAACAGAACTACCGAGAACAGCAACTCTGCTTGGCTCCCCAAATCTGACTTCGGGATACACCCATATTTTCAAGTCGGCTAATAAATGGAAGCATAATATATCGTTTTGATTTTCTGTATGTCTGTGTGTGATAGTCTTGACGTATTCCTGGGAAATGAAATCAAAACGTGAGTTGTTTTTAGATGTATTTGTAAGCGCTTGATTTTCGTATGTCTACATTGGACCATTCACATATTCTCTGGAAGGAAATCAGCGTTCTGTCTTAAAATGAACTCTGTTTTTTATTCATTTTACTGACTACATAATTCGTCTATATACCTGTACACGTAGGCTTTGATAATATCGTCCGCCATAGATTGATTTCATTATATAAAAGCTTTCATGTACAGGCAAATAGTTTCTGGGGGTCTAAAAGACCCCACACATGTATAATACACACGTCAAATTATTGATTCAGTGGGAGGGAAGAACTTGACATTGTGGGTGTATTATACCTGCAAGGAGGTGGGGAATTCTAACTGGGTTTCTCCCAATATGTGTAATTTTATATATGAGTTCCGAACATGTATGGGAAAACATCAACCATAACGCAATTGGTAACGCGTCTGACTAGTGATCACATAGACAAATTAATACAAATTTGAATCTCCACAGACGACAAAAAATTATTTCTATATAAGTAGGGGAACGACAGGGATCAGCTGAGATGTAAATATAATCTGAAATTCAACGTGGTGTATGAGATCGATCTGTGCTAATTGCCTGTCTAGACATCAGAATTCCTCGGAGGTCTGGTCGCTTGGATCGACCTATGGACCTGCTAGAATGTGATTTTGCAATCTATGGATGCACGGGGGGTTGTATCTGTGCTTAAGTTAGCACTGGTCAATACAGATGCCTGTTGAACGTAAAATAATATATCAGCACGGTAGCCAGATGTCTGTAATAAATCAAGCATATGCTCCCAGTAAATAAAGTATATGCTCCCAGGAAATACTACTAATGGGCATCACCTGGGCCTAACTATCTCCTTTAGTCCCAGCACATTAATCACTCATTTTAAACATATATTTATTATAAAATGAATTTCGATTGAAAAGTTACATGACTGGATTGTTAGCAATTCCGACGCTAGCATCCGACTTTTTGATCAACTTGATTCTATATAAAAACACAAATGAATTTGAAATGTTACAAGAATGAAAATCTGAAGAAAGATACATGCTAGCAGCCGAATACAGGTTTATCAAATTACAGGTGGGGGACCTCAGGGGTAAACGAATAAAGAATATATCCCTGATGTGCTTGCTTGGATTTTAAAGCTCTACTTGATAGCTACCGTCGACTGCGTCGCAGACTCAAACTACGGATATCGTTGATGTGATATTGACAACACCTGGTGATATATGACGACCACCATTATTTGGGTCATTGTTATCTTTGAGAATACTTGGAGGAGGCGAAATGTTTCTCCATACTTCAACGATTTTGGGATAGTACTCAACAATGATCGCGTCGACAGCAGGTTGCATAACATCAACCTGAATCCATCGTATTTTAAAAGTTATCAGATCTGCCACTGTGATATTAAAATATGCAAGAAAATTATCGTTGTATGTTTCATCTGGAAAAAGTGGAGTGGGGTCAGCTCTAAGGCCTATTCTTATTTCATGCTCTTTATGAATTACAGTCTTCATCACAGATTCATAAATAAAATTCAGCGTCAGAGTTTACTTGGTTCAGATGTATTGTTGAAATTAATTTTTTTTAAGATTATCATTTGGAAATTTATGTGTATACTGGTGAAATAATTGCTGTAATTTGTCACGCAAAGGCTTGTGTTCTTGTGTTAGTTCTTTAGTTAGACTTATACTAAAATTTCCATCCAAATTTTTATGTTTTAGGATTTCTTCAGCGAAAATTACATCATAGATTTTCTATTCATATATTTTTCACCATCAACACGGAAAGTTATATCGCGTGGTACGTCCTCCCAAGTCTTAAAATTTCTATATTCTGTACTAAAACCAGATCGTTGAGGTTCTGGTGGTCCTTGGTGAACCGGCGCTATCTCTGGCCAGCCCAGTATTGTTCTGACCAATGATTGATATATATCAACAGCAGAATCTGACGTTGATATTTCTAACGCGGCTGATAACGTTAGCTCGTGTACAGTTATTGGTCTCTTAGATTCTTTTCCTTTCATAGAATTAGTTCTGCGCTGAAATTCATCGTTGATTTGCTCGATTTGATAACTGCCCGTAGGTATGCTCACAACATTCTAGTCTGGTGTTCCAACAAACTTATTTTTATACGCAAATGCTAGTGAAATATTTGCTTGTAAACCCCCAATTGACTTTGCTCGCATATTTGGCCAGCTGTAATATACTCGCAATTGTGCTAGTGCTATTTCTTTGGCTGGAATGGCAGTAGGAAAGATAACGTCAAACTGATATCATCGTGGTTGTTGATGGGGTCATATTAGCGACGATTTGTTCTGTTAGTCGCAGTGATTGATCAGTTCGCGACATTGTTAATTACTCTTAATCTAAATCCCTGAATTATATGTCTTTGCCGGAGACAAGGGGGACTCTGATAGTTGATGATTTCCAGTTACTTCATATTAAATCTTAATCATTTCTGCGAACTCATGATCTGATATTATTCCATCGTGATATCAGTGATGATAATTTGAAGTGTGCTTGAGCTGCCGCTGATAGCAACATTGTGTGTTCGTGTAATTTATCATCCGCGCACGTGGATAGTTTCTTTGCGATGATAGTAATAATATCAGCAACACCGGTTATAATGGCGACACCAATTCATATTACTGGTGTTATTATGTATTTGGATGATAATGTTCTGATTATAGTTACTATTTCAACGACTATGGCGGCTGAAGCTTATACAATTATGCCAGTAACAACGATACGTATGCAGTGTTACGTTTTGTTTGTTTAACTGCATGGGCATCAATAACATTTTCTAGTTGGTTCTGCCACAAACATGCTTGCTCGTACCTGAAACGTTGAACGTCAATATCTTGTCCGAGGATAAAGGGATGGGGTTCATTATGTAGATTGCTAACACTCTAAGTGGGTGGTATTCTGGCGACGAATTCAAGACACCAATATTACAAGAACACCAGACCATATTACTCGGGTTCCACCACGAATGTTTCCTGTTCGTTCTGCTCTAATCTCACTAACATAGATCAAGAAGATCAGTTAACTGGATAACTCCGTGATAGTGTGGTAGATATTGTAAATGTTGTAGCACCGAGTACTGAGAACCTGTACACACTGGTAACCTCAGCAGTATGTTTGATGGAGCTACTAAGTGGTGTACATAATGCTGATCCAGAAGCTACTGTATTTACAGCGTTGATTGAGGATGAACGATGAACGACACTATCGATAATTTTTTTATATCAGAGAGAATGCTGTTGATGATCGTTTTATTTCCAAAGAAATTATCTATGGTCCTATTTATTTTTCTACGAAAATTTACAAACGTGCTTACATGATTTGTATATTCAAATATGAACGTGGTCATTCCTTCATTGATTGTCATTAACGAGGTCATCATCGAGATGTTGCTGTTGTCCAGGTACTTCTTCATTGCAGCGTTATCGGTCTATTTCTGGTTCAATCAGACCAGAAATTATATTACTAGCCAGTGCTATGCATTCTTCTGTTGCTGATATACTGTTAAAATTCTGTCGGTGATGACAGTCCTTACTAATCAAAATAAACAACTCACGTGGATCAGCCACATATGCAACCCATTGAGTGCCCATACCACTATTGGCAGGACCAAGACTTTCATCGAGATTAATGATACCGGTTTCTTGGATATTTGGTTGTTGTGGTCATTGATCGCGCATAAAAACACCTCTGAAGTTTTTGATGTTTAATTTCTTAGCAGCATCAATTAAATCAAAATTGGAAAAGCATTCAGCGAAGTATTCCTGTCAGTCGTAGACCCCGCCCATTTTTCGGAAGTCTTTAGTCCGTGTCCTGTAGCTTTTTTAATGTCATCTTTGCGGCAGTTACAGCAGCACCAAGTGCAGCTGATTTTGCAACAGCTGGGGCGTCAATAGCTATCAACGCTGGTATAGCTGCAAGAAGTGGAAATAAACCAGCCGTCTTTGCTGTACGCTTAATGGTACCCGCAGAAAGATCAAGCTTAACACCGGGCTTTGATTTTGTTATCGTCATTGAAGTGCCTGAGTTGACGTTTTGTCAGTGATAATTTATTAGGCCTTGCTGATTGTACCTTTTTAATCTGAGCAGGGTTAGAGTAACGTTAACGTTATAATATGACATTATAATATCATGGACAATTTAATTACTGTTCTGATCGGATCGCAAGCAATCTGATTACATGTTTTCCACTGGTGAATCAATGACTCTCATTCATCCAACAACGCCTTCAAGCAGTATTGTTTTATCTGACAGCATAACATCGATTGCTCTGTAACCACAAGATGGCGCAGGAGCACGTGTTCGTCAACAGCTGACTGTCTAAATAAATCCCGATGCTCCAACGAGAAATAATAGATCAGATACAATGTTGAGAAATCCCGCTGAGATATCTGCAAACCAGAATCAACATTCTGATCACGTCCCATTAATTTTATCAAACTATGATACGCCCGTGCAACGTCATTGTCGAAATTCAGTATTATGTCTTCGGAAGGTTCCTCAGCAAAATCATTGACACCGCTAATCTATCAAATACCTTTGGGGTTGCTGTCTGATCGTTATACTTGGTGGCACGCTGAATTCCACGAATATATATCGTGGTGCTGAAATTCCCTGTTGTGATGCGATCTGCCCAGAAAATGGTCCTGCTGTGCCAGGAGCTGTGTCCGTGGTCATTGTCAATCACGACAGGGTTGATTTACCTCGACGGTGACGACGATATAATCCACTACCAGCCACCAGATTTGCAGTTATAAGTCTTTCAACCGTTCATTTGCAACTAGAGTTATTATTTTATTAACATTTACTGGCATCACTTCGGTACTGGGCAATTTTACTGGCTTCGGTTTTCGTCGTATTAATCGTGCTAGTCTACCCTTGATTACTGAGAATGCTTTGCTAGCAAACATCACCAACAATGACAATGCCCTTATCACAAACAACGTTAATACCTTTCGTTCCTAGCTGCTTTGCAATCGGGATCACCTTTGGGGCTACAGTTCTCAATAGACACTGAACAACACCACGAGTCCATCTCCGTAGATAACTTTATATGTTGGTAATCGTGAATGTATCACCCTGACCATTACAGGTCCACGCTAGGCCTTATGTATGATCATATTATTTTGCTGTCACTGATCTAATTGCAAACCTGGGCATTGTCGAGATTATTCTCTGTCAAGATTAGTCATTGTATTGATCATCGGTGATTTCATCGACAAGTACCCAATAAACAGTAATGTCCATGATACCACATTTGAATAATCGCTGACAAATAGCAGCTGTTTCACTGGTGATTTCTGGGGAATTATTGCCGGCTTGTCTTCCACCAATAAGAATTTCTTGTGTATCAACACCAGCAAGGACGTTGCTGGGGCTTGGTGAGGTAAGGCCGCTTCCGGTTTTCTTTTGTTCCATTGGTGATCTCTTTTCTCGGGGGATCATCACTCTAACTGCGGTTTTCTCTACAGACGCTTCCACTCTTTCAGGTTCTTCTTCCTCAATATGTGGCGATCCGAATTGACGTACTACATCTCCCAGTAATGGTGCAGACGGTGCTTCTTTGATTTGTTTTACGAAATTCGCAAAGTCAGGCTGATGATTTTTGCTGATGTTACTTACACCACGTGACGTTCGAAATGCAAACTGGATCAATTTCTGGTCTGAAATATCAGCGGTTTTTGGATCCAACAAAGTATCACGAACGAGATATCCTGCTGCAACAACCGCTATGGGATTGTTCAGAAGTTCTCTATAACCTTCTTGCTGACATGGGTCGGTGGTATTTTGGGTCCTGGGCTGGCCCCTGGTGTTTGTGTGACAAGATCCCTCACTGTACCGATATCGGCCTCAAGATTTGCAAAACTATCCACTAACTGCTGTGGCTGAGCAGCCATCTCTTCAAGGATCTTTTTATATATAGTTCTTTTTGATATTTTCCCAGTTGACTTAGTGGTTTGATATAATGTGGGAAGAAGATCTTTGGTGGTCTCTGTAACTGGTTTAAACAATTCTGCTGCATCTTCTGCAAATTCCATTCAACATTCCTGACGCGATTGTTGTTGTTGAATCACGGACGGGGAGATATTTCTTAATCGCATCTAGTCACCGTTGAGCTAATTTATCTGTACGAGATTCCATAGTTAGCGCAGAATTGCTTATTTGTATTGGTGTATCGATGATTTAATTACCTCAAGTGACCGAACCTTTTCCCCCATTCCCCTGATGTGACTCTGTCAAGTCACACACAACAGCGGGGGGCGGGGGGACTACCAACAGTGGATGTCTCAGGGTCATGAACGAAAACGTATACAAATTTGACACACAAGGTCAAGAGGAAAAATATTCGCTAACATGGTTAGAGGCCTCGGTTTAGTGATTTTGACCTTGGTACCATTTTTGTTGGAGGGGTTGATTTTAGAAATGGGACGCGCCTCAGAGTTGTAGGATTAGCACCCTCCCCCGCTGCATGATGCCCCAGTGCTATAAATTGCCATAAACTGCCATACTGCAGACATCGTAACAACATGAATAAAAAATTGTTAAAGCTACATTAAAAATCTAAGTCACACACACGCGCGTGGAGAGGTCGCATATATAAAATTCTTTTCTTCCTTTTGAACACAAGGACTTTGAATTCTAATAGTCTCCATCTAACATGCTAAATACGTGACATACTTTAAATGCATTAGCCAGGCTTGAGAGACATTTTCTAAAGTGTATGTGCTTTTCCATTCATCAATTTTGAAATATTGTCGTTTCTTCTTTACACAGTAGTATGGCTAAACCACATAACAAAAGTTTTCGAAATGGAGGGTTTTCAGGCCTTTACAAGTTAGGGCTATCTGCTATCAAATATGGCTGACGTTGGTAACATGAGCCTAAATGGACCCGGCATTGCTTGCAAGGCTAAATATACCTAAATGCCAAATAAAGTTATTAAATAAATGTGGGTTAGTATCAACATTAAAACTTTTTATATTTTTTTTTTTTTTGCTATGGCTGCTAGAATGGATATCACCTCATAATGATGCTTGGTGTAAATTTTAAAATCTTATGCTAAAATACTTTTCGCTAAGACCAACCATTAAGTCATTTAAATTATTTCTGAGCTTACGATAACTATGGTAGGATTAAATATTGCAATATAGGCGCATACAGTTAAGCTTTGTCAGGATGCCGTATTCTTGACGGCAGATGTTTCTTCTGGTTATAGATTCATGCAATACTCACTTTCGTGCATCTTTCTCTCATTCGTGATTGAAATGTGGAGCATTTCGTTTCGCTAGATAATTCATGATTTTTGTAGATTTCCCTTACGTCTATTGAATTTAACAACGCATAGTGATCCTTCAATTAGATAGTGACAGTTTTTGAAGTAGTCAAGTTTAATCTACATTTACAATTATGAAAAATGCATGTTGTAGATAGTAAATATTTATAACGGTTTCAGTTTCTTGTCACCCGAGTACATTTTTATGTAGATTTAATGTACGAGCATGGTTATATATTTGTATACCCATCACAGTGCGATAAAGATTAGACAACAAGTATTACACAATTCGATATTATTTCGGAGTAATGGACAGAAAAATAATGTGTCAATACTGAATAGATAATTGCTGGCTGTGAAAATCATTATTTAAACCAGTTCAATGCCGATTAAACAGCATAAGCACTGCTTCAATGATAGACTGGGTCTTCAGTGAGTTAGGGTTTGGTTTTCACATAACTTTAGACTGAAATACGACACTTACTACTGTTATGTGGGCATGTTAATTTCGCACGCGAGTACATGTCATTATATTCTTGAATAGTTAGAACGTGTAGTCAGAACGTGTTACCATGCAAGGAACACACGAATAATTATTTGAAAACTTACTCTATCAACGAAATATATCGTGTATAAGTGAACAATACCTAGAAGATAAAAATTAAATTCTGTAATAGATTCATGCTTGTTAGATTTTAAACCTCATGCTTGTGTTGTTGCAAAATAAACTGTATCAGAAATTGTTCATAAGAGAATAATTCTGTATGCCTTTTTTTCCTTGTTTCTTTGTAAATAAATGTATTATTATCCTTCACCGATCCAGTCCCCTATCATTGTATCCATTTAACAGAATCATTTTTCAAAACTAAAAGGCCATCAAAGCAGGGTCCTTCTGTCAAATTTGGTTCAATTCTGTTCCGCGGATTTTAAGAAGGCCGAATGATTTCTGCAGTGGCTGCCATATTTGATAGGGGACTGGCATCACTTGTATAAAATTGAAAGGCCTTCAATCTAAAATACATTCGTCAACTCTGATCATATTATGTAAATAATTTTGGAGAAGAAATTTAAAGTTTATCCAAATTTTTAAATGTCGGCCATATTTGACGACAGGCTGGCATGAATTTTACTTTTTTATCCATTGCTGTTAAATGGGTTTTGAAAGGAGGTTGACTGTTTTTGTATCGTTGTTAATGTTGAATATATTTGATGATGTATCAGCATTATTTGAATATATTTGAAAGTATTTTTTTCACGTGATGCAGTGTCAAGTTTGGTCGAATTTTGTTCAGGGATGTCTAATAAGGTATTTAAGGCAGGCTTGTCAGCTTTTATTAGCAGCGGCCATATTCGATCCCAGACCCGCAATAATTGTCAAAATGTGGTTTGAACAGTCGCTGAGACTGAGAAGTACTTTACAGAGTGTTTCTATTTTTATTAACGACGCCCTAATTCTTTCTGTCGAATTTGGTCAAATTCTGTTATCATACTTTGAGAAGTCATTCAAACGTTTCTGTAATTCTAATAACAGCTGCCATATTTGATGGTGGCTCGGCTTCATTCAATAAATATGGAATGGAACTAATGCTTCAATTTTCTTCTTTTAAATTTGAACAACTTCTGTTGATATAATAATTAAATTTGTGTATATTTGTTTTAACTGCGGTTCTATTTGATGTCTCATCGGAGTAATTTGTACAAAACTTGTGAGAATCTTATAAGAGGATGCCATCTGTGAACTTTGAGGATTTTGTTGACCAGTTTTTGAGGAAAGGTGAGAGTACTAGCTGACAACCCACCATATACCATAAGGTTACATTGATTTGAAACAAAGTTATCTAAAACTATTAAAACATTCAAACAACTTCTCTAAAGCGCTTAAGAGAATTTGACTTGACCAAAATTGGACAGAAATTAGTCTGCCTGAACGACTTAAAAGTTTTTCTGCAAATAAATGAAATGCTGCTCTGTCATCAAATATGACCAACATTATTAAGAAAAGAAAACGTTTAAACGCGTTTTTCTAAACTTACACTACAAATAATTAAATAGAATTTGACAGAATGCTAGAAGGCTACAAGAAATATAGCCGTTTCAAATTTGTAAACATGTATACCTATGGATCGTAGAATATGTTCTAGTCATAAAAAATCGAAAAGTCCTTCAGGATCTTCTTAAAAGGCACTTAACCGTATTTTACCGAATCGTACTTAGATGGAATTTCTTATTTTCCTTAAATGATGTCGATCCATCGTGAAATGTGATTTAAAAAATAGAGAGAAAAGCCATTTAAACGGCTTTATCTAACAACCCAGTTGACAGGAATTATCCTATTATAAGGGTCTTTCTATATTGACACACGATGCCGATGATCAATCTAAGAGGGATCAAAGAATAACAGATAAAGGAACGAAAAACAAACTGTTTTCATAACTTATTCAATCAACATGACAGGTTACACTTTTGCAGAAAACTTCATACTAACCCAGGTTTCGTGACCATCTGCTTTTACATTTGCCTATTAGGCGGATGCTAGCCAGTCTAGCCATGTCACGGAATGGTGTAAATGTTGTTAATTAAATACATGTACTCGGGTTTCGTTTCTTTTTCTCTGTACAACGATACCCGAGGGTGATTATAATATGGTCTATGTATTTCGAAATCGTGAGTACGATTCGTCCTGTGCCACACGTGCAAGGTGCCTTTGATAAAGAATAACGAAAATTCTAAAGGTATAAATACGTTACTACATGTAAAGGACCTTTACAATACTAATGGTTTTGTCAGCAAGCGGCCTGCTAAAAGGATTCGCACAACTCCAGCTGTAGGGGTAGGTAATGTTTTGGGTTTTAAGTGATAACTAGTGTATTACCATATTTGCCTTTGCATGTTTGTTATAGTTTTCTTTACATACCATAATGCGTGCATTTTTTATTCTTGTTGCGACGTAGTGCAGGACTTATATTGGTAATGTAAAGCTACATTTTTTAAAAGAATTGTTTACTATTGTCTTATCAAGCAGGGTTAGGTTTACTATTGAACCTCTGTTTTGTAATTGCCATTATAATATAATCTTTTTAACTTACCATGTATAACGTCCTTACGTTATGTCTGTATCAAGTGTAGTACACTGTATCGGGTATATTTTCAGCTGAGTGAGTGAGTGTTTTGATGGTAGGAATATCCGGGTTGTCCGGTGTTGTCAGAGGGTAGAAACGTCCGTGTGTCTGGAGCGTTTAAGGTGCCGGAGCGTCTAATGTCTAGCGTCCGGAGTGTCCAGAGGGACTAAGGTGACCCAGCTGTAGAGCCGTCAAAGGACAGGGGGTCCGGAGGGTCTAATATTCCAAGTGTCCGGAGGGTCTAATGTTTCAAGTGCTCATAGTATTCCGAGGGTCCGGAGTCTATATTGGTTGTGAAATTGATTCAGAGGAGCTGTGGAGCGGATAAGGTGCACGGGTGACGGAGTGCATCTCCACACATGTATTTTTAGCTGTATGCTAATTTTGGGTTAGTAAGACCCAGTGTAGTATTCAGGACTGGAAGGATAGATTGTATATCCGTTCTTGTTTAGTGACATAATTTCGCTACCTGAGCGAATACATTTTTTTTACTATGTGTAAACACTTACATTGTTTACTATTTGAGTGAACTATATTCATCTTTCCATTATTGAATCATTTGTGAAATCATTTATCCTGTATTTTAGGGTTACTGAACTAAATTTATTTGTATATTTTTTCCATCTTTGAAACTGTGCGTTTTTTATGTTAAATAGATCCAATATTTGGATTATAAATACGCACACATCTTCATAATCCACTATTCATATAAATCGCCACATTAAATCATATATATGTGTCGTCAAAACGTGTTCTGTTGTTAATCCGAAATATCCCACCCGGTTATCTTGTTACAAGCCAGTTCAGGCTCATATTGGTCTCTTCTACAAGCAGAACAGAGGTGACTTAATACAAACCAAACTGGTGTGAAAATTCAACTTGAACCGGTCAATGAATCTTATAAAGTTTGATTTTGATATAGCCTTGCAACCTTACAAATAAAACTAAATCAGTTGCATACACATTTCGAAACACCATCTTAGAAGTCTTTGATTAACGATATTGTTGCTGTTGTTGCTACAAAACAATTTTCTCTCGTCTGCAAGTGAGTCATTATTATGCTACTCACAACCCCCCCAAAAAACTGGTCACATAGCCTACATTTCATGCACTATTGATAACTTTTGAAACTAGAAGACTGTATTCATTGAAAGATGCTATCTTAGTAATTATGTTAAGGTTTTGCATTTGGCTCTTTTTGTTGTTGTTGTTGTAGGGTTTAACGCCATTTTTCAGCACACGATAGACTATACATGGCGGCCAGTATTAATGGTGGAGGAAGATCCTGGGAAATCCCCAGAAAGAACCACCGACCCTCGAGAAGCTTTTTTTTTGGCAAAAGTGCGTAATAGTGGCCAAGTTCAAGTGATCCAGTATTATGCAGCAGGACACTATGTCAATGTTCGGTTATCCCTCACCGGTCCGAGTTTGACTAGCATATCCTACAGTAACTATCAACAAAACTATTTAGTTTATACATGTTAACTTTCGTATATACCGCTCCGGTGGCCTAGTGGTTAGAGCGTCCGCCTCGGATGCGGGAGGTCGTGGGTTCGATCCCCGGCCGAGTCATACCAAAGGCTTAACTAACAGCTGCCTCGCTCGGCGCTCAGCATTAAGAGGTTAATGTTACGACCGGTCGGCCTGGTGTCAGGATAATGTGACTGGGTGGGACATCATGCTACATGTCTGCGGTATGATGCCCTAGTGCAAGACATCACTATAAACTGCCACACTGCAGACATCGTAGCAATATGACTGATTAATTGTTAAAGCGCTACGCTAAAAATCCAAATCACACACACACACACACACACTCACTAACTTTCGTAGGCGCAACAGGCAAGACAGCATTCTATAGAACTTTCAGTTCATTCATTCTTATTGCAGACCTTCAAATTTTTTTAAAATCATACTTGTACGTAAATGAGATAATCTTGACCTTCAGTCGAGTATATGGATGTAGAAACATAGTAACACATATAGCATGCAATTTTTCTCTCATTCTGTCTTATAATGTTTCTAATTTCTCTAAAGTATCAATGTTATTCATGCACAAGGATGGTCTTAAATTGTTGTATGCAGTTCATGAATGGACAATCAAATGTCAACTGATTTCAGTAAACGGTCTGCGGCGCTGCAACGGTCATTTCATGTATGGATTGATAGAAGTTGGCCTAAATGTTTATTTCAGATCACTTTCAATACGTTTCATTGTGCATACATTTAAAGTTAGTCATTATTTGTAAAAATAAAGTATTTACAAGAATCGTCTCTTCTTAATTGCTCGACCTTGAAATATGATTTCACATGTCAGCGGATGATATGCTTCACACAAATGTAAACTGGTATGAATAATTTGATTTGGTTTTTAAGTAACATAAACAAATGCAGGTGCCTTACGGCCGAGAAGATGAGAATAAAGTACCCTGCCTTCCAAAAAATAAATAAAATAAAACCCAAACAAAAACGTTAGATGATCCAGGTTGGTTCCATGACTTTTAGTAGTTAATTCTGCACATGACCCACAGCGCCAATGTTGCTACAGGAACGCTTATCTTTTGTAGGCACACTTGTATCAAAGCGAGACTTTTTGCCTTCTTACAAGCAAGGTTAGAATCATTAAGCAGTTCCATAGTTTAGACGTCCCATTCAAGTGTTTCCAAGAAATTTCTTTTTCAAAATAGATATTCAGTAATCTTTGTAATTGCATTAAAACCTTTTTGCACTTGGCTTTCAAATAAATCTTTTCAGGGCGGTTTGAAGCTCATATTTGTATGGGTTGTTTTAGCTCTCACTCCCACACCCTTATGAAAGGTGAGTGAAAATAAATCTGTTGGGCTTTAAGCTATAACATAGTGGTTCTCGTCGTTCTTTCAAAAGACTCAATAACTACGAGTACAGGCTACACTATTTATGCCTCTCCCACCAAAAAAGAGAAGAAGCGAAATTTATATTGATGTCATTCTATATCAAAATAAATGGTGTCGTTCATACTTTTGTGTTCGACATACGATTGCTTGCCTTTGTAGCCAGGTAAATAAAATGAAAAATATACAGAAAAAAATGCCGGAGCATCTATTTTCTTCCTTAGGACATTAATTCTTATTTGTCATTTTTATGTTGCTGTCTTGAAGAATTATGCTATTAAATGTTGTGCCAAATAGAATTAAATTGTATTAGCGGTGTCATTTAGGTCATTAAGTTATAGGCATTCTTTGAATTAAAATGAACTATTTGAAGACGCATTCCTTCAACAATAAAACAGTGTAAAGAATGATTGTCAATATGAACAGTACCATAATTTATTTTCACTTTTAGGTTTGGACACAATGGACATGGCAACTACTTTCAGGCTGCCTGTTATATAAAATATCTTTAATATATTATTAAAAATGGCATACTTCTTAGGTGCCTGGTTCAAAGCTACGGGTCTCCACCCAAACCAAAAAGGAAACAAAACAAAAATACACTCTTGTATTGCCAAATTATGAGCAGTTTAATACATCTATGTAATACATTGATAGTACAAAATAGGTATTCTGTCCCCAAACCAGTTAAAAAGAAGATATATGTATGGTTTCGTCTGAGGACACCATTCCTATAAAGAAAATAGAGAAATACGACCCTCGAATTCTGCCTTCTGGATGATCATACTGTACTCTAGCCCAAACATTATCTCCCGCGTTCAAATGAACGATTAAGTTACACGAGCAACCCGTGAGTATGTTCGGTATAACTATAAGAATCGAGACGCTACATTATAATCTGGCCACAATCGAAAAAGAGATAAAAGAATACATACAAGAAATATGGTTGTGCAAACAGACTGGAGTGGCACCTGACGTAAAAGTTATTTTACAGTTACACAGCATTGTATTAAAAGTGTTCAAACTGTGTAGTTCACAACTCTGCGAACACGTGCTTAATGAATGTCAAATGTCCGCATGCTTCTACACGTAAACGTTTCGGTGGTAATAGTTCTAGCTGTCGACGTCGATCCGCCAACAAATTCTTGTCGATGTTGTTGAAGTCGATAATGAACTTCATCTTATTCTTATACAACTGCGTCAACTAAACTTTTTAGCTGCCCTAAGTTCTTCTTTGAAAATTTCACATATACGTTAATTTTATCGTCGCTGACCTTAATGTCGCTCATCGTTTCTCTAAGAACCTACAGTGGATATATATTTAAGCCTTCTGTGATTTTTAATAACTGATTTATTATAACTAGATCTGCTAGCGTGTTATGGGCATTTTCCAGCTCAATATGGTCCAGATATCGCTGTTCTTCTACGACTTTCAGCAGCCTGAGATCATCTGTGGAATAAGGTATTTTTCGATGATATTTATAAACGTAATAATACGGTAGAGCAATTGTTCCACGTTGATATTTACTTTTTCAAAGTATTTTGTCACTGTAAACATAAAATCCCTGTCCTTGGAAGCCCACTGACTCCAGTGTTTTCTTCGATACTTTCCTCGATCATTAATGTTATCCAGAAGTCCGTGAGATGTCTTTGGAGGATTGACAAAGTTACATTGAAGAAGCACACTGCCTTTTTAAAAATGCTGCTCAGCCTATGTTCATTTTCATTTGGCGTGAAATTTCTCAGATACTTATAGGACACCGCAGCGATATCTGGATCAGTTTTTCCATGCACGTTATACATGATCATGTTATAAGGTGCTTCCATGGCCTTGTTGTTTCCAAACACGGGATTAACACGTGCTGACACCTCATTGCGAAAAGCACCTTCGCCAGAGCGTTCATCAAGCGGCATCACTTCCAGGACTGTGTCCATGTCCTCGTGCTCTCATCCGACATGCTGAAAGTTTTGTTCGTTTGTCGATAGCGCCACGCAGTTTTAGGTTACCACGAAATCGTTTTTGCGCCACGAATTTGTTCATGATCATTTTTGTGCTCGTCGTCGTCTTCCATTAGACGAAATCGTCGACTTTTGACACATACGGTTTTCACGATCGGTCCGCAAGGCTCACATGTAATTGGTTAATGATATCGTGTACGATACCCTAGATGGTTTTGGCCACCCGCGTTGACTCCCTGTCGTTGCAATTTTAAAGATTGCAAAAATACTTATCCATGGCGTCTTTTAGTTGTTATTGTCGCACGGCTCTCACGGACAGGTGAAACAGTTTCATGTCATGGTATTTGCAACTCTCGTGGGCTTCTTAGAACGACGATTGACTTGTGTTTCTAACCTCATTGATATCCGCAGAGTTCCTATGATCTGCTTGAACACTTGCTGTTCGTTGTCATCATACGACGCGTTATGTAGATATGTATCGTCGAATAGCAATTGGTAAAGCTCGATGGCGATTCGTACCATCTCCGCAATATTTCTCTCTACACATGATATAAGACTAAGCTAGATCACAATGACCTAAGATCGTTGAAGGTGAAAATTTGAAAATACCTCAGTCCAGGATTGACAGGTTCTGCCGTGAGCACTACTAACTTAAACATGGAGTACATCGTTGACGTGTTATCTGACGTAAAATTCCAGAGTAAATCCGAGGGTTGTAGAGCTACTATAAAGTACCTCGGTGGTGCTGCCCAATTTGATGCCCTGGAGCAACCAGGTAAAAATTTTCTCCTCAACTCTGAAATTTCCATGTCAACTCAGCGAAAGGTAGCTAGATATGTATTCAAAAATTAGCCGTGACGCAATTGGTAGCCGACTCGTTAGCAGCGCTGGCCAAAGCCAATAGGGTAGAAATGACAAAGTAGGCCCGATACACCTCCGAGCATTCCGACGCTGCCGTATTGACGATTCCGTTTGAATTATTCATATTTCCGGACAGCAGCGGATTCAATCTCGTGTTGTTTTTGACGGGACGTGCATCTACGTACCGCTTTGTCAACCGTAGGAAGAAAATCTATCACGCACAGTTTAGCTCAGGACAACATTGTGACTACCTCGGCGATGGTTCAACCTGTCGCTGATAACTTTGTGTTTTCCACCGAGATCAACTGCACATCCGACATCACCTGGGTGTTTTCGGTGATCGACCACGTCGTGGGACGACCGTACAGTTTGTGGTTCTCAATCGATGTCTCCCTAAACATGTTAATGACGGCGACGCTCATAATCAACAGTGGCTCATACGTCGTATTTCTAACGCAAAACTCTTCCACGATATGCATTTTGATAGGCGTATAATTCCAACGTACCAAAACGATAGATCATCGTCGATTTCATGTTAAGTCCGGTACTCACTCCGACTCGTCTAGGGTTCTGCGACGTGGTTCCGGAATCCGGTGATGCCATGGAAAGATCGCTGGTCACCTGGCCTGTCACGGAGACATTTCCCGAAATGGCACCGCCGATTTTTTCGTACTTGTTCCCCATCGCCACCTCGAGCTCTGCTGACGACATGACCTGCGACACCATCCATGCTTGCCGGTTGAGCGTTGAATTTCCGTATAAAATACATCTCGCATGTTTAAATTACCCGTGAGAGTTTCACCGATCAACGATAGTTTTGTCTGCGCGAGTCTGTTCACGTGATACCATGGTGCGGTGTTGGCGTCAGGGTGTGGGTAACTCACCTCGACGCAATTGATGCTCTGACCGCTCATGTTGAGAGATCCATGCATGGAATTCTCGGCGCGGTTGACTTTAGTGTCCAGTTTCTCCTGGCTCGAGGAACTACTACCGGACCCAATAAAGCGTGCCAAAGGACGTGAAAGACAAGTATATAGAAAATAAACAATATTAATTTCGACAAGAAGACTGAAACAAAACCGCAACAGCATCAATTTTGATGCCGGTTTGCCATTACATGATTGTGGGTCCCATAGGTCGTGCTAAAACAAAATAACTCATGAACATGATTCTGAATAACATGTTGATGTACGATCGCGTGATAATTTATACGCTACAGAACGTTGCACGTGTTTGGCAACTATGTTGCTGACGACGTTTCAGGAGACATCTTCGTATGGGTAACTGACTCCCGAAACGCAGTTTCCAAAAACGATATTTGTGGATTCTGTAACTCGATGCTGCGTGTCTAGCAGCGCCGTTGCCTGAGACGAGGATAACAACTCGGACACTATTTTTACCATTGTCAATCCTGATCAGATACAACCTGTAGAAGAGCTGGATTCGGACTAGTACAAGAGCATCGTATTCGACGATATTAAAATCGAACGCGAGAACATGAATCGGATCTGAGAGTATTTTTCATTGTTGCGAAACAAGCACCACAACTCCATTTACCTGACTCAGTCGTACTATGACGTGCCCAAATACATCCGACGCAACACGAGATATTTTGTCCTGTTTTCCTTTCTAGACAACCGGGACATCGACGCGACCGCAGTGGCGTTACTGCAAAACAATTCAAAGACTGCTATTCCGCCGCAACGTCATGTTACAAACACGATTTTATGACGTTTCATCGCGATGTGAAAATCATTCAGAATACCATCCCAAAAGGCTTTGACAAATTTATATCCCTGATTAGTATATCAACAACAAACGTGTCGTCATGCCGTTCGAAAAGATCACCCATCATTGACAGCGCGATGACGTGTTAAAATTTTTTATCGATCAGCGGGCGGCGTTATGTCAGCGTCTCCTAGAGGACAAGATAGGCCAACATTCAGTTCAACGCGATGTCGCTGGGAAACTGTTCAAACCTAATCTCACGAAACTCGACGAAGCGAAATCGACATACGATGCGAAGCAAGATCAGATTCTGAATAGGCTCCAATCAACGCAATGTTCAGAACAATAACTACTTGAGGAGTTAGTGCCATCTTTATAAAGCGACGTCGCCGCTACGATGAGACGAACAGAGGAAGACATCATGGAAAAGGACGAACTGGAAAAATAAAACAAAAGAAAAGGTATGACAAGGCAAAACTGAGACACGAGAAATAAAATGCATTATTATGAGAGGGACAAGGCAACAGAAGCTTATGAAGCCCTGGTAAGATTCAATGGAAAGAATAGCCTGATAAACCCGAACTACAATGGCTCGAAAAATTTGTGGACAGTGATCTTCCCTTGATCCAAGACTACATGTCAGGCCTACCGTGTCCTACACCAATTATTACTTCACCGTGATAACGGCACGTAAACTACTGAGCAGTGTCTCCAAAAGTTACGATACCTCCGCTAGGATGAAAACGGATGAGGCTGAAAAGGAGCGCATGATGGGACTCGTCGAGGTGGTCAGAGCGTACAATCAAACCATCAAGGAGGAAAAACTTCCCACAGGATTAAAGTCTGCTCGGCTGAAAGAACAAGCGTCGGCGGACCTCGTGGCTGTGAGTCTGCCTGCAGGAGCACGTCGTGTGAAAAAAGAGAATTAATAAGAGGAGATTGAAAAATGGGCAAAAGAGGAAATAATGACGGTTTACGATGAGATGTTGTTTGTATTCTCTATTGATGAACCAAATCGGGACTACAATTTTATTTTGGAACTGTTGTGAATTATTCTGTGGAGTTTTAAACGACGCCATCTTTACAACGTCACGGTTCTTAGAGGGCCAGCACATTTCCGGTTTTGAAATTTATAAAGAAATTTTAATTCATTTAAGGCTTTCATAGAACTTTATCAGGATTATTCAGGATTCATTTCATAATTCTGTAAGTTTCTCTTGCAATTTCGTTTAAAACTATGATAATTAAACTCTTTCGTAAGTTTTACAAAACTTATTGGTTTTGCTTCTTTTTCTTACTTCGTTTATGACCATAGAGTCGTAACAACATTTAGCTGAGAAATGACATAGCTTTTCCTATTGCCTACGAGTCTTGCATACAAATCCCAAAGCAGGTACAAAGTGCAACTAAAGAGAGGGTAAGACATTTGCCTGATTAATAAATGGAATTTAACATATAGACACAAGGGAAAAGAAGCCACTGCATAAAAATTTCATTACTTCAATATTGTCAAGTAGATATTGATAGATCATTTAAGCTTGAAAGTTCAATGTCTCTAGTACTTCCAGTACTTTGATTAGTGTCTGAAATATCTGTATTTTCAAATTACTTCTTCTTTTCAACTTTCGTATGTGATATTTTGGTAAATCGTATTGATTACTTTTTCATAACTTCCTGATAATTGCAATGCACATTCTAACTTCATAAATACTTCATTATTAAAAGCTTCCTTCCTAAGTTTAAAGAACTTCCTTATTTGTATGTCTTTCCAGCTTTATACAAAAACGGTTTTCTGTATTATGACAAATGGTGTGCCCGCCATATATAATGTAAATAGTACAGTGTACGCGAGAACAGATTCATCAAACTCATTAGTGCGTTGAACAAACAAAATCCTGACTTTCTCGCTGAATGAGAAAGTATTAGGCACGCGCATCATACATTCAGCGCTAGCGGGAGTTTGGCTTGTCCTGACATAACGGAGTACCCGCGAACAAAAGCGATATATCCAGGGTCGGTTTATGAAATATCGTTAAGGTGTAGCAAAGGCGAGAAGGCTGTGGGAGACTAAATTTCCGCTTGGGGCACAGAGAGAAAAGCCCCCGGAAGCATAACATTTTAAGCACATCAAAGGTATTATGTTAAGCATTTAACTTTAAAGAAAACTCTAGAAAATGTGTTGGATCCTTTGCGCTGATTTATTTGCTCGTGTCAGGGTCACACATACGCATTTCTTTTCTTCCTCTTGAACACTTGTACTCCAAATTCCAGTAGATCTCAATCTAATATGCTAAGTATTAAATATTTTAGTGTATTAGCAAGGCATTAAAGACATTTTCGTAAGAATATGTGGCAAGTCCAGTCATCCGTTTGCAATATTTTATGTTTCTTGTTTAACTGACAGTAAGGCTAAACCTCTAAACAGAATTTTACAAAATGGACGGCTTTCAGGTCTGCACACCTGACTGAAATATACCTGACAGCCAATACGGTTGTTCAATAAATCTGTGTTAGCATCATGCCAACATTTCTAGGTCTTTAGACTGTAATATTGCTATGGCAGCCATATTGGATGTCGGACGAGCATCGTTGGCGTAAACATGAAACAGGCATTTTCTGAATCAAACTCAGCAATTTCGAGGCACTTTCTTTCAGTAATGAAGCAGTGGAAATAATGATTGATGGTACGAACCATAACATTGCCCAGTTTATTTTCATTGTTAGGCTTCGACAAAATGGTCGTGACAACTATGGTCAAAACTAACTCTAAAACAATATATCTGTACTATTCGATGAACAATATATTAAGATGGCATACTGACTGGTCCAAAGATTAGACATCCAACCACAAGAAAGAAACAAAACAAAAACAGTCGTTTTATGACTACTTATCATCTGTTTAATGCATCTATGTCATACACTGATAGCGAAAAATTGTTGTGGTGTCCAAAACTAGTAAAATCAGAAGATATATGTAAGGTGTTTCCATCTACATTCCCTGACATCGATTCATTGGGTTTCGTCTGATGATATCATTCCTATCGAGAACGTTGAGAAAACCCGCCACGGATTTTATTGTCAGGATGATCATCCAATACTCTGGCCCATACATTATATCCCGCATTCAAGTAAACGATGACGTTACACGAGGAACCCGTGTATATGACCGTTGTAACGACAGCACGGCACAGGACAGTTCCATCCAATACGACCTCTATGTTTGGAGTTCTGGTATCGTCTGAAGCAACCGTAAACAAGACAATACACAGCCCTGCAACTGGAGTGCGAAATATTCCGTTGTGTGGATTATATGCGTTTCCAAGATTTGCATACAGATTGTCCAAAATAACTGTCTGACCGTGGGTAAAGGGAAACTGAGTGTTGATTTGCCGTACCAGAAATGCGATCTGTGTAGGCACTATCTCACGCACCATACCTGTAAACAATCAAGGGTAGTATGTAAAAATAATAGTTTAAAATATTAAAGGATTGAGAACATTTCATCAAAAAAAGTGGTGATCTGTTTTAAATTTGTAATCATTTGATTTTGATTTACGTCTATTAAAATTACGTACGAGGCTTACATAAAGAAGCTAGATTATTTATAAGCTCACCCTTGAAATGAAGAACCATTTGCAATTTTGTAAGATCAGGTTAAGAGTTTTCAATTTTTATTAAATATTTAAAGGTTTATTTGAGGTTACAATACTTAAGTTTTTATAGGTATGCGTTGCGTTGAATGGAAAATATTGCCTTCTCAGCTATCAAATGTGGGTCGATATCACCGAGGCGGTGAGAGAGTGGGTTCCGGTGGTGGGGAGCATAATGCATGAATGTACTTGCGGATGTTCTGCTTTGGTGCACTTTTTTCAAAACTTGCTGTACATCAATACGTTTTAGAGGTATATCAATAGAGGTTATTTTCTTCAGTTCTAAATGCAGGATAGAGCTATTAACTCAGTCGATAGGGCCATAATTTGGCAATGTTAGAAAATCCCATCCTTTACATTGACATGTTTGCAATTTCCCGCCTGTCCGGTTTGTTGAATATTGCTACCTGAAGGAACCAATTCGTTAGAACATGTGTAGGAATTTACATTACCATATTGCATGATCATGTACCTTTTTTATACACTCGTCGGCACATGCCTCCTTTCTATGATGTTTTTCCCCACCACCACTAATCCATCCACCCACCCACTCATCCAGAGCATGTCCATGCAGGGTCAAATCCTGTATTTACTATCTTCCGATATATTAGTCATAACAGGCCATCATTTTAAACGCTGGGACTTCCATTAATGACCTATTTCAGTGCAATGGTAAAATATAACTCTACCATTATACAAATCGTAATTATGGCAGTAATAAACAACAAATTATAATGCAGTTTATTCCAAAATGTCTTAGGTCGCATTCTATCACGATTAAACAAGGCTATGTTTCCACTATATTAAATCAAAGGTTTAGATGAGATGTCGCATCATGATTTTGTGTTAGCTGTTGTTTGCAGAAGTAAGTTAGATTTACAGAACTACTACATTCCTCTAAATTTGTCATTTCCTTGTTCAATACATGCATTACTATATTTAATATAATATTCTTATGATTCTACTTAAAACAGCATGACTTTTGTGTCTTCTCCCGAAATAGTGTATTTACGTACATGCATGTGAAACAAATATGTTCTGAATGTATTTTAAAGGTAACATATGTTCCATATTTGTGATTTCTCTGTATCATGTTATTATATTATTAAGTTTGTTTAATTTGTATTGTGTGCTTGACCGTTGTCTATGATTAAGGATCGAGGTTTTATGCGGAACTGGTTTTTGACATGTTTATGAGTTATAAGTAAGTTCTTTACTTATATCTGAGTTCAAGGTCTAGTATTATTTAAAAATTTAAAAATGTTCTGGAAGAGAAATTGTGACCCACATCCTGGGCATTTTATTGTACCTTAGTTTTTCATATAAGGTTGAGGTAAATAAAATACAATTACTCGTTTCAGTTTAAGTTCAGTTTGTGAAATCATTTACTGTTGAGTTCAGATATAATTTCAGAGGTATCACTTATTTACATTGTTCATTGGAATTACAAAGTGCTCATTGGTATTTTGAACTAAAACAAAAATTTGGGATTATTGTGAATTCATAAAATTTCATTATGGATTATATCATTGGGATAAAAATCAAGACTAATGGTACACCAGTTCGTTCCAGACTATTAATATATCAGCACATTCAAAACTTGGGATTCAGTCGGAATATTCTATACGTTTGGAATTGTGATAGAACATTTATGATTATTTGGGATTTAATTCACAATGATGTAAGTTCGTCTTAAATGATCATTTTGCACCTTAGAGAAATATATATATATATATATATATATATATATATATATATATATATATATATATATATATATATATATATATATATATGTGTGTGTGTGTGTGTGTGTGTGTGTGTGTGGTGTGTGTGTGTGTGTGTGTGTGTGTGTGTTTGCATACATACACAAGCCATACATGGGTGAAAATAATGCATTTTCAATTATAACAATTTTCATCTTTTAAAATAATATCTGACCCAAAAGTAAAAAAATATTCCAAAATCGATACGGGCGAAGGAAGCCTATTTCTTGTATCTATTGGATTTCTTAACAAGAGTATCGTCAGTGTTTAAATAATTTTTCACAGCTCATTGCCTACAATCGTGTTAAATTACACAAGATTTAACATTATCTGGAACTGATTTTAAAATAAATCTTAAAAATCCTCAAAAAAAAAAACAAAATCCTCGTTCTTTGGTAATAAATTTTGGTGAATCATTTAAAAAGCTGTATGAATGGAGACTGAATTAAAGGTTTAATGATGGTAATTGTTCCATTCAGTTTTCTGCTTATGTTACTATTACGAATTGATTATATCATCCGCATTGCCTCCGGTGAATTGAAATCCCCAAATCCTCAAATTATTATATACTACAGTTGAAGAAATTAGGATATAGATGTTCAAGGATTCCAGTCTAAATTAAACTCGTGATACAATCTCACATTTCCATTTTATAATACCCCAACCCGAATTGCCCTAGCCTTTTTAACATGTAATTTAACTTTCTGTTATTCCCAGTTACGTTTTGTAAGATTAATGCAGCTCTAAGTCGCACTTCAGTAACATCTGACAATAATTTAGTCTTTCGGTCAATTTGATCAAATTCTGTTTTTCTATATTTAGAGTCACCAGGCACATTTCAAAGCACATCACTGATATTTATACAAATTAAAAGCCAGTCGTGTCAGAAAGCTCTTTGTCAATTGGTTCACATTAAGCTGAACTGTTTTAGAGAAGTGCAAGTTTAAAAGCCAACCATTTCATCATGTTTCTTTTTGTTAAATTTGGTAAATATTTGTTGAGCATTTGTAGTAAAGAGATCCTTTAAAGATTTTGATGTTTTAGTAATAGCGGCCTTTTTTTAATGGAAAATCGGGATATTTTGTGTATAATTGGAAACGCTTTATGTCAGGACTTTTTGGGGTTTTATTTCTTCAAGTTGTGTCCGACAGTGATTGTTTTAACATATTTCGATTCAACATTTTTCTATTGTTATTAACGGCGACCACATTTGACTTAGGATATGCACCATTTCTATAAAGCTGACAACAAATCCTGTCTTTATTTTGTATACGTGAGTTATTTTCTTCCTTGACGAAGAGCTTGTTTAGCCCGAAACATTGGGAAACTGTCTTGAATGTGTCTATGTGTGTGTGGCATGGCATATCCAATGGCTAACGAGCAACAAAGTAGAAGAGTTCGTATAGGTATCACTGGTTAGTGTGTGCTTCGGTGAACAATCTTCCACTGAGGAATTATATGAGGAAAGTTGATGAATTTTATATCTAGACTATTCATACAGGGAACAAGACTATGACGACCCAACTGCCTATTTTTTATTATTAATGAATTCCATGTACTGTTATTCCAGCAAGATTTATTTCCATTGAAAACATATTTTCTGTAAACATTCTAGTTTTATTTATATCATAGTAAACTTTGACCATTGTATTATGTCTTCCGAATGATGATTTCCATATTCTCCGTGAATACAAATTTCATAACTACTATCGCTCTGTTACAATATTGTTCTAGGCTTTCCCGTACCTATGTATAGCTCTGCAAATGAAAATGTATATTGCATTCATCCAATCAGTGTCAAAGATACATTAATAGTTAACTGACATGATGGGTCTTTCCATTCTTCCGCATACAGACTCTTAAAGCTCAAGGCCATCAAGAAGACATACAGAGATTGAAGTTACGTGACCTTTGACATGAACTATATATGCAGATTTGTCATGCGATATTTTACAATTATGTTTTCTTTCACATGACAGTACATTTTATTTGTAGTGTCGTTGGTTTATCTCACTTCAAGTAGGAGTACATTTTGTTTATAGTGTCGGTGGTTTATCTCACTTCAAGTAGGAGTATATTTTATTTATAGTGTCGGTGGTTTATCTAACTTCAAGTATGAATAAGGGAAGAATGAGTCCAACATGTTTCATCATAAATGCTTGAGGAACTGTCCTTTTTCAAGAAACACTGCGGTAGACGTGTTATAAACTCGAAATCTCACAACTACAAAAATTTTTCATTCACTTTCGTTTGTTTTCCAAGTGACAAATGTAATCCAAAATTATCATGTAATCATTTAGTCATTCTGAGAACTATTAAAAAGAAACTTTTCTTCGGAAACGAGATACTCAAAATCAAACAATATTACCCTGAGCAAACAGAACAATAATGGTGGCACGATTTAACAACGAGTAGCTGCAATTGTTCCTTCAAAGTCTTTCCCTCATCATTCCAGGAGACGGAGGGAGATTAGGAATATGTTTATCAGTATCCTTCAAATGATAAAATTGATGTTACTGCTCTTTTTATTACCAAAAATATAAAATATGCACACAGACTTCTCATTAACATTCAATGATCCATAAAACAGGAAAGGAAACTCAAATACCATCATTTATATATTATTATATAATCAATTAAAATAGAGACCACATAACAAATGTATCAGTATGCAATAAATAGAGACCACATAAACAAATATATCAATATGCAATGAATATATGCCAGGATTAACACCAAAATATAAAAACAAACTCTTGACTTTGGAAAGACTTGAAAACCTCCACACGAATCTATCATTAATATAGGAATCGAGACGCTACATTATAATCTAACAACAATCGAACAAGAGATAGAAGAATACATACAAGAAATATGGTTGTGAAAACAGACTGGAGTGGCACCTGATGTAAAGGGTATTTTGCAATTACACAGCATTGTATTACAAGTGTTCAAACGTTGTAGTTCAGAGCTGTGCGAACACGTGTTTAATGGATGCCAAATATATGCATGCGCTTCAATACTTTCATTGCGTAAGAAACTGATTGTTTACATATTTTCGAATTTGTACCTGTTTTCATTTTGTTTGCTCTCTTCTCCGGTGTGTTGGTCATAGTACGTTCTGTGACATTGCCGTGGCCTTGCTGTTCAAAATCTGCCATGAAATTGCTTTCAACTTTCTTCTCCGTTTCGCAAGAGTTCAAGAGATTTTCAAATTGCCTTTGTAGATGTATATTTTTCTCTCAAGTTCGTTTACACGATTTCTAAGCTCCTCCTGTGTTGTCAGTAACTTATTTTGGACACTTATCATCGCCTTCTGTTCCTCCTTTAAAATTTTCAACTCTAAATAAAGCATTCGCACTAATTCCCGATGTTCAGGTTCCGAGAGTCCATCTAGTTCGGTCAAAGTGATTCCCTGGTTACTCAAATTAATTTGTGCCGCGCATATTGGCCAGTACGAGATCACTACCCCGATTGCAATAATTACCAACATTACCATTCTAGACATCGGCAGCGAATATCAGACTATTCTTCAAATTAGGTTTACATCTTTCATATAAACTTCTTATCGAAGTTTGATTTAGGTCAACCAACGGCTTTTGTTCCATTTCTCACGAATGAGATTACAAGTAAAGATCGGTTAATGAGAGGTCGGGGAGGGGGGAGATAATGGTTACAGGTTTATCTGTATTTCAAATATTTATCGAATATAATGTAATTAAAGAATAACATCCAAAAGCAGGATGGCCAATTAACGGTTGTTATAGTAGTGTATCACTAATTTAAAAGTGATAGTAATAGAAGAGCCAAAGAGCCCTCATTCAAATTATATTCATATTCCATAGAAAGGTTAATGCACATTAAGATTTGGTGAGATAGCTAGATAAAAAGATGGATGGATTGATGGACCGATGTACATATGGTTCGGTGGGGATGTTTGTCTTGTGCATGTATGCATGGACGTACGGACGGATAGACAGTGGCAGATAGAGAAATACATCACATTACGAGATGATAAATATGCAAAATTCGTTGTTGGTTAAAACCGTGGATGAAAAAATATATTCAGATATACATTAATATGTAACTGATGGCAGGTCGGATATTCTATTATGGATATTCTATTACGAATAGTATATTATGGATAGTATATTATGGATATTCTATTATGGATATTATAGTATGGATATTATAGTATGGATATTGAAAAGTAAATAGGACCAAGCAATGACTCTGTCGACCCAACACGCGTTATCTTCACAGACAGTCCATGGTCACTTGATAAGCAAGTCTGTGTAAATGCCATCTTGTAAGAAAACAAGGTCACACTTTGTCGTAGTCTTAGAGCACATTTGGTAATTGCATCTTTCATGACACTAGTGTTGAGTATATGCATCCGCAGTAAGTCGGATTTCAGCGAACTATTCGAATAGCAAAATTACGAAATAATGGAAACTCTTCACTTTGACGTCCATAACAAGTTGAATATTTAAAATGTCATACCTTATTAGAAGACTATAGCCTGCCCTATTCAGATCTCTTTAAGTATTAGGATAATGTGATGATGCTTTGCATAGTCTAATGCCAAATTTATAATTGATTATAATTGCAAAAGCAATACAAGAATCCCAAATAATATGGGGCAAAACAAAATCTACAGTAACATTCGCCATTTCATAAAACAGTTACTGTCAAGTTAGTGAAATCACAAAATCTAGATGTCATCGTTTAGTGCCGTATATTTAACAAGGATTGTTTATTCAAACTAACACGCATGATATAGAATAGCATTGCATGAAATATATGACGTTATTTGTATGTGTTGATTTTAATGAAACGTTCAACAAGTTATTGGCTATATCACGTATGGGAAATAGAGGCAATTGCCTTTCCTAAGGACAGATATGCAGCTGACCGGGGCTGGACTGGGCGTGTATCCTGTGCATTAGGAGTCCGACGCTCTACCGTTGACATTCGCATTTACTAATTAAACTATTAGTTTTTGTCTCTAAGATGAATGCAGCTTTAGTAAAATAGTGCTGCTAGTTGCGTATATTATTTTAGGTCGTGACTTTGAAGAAAAAATAATAAATGAGAGACCATACAAAAAATAAAACATTTCCCAAGTATAAGTTTCAAATGAAACCATAAAACCTGTGCAGACAGCAAGTTTAAATGGTAACTTAAAAATGCTGTCCAGGATAGTAATGTTGCGAGATCAGATTTTTTTCTCCATTACCTCTATGAGAAATGTAATTCTTCATTTACTACGAGCAATAAAAATATATTCCACATCCTTTCATCTCAGTTAGACTATACTTTAGTGCAATCGGAATGTTTCAACTATCTAATGTTCTATAGATGAGTTATTTTAAAGTATTGTTTGACTTCCGTAATTAATTCATCATAACCCAAAATGTTAACATGGATTTTGAGTTTGAAGGTACAAATGTCATGCAATAAAATCTTTTCGTTCACTGAGCACCTGACATGACTAAGCTTTCATCATAAAATTTCTTCAGAAATATTATTTCCCTCTTAATTCCCATGAAACAAGTTTATCTGTTCTGTGGAGAAATAAGTTGTTGGTGTAATTTGTTGGTGAAAACCCACGCAAAGTGTGGAGAATTTAATAACATCTGACCATTTAGTACTTTACAAATTCACACATTTTTTTAGAATGTCGTAGTTGTATATATATATATATATATATATATATATATATATATATATATATATATATATATATATATATTCAAACTTGAAAAAGACACGACTAGACGTTTTTAATATGCGTTGTAAAGGCTTTGGCAAATTGAACAATACATACTAAATCTTGGCTTCGCCAATGTTTTGATAACAGTGATTTTCGAAAAGGTTTAGATTTTCATCAGACGATTATAAAGTCAATTGTTATTATTTCTGATTTGGGGTTATAATCTATTCAGTATTTTCATAAAGGTTGGTGTAAACCTTGATACCAATTAGGATTCATTTCTCGAAAAATTAGAGACTTCTGTATCATACACGTAACTAAATCATGCAGACACTCTAAATATTAGTTTTCAAGACGGAAAACTTTGCAAAGAAAGATGATGATTAAATTTAAAACTGTTTTGGTTCCCTCGGGGCTTTAAATAAGTCTTGCACGCGCTTATAGCAAAGTTCCTATGATCCCCCCATCCTTCATGATATTAGTTTATTAGTATTGCAAATGTTTAACATGTATCTGATATTCATTACGTTCAAACACTTGAAGTAGAAAAATATGTTACAAATACTTCTCTAGCATTCATTGACAGAATATTGTGACTTTTATCATGGCAATGTTTACGCCCTTCATTTACGTTGCTTCACACCTCTATTTATGTTCTGTTCACGAAGCTGATTGAAAACGTTAAGACTTTAATAATATTTGGCAAATTTATGTATGTCTTGTAGTTGTTTTAAAAAGTAAGTTTTATGTTGTTTTTTTTTCCATTATAAAGTGTTTTTTTTTTTTTAAAGAAACTCATTCACAGTTACCAACTTTCTACCACTCTCGTTTTTTCCAGATCAAATTCCGGTGCTATTAATGAACTGACACTAAAGATAGTATATCAGATAAAGTAAAAACAGGACATTCTCTTCAAAGAAATTCACACACAGAGAGGGATTATTGCGGTAATCCTGATGATATATGCTGATATGATACAGCAAAATGAAGATGAAAACCACAATCATTGCCGGTACGGTTGTACCTCGTATGAACAAAGACCCACCAGCATATTTTTTTTGGTCGTGATGGCCGTTGGTGGATTTTCGATTCACTGGCTGCCGTGTTGGCTTCAAGCGTTTAGGTTCGGTCAGATTCTCACCTTTCGTATGCAGCTTTTGTCTTGTCTTTCTTTAATCGTTCTTCCTTGCATGATCACGCTCAACTACACACGCTTTATTGTTTTAATTGACGCAACATCAATTCAAAAAAAGACATACATTAACTTGAATGTTAGTTCCAAATTTTTCTCAAAATTTCAGTACAAATGTTGCTCGATGAACAAATGCTGTACTTTGGTTCGTCCGGAAAAATATTTTATTTGTATGACCAATACAATACAAACTATTTTAATTGAATGATTCAACCAGATACCATAGTGTAGTGGGTAACACCCCCACCTTTTGTGTGAAGTCATTGGCAATTCTAGTCCTATTGAGTTCTTTATATTTCGAGCGTAATGATTTTTCATTGCCATGATCTCGTCGTGCCTCCCATCGCTTTATATAACTTGAATTCTGTTTACCCATAAAATTAATTGTTTCTTAAGAAATTTTATGCCTATTTTTATATATATATTTGTATTGTAAGTGTTTCTACTCTGTACCATCTTTAGATTTAGTACACGCTGGGGCTAGGAGAAATTCCAGAGCTGACACATTACAACTGTTCCTTGTCAGCTCACTGGTATTTTGTATCAGACATGAAAAGGAGCAGGAGTGAACTTGAGATTTGAGCTAGAAACCAGCAGGGGATAATCTAGGTCAGTGGTCGATGGGTTCTGATGAAAGAGTTTTCTAATTATATTATACACTCTTTACATTACACTATGACTGACTGAATTAATCTGGCTAATTTAAAAGTACAAAATCAAATTGTAAAAGCAATGAATATACCTGCATACTGAGACAAGGAAAAATTGCTTATTGCCGAAGCACCTATATCAAAAGTATCAGTTCTGACATTTGTATATCGTAATATTATGAAGGAAAGTGAAAGTAGTATTCTCAATTTATAGGACTAATTATGGCTAATCAGATATGCAATGTTACTCTTAAAAAACAAATATCAATAATAAAATAATATCTCAAGTCAAAACTAGTAAAAATGCTTTTTGAACCTGTACACATTATTCTCCTATGCAATGCACATACATATTGAGCGGACATACTATTGTGAAATGGGACCCTAAAAGGAATATTAAAAATGCAGGCTAATCTTTCAAAGCTTAAATGTACAAACCTCCGCAATCAGATTTCCTTTTTTGAATGAAATATGTAGTAAGGTATTTTTCATAGAAGTACTTTTACACAAAACTATTTAAAACTGGATTTGACGGTTTCCTTCTTCTTTATCCAAACGACAAGTACTTAGATAAGGAAACTGACGGAATGTATAAAGACAATTTTATAACAATTAAAACGTGATGTGTTTTCCTTCTAACACACACACACACACACACACGAGCGCGCGCGCGGGCGAAGAATGTATAACTGAAAAGGGCTCCTCGACCTGATCTTTCTTCCCCTCCATTGTACTATTTGGTCAAACGTTTACGACATGAACTGAAGTTTAACAATTTTGTATTTAACAATGAAAACTTACTACAAACTAATGGAATGGATTTGCAATGGCCACCATAATGGTACCTTCGTATGCCAAAAGTTTCATAGGGAAATTATGAGCAAACGCTTCTCGGTGAGGGACTCTAGAGAACTCTAAGCTTGTGAAGATTCATCAACGGCATAGAATCAAGATGAATAGAAACCGAAGACAATTTCAAATAATTTTTATTCACCAATAACTTCCGTCTTCTGATTAAATTTATGTCGGATTCATCAAAATGGTCCAACATTTGTCTTTGGATACTCAATATGTCCTCCCGGGGTGGGGGTGGGACATAAAAACCGACCTGCATTCTAAACATTCTGACTCTACCCAGTATCTACTACCGGCCAACTGCTAGCCCAGCATGCAATAAAAAAAAATCTTCATGAAGGCGTTCGGACCAAAGTCATAATCTCTAATCTGGTTGCCTTTGAAAAGAGACTCGGAGAGCCTAAGGGTCACTTTATAAAGAGAGGACGTAGCAGTAGCTACATTGAGGATGTTGTTAACAAAATTTGATTCCTCGATATAGGAACCATCCTGAAATATACAACCAAAAAAACAAACATACGAATCTCCTCTGCGGTTTCTTTCAACCTAGATGTTCCAGACTTAAACAGATCATTTGTAAGCGTTGGCATCAGACTGAATCATCCGGAAATCAGAAGTGCGTGTTTCGAGACGTTCCTATGGTTAAATACCGTATATATCAAAATCTGAAATACCATCTGGTAACTGCTAAGGTAAGATAAGACTACAGATCACAGATTTATTCTCATACTGCTGCAAAGACCAATGTTTCCCAATTTGTAGATATATACCCGAAACCAAATTTTTCAGAAATTCCACAACAGGGAATTTAGTATCAATCTCAAGATAGGATGTCAAACCAAAAGTGTAATAGTTTTCTGAAATATACGATCTGTGTTGGCGAAAATGTTAGTTTCAGAAAACGAATGAATAGCCCATAAGAGCCACATTCATGACAAAATCAACGCAAAACTCGCCTAACATTCGGAAATTTCTTTCAAGACAATTAAGTCTACCGATTTAATATAACCTGAGGTGTACCGTTACACCATTATCTTGATATAACTCCTTTCGAACCCCCATATATATCTTTACCGTATTTAAAGCTATTGTAAACTGTGTATTCCAAATTTACCGCCCGTTTTGCACTACATATGGATTCAAGTTTCAATTAATTTCACTGTATGGTTATACTGAACTTTGAACCATACCATCGTCTCAATTATCTTCAAAGAGAAACTCAAGGTGAAGTTCTTGTTATAGGTTAACCTGCGTTGATTTGAGAGGCTAAACTGTCAATATAACAACGTGAAATGGGTCGCAGATTTCACATCGGATCAGTAAAAATACTTCGTTAATCTCTGTGTAGTGTCGCTAAAATGTACACACACATACACTCACTATAACGCTTATGTTCTAAAGAATATAGTTCCCATCATTTTTCAAAAGTGCCATTGTAAAGTCTCTGCTGAAGAAACCAACACTAGACCATAACGATTTAAAGAACTACCGCACAGTTTCTAATCTCCCATTCATATCAAAAATCTTAGAAAAGGTTGTTCTATCCCAGCTTGTATCTCATCTAAATTCAAATAGTCTTTTTAGCAATGCACAATCTGCATATCGCCCTTGCCACAGCACTGAAACTACTCTTCTAAAAGTAGTTAATGACATTCTCTTTGCGTTGGATAGCGGAAAGATTACAGTCCTCATCCTCCTTGATTTGTCTGCAGTATTTAACACAATAGACCATGATATATTACTTCACCGTCTCCAGCATGTATTTGGCATTCATGATACAGCCTTACTGTGGTTCAATTCCTATTTGGTCAACAGGACACAAATTGTATCTGCAAATGGAATACACTCCAGCCCAGTTGATCCATGTTGTGGTGTTCCACAGGGGTCTGTTCTTGGACCTGTTCTCTTTAATTTGTACACACATTCGCTCTCAAGTGTCATAGATCATCATCCAGTGTCTCACCAGTTGTATGCTGATGACACCCAAATATACAAATCTAGCCACCCAACTGAAGTTGATGCTACCATCCGAGGTGTAGAGAGGTGCATTTCTGATGTGAAATCAAGGATGACATGTAACAAGCTGCAGATGAATGATGATAAAGCTGAGGCCATTCTGATCACAACACAAAGACTTTCTCATTCACATCCTTTACCTCAAACAATAAATATCAGCAACACCAAGATTAAATTCACACAATCAGTACGAAACCTAGGTGTTACTCTGGACAGTACTCTCACATTGCACCAACATGTCATGAACATATGCAAGGCTGCATATCTTGAGCTGAGACATATCAGCTCAATTCGCAAATATCTTTCAGTTGATGCCACTAAAACACTTGTGTGTTCATTAGTACTTTCAAGACTGGACTATTGTAACTCAATTCTGTCTGGTTCATCTCAATATCTGCTCCAGAAACTTCAAAAAGTTCAAAACGCAGCTGCTCGGATCATACTTAGAGTACCATGATCAGAGCACACCTCCCCGCTGCTCTGTACCCTACACTGGCTATCCAATCGATCCAGAATCAAACACAAAATTTGTTCTCTGTGCTACGTTTCACTGTCGGACTCTAGTCCAACATACCTATCTGACCTCACCCATGTGTACACACCAGCAAGATACTTACGCTCCTCTTCTGACAATCGTATACTCATTATTCCAAGTATGAAAACAAAGTCATATGGACAGCGTTCTTTTGCATACCAGGGCCCAGCAACGTGGAATGAATTGCCCACTGAACTTAGACACAAAGACACAGTGATCACATTCAAGAGGGCTCTCAAAACTCACTTATTTCGACTGCAAGAACAAACTTAAAGACCTAATAATGTTTCCTACCTGAAATATTCTCAGCATGTTTTTTTAATGTTTTCTAATTTCATGGTGTTTGTTTCTGTAATCATATCATTATATGTTTTTATGTTATAGGTGTTGTCTAATGTTGTAAAGCGCTTAGAGCTTCTAAAGATTAGGCGCTATACAAAGTCATTATTATTATTATTACTATTATTATTTAATTTAACATAAGAATGCTTAAGTATAAGCCGCGTCCGACAATCAAAATGTGAGAGGAAAAATGTCCTAAAAATAGACTGGTACAACATTCCTTGGTACTGATCTGGACTTTAAATTTTTTTGACACGAGTTATATCAGGGTAAGAAATTTTCATTGGAATAGAATACACCCCTATATGTGAAGAAATAATGAATTAGGTCCGTTCATACGATAGTTATACGCTATTAACTGATCCATTGTATTAAAATGAACAAAGATCAAAATGGCTGACTGAAAAACCTGCACATATGTAAATATTTGATTGTGAATTTATAATTTGAGATAGACACGTCAATGTTTTGTTATTAGTTTTTAATAAGAATAATTACAATAAACTCCGGAAATTAGATGAAATAAAAACTTGTCTGTTAGACGATGTTAGAAAAGTAAATTTCAAAATATGATACATGTTCTTATTTAAATATTTGAATGTAAGGTGCGTCTGTGTATGTGTGAATGTAAATGAACGTATTATTTATTATGAATGTCCTTCTTTTGGTACAGTTATTCTTGTTGTTTCCAAAGATTTCCGTATTTTCAATGCATATTATTCTAACATGTTCATGTATTGTACATCTTCTAGTTATGTACCTAGTTGGTATCCTCACTGTCCTATTGGATTAACCGAAGTAAATAAAGCCTAGAATTGTAAATGGTGAGAATGGTTCCAGTTTATTATCATCACGTGTACATTCTTGTCGTAGACATATTTTGCCTTTGATGAGTAGCCGCTTCAGTGATGTGCCCTGCTCTTGGTGGAATGGACCTCCATCAAAGTTTCTTCATCAAATTGTTCAAAAGTCACACCTTTTACGCGAGTATGAAATTTAATTTTCTTGCTGAAATGAAACGTGTTGTTATTTCTATTAGAAAATCATAACAAAATTCAGCAATGATATATGGACGATTTCTTAACACTTAGTTGTATTATCTAAGTATCTATAACGTGTGTAAATTATCAGAAAAGTGTGGGTTTTTTCTACTCACATTTCGTACCGATTTGGAATAATTTCCACAAATTTGAGAGAAACTCTCACCAGGCTGATGTCCCACCCAGTTACATTATCCTGACACCTGGCCAACCAGTTTTAATGCTGAGCGCCAAGCGAGGCAGCTGTTAGTACCTTTTTTGTAAGTCTTTGGTTTGACTCGGCCGGTCAAACCAAAGACTTACAAAAAAGATACTAACAGCCCGCGATCTCCCGCATCCGAGGCGGACGCTCTAACCACTAAGCCATACCGTAAGATCACCGAAACGAACAGCAATGTGAGCGAATACGTCAAGACTGAATTTATCTTGGCAAATAATACCTATTAAAAGGCGAAGTAGCGCCCAGTTACCCACGTTTCACGCTCCAGTGATCACGACAATAGTGTGCATAAATAAGTTTCTCTGAATCTGCATATACATACAATCATGAAACTTAATGGTACGTTCACATCGGACGGTTCTACTAGCTATCGGTCAGAATAGATCAACATGATCTACATTTTAGCGAAAGGGGTCATAGACACATATATATGTAAAGTCTTGAACTTTGATGTGTGTACCCATGATTAAAATCACCGCATCAGACGGTATATGCCGGTTGAACTGGTATAAATATACTTTTCATGCCCCATTTAATATTTTGGTACTTTGTATTTACATGTAGTACAGCGTCTTGGATATTTTTGTATGTGTGGTCATGATATGTGCAGTCACCCGTATCGCTGATAAGTACCCATGACAGGTAAATTGTGTTCAATTACCTTCTTTTCTGTCGAGTGGTCTAAAGCGCTCTTCGTTATGGATCACTGCCATCTCACCTCTGTCTGCGGCGGTTCGAGTCTAAGATTCAGCCAATGTGGGCATGTGAGAAAGCTTGCCAGTAGCTTCTCGTGGGTCGGTGGTTCTTTCCGGGGTTTTCCTCCACCATTAATACTGGCCGCCATGTATAGCCTATCGTGCTGAAAAATGGCGTTAAACCCCACAACAACAACAACCTTCTTTTCTTGATAAAGTGGTTATATTAATCTTTGGATATATACCAGCGAAGCAGACAAAGCGAAGCAGAGAATCAGGTACTACAAACACCTTAAAAGTTGTTTCCGTTTTAAAGGTGAAAAAAAGAAAATCTTTCATTTCGATTAATTTCATGAATGGTATAGAGTTACAACTCTGTTGCATTCAGATTGGTTGAATCCCCGCCTGGAACATTTCTAAATTACCAATGCTATTCTCCTGCATAAGAAGCCTTTATATACTGTATACAACAACTGACTGACCGATACAAAGGTCATATCATATCATAAAACAGGTTTGTCTCTATTTTACAAGACAGTTGGTACAGCATTTGATAAACGTTGTAACTGTGTATTTCAATCCCTTGAGGTCACTTTTTGTAGATTTTAATTATTTATATACGTAATCTTAGTAATTATTTGTGAAATGACAGTGTTTAAATATATTCACTGTATAACTGAAATTATATTGAAATATGACTGCATTCTGCAATTGCAATTTATGGCGGATACTGGACATCAAAAACCAGTGTGGTTTATTTGGTTTTCTGTTTTGTGACACGTCAATACTTGCAGTTTATTTACTGTTTAGTAAAAGAAAGTTGTTGTTGTTTGCTGTTGTGGGGTTTAACGCCATTTTTCAGCACACGATAGGCTATACATGGCGGCCAGTATTAATGGTGGAGGAAGAACCCGGGAAAACCCCGGAAAGAACCACCGACCCTCGAGAAGCTACTTGCAAGCTTTCTCACATACCCACATTGGCCGAATCCGAGACTCGAACCAACGCAGACAGAGGTGAGATGGCAGTGATCCGTAATGGATAGCGCTTTAGACCACTCGGCCACTCGGGGCCCCTGTAAAAGAAAGTAAAGTACCTTGTTCAGACACACGCCACTTTTGCTGACAGGCTGATCTGGTGGTAAAATTCGAAACCAAATTAGTAGTGCCCCGAATGATTCACACGAACTACTGTGCCTCCACGGCTTCTGGATCACCAAATATTCCATAAAATGTATGGTACTTTTCTAAGAATTGCATACAGTGTGCTCAATGCAAATTCACCTTTGGCGAAACGTTTGCCTGGAGGTTGTACTCCAGTCAAGGTTAACATGTGTTATCTTCTTTTTGCTCCGACCGCTCTGGTGGCCTAATGGTAAGAACGTCCGCCTCGGAAGCGGGAGGGCGTGGGTTCAAACCCCGGCCGAGTCATACCAAAGACTTAACAAAAATGGTACTAACAGCTGCCTCGCTAGGCGCTCAGCATTAAGAGGTTAGTGTTAGAACTGGTCGGCCTAGTGTCAGAATAATGTGACTAGGTGGGACATCATGCTACATGTCTGCGGCATGATGTCCCAGTGCTAGACATCACAATAAACTGCCACACTGCAGACATCGTAGCAATATGACTGAAAAATTGTTAAAGCTACGTTAAAAATCTAAATCACACACACACACACACACACACCTTTTGCTTCAGTTTGAACTTGTAAAAGGCAGAGATATTTTATGTTTCTCTTACGAGCAAGATAAGGAAAAGTTGGCAGTTAAGAATGAATGGATTACTATATCATTAAAAAGAGATAAAAGTTTTTCTTTGATCTAATATGCATCATCATCAGGTAAGGGTGATAATAATTCAGCCCCTAGTTTTGATATGTTAAGAATTACAAGAAAACGTTATAGTATAGGAGACATACATACATACATACATACATACATACATACATACAAACATACATACATACATACATACACCTCTTAATACTGAGACAGCTGCTAGTACCATTTTTGTAAGTCTTTGATATGACTCGGCAGGGGTTCGAACCCGCCCATTGATGCCAGTTTAAGCAAACTAGCATGTCCATCTTGGGAAAATAAAAACAAAAATATGACCAGCATTCGTGCGCAACCAACTTATTAACCTTGTCAGTGATAAATACAATGCTGCTGTTGTGTTTGTGGCTAATTCAAACAAATAACTCCAACTATTTATTAGACCTATTTTTATTTTGTCACTAAACGAATCATGATTATCTCCTTCTCAGAGGCGTAGCGGGGGGGGCGGGGGCAGGGGGGTACATATGTCCCCGGGCGCCAAGGTACAGGGGCGCCAAAATGAGGCTTACAACATTACATTATAATAAGTAAACAAGGGTAATATTCAAAAATGTGATTAAACGGGGAGGGGGCTGGGGCGCCAATTTTATAGTTCGTCCCCGGGCGCAAAATATCATAGCTACGCCTCTGCTCCTTCTGCAGCGTTATCAACATTCTTTCCTCCATCAAGAAAAATAATCTGTTTACCAAATTTGATATAATCATACAAACTGCAATGGCAACGGGGGCAATCGTAGTACATCTTTCTTACATAGTTGTGTTTTTTATATATATCCCCACTATTATCTAATATTAATTGTTTCACTAACATTTTAATTCTCTTCAATTTTTGTATGAAAACTCTTTTCAAACGTGTTAGATGTTCAGTTAATTGCGTTTTTCTATTGTCAAAACCTTCAACAGTTCCTGAAAATTAATATTTCGTTTGGATCTCCTTTGTGATGTCCTTTTTGATATCCCAGTATTTTGCTCATATTTTCATCTTAATATTGTATAGATGAAAATTTAGAATTTTAGCGTTGGCATAATCCATTAATGATATTCCAAGTTGAATAATCGCTTTACCTCAGGTGTTCGTTTTCCGCTTTGAATCCTTTTGTTGCAAATAATCTTTCAGATTTTCTACGTCCCTTGCCTGTTGATCCAGCATCTCATTACTCTACATTGTTTGCATCTCAAGATCAACAGGAACTTGTATTGGTTGTCAGATTTAATTGTTTGTTGTAGTGGACACTTAGGTTGTGTTTGTTGCAAAGTGGGAAATGCGTCACACATATATGCAGGGCCAACAAATTCTGTTATACCAATAACTGTGGATAAACGCATGGCCACTATTTTACCATTTTTTTATATATAAAAAACCCCTTAGGTTTTGTTTGTTATCAACAGATCCATCGTTTCGATTTATTTTAACCAAATAATTCATAGTTTATTTGCACGTCATATATTAACTATGTTATGATAGGGTTTGTATCGTCTCTTGCTATGAGAAGGAATTACTCACAAGTTAATAAATGACTTTGCCCATGGTTAGAGAGAGAGAGAGAGAGAGAGAGAGAGAGAGAAGAAGAAGGAGTTCAGGCTCTCTGACAAGGGTGTTACCAGTAACCATGTAGATACGGCTACATCTTGAGGAATAAGGTACGGAATCACTGTAAGGAAAAGACAGCGCTGTTCTGACTCGAGAAACGAACTTTTTTATTGATATATATAATGCTACATTCTAAAGATACATTTATAAAGCCTTTTTAATAAAAATACACTAAATACATAAACAATTACACTTTCCCATCAAGCTTACCAACTTCATTTGTATAATTTCTGCCTTTTAGAACGTAATACAGATAGGTAAATCTCGATTACTTTATGATATCCAATGAGTATAAAATTCAATAGTTGTGATTAATGCAACAATCATTTTGAAGAAATGTATTTTACTAAATTTAAAATAGAATACTAATTTGGAATAGGTTACTGAACATTACTCATTATTACAAAAAGAATCTTTTATTTCCAAATTAAATCTAAACATGAAGTTGGCAGCGGATTCATCTTTTACAATAATACATACTACAAATGCAATTAAACATTCCATTATATTATAATATAAAATATAAAGAACTCTCAAAAATGTTGGAAAATCCATCTTTGTAATAAACAGGTGAACCACATTTCTAAAATAATGTATTACTGGCTGTTTGTCTACTTTTAAGAGAGATATAACTTTATTTTCTAACATTGACTTTTTATACATTGACTATTCTTTTTCGAAGTTACTCAAGCCCGCCGCGCAGAAAGAAAGAAAAATATGATATCAGGCTGGATAAGTAAATGCTCCTCAGGAATTCCTTTTAGTGCTTCATCAGTTAGCTCGATCTGCTTTCCGTCAAGCGGACTCATCATAAGAGGATTCTGGATTCTATAGTCGCATAGGTCAGCCCGGGTCGGTTGCCACGGTGTACGGTGTCTCCTTGGCTCCCGTGTCCTCGGCAAGTTTGTGTCAAGAATGTCATTAAAACATAAGTGGAAAAAAAGACAAGAAAAGGGAAAGAAAAAACTGAACAGGTACAGTTTTCTTCACACGATTACGAGTGCCATGGTAGCTCAATTGATACAGCATCCATCTTTGATCCAAGGGTCGCGGGTGCGATACCCACCTAGACCAGCCCGGGTCTGTAGCCTTGATACGTCCTTGGCGAAAGGCACGTAACCCAAATTTTCTTTGCATTATATTGCCAATCATTTTTATAAAAGTGCAAATAAAACAAAATAAAAAAACGAAACAAACAAACAAACACATATTTGCATCGTCGTTCAAGAGGTATAATCTTCGTTCAAAGAGAGTTAGCTTAACCCATCGCGAGCACAGTGGTTCGTTACAAAGAAAATTTGGTGTATCCGTCCATGAATCAAGGGATGGGGGTTCTAATCTGTAACAGTGTTCTATTGTGATGGTGAGTTGGAGCCGAATTTACTGTGGAACAAATCTATGGAGGGGGATTACCGCCATAATTCTATGCATGTATTTTCTATTTTTCCTTGATGCATTATTGTAAATGACTGCTTGCAAATGCTACTTTCATAATTCTATCCATGTAGATTGTATTCTTCATTGATGCAAACTGTACGTGGCAGTTTTCTAATGCAACTTTCCTTCTGCATTATTGTAAATGGCTGCTTGCAAGAGCTACATTCATAATTCCATCCATGTAGATTGTATTCTTCATTGATGCAAACTGTAAAGGGCTGGTTGCAAGTGCTTAGATCTACTTTCCTTCTGTGTCATTGTATCTCGCTTTCTGCCAAACGCTGAATTCATTCCGTAGTTTGTCTTATGGCAAATGCTATATCAGTTATTACAAGTTTTTAATATTCTATTTATAAACTTGCTATATCGCAAATTACATCGTTCCAGCTGTTGATTTTGTTTTGCATTTTACAAATTTTGCCTTGCAACGCCGTAACTTCAAAATGTTCTCCTAGTCCATGCTTTATAACAAATTGCAGCTTGTAGAATCATGATTATAATGTTGCATCAAGCATGTTGCAAGTTAGCATCAGGGAAGTTGGCATGAAATAATGCCTCATTATGACAACAGATGGCACTGTGAAATGTCAATTTCTTACAAAACGACTAATCCCTGACTCTAGCGACATGAGATTATACCACTTTACGGTATTGTTGGGCGTCTATTTTAAAATATCATTCAAGTTACCTTGCTGCGGGTAATGGCATATTACAGTCAGCTGGTTTCCCAGATTATTAACAATCGGAAAGGAGGTGGCCTGTAAGAAGCATAGAACAAATTAAACTTATCAAATTGTATACAATTAGATATCTCTTACACAATGTTATATATTCGCTGACCCTTCACACCCTCTTTTGATTTGGACATTTTGTAAAAGTTATGTGTAATTTACCGCAACCGGTATCATAGGGTATAGCCGAATACAAACAAAATTTAAACGATATTACATCTTGTCATACCTGCATAAACACCAAGTTGCTGAGACATCTTTCCGATCGTTCTCAAAATAATGTGTGTGTGTGTGTGCGCATGATTTCGATTTTTAACGTGGCTTTACTTTTTTTTAATCATATCGCTACGATGTCTGCAGTGTGGCAGTTTAAAGTGATGTTTAGCACTGGGGCATTATGCCGCAGACATGTAGCATGATGTCCCACCCAGTCACATTATCCTGACACCAGGCCGACCAGTCCTAACACTAACATCTTAATGCTGAGCGCCAAGCAGTTCTCAAAATAAATATGTTTATATTTATATGGCCTAAATTGTTGTAGACGTTTATTTTTTATTTTGGACATATGTGTTTTAGTTCTCTGATATTATTCTGATTTGTTTTTAATTGAAAAGAAAATATTAAATCTATTTAGCCGAATAATATATATATATATATATATATATCATATCATGGCTTTTAAAGTATTGGCATAAAACAATTTGATATACCAATACTATTGGTATATCAAATTGTGATCCACCCATGTTGCAATAATACGCATATATATACATTCTTGGAACTGTGCGCTGTCCATTCTATTCCTATAGATCAATGTTGAATTCCCACTTGTTAATCACTAATGAGGTATGAAAATAACGATAAAAAGTAATAATAATCCCCATTTTCTAAATGAATTTAACATGATACACAATTTAATCTCAATCCTTTTTGTTTCCCCCTCCCCTCATGCATAAGGGACATAATATGCAGATATTTGGAGTGAGAGAGAAAAAGAATTTGGGCTGGATGAAAACCTTGAAACTAAACTTGCACCAAGTAACTTACAAGAATATGGTTCAGCATGTGTTTACATCCCTTGCGATCTATCTACAGTGTTTATATAATCAGTGACACAAAGTTGCAAAAGCCTCATGATATAAGAAAATAAATTCTAAAAATATGGATCTATTTTCTATATCTAAACATAAAGAACATTTCCAAACAATTATGAGATGCTTTTTTCCTCAGATTTCAAACTGAAAACTACATTTTGTATCATTTAAAATCATATGCATCCATATATCTGCCTTGGAACAATGAATCAAGTAAATTCCATAATTTAAATGACTTAATCACTCAGAAGACAGAGAGTCATAAGCAAGTTAGTTTCTTCACAGAATAATAAAAACCACAAGCCAATTTCTAACTACAGTTGCAAGATGTCTTAGAAGAAAGTAACAACTACTTTATAAGCATGTAATACATTTAATCTAAGTTATAGGCCCCAAGACTATTCATCAGATAAGACAAGGCTGGGTTTCAGAAACTGAAGCCACACAAGTACCAGTTCATTACTTTGTGAAAAATGGGGTCATTATGAGAAAATGGAGATGTATCTGCTGGTGATGAGTGGTTAGTGAGCAATCAAAATGTTGTTCCAAAGTCGTATAGACAGGAAATTCATAGTCAAGCCCATGAAACTCCTAAGCTGTCATTTAGTTGTCAATAAGACTTGTCACAAGAACCTGAACCATTTTTATTGGCTGAAAATTGAAAGGGATGTTTATAAATGCCGTAGATCTTGTCACACTTGTCAAATGGTAGGAAGCCCCAATCAGAAGATACCTAAGGCACATCTGCAACCTATTCCTGCATTTGACGAACCATTTAGCAGAAAAATGGTAAACTGTCGGTTTCTTACCTGATATCAAGTCAGGCAGCCAATACCTCCTGTTCACCATAATGGGTGCATCCACAAGATTTCCATAGGCTATTCCTTTAAAGAATGTTACAGCAAAAACTGTTCTAAAAGTTTTGGTAATTTTTTTAACATTTGTTTGCTTCCCCAAATCTGTCCGGTCTGATCAAGGGTCAGATTCATGTTTGGATATTTCCGACAACTTATGCATGAATTAGACATCAAACAGTTTAATTTTTCTGCCTAATCTGGGAAAGCTTTCTTCAAATTTAGTCCTGAAATATGCAGGGTCACTGTCCTTACAAAAATTTATCTTTTTATCTCTCAGACCAGCATCATAAAGGCGCTTTCATTCATCTCTGCTGGGAACAGTGTCCTGAAGAAAAGATGGAAAATAATCTGTTAGTGTGTGTGAAAGCACAAAAAATACCAGACCCTCACTATCACCCAAAATGAAGTCCAATGTGGCATCAGCAGCAAAGATGAGAACAGTAAAGATCAGCAATATCCTTGACGTTTAGTACCCACCACCCCCAATTAGTCACAAAATTACTACATGTCAGTAGTGAGTAAATCTGTCCTATCTATCATTCCATTACAGATGATACTTATCTAATGATGTGAGTGTGGCACTGAAACCACCTTCTGACAATGTCATGACAATATTACGAGTTTCACCATATTAATCTTCTACCACAGAAATAATACAGGCATGGCAATATGCACACTTCTGTGTTTACAATCACAATACATCTTGGTGTGTCCAAAAATATTCTCTATATTTCCGCTTAATATTGCTTCTTTTATCTGATACTGAACACAGTTTAAATTAGGTGTGGTGAAGTAGGTCAGAGTGTTTAGAATCCAGGGTCTCTTTTGTTTTAACGTGGATATTCCATTGGTGTTCTTTTAGTCTCAACTGTACACTACTAGGACTAGACATACTGCACTGGATGAGAGCAGACCTGCCAACTCTTATGATTTTTCTGTAAGTCTTACGAAAATTACCCTTAAAATACAGACTTACGACATACTAGCAAAATCTATGGAAAAATGATCGTTGTTGATATATCCGGATAATTGGTTTATCCGTGTTTTATTGGTATCCAGGTTTCATCTTAGAATTAGTGAAATTAGTCAGGAAACCAGACTAACTTTACAGCAGCACCCTAGATGCTTTAAACTGCACCAATTTGTTCATGTGAAGCATCTGGATGATCAAACTGTTGAATATAGAAATTTTAAAAATGGCATCCAGATAGTGATGCATGTTGAAGACGAAAGGAAAAATAAGCTTCTAGAAAAGTGTTAATAATCAACACAGAAGAATAAAAAGGAGTGTTCATATTCTTGTGTATAAAAGCTGAAAAGGACACAATTATGTCTATTGGACATCTCATGCCAACATGAGTATGTCTTGTGGAGGGAGATATGATTGCCGTCGAATGTGAAATGGAAAAGAATTTCCAAGAATTATGTAAAGTTGAGAGATAGCAACAAGCCACTGAGCTGCATCAGGTTTGGAAATAAGAGTTTGTGCAACTGTACTGGTGGTAAATAAAGTATACGCATACTTTACAAACTTTTCAGTTGAACATAATGTTTATCATCGATGCGTCAAACTTTTAATTATGTTTTCCAGCTTTACAATAGCAGTTATTGATATTTTGTTACACCTTACTGAAAACTAGTCAATCTTATGGAAAAAAATCAACTGCCTTACTGAGATGGACTCATCAGGGTTGCCAGGTCTGTGAGAGACAAACTTAACGAGTCAGAGATAGAACATAGATCATAACAATAAGATATTCTCAGGCTATATTCTTCCTGGTATCTCCATCACCCAAAACTGGATGTATCAACAATGGTTCCTTGGTTAGCATGCAGAACTCATGACCGAAAGGGTTTAGGTTAGAATCCTACCAATGGACCAGCCTAAGTCAGCTACTGTGGTGTGTCCTTGGGTAAGGCACTTTACTCCAATTGCCTTTTCACTAAATAACCAAACTGTGTTGCTGTGCTGATAAACACCAAATTAAACTAAACTGGATGGGACTGCTCCAGTGACCTAACTGGTTAGAACGTCTGCTTCTGATGCTGTAGGTCGCAGGTCTGAACCCTTGATGAGTCATATCAAAAACCTAAAAAAATGTTACTAACAGCTGCCTCACTAGGTTCTCAGCATTAAGAGGATATTGTTAGGACTGGTCATCCTGGGGTAAGGATAATGTGACTGGGTGGGACATGATGCTACATGTCTGCAGCATGATACCCCAGTGCTAGACATCACTATAAACTGCCACACTGCAGACATCATAGTGATATAACTGAAAATATTTCAAAGCTATGTTAACAATCCAAATCACACATATACACATGCACACACACACTGGATATGTACCTAGTTAAGTGTCATACAGAACTACTATGAATTTTTGCCAAAAATATTAAGGGACATACAGAATTTGTGTTTCCATATAAACAAAGGGAGTTTGTTCAGAATTGAAAAAAATCTATGATTTAAAAGATAGCTGGGTTTTTCTTTATACCTCAGATGTGCTTGCTAACTAGCAAAATCTGTGGGTCCAATGTGATATGGGGTTCATGACCCTGCCTCTACTGTTTCCCCGTCTTGGACTGGAGAACCCTCCAGCAGTTCTGGGATGGCTGTATGGAGCAAATATATTGCGTACATTTTCGTTAATCTCTGAAATAGGTCTTGGTGTTGAGCCACCTGTGGTACTTGCTGCACATGGGGACTATGATAGCTGAAGACAGGGCATTGACAGCCTTCCGCTGCAAGCTGCTGATTGTTCATCATCTAAACCTAAAACAACAATAAACTGGCTATATTATTAGTAAAAAAGGAAAACAAAATAATGGCCACAAAATAACTATTTGCTTTTAGGTGAAAACTTGAATGCAAGGAACCCTATAAAAAATCATCAACTACAATTTATGGTACTAATACATAAAACTACATAATGTTTGATTTACTTGTAAACATTAATTGTATCACAACTTTAGCATATGGATTACTTGCAAATGAAATAGGGGTAATGAATTGATTGATTTATTGATCTGTGATTATATTACTCTGATGTATGAAATATTAGATAGTACCTTAAAATGAGGGCTGAAAAGTTAATTAAGTCTGCTTAGTTTAGTTAATCTTGTTCATTACATTTTACAAACTAAAGGTGAAACAAGGTGCAAAATACTGAAGGTGCAATGATCAAAAAGGCTGAATATACATACAAAGGTACTAAAGCATGACAAGCAGGCTACAGTGACCTTAGTTTGGTGTGGCCAAGTCACTTTTAATATGTGATGTATCCAAAGAATAAACTGCATAAAATGCACTCCAGGATATTAAGTTAACACAAGTTGATAAATGAATTAATCAATACTATATGAGCAAAATGATTAATGTCTTGCTCTGTTACTGGAGTTTCCTTAACATTACTGTATTATCATCTTAATTACTGTACATTATTATGACAAAGTACTAGATTCAACTTTCAGGATGAAATGCAAGAAAGATTTTAATTTTTAAGATCAGACACTATGAAAAAACACCTGACACAAAATCAGACCAGCTGATGGTTCTATGATTTATTTAAAATAAAATTGGTGAATACCACATGAGTTGGTAAACTTAACTGGCCAAATTTCATCTCAGGTTCAGATATATATCTGGTATTTCTGTGATGGTCAAACATAAGAAATTACAAATTATCATCCTTTTCATAGTTTCTGCCAATAGTAAGTGTAAAAAGATTACTTTATCACCTGCAAAAAATTAGATTCTTCAAAATAACAGCACTTCTGTAAAGCGAATATAATGAATATGAATCAGGTAATAAAATGTTTTGGGGAATAATTCTTCAAGCAGTCACTAATGAATATAACCAGTTTGTTCTTGAGGCAAAATTTACAAATTTATTTGGTACATAGGAGGTTCTGTATGGAGATATTACCGAAGTAAAAGGATTACAAACACACTTCTATCTTTTCAAAACAGAAGACTGCACATGATAAACATGCATAAAACATTCAAATGAACAACATAACAAAAACAACAAACAAATAATTAACATCCTTCCTATGATATCACTGGTTTCCAAGTTTTCAGTATTTTACTGCCAAGCACCACCTATCCCATGTTTATCACCATTCACTGGATGACCGTAAGTTACTTGTTCTGCATCATCAGCTGGATCTATGAACATCAGTGTTTCCAATAATGGTCATATCCCATGTTCTCAAATAATATCTATATCTTTTTAAAATCTATATAACTGTAAACAATCTGTTAGCCAGTTGTCCTCTTAAATATCCTGTGATGTCATGCAAGAGTCAGATGACATGATTATCATAAATTAGAAACAGTAGATTGAATCTAAATACGAGTCAAAATGTAAAATATGTTAATGTTGTTGTTTTTTGTAAGTTCTGATATCTACATGAAGAAATCAAAAGAAGAATGCTCTGGTCACAAAATCTTATCAGAGCAAAATACAACAGTAACAGTGTATGAGATGACACCATCTATGAAAGAAACCAGGCTACAAAAAATTCAAAGAGCAAATTTCTGACATCAACATTAGAGTCTAGTCTTCAATTCATTTTGGACATAATTATAAGGTAAAAAAAACAAATGTGTACTTCCAGCTGCCTGACTGTCCCATTTTTTGTTGCTGACCAATGCACTATTTCCCCCCAGAGTAAAAACAAAAGTCCCAAAATATATCTGATGATTTAATTGAGCTGGTTTTGCCCAGTACTTGTAGTACTTAGTATATATATATATATATATATATATATATATATATATATATATATATATATATATATATATATATAATGTTTTCAAAATATAAAAAATACCTACCTACCCTAAATTTAAACCAGTACAATAGGTAACACACTTCTTATTTTTTTTATAAATGCTAAACTTAAATATTGTTTAGGTCAATATTTACAGGCATTATCAATATCTAAAAAAATAATTCAAGAGATGTTCACGTAAACACTATACTCAATATTCTCAATATATCACTGCTGGGTTTTCTTAACATACTTCCTCAGCTTTCATGTGAATTTGTAGCAATATATATATTATGATCCCTACATTAGGATACATATATGCCATTACAGATATTTTCTCGTATTAATGAGGTATCAGAGTAACTTGTCTTTCACAACCTGGAATCTACATGGTGTCTGTCTAACAATCTTTTCCCACAATCATCTTTCTGAAACTGGAAATGAAATGCATTTAAATAATAATCAAAGAACAGTAAATAAACATATATAATACCTTTAAGCATCTTTAATTACTTGTTTGCTGACTGCTAATTTTAAGACCTGCAATACTGTAGTACTCTGGGCTAAACACTTCATTAAAGTTCATAAACATTTGGCCTCTTGTTTCCAAGTCTGACTAAAGACCCCAAGACAAAGACTAACCCAAAACACCACTAAACTATCCGAAAACACTCTCACCTACCCAAGGTACATGTATACAATTATAGTGAATCGAACCAAAAAAAATGATAGTGATCAGTAAAATTCTGCATTATATAATTAACGAGTAAGATCAGGAGTTTTTTCCCCATGTTTTTAATCACCAAATGAAAGAACCCATGACTACCCTAAAACAGTAAAAGACTATCCCAAAACACCCTCAACTACCCAGGATACATATAGGCAATTAAATAAAATCAAACCAAAAAGAAAAGGAGTGATCAGCATAACTATCAAGTAGGATCAGTCAAGTTTTCCCCATGTTGATAATTATTGCAGGAGAGACCTCAAGACATCGCAAAACTATCCCAAAACACTATAAGACTGTCCCAAAACACTCATCTTCCTAGGATACATATAATTACAATAACTTAATGAAATATGCAAGTTTTGGTGCATTCTCTGTCTCTTTCTGATCATAGTTAATTCTAACTAAACCACTTTTAAAAGACAAAGAGCAACACAATAAGTCAGAATCATGTGTCACTACATTAATATTTCAAGAATTCTTTTAGAGTTTTTGTTTTTATAATCTTTAATGTGACAAAGTACAGTATGCTTAATAATTAGAACCTAAGGGTTCTGTATTTAGTTTTAAAATTCTTTACAGACAAAATTCAAAATTCATAACATCACATTAAATTTTCAGTTGTTATTAAGGCAAAAGGAACAGCATGCTAATCAAGACAGTGACAGCATCTATTGGACAAAAGGACAAAAATGCACCGATTGCTTTTTGCAGGACTTTAAATGGCAAATGGTACATGTATATAACAGTAATTCTAAATGACATCAAAAATGAAAGGAAATAATGAAAAAAAGTAATATATATGTGTGTATCTAATAAAAAAGAAAGCAACCCCCCAAAAAAATTTCAATAAAAATGGGCCATGGAAAGTGTACCTCCTTGTGGTGTGGCCTGGATACATATTGATAAATGAAAATAAAATGAGTATTCAATTACTTTACAGTGCATTTGGTATTTATATATCCATACATAACAGAATGCTTTTATTCAGTGCTTAGAAGTACAATAACTCTTTCATTGCTGTGGGTGACTAGGTAATAGGCTTAAACATTTCTTGGATTTTTAATTTTCAATGTTGGGGTATTTAAGATAAAACGATTATCTGTTCAAATGAAAAAATTTCAACATTAAAACATAATTTGAAGTGTCTTGGGGTGTTTCCAAGAGTGTTTGGTGCGTCTTGGGGTGATTAGTCACTCCCCTCAATCCCCTGTCAGTTGACCTTACAAGCTGTTTATTTAGGCAGTGAGATGTACAGAGGCTCATTACAAAGAAAATTATTTATGTATCCATCAATGAATAGAGGGTTGGGGTGTGTGTGCTCCAATCTTTATTTTATGTGCTATCTATGTTATTCTGAAATATGTTATTTTCGCTGGAGCATATGTACAATAGCATCACAGGAAAAGATTGACTTCTGTGAGGTGTTTCAAAATAGGTGACGTACTACACGATCTTTACGACAAGGGGTTGTCTTACGAAAGCTTGTGAAGAAACAAAAGGAATATATCACTGTCATTTCTGATGCGTACTTTTCTAAAATAACTAATATTTCCAAAATAATGAGATATCAATATGAAAGAAATACATTATGAAAACATGAAAGCCAATGCTTAAGTGCGTCAAACCTGGAGAATCTGTGATATGACAATACAGTACTGCAGTGCAAGGTGGTCCAACTGCAGGCCCGCGGGAATCTTTTGTGTGGCCCGCGCTCATACAAAAATAAGTTCTATAATTACAGCATATATTAGCATGTATGGCCTGATAACTTTATATTTTTGGGTTCATATGGCCAGCGGAGTTGAAGATGGACCTGGTCTAAGACCACCTAGTCCTACAGGTAAGACATAGAACATGTTGATCTTGTTTTAGGTGCTTGACGCCCACAACATAAATATCAGCGTCAGGTCTTACACGTAGGACTAAAGACCACCCTGCTGTTGTGATGGCGTTTTTGTTTTCCTAAGGTGCTATAAATCACTTAGAGGTTCGAAAAAGCACATGGTTTTAAAGAACGATTAAAACTTCTTCGTTAATTTACACCTAAAAAAAGACGGGACTGAAAGAATGACGAGTTGTTTTCTTTCCACACGTAGACCTATTAAGTTCTTTATGGTATCACGGTACCAATTGTTTTTCCATATACCTCAATGCTAATGTTTTGTGAAATAAATATACTTTCTGTCCTACTTGGGCATGCATGTCACACACTGTCATATAGAACAATGCTAGATTGTCAATTTGACAATGACATAACCAGGTATTCCATTGCATTTAAGAGAGATAACTCTACTGGAACTAGACAGGGGTAAGAGTTATCTAGTCACAACAAGCACATTTTCAGCCATGTGTACCATATTTTAAAAAAATCATAAAAAATACAAAATATGATCTAGATAGAAATTAACACAAACTCACATGTTGCCAAGAGGCTCAACTTTCTTTTAAGCCAAACAGAAAGTACAACTCTTACATAATGCACCAATCACAGCTAGTGTTGTTCTTTAATTCTGAATACAATGTTCCATACACCTTAAGCTCCACCCACCTGGACTTGCGCAATTGGTACCGTTATACCTATAGCAAACCTTAATTTTTCCAATAATCTGCGAAATAGTTCAGGACTGTATAAGTAACAAATATACTTAGTCTCACTTGTGAAAAACAATTTGATGAGGTACTAACCTATGTCTTATATGAATGTGTATAGAAATGTCATTGAGCTGTTTGAACTATTGTTTTCTAACTTTTGCTTCACCATCAAAATCATCTCTTGAAATAAAATGAATTCTTTCAACTATGAGTTGTATCTTATTCAAATCAGCACTTATTGAACTTCACATAGGTGATATGGGATAAATCACATTATGTCATATTATGTAATAATTAGGTCAAAGGTCAATGTACCAAATAGTATGTACCTGTCCTACTTCAAAATGTACAATTCACCTAAAAGAAAGGAATTTATATTTGTTTGGTAGGTGCAGAACTTAACATCAGAGACAGGTGGACATGACCCAATCTTATTATAAAGTTTAAGCTTTGACCGCTTTACACTATCTGCAGATACAAGAGGTCACGAACCACCAGTCCTCACACAAAGGTCCACCTACCCATCCTCTTTGTAACACAAATAGTAAGCTTTCCTCCTTTGTAATGTGAATAAAATTGTTTCAATAAGCCAATCAGTCACAAAATATAGTAAATCACAGCTTCTAAGTGGTTATGTTGGATTGGGGGGTGAAATTAGGGGAATAAAATACAGAAAAATGCCAAATATAAACACTAAGTATAGCACATCAAATGGAGTTAAAAACAGGAGGAAAGTGTTTATCTAAAAGGGAGAGGTAGCTTATGATAAAGGAATTAAAGGAGGCAAAATCGGCAATGCAAAAAATGAGAAGTGAAAGTTTGATGACCTTACCTTGGACAAATATATGGGGCAGGGCCCAATAGGTCCAAGGACAGCCCAAAGGCAACTGTGCTATCACATCCCTTACAGGTACCCAAATTTCAAGTGAAGTTGTGTTCATTTCCATTTAATATAAAAGGGTGAATAATTTAAATAATATAGATACATATAAAGTATATTTCTTCTACATAAGAATTTAATAATAATTGGCATAAGATAGAGAGAAACTTGATCCAAGCAGAACATACTTTATCAGTTTTTAAACTTGTAAACTTTACTGTGAGAAATTATTAAATTGATTCTACTTACATTTGCATCAAGATTGAGGGCTAATATAATACTTCACAAATCTTCTCTTTATTTTCATAACCAGTCACTGAAAATGTGAGATTTTATTTCCTTGAAATGTTATGACTGGTGTAAGGGAGATAACTGAATGATATACATAAGGTGTGGTAACCTCTAATCATTATCCATGTAATATAGATGAGTTCATCAACAACCTGTATTAACTTCATTGCAATTAAATTATCTCAGAATACATTACTGATAAAGTGAGAACCTAACATTTAGACTCCTATATTTAGTGGAGACCTCAAGAGTCATGTAATTTTAATTTCTAAGATGACGCAGCTCTTTCATATCACATAGTTCATATTTTCTACAATGCCGGCATGTAGAGTGCAGCCTTCCATAACCATGCAGATATCATCTCATGCCAATTTGGATTCTTGCGATGGGATGCAAAGTTTCAAGAACAGTGTGGATTTTAATGGAATGAATACACACTGTGTGACTAAAATGGTTATCATTCTGTAATGTTGGACCAAACATGGAAATTCCACAAGAGCAGATTGACAGAAAGAAATAGGATTAATTGAAAGTCAATAGTAGATTATAATTGGGCTTAAACAAGTGCCAATGGGAAATGCTGACTTAAGGAAACTGTTCTTGTTTGTTGGTGTTCACTGCTACTTCAACAAAAGGGAATGCAAGAGAACTGAACTAACTACATGAACAATTTCAAAGCTGGAAAGTGCATAATAAAAAAAAGAACAATTAGAGCAGGACAATTCAAATCAAAGTGGGAAGGGATACCATATCCTTAATAAATTACCTAAAAATTACTCATGCCAGAACATCCCACATGGTACAAGTGATCTATCTACAAGTGTACTTAGAGTGTTCTCTATCCTTGTTTATGGCATGCCTTACAAGAACAAGATAGCTGTTTTTGTACACGTGATTTTTCATCTTTTGCAGGTAAAATAGCCAATATTTAGCCAAAATCAACTATATTATGTTCACATAACTTATTTTGTTGCATGCATTCCAATCTAGGAGGTAACAGCACATACATAAAGGCATCAGGTAACACAAGTCTATATCTATCATAGCTATAGTTATCAAAAGTCCCCATCCAAAGCCATCTTGTGCTATTTTCTGAAGATTTCATACATTTTATTCTTAAAGAACTTTCAATATTTGAGCAAAACTGTTCAGCACACATTTGTTTTCCTACATCAAACTAGTATAGTTCATAAATGTCGCCCACATGTATGCGTTTCTATGGATACACTGTGAGGCTATTCTTTCCTTTAGGTATCACGGTACCAATTGTTGTTCCATATACCTCAATGCTAATGTTTTGTGAAATAAATATACTTTCTGTCCTACTTGGGCATGCATGTCACACACTGTCATATAGAACAATGCTAGATTGTCAATTTGACAATGACATAACCAGGTACTCCATTGCATTTAAGAGAGATAACTCTACTGGAACTAGACAGGGGTAAGAGTTATCTAGTCACAACAAGCACATTTTCAGCCATGTGTACCATATTTTAAAAAAATCATAAAAAATACAAAATATGATCTAGATAGAAATTAACACAAACTCACATGTTGCCAAGACGCTCAACATTTTTTTAAGCCAAACAGAAAGTACAACTCTTACATAATGCACCAATCACAGCTAGCGTTGTTCTTTAATTTTGAATACAATGTTCCATACACCTTAAGCTCCACCCACCTGGACTTGCACAATTGGTACCGTTATACCTTATATGCTGCTAGCCACACAAAATTAGTGCCGTAAAGCATTTTAACTTCTCGTTAGGAGCATTCATTATTTCATTGAGGAAAAAGACTTGGAAATTTAGAGCGCCATCTGTTGTCATAATGCCATGCTGATACTGTAGTATCCCACTGACTTATAGACAATTCGGCCCAACTTTGTGATTTTTCTTCAAACAGCAAGTAGATACTATGTAAGAGATATATATATATATATATATATATATATATATATATATATATATGTGTGTGTGTGTGTGTGTGTGTGTGAAAGAGAGAGAGAGAGAACACAAACTAACATATATTGCGCTTTCTAATTAAAATACTTAAAGACATTTATTTTTTATGCTTAAAAATATATGCAACTGCACAACGACAGTCTCAATTAAAGTTGTCTGGTCAAATTTATCTATATTGATTTATCAAATAATAATACTTAACAGATAATATTCTACAGAATACGCTTACATTTTTCTAAGAGTAGCGATATCATACATGAGATATTATACTAATATATTTGATTTTAGGCTTCAGATTGTAACACGTTATATTTCTGGAGTGACAAAAAAGGCATACACATTGTAAATTTTCGTGCTTATATTTTGATGCAGAAACTGTTATGATTAGAATGGTATTAATTTGACAACTTAAAATGTTTTTGGTGCTTTGAATATTCATTATTATCTATTTAAATGAAATTTAAAATACGATAAATTTTGGTAAAGATGCATCTTACGTTGTGCACATTTATCTGTCTTTTTCGTAACTCATAATAGCAAAACGCAATAATGTTCTGAATTAAATTTATGTGAAATTATTGCAAAATACCTAATTATGCAATTTTCAACCATTTTCCTGGTATCATTTTATTTGTAAATCATAACAAATACGTTCAAGTACGAGAAGGTCTCTTGTAACGTATGTATTTTGCTTGAGAATTAAGGTTTTGAGACCAAGTGGGCAAGTGCCTAACAAAATCGACCTTCTTCCACAGGAGATATGATGCATCTCATTATTGTCTACGTAACTCCCAAAGCATCACGTCCATCTCTACTTCTTTTTATCAGACGTCCTTTCTCCACAGTAATATTTGTCTTTGGTACGGTTTTCCTAAAGATATCAGAAAGCTCCTAACCATTATAACTTCTGAAAACATTTATCTAGTTCACCAAATGTTTCAAATTTTATTCTCAACCTATTCTATTTTACAAACTAATTAAAATGAGAATGAATAATTAAGTTACCTAATGCAAGGATTTTGAACTATACGGTAAAAACATATTATATTAGAATTGTCAAAATATATGTTAAAAATAAATACTTGTTAAAACTATTGTCAGTTGTATTATAAAATTGGGCCGAATTGTCTTTCAAGTTGGACCGAATTGTCTTTTAAGTTGGGCCGAATTGTCTTATTTTCAGTCCAAGTTGGGCCGAATTGTCTTGGGCCGAAATGTCTTTGGGCCGAATTGTCCAATAGCCATCCCATTATAACAACAGATGGCGATACAAGCTGGACAAGAAATACGATACTGACAAAATTAGATTGTTGCAAGGCCGAATCTAAATGAAATCAGGAGTTGGAATGGTGTAATTTGTAATATGGCAAATTTATAAACAGAATATGAAACTTGTAATAACTGACATAGTATTTGCCATTCGACAAATTACAGAACGAATTCAGCGTTTAGCAAAAAGCAAGATACAATGACGCAGAAGGAAAGTAGATCTAAGCACTTGCAACTAGCCCTTTACAGTTTGCATCAATGAAGAATACAATATACATGGATGGAATTATGAATGTAGCACTTGCAAGCAGCCATTTACAATAATGCAGAAGGAAAGTAACACTTGCAAACTGCCACATACAGTTTGCACCAATGAAGAATACAATATACATGGATAGAATTATGAAAGTAGCACTTGCAAGCAGTCATTTACAAGAATGCATCCAGGAAAAATAGAAAATACATGCATATAATTATGGCGGTAATCCACCTCCATACAAATCTGCCTGTGTTTGTTGCTTTCCTAAGGGAACCAGACTACGTTGATGACTCTTCACGAAGAAGGTTTCGGACATGACGACGATAGGAGGATTTGTCAGTAAATTATGTAGAAAAGTAAAATTTTTAGGTGGGAGGTGCTTGTCATTTCTATTATTGTTGTTTGATTTATTCAGCGTACTACTTACATGCTTGATTTTCCAAGAATTATTAAATTGCCTTCCTTTATTGTTCGCATTGTACGCTCTCTTGCGCAGTACAGCAGACTCGACAGTAAACTTAAAGTCATACAGGTCATGTATGCGTTCATTACCGACTGTGACAGTGACGGGTGTCCTTTTTTAGTATTCAGTTTTGCATACATTTAAATGGCGATTATTCACTTTATTTGGATTTTTATCCATATTATATGGGAAGGTCATTATTTCACACCTGAGAAACGTCAAAACTCTGTTAAAGTATCCTGGACTCCTAGTCCTACCTGTAAGACCCGACGCTGATATTTCGTCTTACAACGTAAGACACATCACCCGCTATTTTTGTTCAGGGGTGGGTGGGTGATTGTACTAAAACAAAAGCAACATGTGCTGTCTCTTACATTGTAGGACTACCTGGACTCCTCAGTTTTGAAGCACTTTTATCTTTTCAGAAATGTACTTCTTTCATAGTGATATTTTCATTACTTTAGTACATTAGTTATTTTAGCAAAGTACGGGTACTAAAAGACAATTATATGCTCCCTTATAATCTTCATAGCATGTTTCAACCCTTGTTGTGAAGATCTTATAGTACACCACCCTTTTTGACGCACCTCATGGAAGTCGTTTTCTTCCTGTGACTCCTTTATACATGTGTAAGGTTAGTGTTAGTACTGGTTAGCCTGGTGTCAGGATAATGTGACTGGATGGGACATAATGCAACATGTCTGTGACATGATGCTCCAGCACTAGACATCACTATAAACTGCCACACTGCAGACATCATAGTGATATGTATCTTTTAAAGCTACATTAAATATCCAAACACACACATGCAGTTATCATCTAGAACATTGTATACCATTCTGAACAGTATTATTAAAGCTGTTATCCACTAGAACATTGTACACCATTCTAAATGGTATTACTGATGTAGTTATCAACTAAAACATTATACAGCATTCTAAATAGTGCCAATGATGCTGTTAGCCAATAGAACATTGTACTTCGTGATTCTAACAAATGTTACTGATACTGATAGCCACCAGAACATTGTACACCATTGCAAATAGTGTTACTGATGCAGTTAGCCACCAGAACATTGTACACCATTGTAAATAGTGTTACTGATGCAGTTAGCCACTAGAACATTGTACACCATTGTAAATAGCATTACTGATGCTGTTAGCCACTAGAACATTGTACATGATTCTGACGAATGTAATTAATACTAATAATAATAATGAGGACTTTATATAGCGCCTAATCTTTAGAAGCTCTAAGCGCTTTACATCATTAGACAACACCTATAAGATAAGAAACATAATAATATTATTACAAAAACAAACAACATGAAATTAGAAAAACATTAGAAAATAAAAAAACATGCTGAGAATCTTTCAGGTAGGAAACATTATTAGGTCTTTAAGTTTGTTCTTGCAGTCGAAATAAGTGAGTTTTGAGAGCCTTCTTGAATGTGATCACTGTGTCTTTGTGTCTAAGTTCAGTGGACAATTCATTCCACGTTGCTGGAAACTGGTATGCAAAAGAACGCTGTCCATATGACTTTGTTTTGATAGTGGGAATAATGAGTATACGATTGTCAGAAGAGAAGCGTAAGTATCTTGCTGGTGTGTACACATGAGTGAGGTCAGATAGGTATGTTGGACTAGAGTCCGACAGTGAAATGTAGCACAGAGAACAAATTTTGTGTTTGATTCTGGATCGAATGGATAGCCAGTGTAGGGTACAGAGCAGCGGGGAGGTGTGCTCTGATCGTGGTACTCAAAGTATGATCCGAGCAGCTGTGTTTTGAACTTTTTAAAGTTTTTGCAGTAGACATTGAGATGAACCAGGCAGAATTGAATTACAATAGTCCAGTCTTGAAAGTACTAATGAACACACAAGTGTTTTAGTGGCATCAACTGAAGGATATTTGCAAATTGAGCTGATGCGTCTCAGCTCAAGATATGCAGCCTTGCATATGTTCATGACATGTCGGTGCAGTGTGAGAGTACTGTCCAGAGTAACACCTAGGTTTTGTACTGATTGTGTGAATTTAATGTTGGCGTTGCTGATATTTATTGTTTGAGGTAAAGGAAGTGAATGAGAAAGTCTTTGTGTTGTGATCAGTTTTATCATCATTCATCTGCAGCTTGTTACATGTCATCCATGATTTAACATCAGAAATGCACCTCTCTATACCTTGGATGGTAGCATCAACTTCAGTTGGGTGGCTAGATTTGTATATTTGGGTGTCATCAGCATACAATTGGTGAGACACTGGATGATGATCTATGACACTTGAGAGCGACTGAGTGTACAGAATGAAGAGTACAGGTCCAAGAACAGACCCCTATGGAACACCACAACATAGATCAACTAGGCTGGAGTGTATTCCATTTGCAGATACAATTTGTGTCCTGTTGACCAAGTAGGACTTGAACCACAGTAAGGGCTGTATCATGAATGCCAAATACATGCTGGAGACGGTGAAGTAATATATCATGGTCTATTGTGTCAAATGCTGCAGACAAATCAAGGAGGGTGAGGACTGTAATCTTTCCACTATCCAGTGCAGAAAGAATGTCATTAACTACTTTTAGAAGAGTAGTTTCAGTACTGTGGCAAGGGCGATATGCAGATTGTACATGGCTAAAAGGACTATTTGAATTTAGATGAGATACAAGCTGGGATAGAACAACCTTTTCTAAGATTTTTTAAATGAATGGGAGATTAGAAACTGTGCGGTAGTTCTTTAAATGGTTATGGTCTAGTGTTGGTTTCTTCAGCAGAGGCTTTACAATGGCAGTTTTGAAAAATGATGGGAATTCCCCAGATGAGAGAGAGGTATTAATAACATCAGTTAGTGAAGGCAATACTGGATCTAAGCACTCAAGCAGCAGTGATTTTAGAATTGGATCAAGTTCACATGACTTTGGTGCACTCTTCGTCACGATTGTACGTACAAAATCCATAGAGACCGGTTCAAATGCTGCTAATGGTTGCCGCTCAAATTCTGTATCCCAACTGTATGGTGACAATGAGTCAGTTGAAATTGTGGTGTCAAGCTTATCTCTAATGGTTTGTACTTTGTCACAGAAGAAATTTGCAAACATGTCCGGAAGGTCGACTGGAGAGAAGGTAGTTGGAAGTGGTGTTGATTTGTTCCTTGACATTAGCTTGTTAGTAATCTCGAAGAGCTCTTTGCAGCTGGAACTTTCCATGATCGTAGTAGTCTAGTGGGCTGATTTCGCTGCATGGACTATATTTGTGACATTCTTCTTAGCGACTTCATGGATTTGCTTATGAATATTGAGTCTGGTGGAAAGCCAGGGCCTCTCAGCTTTACGGTGGTCTCTTTTAGCAGTGCGAAGCTGGTCCCTAATTGATACAGTTATCCACAGTGTTTCATGTTGCTGTCATATATTGAGCAGGTGACCTTATTTCCCAAGTATGGGATGAAATAATAGAACAGCAACAAAAAAATTATCATTATTTTTGCCTGTGTGACAATTGTAATGTACTGAAGTAACTAGACACATCAGTACAGACAATACTGTGTAGTCCAGTGGTGGATAGATTTATTTAAAACTAGACAGAATACTTTATACGCATAAGTACAGACAGTACTGTGTAGGTCAGTGATGGACATATTTATTAAACACAAGACACATCAGTTCTTATAATATTGTATAGGTCAGTGATGGACAGATACATTTTACAATAGATGCTAGGCACATCAGTGTGGACAACACTGTGTAAGTCAGTGATGAACAACTTCATTTTACAATAGACATTAGGCTCATAAGTACAGACAATACCATGTAGATCAGTGATGGACTTATTTTACAATAACATTTAAATAGTTTTCAGAATCCATCACAATTACTTAACTCAGTTTTGCAAAACAGTAGTAATGCCCATGAATTGATTTTAGTCTGTATAATTTATAGCAGTGGTTTTAACTTTTGGCACCATGTCCCACTTTCCCATATTCTTACTTTGCCTTGTAATGTATCATTACCACCAACCACACAGGTGATTATAATTACAGAACTGATACAAAATTCCATATTTAATGCATGGGGGTGTGTTTCATTTTGTATTTTTTTTTTGCAAACATTTTATTAAATAAAAAAACAATGGTTGGCAAAAACAAATACTACCACAAGGCAACATAAACTAAGGTTACTAACCTAACATGTGAGACATCTGGTGGTCAGGTTAAGGGAGATAGCTTTTCATGGCTATTCAGTATATCTCGAAAGAAGCAATTAAACCACATTCTTTTAAGTTACAGTCCAAATGTCCTCACTTTTTTTTCTTCAAAAATCCAGAAATAAGGAAAACAAAAATAATAAGTGGTTAGCTTGGAATGCCTAAATGGATTGCCCAGTACTAACAAATAGGGCTGGCCTGGACTGCCTAAAGAAGCATCTATGAAATTGAATGTTTTACTGCGTTTTTATGATAATGGTTACTGGATATGAGGAAATGTCCATGTGATAATATTTTTGTAACTTTTGTACCAGTGTTGCAATTTAGAAGTAAAATAACTAGTAACTGTCTTAAAATTAAACTGCACTAGAACTTTCCAAAAAAAATTATTTGTTAAAAACAATGATGCAGGACAACAATTCCAGTTTTGACCCACTAGACTATTGGCATGCTTGATACTGGTGAAATGATATTGGTATTAAAATTTTCATTCATTTGTATATGTATAACTATGACTATAAACAAAAAGCATATACTGGGGAATTTCTGCTTTTTATGGCATAACAATTCCCTTGCCTAACAAGCCCATACAACTATTAGTAAATTTTGAGGCAATTCAAATTTAATGAAATTTTTATTGCCTCAAAATTTACTTTTAGTTGTATGGGCTTGTTGGGCAAGGGAATTGTTATGCTCTAGAAAGCAGAAATCCCCCAGTACAGTATGTGCTATTTGTTTATATTTTTAATCTTTCAGATCCTGCAAAATGTAGATGGTATTCCACCCAGACTACAAAGAATGGACCTCTTGAAGGATTACGGGTCTTAGATCTTACACGGTATCATTCAGTGTTTCATGTACAGTAATGTCCATCATTGTCATTTATTGTGTATGAAAGTGATGCAAAGACCTGAACAGTATATACGTTGAGTAGTTTCCTACAGTGACTAAAATAGTGTAATAAGCGAGGAATCCCACATTTTATGAGTTGAATAAACGTGCTATAAGTTTAAGATGTTTCACACACAAAAAAAGCACTTGAATTTATAAATCATTTAGGTAAAAGTTGCTGCATGATGTTATGTAACTTAGCTATATATTGTATTTTCTGCCTCACTAGGCACTCAGCATTAAGAGGTTAGTGTCAGGACTGGTTGGCCAGATGTAAGGATAATGTGACTGGGTGGAACATGGTGATACATGTCTGCCGCATGATGCCCCATTGCTAGACATCACTATAAACTTCCACACTGAAGATATAGTGATATGACTGAAAAACTGCTAAAGCTGCATTAAAAATCCAAATCACACACACACATACATATTGCATTTTAACCATGAAATATTCTTATGTGTTTCGTCTATAGAATGTTGTGAAATTTGAAATAATAATAATAATAATTGGTGTTTAAAGGAATTAAGTATGTTTCCAATCAAAGATATTGTATATTTTCATGTAGAACACTGGAAATTAAAGCATACAAAAAGAAAGAAGTGCTTTTTAATTATAAATAACATACACATCAATAATATTACTACAGGCCATGTATATTACCATGAAAATATCTGAATGGATAAGAGCATTTAATTAATGAAATTAATTTTAAACTAATTTTTATCGATTGATTAAAATGGTACTATATATACTACTAATAAGTCTAGTCCAACTGCAAATAACATAGACCCTGATCTGTCATCATATTAATGAGCCAGCAGATTGGGGTCAATATTGTTTGTTCTACTGATTACTGCTACAAACTGCATAAATCCAGACTGAGTGACGGAGTTAGTGTGGTTTGCAGTTGGACTCCTTATAAGCAAGTATATATAATACATAACAAATTAGAGAATGAGTTACTAACCTCAGTGGATAATTTATGACATTTTATAATTTTTAAATTTTTTATTTGATTTCCAGGGTACTTGCTGGTCCCTATTGTTCTATGTTATTTGGAGATCTTGGAGCAGAAGTTATCAAAGTAGAGAGGCCAGGTGAAGTAACAAGCAGTGTCATTTGTCTGTTTTAGCCAGTGTGATCACCACCCTTTAAAAAATCAGACCAAACAAGAAAGGAATAGAAAACAAAATAAGATGGAGCCTTTCTTATGCCTCTGACATATTCTATTTAGAGTGTGTAAAGTATTACCATGTTTTCTTATCAAATCCGTATGTATCAGAAGTGTCATGATTCATCAGCATGTCAAATCCATATGTATCAGAGGTATCATGATTCATCAATATGTGTTGACATCATAGTATTTTCTGCAACAATGCATGCAATATGTTATTAGTATTTGTAGAAATAGCTCGTCTGTTTATTAGATTTTTCTTAGCTTATCTTTTTTATTATAAACTTCATACCTCATCTTTCTATTCAATCTTTCATAGCTCACCAAGAGTTTTCTGATGATGTCAAGTTTGTCCAGAATGAAAATAATGCTATCATGCATTTAATATGTCAGCCACAGTGGCTACTTTGAAACCAGAAGAAATCGTCTTAATTCAGTTTCCTAGACATTCTTGGACAGTAGAGCACCTGTTTGTTTAAACGAGTCTTGTTTTTAATAAAGTTTTTTTTGTGTGTGCCAAGTTAGTGTAGAAAGGTAGATGAGTGTTTAGGTGGTTTAACAGCCATTCAGCACAATGTTTCCTTTTAGTTCCTGCTTTCTTTCTTTCTTTCTTTCTTTCTTTCTTTCTTTCTTTCTTCATTAATTTGTTGTACCATTTTATATGCATTTTAAAAAAATAACCTTTATGTCAAAGGTCAAGGAGATGACACCCGCTCATGGGGACCCCCATTTATTGGGACAGAAAGTGCATACTTCTTTTCCATCAACAGAAATAAGAAGGTAATTTCTTTATGATATGTTGTTCTTTCAGTCAGTAGCAAAACTGAGTATGGCGCTTGACTGTTTTTCTGATGCAGTAATAATTATCTCATCAGTTATGTATTGCCCAGTTGTAATCATGGATATAGACCATAACCAGCTTGGAAAACAAGCTTGCAAGGAGGCCAATATGACTATCATGAACAAAGGATATATGTCAAATTTCTTGCATTATCAAATAAGAACAATGATGAAAAATTGGTTCCTGTTCATACTGATCCATTCTGCCATCAAAGAATTTAACTTGCACTGGAAATCTCTTTGTAATATCATTTGTTTTCATGAATCTGAACTTCTGTGTTTTTGTATTAAAAAAATGAAGACAAATTTGTGGTTACCAAATTTTGTGGTTTTACATGTCAAAATTTGCATGTTTGTAGGTATTAAATGTTAGTGGATAACCTCTACAAATACCCCAGATAAAGAATACAAAAGAACAAAATATGCTGACAACCAATGGGGGTCACTGAAGTGGTTCAGTTAATACTACCACCAGTATGAATACAAATCAAGTGCCTGTATGAGTATAGTACAAATCAACAGGTAATCAGACATCTGTATGAACACAAATCAAGTACCTTTATGAGTACAAATCAGACACCTATATTAGTAGAAATCAGACACCTGTATGAGTACAAATCAAACACCTGTACAAGTACAAATCAAACACCTATACAAGTACAAATCAAGCAGTGGCTGAGTGGTCTAAAGCGTTCACCGTTACGGATCACTGCCATCTCACCTCTGTCTGCATGGGTTTGGCCAATGTGGGTATGTGAGAAAGCTTGCCAGTAGCTTCTCATGGGTTGGTGGTTCTTTTCGGGGTTTTGCCTGGTTCTTCCTCCACCATTAATACTGGCCGCCATGTATAGCCTATCTTGTATTGAAAAATGGCATTAGACCCTACAGCAACAACAACAACAACAACAATAAATCAAGCACCTATATGAGTACAAATCAAACACCTGTATGAGTACAAATCAAACACACATATAATACAAATCAAACACCTGTATGAGTGCAAATCAAACAAATGTATGAGTACAAATCAAACACATGCATTGAGTACAAAATCAAACACCTGTATGAGTACAAATCAAACACACATATGAGTACAAATCAAACACATGTATGAGTACAAATCAAACACGAGTACCGATCAAACACATGTATGAGTACAAATCAAACACCTGTATGAGTACAAATCAAACACATGTACGAGTACAAATCAAACACATGTATGTGTACATAACAAACCCCTGTAGAGGTCAATCACTGACACAGCAAAGAACACTTAGCAAATCTTTTATTAAGCTTGTTGTGTATGAACTCTTCCTAAATACTCTGTCCATAAAGTTGCACCATCATATTTCTCAGACAACCATGGGGCTAACACTGTAGCTTAAGAGTGGTAAAATTTTAATTTGATCCCCTTTGTTTTGGATAATTTCAACTTTCTAAATCTGAACCAAACATGTGAACAGCTGACATTTGCTTAATTGAGTTTGCAAACATTGTCAGCGTTTGATATCTTCACTGCCCTTCAAAGTATAAACCACTTTCCACATATGAAGACAGCACAAGCGAAGGTCACTTTCAGGTGACAACAACATTCAGATAAGGAGAAAAGTGTGATGTTTCCTCACCAGGTACAAAAAATGTTTGGGTGAATCCAGTGCCAAGCCTATGCCCATGAGGAGGTTGTATCACCAGTGGAAACACCGGATTCAATTTTTGTCTCAGTGATGCTTGATTTCAAAGAAAAACACTAAAGAAGGTTCACTATGCATGCCAGGCAATAGTTTTAATTACATCATGGATCAAAATGTTGCATCTGAGTGTGAGACATATGGAGATAGCTTTAACATCATGTGCAGAAATCCTTGTGATGTGTATCTGACCATGTGATGATTCAGAATATGCACTGTTTATTTCTCTATTCAGTGTCTTTGCCAGGGATTGAGGGATTATAGACTTTGCCAGGGATTGATGGATTATAAACTTCTCCAGGGAATGAGGGATTATAAAATTTACTAGCAATTATGGGATTATAAACCTTTCCAGGGATTGAAGTATTTTATCCCCTTTTCATGCCATTGCCAAAAGAAAAAGATGTTTGTACCTACAGTCATAGAAAATGTACATTATAGTTTTGGTCAATCTTTTTATATATCCTTATGTTTCCTAAATCCTTTGATAGCTTCTTTCATATATGGGGTAAATCATTATGAAGCTCAGACACTCTGTGACAGACATATATGTCACATGGACCTTGGGTTCATGATCACATTCAGAGAAAATTTGTATTAAGGCTTTGGTAAAGTTTTATTATTTGTTTGCATTTCTTTACCCTTGGAATGAATAATTATGAAGCTAATACATGATTCTGCAACACACTTGCTGCCTCTTTTTAATTGAGGTCAGGGTCACAGTCATAGAAATTTGTGTTGGCTTCAGTTTTTTAATTTGTCTATATTTACTATTCCACTTGATGGATTTTCTTTATGCTTAGTGCTTTGGATAAAATTAAATCATTATGAAACTAAGATATATCATTACAACATTCTCCTTCCTTCTTTGGCTTTAGGGTCAAGGTGACAGTTATGGAAAATTTGCATTAATGTTTCAGTTTTTTAAAAAAATCTTACATTTCCACACTTCTTGATGCATTGTTTTATGGATGAATCATTATGAAGCTTGGACAGTTGCTTATGTTTCCACACCCCTTGATGCTTTGTTTTATGGATGAATCATTATGAAGCTTGGACAGTTGTTTATGTTTCCACACACTTCGATACTTTGTTTTATGGATGAATCATTATGAAGCTTGGACACTTGTTTATGTTTCTACACCCCTTGATACATTCTTTTATGGATGAATTATTATGAAGCTTGGACAATTGTTTATGTTTCCACATCCTTTAATACTTTGTATTATGGATGAATTATTATGACGCTTGGACAGTTGTTTATGTTTCCACACCTCTTGATACTTTGTTTTATGGTTGGATTATTATGAAGCTTGGACAGTTGTTTATGTTTCCACACCCCTTGATGCTTTGTTTTAAGGATGAATTATTATGAAGCATGGGCAGTTCATTTTACATAACACTTGTTTGATCATGGCATCATGGTCACACATTAGTACATTGATCATAGGCTGACATGCTGGCCCTATTCTTATTATTCTTTTCTAGTGTAGCAACACCACCACCCCCCTTCCCCCATCACCTCCTCCCAGTGATAAAAATACTGTCATTCCCTTTTTGGAAATAAGGTGCCATTTTATTATCATTGGTACCAGGTGATATGAATCTTAAGTGCTGAAAAGTGTTTTTGTTGCAGACTAGGGACTGGATTTTTTTTATAGTTTATGTTTTGTTGTTTGGTTTCTACACTGAGAACAAGTAATTAATCTTCGGAGTTTGATTATTTTGTTTTAGTTTAAAGTACAAGGGACATTTTCAGTTGGTAATATAAAATACATTGGCAGATGAGAGAAGCAAATAAGAGGTAATAACACATCCCTGTATACTTTAGCCTGGATAGGAGGTTGGGCTGTAAGCTCAATCACAGAATAACTAAGCCAGTTGGTAAGTAGCTGTAACAATAAACCAGCTCAAATTATATCTTCTGTTTCAGAGTGTGGCTTTAAATATTAAGAAAGTGGAAGGACAGGATTTGGTCAAGGAGGTACACTTACTAATTACTTATCTAAACCCCCCACTCTTCTGTTTTGGATATTTTGATTTTGTTGATATTTACCTTTCATTTTGACACTGAAAATTTAGAGTTTTATGATAGCCTTAGAGATTAATTTACTCATTTTTTTGTTTTCAAAACAAACACTACATAAAAGAAGAAATATGATTTTGTCAATTTATGTTTTTTTTAGGTGAAAAGAGTAATTCTAACTCATAAATCATGTACTTGCTAGATGTATGTACAATTCTAAAGAATTAATAAGATTGGTGATGTAGTCTGCCTTTCATCCTCAGTTTTCTTTGAACTTTAATTATAAATGTTTCAGGCTCCAAATGTCCAGATTGTTCTGGTAAATTGCAGGTAATTTTAATGCCACCAAATAAATGTACAGTTGGTTACAAGTTGGTAACCTAATTCAAATTTGTGTACAGGAGCTATGCTGTGTTTAGATGCTTATGTTGAGTTTGAAAAAGTTCTTAATATTTATAACATATTATTATCTTCACCATCACCCCACCATCATCACCATCATCTTCTTCAAACTGTTGTGCATTTTTATTCTAGCTAGCACAGAAGAGTGATGTGTTACTTGAAAACTACATTCCAGGCAAGTTGTCTGAACTTGGTCTGGGATATTCCCAAATAAAGGAAGTTGCCCCAAAACTTATCTACTGCTCCATTACAGGTATGTCATCCAGGAGCCTTAATAACAGTACCCTTTCTTTATTGAAAAATCATTTTGATTGTAACAAGATAACCATGTGGGATTTTGGATTTACAACAAAACACTTTTGATGGTGATACAAATACAGTGTTTAATAACGAATGACTTGAATGAGCAATTAATTATGATTAATATGTGCATGTATATGATCCAAATATTGGATCAATTAACATAAAATGTACAGACTTAATAATGAAAGTATGAATAAATGGCTTTACACAGTACAAGCACAATGAGTGAATAATTTACAATGATTTCACAATGAAAGAATGATGTGTTTTACTCAGGGCTGTTCCAGTAAAACATATACCCCCCGGGGGGAAGGCATTTTCAAATTCAACCAACACACAACAGAAGCAATTTTAAAAAATTATGATCCACCGTCAGATGTGTTTTAATCAAGAATCACTGCCCCCTACAGAAGTATATTTTTTAACATAATTTCTGGCTATGGGTTAGTGGGCGGTAGAAGCGATTTTAATATTGGGTTGGGACAGAAGCAATTTAAATGACAGCTGGCTGGAGGTAATCTACTGAATTCATATACATCATATAATCTACTGCATATTTTTATTTATATTCATTCATTATAATCAGTCTTTTGTCCTTTTGTTTGTTTTTCTGTCAGCCAAGTTTGTCTCTGATACTGTGAAATCACAGATTTTCATGGTGGCTTATTATTTGTAGATGTCATTGAGCAGTCCCTTAATACCTACTAATTTAACATCCATGAATACAGATTTTATAATAGATATTTCCATTCTAATACAGAAATCATGAATTTGTATCCTTACTAAACTCTGTGTTTCCTAAAGTGATTAATATGTCTTGCTATTTTTCTTTGTTCTCAGGCATGCTGCTTTTGATTAGAATAATAGTTAAATCTTGTACTGCTTGAAATGTGTGGTCAGATTCTTTGATTCATTGTTATTATTTTTTCCAATAAATGTTTTGATAAACTTTTATGATTTGTCAGAGAAAAAAAAACAATGATGCCTGTGGAAGTGATGTTGCATCATTTGTCTACTTTTACACTATATCATTTCTTGTAAGAACATCTTTTTCAGTTACCGATGTCTTATTTTCTTTTTACGCCTTGTTGCAAGACTAATATAAAGTTATAACAAAATATATCAAGTCAAACATTTTTATATCATAGATTTAAAAAAATGGATGAAAGTCAAGGAATCATTTTTCCCAGAGCACTCATAAAATCAATATCACTGCAGTTAACTGCATTGTCAACAGCATCATCATCACTGATGGCCTAGCAGTAACATTATGCACTTTCAATCCAGTTGTCACAGGTTCTATTTCGCACTTCTAGTCTTTCATATGAGACTTATACCTATGGCCTGAGGGGCTTTCATGGCAGAGTGGTATAAGATGCTTGTTTTGTGATACAGACCTGAGGGGCTTCCATGGCAGTGGTACAAGATGCTTGTCATGTGATTACTTGGCTCCAATGTGCTAATGAGAATGTTGCCAGTTACTTGTGGAAGGTCAGTGGTTCTACATAAGTGGTGTTTGGTGTCTCAAAAGGACTTGGATTTTCTTCAGCAGTAAAACTGGCTGCCATATATAGATTCTCTTCATCTGAAAATGGTGTAAGGCCATACCGATCTACTGAAACCCCGAGAGCTCATGTCTAAATGACTTCAGCTGTTGGAGATAAATGTCAAATCAACAGAGGCTTCATGTGCCCAAGTGTACTAAGGTGCCTGCTTTTACATCACTTAAACATCTCACAGAGTGAGTTTGTGTCACAGATCAACCAATTTAGGTTGGTGGTCTTTCGGGGTCCTTCCTCCACCTAATATACTGTAAAAAAGTCACTAAAAAACCCAAAATCAAACCACACTGAATCAACCAACTAATCAACTGTAGCAACAACAGCAAAGGTACTAGTCAATCATTTTTGCCACAGCTGTACGAGTTTACAACTTTTGACTCAAGTAATTTTTGTGGACTTTAGAATATCATCAATTATGCCTTTCTGACAGTTACCTAAAAGTCATCATCAGTTGGTGCAAATGGATTTTTCATGGTGAGCATATGAGATGGAAAAGTCTTGAGCAATCCTGCATCACACACTGCCGAAAAGTTAACATTTTAGCTCACTTAAATTTTCTCTTAACAATGTTCATTGTTCCAACTAGAACTGTTATAACTTATTCAAGCTATATTCACCAATATGTGATGATATGCGTCTGTAATAAATATTTGAAAAAAAAGTATGAGAATGCATCAATGTTTTTCAATGATGCATTTGAATTGAGCAACAACTACAATAAACAAACCAAGAAATATAATTATTCACATCTCTCCGGCAGAAGTAGGGTATAATCATAATCTGCCAAAAGATTTTTAATTTTTTAAATTTGCCAAATATTTTTATCAACCATAGTGATTCAGTGGACATATCACCAGAATGGACAGAAACAGACCAGAAGGTTAAAATTTGATACAGCTTTTTTGTAGCTAAATTCATATTGGTTTAGTTAACTGTACACCCTTTATTGTCTTCCTTTTGATGAAATTTCTTACTGAAGCTAAGAAAATAATGTTGCACACATAAAAAAGGAGGCACACTTCTACTCATTATTGTTTTTATTATACTTCTCCATTCCAGCCTGTTCTAATGATCTTCTCCCCCCACATACTGTTTGTCTTGTTTATGATATGTATCTAAATTTCTCACTTACTTTTCCTACTACTATACAGATGTTCTGTGAATATGCATATCAGTGTGAAACACAATGGGGAGACTAAATTCAAGATTAAAAACCTCTACATTTCTGGATATATTCTGCTTGGATTCCATATTTCTGCACAAAACTCAAGATTTCAGGACTCTGCACTAATTCAGTTCCCACTGTAAATTTGTGCAAACACCACGATATTAAAATTTAGTAACTTAAAATTTTGAGTGCTCATGATCAAATTTATATCAGTATAGACACATCTATGATGACAGCTTTTGTGAAGAAAAAAACCCTTAACAGCCACACCATTTTCTGGATCTATACAAATTTGAAATGTGTGCTTTCAATACTGCACCAGAGTCAGCTGCTGATTTCAGTAATGAGTCGTCCAAACTCGGGTCTGTAAAGGGATGGAAATTATGTTAATAAAACAATGTCCCTCACTTTTTTCAGTTACAAGTAGGACAAGCTCTCAAAAGATTGTTTTTACTAAACTCTTACTTTCATTATCAACCAATCAGGGACAGCCAAACACATATATACTCTATTTTATCTTCACTGATTTATAGTATGGTTCTCGTTCTTTCACATCTGTAGTAATGGGAGTCCTTGAACAACTCAATGGTTGTAAGCCTTTTTCAACCAAGCTGAATGGACACACTGTAAGATAATGTTCAAGTAACAGAAATACCATGGGATAACCAGAGACCAATAAAATTGAATAGTCAAGTTATCTCCTATGCAGGGATGCTGCCAGGATTTCAGGATGTACTCTATGTTTTGTGTGTGTGTGATCTCCAATGAGGAAGTGGTGGTGGTGGGAATAGCCATTGTTAAATATCTCCCTAACACTTAAATATCTGTCACTCTTTCTTACTGTTCCACTCTGTTACAGCTCTACTGAAATCAAAATTCTCGAAGAGATGTCATCTCTAGTTGTATAGCGATTATTACTGTGAGGTCATTGGGCATGGTCACGTGGTTGTGGTGGGGTCATGGTTGGGATGGCATAAAGACTATAGGCTTACTCCATATTTGACAGCTAATTATGATGTTGTCAAAAGAATTAAAAAATTTCTAGCAGTTCCGTTGGACTCGGATACTTGATTAATAGTCAGTGAACAGGTTCTAATATTGATGTGTTTGTTTTGGAGCTATTTTCCTCCATCACATTCAAGATTTGGATATACCAAAGGTGAAATTGGTACAGTTGAATCCTAAACTACTATCGTGGCTACTTCAAATGTTATTTAATGAGAGACTTTAATGCAAGAACTTGTAGCATCAGTGACTTTTGGGTTAAAAAAATTAATTTCTTCTCAAACAACTAAATTTGGTGCAGATTACATTGTTTTTTAATGATACGGTGAGAAGTCTTGATGTGTAAAAATTGCACAAGAAATGAACATCAGATCAGAAAATTACTACCACTGGGAAAATACTGATAGGAATATACAGAAATAATGATATAATTATTTAAGTAGAATATGTGGTGACAATATGAGCGCTAGTTCTACAACTTTGTGCAAAATACATCTTGTACAACTATTCTGTTGTTTCTAACAGCACTGTAATATGGCAATAACTTCTGTCCACTTTTTACTTTAATCCCTTGCTAATTAATAGTTTTAGATTTTACAACTCTAAGCACATTTTACCTTTTGACAATAACACATCATTATAAATATTTAGATTGCAAGAAAATAGAAGTTACAATTTTATTAAAAGCACCGGTACCAGTAAGACTAAAGGATTTGGTAAAAAAAAGAAAAGAATCAGGATGAACAGATTAGTAGTGTAGTAAAAAATCCATATATCAGAATGACATCAAGTATTTTTTCATCAATTTCATCATCAGTTAATGATACTGCTTAAAAATGTATAATACTAGATAATATACTTTTTTAGTTATCCATTTTGCAATACAAATACCAACTGATGGCTTGGAACTAAGTGCCAAAAGGTCTGCAGAAAATACAACCATGATCTATATATATGGAAGAACCGAACATAAACAGGTCAAATTTTATCCAGCTTGCTTTGAGTTTACACAGATCAGTCTCTTATGTTTAATGTCATTTAATTTTTGCACATAGAGAGCATGTACATCATTTGGTCATACATATGATACAAAAGTTTGTCTTTTTATTCTTTTGTTGCTCAGTGGTTCTGCCAACTTGAGATCTACACACACTTAATTATGTTGTATGGGGATTCTCTGATGTTCCTTATGAGCATTAATCTGTTAATTGTTTCTGAATTTAATATTATCCTCCTCCTCGATGTACAAATATTTTTCTGTGCTGTGAACTCCTTTCATTGCCTGCTGTCTGAAACGCATATGCATAACTAGCCTGAACAAGTTACTGTTCTTTATTGTTGTGCAATTTTCAACATCTCACATGTATGGCCCCATGGGTATTCTCTCTTGGATATCTCTGTCTCAGAAAGAAAAGTTTTGAACCAGAGGTCTCGTTAGGATTTTAAAACTAAGAGTCCATGGCTCCCATTTTGGTAAAAATATGAGTCCCATCAGGAAAAGTTGCAGTCCCCTCTCAGAAAACTATGCCAATTATAGTAACTACTGGTTGCCATAGAGTTTAATTTCTTCATTCTTTATAACACTGACATATTTATAACACTGACATAGCTCTTGCTTGTCCATCAAAGTCTGAATTTTTTCGATCCAAGGAAGGTCTTATTCAAAGCACTAAGCTAGGCATAACACACTTTCATACACTTGGCTAATGTCCCTTTCAAATTATCAGTTCTAGCAACTGTAGCCCTCTCCTGAATCTCACAATCTTCGTCAGTTTTCCGTTGAACCCCAAAATACTCATTCAAATCTATGTCTCAACATGTCATGATTCCGAGGTCATGTGCACTGCTTATTTCGTTACACTCGGAAATGAACACTAGAATGAAAGCTAAAGTTGTTTATTTGATGTACTGTTATATATCCACATGTACATCTCTGGGAATTTCTGCCTCTAAATTCAAGCACTGTAAATATCAGTAGATTTTCCCACCCAGCTGCCAGTCAAAGCCTTTGATCTCGCCGCTTAGCTATTTATTGCAGCATGTTCTTTTGATGTACTCTTATAATGGTGACGACGGGGGGGGGGGGGGGGGCTTTCAACCACTAAATTCTGTCATTGTAAGTATCATCACAGCTAACTGATCAACACATTTTTCCACTATGCAGGTGACTGAAGCAGGACTGGCAAGTATTTGAATTTCACCGCCCGTCTAAATAAATAAAAAAACTGGCGTCCAGATACGCGTGATTTTAAGCGTTTCCGAGACCTCCGTCAGTTTTCACTAACATGAACCCTGCCAAAGATTCACTTCCTTGAATCAGTGTTTTGCTGCCTCTTATGCCAGATTTTTCACTTCCATAATGCTGTATTGGGGTTTAAGTCCAACATTCCCATAGTATGCTTGTTTAGACATGGGTATATTTAATAAATATAACCGGCATATTCTCCATCCTACATCGGACTCGCACTCAACATTAATTTTGGGCTCAAAATCACACACTGGTATTTCCAGTGACATTTTTCCAATGTCCAACAGACCGATCGATATACATGAAATTCATTGTCATCATAGCTATCACCAGCCAGTATTTGCCGACTGAAAAATGTTGTCTGAAGACAAACCGTGTTGTGATTCAACCATTTTGGTTTCCTATGTGGCCCTTATTAGAAACACGCATTTGTAAAACTTCACGATGAAAGTAAGGCTAAAACTCCATAAAATGCATGTTTCAGGGCCAATGAACGAATCAAATTTCGTTTAACAGCCATTCATGTCGAACCGAAGTATCCTGTTATCTGGATGTTGCATAAGGCGTTGTGAGACAGCTGCGGCAGCGCGAATTACGTCGCCAAATGCACTTTTTAAGTTAAAGTTAAAAGTTTAATAAAAATTGCATACTGCGCAAAGAACATTTTTTATATCCGCGGCGTTGACGTAATTTGCCGAACGCATATCACTGCTTTAAAAGTACGCGAATTCGTACAAAGTACGTGCACTCGCGTGTACTGGCATCATTTTCTGACCCAATGTTTTATTCACGTTAGACCGCTAGGAGGGGGGTAGATGCGATTTTAAAAATAAATATATATTCGTTTTTTTTTTTTTTCTTTCTGACAAACCCAGCAGCGATTTCTCATTTTGTTAGCACAACCCACAACAGAAGTGATTTTCCTAACCAACCTTCCACTGTCAGAATTAAAATAGTTCGAAACACAACCTCCTACAGAAGTTTTTTTGAAGTGCCGTCCCCGGTGGGGGATATATGTTTTACTGGAACAGCCCTCAGATTGTAAAGAATTGTAGTATTTTACTTGTATAGTAAAATGTATGCACTCAGAAAGTGAAATTATGTAAACAAAAATGGACAGATATACAAATTATCTTTACAGTCCCCAAAACACACTGGGTTTTACAAACCCCAAAGATTAGTCCACAGCTAAAAGATTACAGGTAGTAGTTACACTCTGCCACCAGCACACTGGGCTACCAGTCACACTGGTCAGTCAAGCTGTCAGTATTCCAGGTTGGTCAATCAAGCAGTCAGCACCCGCCAATCTCGGTCAGCAATGCCTGATCACCTGCCACTCAACCAGCAACACTGTTTATTCAGCTCTACAGCTGCAATGGTTCAGCTTCACAGCTGCTATGGTCGACTTCTAAGGTTGACTCTGATCACTCCAATAACTGTTTGCTCTTGTCAGCTCTACAGCTGATCACTCTGGTCTTTCGAGTCACTCGGGTCACCTGAAAATACATCTAACACCGTACTATGCCTGACATGAGCATATGCGATATAACATAATGACGTTATATACAGAAAGTTATACAGATTGCATTATCGGCACAATAATTACAAACTAACAAACAGGTTCAGAAGTAAACATAACAGTGACCAAGAAGAATCCTACGGTACTAAACGTTTCTTAAAAATGCAGCTTTATATTGCTAATATAAATCTCTTGCTAAGTCACAAACAAGAATAGAAAATATTTGCATTACACTACATAAACCGAAGCTATATAGCAAACACACACAAATAAATGTGGTAGTACAATAGTTATAACTTTTAAACAAGAAGTTAATAATTCACATACCTCTACAGCTGAAGATGTGCAAGTCCTTTTAGTAGACTGCTCACTGATCACTGACAAGACTTCCGTAATGTGAAGATTTAATCTTGCGGTGAGGCATTTATACACAGACGAAGTCATCATACATTGTCCGTGCGCTGGAAGCATTAGGTTTTTCCCACTGAAAGCACTTCGCGTGTGCAGCATAGGATGAACTGAACTCACTATTTCAAAATATTGTACAATATACATAAATCACCCTCAGGTATCGTTGTACACAAAAAAACGAAACCCGAGTACATGTATTTAATAAATAAACATTGATAAGTATTTAAATGCCACAACTTCTTAACAGGGATTAACAAACATATTAACACTTATTAACTTTAACATATTAACAGGGACTAACTTTGATGTATTGACAGTGATTAACTTTAATATATTAAGAGATTATCTGTAAGATATTAACAATGCTTGTTTGTGACAGCTTTTGTCGTGGAGAATTTATACCGATATTTTACATATGGTTTATACATGTTATAGTTGCGTGTTTTCATTTAAAGTGATGCCATGACAGAAGTTATGGTGACTTATTTACAGTAGCTTTAGTGGGGGCGCCGAGTGGTCTAAAGCGCTTTCCGTTATGGATCACTGCCATCTCACCTCTGTCTGCGTGGGTTCGAGTCTCAGATTCGGCCAATGAGGTATGTGAGAAAGCTTGCCAGTAGCTTCTCGAGGGTTGATGGTTCTTTCTGGGGATTTCCCGGGTTCTTCCTCCACCATTAATATTGGCCGCCATGTATAGCCTATAGTGTGATGCAACATGGCATTAAACCCCACAACAGCAACAGTAGCTTTAGTTGTTCTCTCCTTGTTTTAATTCTTTCTGATGTTGATTCTACATCAAATAGCTTCACAATTTGCTCAAAATACATGTATCTATGCAAATAAAATTGTAATTTTGTGATTGAGATTTATGAAACTGAAGAATCTGAAGAAAACATAATAACCTTCCAACTTAGTTTAACATATTATGCATCCATGGACTGAACCCTGCATGGTAGAGGTGCAGATTTAATGCATTATGACAGTACAATGTACTGATATGATTTATATGGTTCCAAACAAATGCATCCTTCCGGTACTGATGTAGTAGGATTTATACAGTTCCCAACAAGTACATTATGACAGTACTGATGTAGGATTTATATGGTTCCAAATAAGTGTATTATGACAGTACTGATGTAGGATTTATATGGTTCCAGACAAGTGCGTTGTGACAGTACTGATGTAGGACTTATACGGTTCCAAACCAGTCATTGGAAAGAGTTGTTATTACTTAAGTCTATCAGTCCATCAATTTCAATGGATTTTATTGATTTTGATTTGGCCATCCTTATGTATAAATATTTGCAAACATCAGTCTGGATAAAGGTTGTACAGTATGGATTATAAAGACTTTTAGGCCAGGTGAGTTTATGGTATGGCCCTGTATCTGTCTGGCATAATCCATCCATCAGCATTTGTGTTTTTTAATTTCTTTGCAAGAACCACTCAATAAATTTAAGCCAGCTTTGGCGTAATGATGTTTATCTACTGCCTTTACTAAATCTATAAGTTCTTAAATAACTTCACAAAACCTGTTCAGCAGAACTTGACAAAATTTGACGGAAAGCACCTTGAAACACAAGGCTTTCAGCCCTATGCACATGATACCAATATGCCATAAATATGGTCATTGAAACTAAATACAGAAAAACTTTCAATGACTTCTTATGAAAAACAGCTTTATTAGTGAAATATTGATTCCATGATTTCATTGCAAGCAATAGTGAAACTTCTTCTCATCCTGGTTGCCAATTCAGGAATTTTAAGTTTACTATAAACTTTGGAACTCACTTATCCATAATGAACCATTTTTGGCATGGAAAGCTTAGAACTCATCTGTACTCATTTTGATTCTTTGCCTTGCTATCTTCGATCACATTTGTGAATGATTAGGATAATGTAGGTTAGCTTCATTGTTACATGCTCCTCATCTACGTCGCCGGGAACCAACCACAAAAGTGTTGGCTAAGGTCTATGCCAGTGAGAAACTTCCACTGATCATGGACATCACATCCAGCAGTCTGCTTGACTTTGAGATGTCCAATCTGGATAGGTTCATTGTTGGAGAATGTCAGCTATTTCAGCATGGAGTGTCGAGTGGTCTTCAACAGATGTTGTAAACCACTCCCTCATAGCTGAGCCATCTCTCTGCCCTCCTGGTTTCAACCTTCCGTGACATCTCTGGACCATGCTGAACTGCTTCTGGACAGGACAGTATCATTGTGCACTCAACCTTGTCTGATGGGGCCAGGCCACTGACTCTTCTTGTTGCTGTGGAGTTCTACAGACCATGACACATTGTGAACAACTGTCCACTGACAAAGTTCCCCAGTGGACTGCAGGCTCTGCACCTTACTGATGATGATGCTGTTAAATGGCTGAGCACACACTGCACACGATAAATAATAGTTGCTATTTATTTTTTAACTAAACATTTTCACTGATCAAAATTTTTATCAAGGATTGTTATTTACAGTGTACTGAGAAATTATTTTAGTAAAGAAAATGTAACAAAATATAGGACTTCTTATTATAAGTTGGGACTTTCAGGATGTTGATGAAAATTTCTGGGCACTAGCTGCTGTTTTTGATGATATAATGAGCTTCATTTACCAGTTTTGATTGTGATTTAATTCAAGTTGAGCAGATAAGTCTCAATTCCCATGGCATTTTGTAGAAAAGAAAATGGGATCCGTGGCTGCATAAGCAGGTTCATGAGTTATCTGGGATTAAGTTTTTGTGGGATTGGTGTATCTATATGGCCGATATCTTAAAATTTTATTATTGTTACTCCACTGAACATGGGGATTTATCCAGAATACTTTTTATCTAGTTGGTTATAAATGAAAATGGTATTGTCATGAATTCCTATAAATACTTTTCAGACAGTAAAGCATCTGTTCCTTTGAGGGACTCTTGTTTTTTTATTATATGGATTGAGCTTATATGGATGTAGTTTGATTCCTTCAGGTTATGGTCAGAGTGGACCATATTCAAAAAGAGCAGGATATGATGTGATGGTGGAAGGGATTGGAGGACTTGCACACATCACTGGACCTGAGGTAAGTACAGACATATACACAGACACATACTTATATACTTACATACATGGGGCCCCAGTTGGCCAAGTGGTCTGAAGCACTTGTGGGGCCCCAACTGGCAAGGTGGTCTGAAACACTCACCTTTACTAATCACTGCCATCTCACCTTTATCCACATGTGTTCAAGTCTCAGGCACAACCAAATGAGTATGTGAGAAGGCTTGCCAATAGTTCCCAGTGGGTTGGTTGTTTTTACCAGGGTTTTCCCAGGCTATTCCGCAACCACTTATACTGTTTGCTTGTGTGCTGAAAAATGGCGTCACACCCCTTTTGGAGATGAGCTATCATAACTATGCCAGATTTATATAATATTGGACCACCCAACAAATTTCATTTTTTTTATATGTACAACATTTTAGATTTTCAGATAGTAGACTCCATGTTTTTTAATGATTTTATTTAACTATATCTTTGTACATAACTTTCTTTTGGGTGATTTAAAGTTACAATTAAATTGCAGCTGAAAAGTAAAATTGGTAACCTGACAAATAAAAATAATTATAGACCTATAGCTCTTAGGACAATTATTTCAGAAAATGTTTAATGCCTCATATTACGAAGATGTAAAGTCACAATTTCTGATAATCAGTTTTTGTTTTAAGAAACAACATTCAACACACTTATGCCTCTCTGCATTTAAAGAAACTGTCAGCTATTATTTAGAACATGGTTGCATTGTGTTGCATGTTGTTTAGATGTTAGTAACTAATTTGATAGGTTCAGTCACTGAACGCTGATTAAATGATTGCTCAACAATCAACTGTATTGTTCATACTTTAATTAACTTTGAATTTCAATACATATCACAATGTGTACCAGCAAAATCACTCTGTATTATGCTACTGCTTTTGCATCTGAATGTGTGTACATTTTTGTGCTATTGTTGATTCATAACAAAATTAATTTTTTTTCAAAAATGATGGGTAATTATTTAAACAAACAACAATCTTGAAACTCAGTTTTTGTTGTTTTATTAGTAAAATGTTTTTGTAGTGATTTCATCCCAAGTAATGTGAACATTTTCCTCATCCTTAAAGAAAACCTCTGAGTGCCAATTTGGGAATTTTAAATTCATAACAAAATTTGGAACTCACTTCTACACAATGAGCCATATTTTTGAGCTTGGTTCTTCATGCACTGATTATGTTTTTCACTTCGTTCCTTTACTATCCTTGATCTCATTAATTTTGTGAATGAGTAGCCAAAACCACTGATTTATGTCAAATATTTTACTTATGATACTTGCATAATAATATTTAGCATTGTTCAATTGCTTAATTTGAAATAGTTGACTCAACACATGGCCATGACGACTAGCTCTTATACAGGTAGGGTTTGCATGCATTTTAAATAGATTCTACTGATTTGATTCAGAAGATATAATTAACATGATAGTACAAAACATATCTGCTTCTAATTGAAACAAAGCAACAACACTTCCTTAAGTTGGAGATCAAAACACAGCACTTAATGAGGTTTCTCATGGAAAGGGCATTGATGTTTGTAAGGGTCAATTGATACTTTTCATATTTGAATACAAGAGGACATATTGCATTTATGATGATTACACTACAGCCAAGTTAAAAGATAAATTGAAACAAAACATTTACATTACAGGACTTCTTTCATTGGCATTTATTTCTTAAAACATTGACACAAGCAGGTATTACTCACATTTAATTGACTGTTTTTTCATTGTTTATATTCAGTTACAGTTTACTGTGAATTTTATTAAATGAGAATTAAACAAAACAAAAATTTCATTATTCAAATTTGCTGACACTGTTTTCAGAGATAAAATGAGCAGTACATAAAGTTTTGATCACAATTTTATTCATTCAGCAAATATAGGCCGGTTTGGAAAGTGTTTTTTTTATATATAGATAAAATGGGATTCACACCTACTCTGCAGATCAGCAAGTTTATGAGTTATCCATGTATACTATAATGAGAGGGCAGTATATATAACTTGGCACAAAAAATCTATCTTTGCACAAAACTTAACAACTGACTGTACAATTATAAATATCCCAGTGATCTGAAATAATTATCCCAATGATCTGAGTTAATTATCCCAATGATCCTGAGTTAATTATCTCAATGATCTGAGTTAATTATCCCAATGATCTGAGTTAATTATCTCAATGATCTGAATTAATTATCCCAATGGTCTGAGTTATTTATCCCAATGATCTGAGTTAAGTTATTTTTAGGGGAAGAAACAAATTACATCAACAAAACAAACACTACTAACATTACTACATATTTCAGAGATGGAAATCTACTAATAAGATTTATATAATGGAAACAGGAAAGAAAAATAAAGTTGGAAAGTGGTTGTAAACTACAAACCTGTTTTTTGGAAATTGCAAAATTTTATTATAGTAGTAAAACATAATCAAATATATGGAACTCATGAGACTTTCAAATTTTATGTTACTGAAACTGTTGTGTTGATTTTCAGGATGGGGAGCCATGTAAAGTGGGTGTGGCCATTACAGACCTTTCTACAGGCCTGTATGCTATGGGGTCAATATTAGCAGCCCTTATCCATAGGCAGAAAACAGGGAGGGGCCAGCATATTGACTGTAATCTGCTGTCTACACAGGTGACTTGACATAGATCTTACACATATGTCCAGTAGAAGAGGAGCTGAAAGGGGTCCTCACTGCATGTAAAATGTATGGGTCCTCGCTACATGTAAAATTTGTGGGTCCTTACTATATGTAAAATTGAATTTGTCTCTTTAACAAATTAACCCCCTGGAGGTTTTTGTCGTTTTTGCCTGAAATTCGAGTAGGAAACACATTTTGAAAGCTATTTCAGAATAAATCCTAATAAATCAACTTCCAGGTGATTTTCCAATAACATAATGCCTAGTTGTTTAGATCATCTTTTTTCATTGGCTATTTGGCTTGCACATGGGCAGAAGGGTAAAAGTTGGAGTCTTTTTGTTGTTTTTTGGCTTATCGGAGCCATTATTTTCGTATCGAGACAACTCTTTATTCCAAATGCCCATCTTGTCCTACTTTTTGCAAAGGTTCATCTGTCTGTTTGCAGTTCATACCGGTCTGCCTTAGATGTGAGACCAAAAAGTCTAAAATCTGGACACAAAATCAGATTCTGACCGTGGGCGAAGTTTGGGTGGTAAAAAATTGGATCCCAAAAAAATGAGGATTTTCTTTCTGTATTTTGTAGTGCACCTAGAACTTCCAGATTATTTGGTATCATTGTAGAGCTACATCTGTCTACCTTTCTATAATGCCACCCACTTTAGTGTATCATACATGACCTTGATGCTACAGAGCTCGGCAGTAGGCTACTAACTCCTTCCACATAAACTCGTCACCAGGGGTTAATGTGTTAATGAACATTAGCATGCAGGAGAATGAAAAACAAGTTTAAAAATCTGTTCAAGTGACATTGATGCTGAACTTGCCTTGTGGCTGCTTCATGGGATGAACTTTTGTTGTGCACTAATGCTGGGTCACTATTATAAATTTTTTAAGGTTTTTAACACTGCTTAAAAGTTGTGTTCAGGCTCTAATTTCAGTATTATTTTATCTGTTGCTAAAAAACGTGCTTTGAGAATGCATCTTGTAGCACACTCTAAACTGGTTTACTATGACTAACTTTCAATTGTTTTGTGAAATACTTAAAAGATACCAATTCATGTCACATGAACAGGGTTAGTTTTGTGAACTCCTGCCCATTTACAAATCTAGGTTTACTTGTGTAGTGCCACCTTGACTGCATTTGAATGCCTTGGACATGTTCCATTGCATTACATGAGTTTATGACATGGTAATATAATCACATTATATTAAATGTGACGATCGATATCCAAAATATTAAAATTTCTTGATGAAACAACAAGTAAATTTATGAGATGAGTTGAATATTTTATGCTATAGGCTGAAATTGTCAGGTGGTGTAATGTATTATTCATTGTTAAACCACAGAGTTGAGTACATTGTTTATAACACATTAAAATAGTGACAAAATATAATGTTATGGAATCAGTAGATTTACCAGCCTGTTCCTAAATCTTTCAGTATAAAATTAACGATGTCTAATTGGACATTCCAATGTGTTTTCATTTATTTGACTCTTTTGAAAATCAGGGTACGGCAAGTGATTAACCTGTTCATCTAAAAGATTCTGTCAGTTTAAAAATTTAAGTTGAAAAATACATTATTATTACTTAAGGTCAATCTTCATCAAATTAGAATATCACCAGTATTTTTCAGCTTTCTTTTTTGCTCATTATATCTGTATGCCACATTGTTATGAGGTAGTACCCTTGATCCTCATGTGATAGTACCCTTGATCTTTGATGTCAGTATAATTTATGCTACACCAAAGCAGGTGGTTTTACAGAAAAGTAGGAAACATATAACTCTATAGTGATACCGAGTATGTAGACTTTTTTTTACTCATGTTAAAAAATGCAGTTGCAAAAACAATTTTTGAGACAGATTTTTTGTAGTCTAGATATTTCTGGTTCAGGAACCGGAGTTTTTGTCCAGATTTGAGACTTGCTGCTATTAGATGTAAAGCAGACTGGTTTGAACTGCTCACAGATGAATGTTTGCAAAGAGTAGGGTAAGTTTAAGATTTGGAGTAAAATGGGGCCAGGACGTGAAAATCTTGGCCCCCCCCCCCCCAAAAAAAAAAAGAACAAAAAATGCCAAGTCCAATTTTCTCCCTTTGCTCATGCACTGTAAAGGGAGGGTTGTTGGAATTTATGATGGATTTAGTGAAGAAGTAAAGGAAGGGATTGAATATATTATGTGTGAATTTTGCACATTGTTAAAAAATCTTGTTATTTTTACTCTTTCTGAATGGAGTATCAACATGGGGTTTTAACTAAGTGACTTCTTATGATGTGTAGTTGCTCCTGAATGAAAATGTTGCTGTTCTGACATCCAAGGTAGCCACCACCATGACCATTTCAAAAAGTTTGTAATCACTACTCCTGATTGAATTGTCATGGCAGCATGGTATTGTCACTTAAAGACTTAATATGATGTCTTATTGGTCATAAATAAAAATCGGTCCAATCTGACATCCAATATGACCACCACAATGGTCATCTTGAAAATCTTGGTCATGAATAACTGCAGTTGATATCAATATTGAGCTATCAACAAAAGACTTCTTAAAATATCTAATTGATCCTAAATGGAAATAGTGCCAGTCTGATATCCAATATGGCTACCATGGCAGCCATCTTGAAAATCTTGCTATTGTTAATTTTCCAATATGGAAACTCCTATCAATATGGGTTTCCACTAGAAGACTTCTTATGATGTATTGTTGGTCCTAAATGAAGATGGTGCCAGTCTGACATCCACAGTAGCTAATTTGAAAAGCTTGTTGCTGAAGAATAACAGGGATGATTTCAGCACTCAGCATTTAAAAGGAAAAAATGATCAAGTAGAACATCAGTCCCTTCAAGTAGTCTGTGCTTGATGTTACTGCTGCTGATGTTAGTGATGTATTTCAAGCTAATTTGTTCCATCAGTTGATCATTAAACAAGCTTGCATACATTTAACTAGTAAAGATAAAATGTTCTCGATCTGAAGAATAAGTAGGACTGGAAATATCACAAATATTCCATTTGTCTGTTTGAATTTATTAACTGGAAATCATTTCAGATTTTTACCACATTTTATATCAAATGTTGTTTATCTTGGAGATACATTTAGTTTACCAATGAAGATTATTGTTTTACAAATGATGGATATATCCAGCATTGAATGATTAATAGATCTAATTAAAATGGTTAATATTTGTCACATATAACACATATAAAATAATAATTACTGAACATTTGTTTTGTTTTACAGATGTATTTTGCAGTTATTTTCAAAAAAGTCAGCTTCATAAAATGTTAGGTGATATATTTTCTGTTGCATTTGCATTCTGGGTGAAAAAGTCATGCATCATATTCTTAAAACTTTCTTTTGAAAAATGAGGGAATAATTTCTCCTCCCAAAAATGAACAATTCTTTTTGTATCCAATTCAGTTATGTTAAGTAATACTTGTTTCTAATCTTAATACTAATACTTCCTCTTGCAAATCATGCTTATTTTATGCTACACCATGACAGTGGTTGCACATGGTATAAGTTTGTCCATCTGTCTGTCTCTTTTGGTTAAGAATTTTTGTTTATGTCAGTTTCAGGCACTGTGGAGGTACATCCTTGTTATTGTCTTCATTAGCCAAGGGTCACTGATCCACATGTTCAACATTAAATCTTTGCATTTGTAGCTAGCAAAAAGGGTATCTTTTGCTCCACAAACTGATTGGATGCTGCTGAGTGTAAGTGTTCTAATCACATAGCAGATTTCATTTACCTAGAAAGAAAATTAGGAATAATCATTGCAGCCACTACAAAAACAACACATCACATGTCATTTTCTCCAATTCCGATGGCTCACAAACAAGTGTTTCTACCAAATTAAGGCATGTGGATGAAATGGAAGACATCATATTGCACACCCAACATGAAGGCATGTGGATGAAATGGAAGATATCATATTGCACATGCAACATGAAGGCATGTGGATGAATGGAAGACATCCTATTGCACACCCAACATGAATGCATGTGGATGAATGGAAGACATCACATTGCACACCCAACATGAAGGCATGTGGATGAATGGAAGACATCATATTGCACACCCAACATGAATGCATGTGGATGAATGGAAGACATCACATTGCACACCCAACATGAATGCATGTGGATGAATGGAAGACATCACATTGCACACCCAACATGAAGGCATGTGGATGAATGGAAGACATCCTATTGCACACCCAACATGAATGCATGTGGATGAATGGAAGACATCACATTGCACACCCAACATGAAGGCATGTGGATGAATGGAAGACATCATATTGCACACCCAACATGAATGCATGTGGATGAATGGAAGACATCACATTGCACACCCAACATGAAGGCATGTGGATGAATGGAAGACATCACATTGCACACCCAACATGAATGCATGTGGATGAATGGAAGACATCCTATTGCACACCCAACATGAATGCATGTGGATGAATGGAAGACATCACATTGCACACCCAACATGAAGGAATGTGGATGAATGGAAGACATCACATTGCACTGCCAACATGAATGCATGTGGATGAATGGAAGACATCACATTGCACACCCAACATGAATGCATGTGGATGAATGGAAGACATCATATTGCACACCCAACATGAAGGCATGTGGATGAAATGGAAGATATCATATTGCACACCCAACATGAATGCATGTGGATGAATGGAAGACATCACATTGCACACCCAACATGAAGGCATGTGGATGAATGGAAGACATCACATTGCACACCCAACATGAATGCATGTGGATGAATGGAAGACATCACATTGCACACCCAACATGAATGCATGTGGATGAATGGAAGACATCACATTGCACACCCAACATGAATGCATGTGGATGAATGGAAGACATCACATTGCACACCCAACATGAATGCATGTGGATGAATGGAAGACATCACATTGCACACCCAACATGAAGGCATGTGGATGAATGGAAGACATCACATTGCACACCCAACATGAAGGCATGTGGATGAATGGAAGACATCACATTGCACACCGAACATGAAGGCATGTGGATGAATGGAAGACATCACATTGCACACCCAACATGAATGCATGTGGATGAATGGAAGACATCCTATTGCACACCCAACATGAATGCATGTGGATGAATGGAAGACATCACATTGCACACCCAACATGAAGGCATGTGGATGAATGGAAGATATCACATTGCACACCCAACATGAAGGCATGTGGATGAATGGAAGACATCACATTGCACACCCAACATGAATGCATGTGGATGAATGGAAGACATCACATTGCACACCCAACATGAATGCATGTGGATGAATGGAAGACATCACATTGCACACCCAACATGAAGGCATGTGGATGAATGGAAGACATCACATTGCACACCCAACATGAAGGCATGTGGATGAATGGAAGACATCACATTGCACACCCAACATGAATGCATGTGGATGAATGGAAGACATCACATTGCACACCCAACATGAAGGCATGTGGATGAATGGAAGACATCACATTGCACACCCAACATGAAAGCATGTGGATGAGATGGGAGGACATCATATTGCACACCCAACATGAAGGCATGTGGAAGAATGCAAGACATCATATTGCACTGCCAACATGAAAGCATGTGGATGAGATGGGAGGACATCATATTGCACACCCAACATGAAGGCATGTGGATGAATGCAAGACATATTGCACAGCCAACACATGTGCAACTCATTAGTAAATTGATTTGCTGTAGGCAATAACTCTTTCATGCACAGCTTGTTCAAAACAATGTTTTGCCTTACTACATATGCCAGTGGTTGGTATAGAACAAAGCGGACTGATGAACCTTGACTATCAAAGTTAACTTGTTCTAGAAACACATTTCTATTTTGTCTTGTGACATTTTGTGACTAATTTTAATATCAACACTTCTACACACTTGACTATATTGTAATGTTCATAATTATATAATTTTTCTATTTTTATATTAACAACACATGTCAACAAAAATAATTTAGTAATACAGATTTTGAATCAAGCATATAGAGTTATCAACTGGTCTAACCTTATCCCAAATACTGATTATATGTAAAATGTTAACAATATGTAACAGTTACTGCAGGTTTTAGGCTATTCCCTGTTCTTGGTATGAATGCAAATTATGATAATTCATTTAGTACATTAATGTATTTATATTTCTTATAGACCTAATACAACATGATCTGACTAATCTTTTTCCCTGAGTTCATGGCCTGGGTTGCTGGATATTGCCCAGTGGGCTACCATGGCCTGGGCTGCTGGATATTGCCCAGTGGGCTACTAAAATATACCATAACTTTGTTCTTTTTTTAATGCCCACCAAATGGCCATTATCTTATGATGTTTTCTGTCCATCTATCTGTTTCCAGTTTTGATTCTACACAGTAATAAAGAAACCTATAGATTCAGAGGTCTAAATGTCAGACTTCATGGTTATGTCTGATGAGAAAACATTGGTTTCGGCAGAGTAAGTTAAATTCAAGACCACATGCCTTGACCAAAGGTGTATGTCATTGACACTCATTGGTCAGTGTATCTAGAGGTAATCACACCTTGCTAATGCCTGCATGACTCATTGGTCAGTGTATCTAGAGGTAATCACACCTTGCTAATGTCTGCATGACTCATTGGTCAATGTATCTAGAGGTAATCATGCCTTACTAATACCCACATGACTCATTGGTCAGTGTATCTAGAAGTAATCACACCTTACAATACTTGCATGACTCATTGGCCAGTTTATCTAGAAGTAATCACACCTTTCTAATACCTGCATGACTCATTGATCAGTGTATCTAGAGGTAATCACACCTTACTAATGTCTGCATGAGTCATTGGTCAGTGTATCTGGAGGTAATCACACCTTAGCAATGCCTGCATGACTCATTGGTCAGTATATCTAGAGGTAATCACACCTTGCTAATACCCGCATGACTCATTGGTCAGTGTATCTAGAAGTAATCACACCTTACTAATACCTGCATGACTCTTTGGTCACTATCTACAGGTAATCACACCTTACTAATGTCTGCATGATTCATTGGTTAGTGTGTCTAGAGGTAATCACACCTTAGCAATGCCTGCATGACTCATTGGTCAGTATATCTAGAGGTAATCACACCTTGCTAACACCCGCATGACTCATTGGTCATTGTATCTAGAAGTAATCACACCTTACTAACACCTGCATGACTCTTTGGTCACTGTATCTAGAGGTAATCACACCTTACTAATGTCTGCATGATTCATTGGTTAGTGTATCAAGAGGTAATCACACCTTACTAATGCCTGCATGGCTCATTGATCATTGTAGCTACAGGTAATCACACCTTACTAATGCTTGCATGACTCATTGGTCATTGTATCTACAGGTAATCACACCTTACTAATGTCTGCATGACTCATTGGTCAGTGTATCTGGAGGTAATCACACCTTACTAATATCTGCATGACTCATTGGTCAGTATATCTAGATGTAATCACACCTTATTAATGCCTGCATGACTCATTGGTAATTGTATCTACCATTAATCACAGCTTGCATAAAGGTCTGTTAAACATGGGATGGTTGAATAATTTGACATTCGTTGATCTTTTATTTTCATAACTAAAATTATTTTTGAAAAGAGAATAACTCTCAATAACTCCTGTCAATGAAAACAGAAGGTAATACTAACTGAGGCTAACTTATTTGTATTAAAGTGCCTTTTCTGGTTGTTGTTGTTGTTGTTGTTGTGGTGGCGCTGACCAGATAATATGTACTTTTGAGAGAGTGACATATGTAAGGTGAAGTAGTTCGCATTTAAAACATGCACAGTGGAGAGAATGTTGGCATATCTCTATGCTACATTAATGTAATGTGGATGATATTTCTTTTGGATATTGTACTTTTGGAAAGTTTACATGATTTAAGTACACTGCTAACTAAAATGACTGCTCCCTTGTATTAAAAAATCAGTCTGAATTAGTCTAAAGTGCACTATACACAGCAGCTATTAAAATAGGGAAAATGAATTTTGCCAGACTAGACAATACCAGCTTCTGAAAGTGCAATGAATGAATTACCAAATATATAAAATGTAAAAAAAGTTATCGGCTCTTTTTGATACAATTGACCTCTGAAGTTCCGGAAGTGAAAATGACCAAGTAGAGCTAGCACTTTTTTGAAAGGTGCACATTTGAAGTAAGGCCAAGCTGCATACTCTATAACCCATAGTACACCCATCAATCATACACCAAAATAAAGGGAATTTAAGGTTCTTTGCATTATACCTAAGATATACAAGGTCTTTTTTAAATAGCCAGTATAACCAGTGAGGAGAGCCGGGGAAATTCTTTTTCTTTAAAATCCTAACCCTATGCAAAACGCGAAACTGTATAGCGCCACCTTAAGAAAATATAAAAATGTTTGCAATTATTTTTTTTATTTTCATATATTTATGTATGATGTTCTGAATAAAATGGTACATTCATATTGATGTTAAGCATGAAAATAAGCTAATTATGATAATTTTTCTCTTGCTTACATAATGTGCCATGAGGTATGTTTGTGTGAGTAGTGACCTTAATTATGGGGAAATTAGAAGTCTTAGAATATAGGAATAGAGTCAACTTAAATTTAAAACTGTTGCAATAAGTGACAGAAATATATGGTGAAAATGTTTCTTTTCATTAATTTGCAATGAAATAAAAAAATAAATGAAGAGAAAGTGAATTCGCTTCTTCCATATTAAACAATAGGCAAATATTTTACACTCTGACCTTTGACCTTTATGAAGCTGATGAGTTACCTCCCTTTTCTAATTGTAAAATTCATTGTTGATCTCTCTGAAATAATTCTGGCTAGTTTCATGTTCCTGTCATTCAGCATAACATTGGTTGCTATGTTTACAAAATGTAATGTGCATTCTTAAAATAGCTCACTTTTATCATGGGGGGGGAGGCTGGACTTGTTCGAGACTCTGACACTCATAAATACTGTTCTGGGGGGGGAAAGGCAGGAGAATTATTCAAAAGGATTGTTTTGATGCTTGCGACTTAAATGTTTCAGCCATATAAATATAATTAAATCATACAAAAATAATACCTATATCTTCTTTATGGTGGCGCTCACCAGATAATATGTACTTTTGAGAGAGTGACATATGTAAGGTGAAGTAGTTCGCATTTAAAACATGCACAGTGGAGAGAATGTTGGCATATCTCTATGCTACATTAATGTAATGTGGATGATATTTCTTTTGGATATTGTACTTTTGGAAATTTTACATGATTTAAGTACACTGCTAACTAAAATGACTGCTCCCTTGTGTTAAAAAATCAGTCTGAATTAGTCTAAAGTGCACTATACACAGCAGCTATTAAAATAGGGAAAATGAATTTTGCCAGACTAGACAATACCAGCTTCTGAAAGTGCAATGAATGAATTACCAAATATATAAAATGTAAAAAAAGTTATTGGCTCTTTTTTATACAATTGACCTCTGAAGTTCAGGAAGTGAAAATGACCAAGTAGAGCTAGCACTTTTTTGAAAGGTGCACATTTGAAGTAAGGCCAAGCTGTATACTCTATAACCCATAGTACACCCATCAATCATACACCAAAATAAAGGGAATTAAAGGTTCTTTGCATTATACCTAAGATATACAAGGTCTTTTTTAAATAGCCAGTATAACCAGTGAGGAGAGCCGGGGAAATTCTTTTTCTTTAAAATCCTAACCCTATGCAAAATGCGAAACTGTATAGCGCCACCTGTAGGGTTTAATGCCATTTTTCAGCACACAATAGGCTATACATGGCGGCCAGTATTAATGGTGGAGGAAGAACCCGGTTAAACCCAGGAAAGAACCACCGATCCACGAGAAGCTACTGGCAAGCTTTCTCACATACCCACATTAGCCGAATCCAAGACTCGAACCCATGCAGACAGAGGTGAGATGGCAGTGATCCATAATGAAGAGCCTTGTCTGGTACACTGTATTTAAATGAAAACTAGATTCTTGTCTGGTATCCTATCTGGCAGTCACCAGATTTTGAAACTTGTTAGAACTTCTAACATTTCATTATTCAGCCACTGTCTTCATAACTGATTTTCTACTTTCTCCAGGTTGCATCTCTGGTTAACATTGGTTCCAATTATCTTAATGCAGGGATTGAGGCTAAACGCTATGGCACCTCACATGCCAGCATTGTGCCGTATCAGGTAATCTCATAAACAAGCATTCTTGCATTTTGAATAGGACCAAGTGCAAACAGTTACTATCAATATTTGCCTTTAGGGCCTACCTTGATAAAACTTATCAGCTTGAGTACATACTCAACTCAAAGTTTTGTCCCACAGGGAAACTTATCAACTTCAGTATGTACTCAACTCAGAGTTTTGTCCCATGGTAAAACTTATCAAACTGAGTACATACTCAACTAATAAGTTGTCCCACAGTAAAACTTATCAACTTGAGTACATACTCAATTCAGAGTTTTGTCCCATGGTGAAACTTGTCAACTTGAGTACATATTCAGCTCAGTTGTTTTGTCCCATGGTAAAGCTTATAAACTTGAGTACATATTCTGATAGTTTTGTCCCACAGTAAAACTTATCAACCTGAGTAGATACTCAAAATTTTGTCCCATAGCAAAAGCTGCTCTTGGCATTATCTTGGTATTGAGCACACCAAATACTAGTTTGTTTTAGAATATTAATTTAATGCATTTAATTGAAAAGTAGTTTCCAGAATATCAGCATGTGGAATTTGAGTTTTGTTCAAAGTGGATATGTTTTATGATAGTGACCAGATCAGCCTATTCAGACTGAATATGCTTGCTTCTATGTCAAATCCAACTACAAACTACACAGGCCCAGATCAGCCATTGCTTCATGCACCAGCAGATCTGGGTGAATGCAGTTTGTTAGGAGCAATCAGTATAACAAGGAACATAGACCCTGATATGCTATTATATTATGCAATGACAGATTAGAGTCTATGTTATTGAAGTTGGACTCAACTTATGAGCAAGTATATACATTACCTCAATGTAAATCTTTATGAGAACCATTTGTATCCTGGACTAAGCTTTATTGTATCTCTATTTTTCCTTCAAAGGTTGCTAATCCACATTACAAAACTGAGTTCTGAGAAAGTTAAAAGGCAGATGAATGTAAATAAAAAGTAAACATTTTGTTGCTTCTGTATGCTTAAATTATTTTACCATTTGTGTCCAAATGGAAATGTCAGGCCCAGTTTAAGTAGACCTCACCTAATATCACAGTAAGCATTTATGGCTTCCTGGAATGGTGTTATTGTGATGACCAGTCTATAATGTACCCCAATACAAGGCCATCCAATATGGCCACCACAACAGCCATCATGAAACTCTTGTTACCACTACTCTTCTTGAATGGATGGCTTTATGGGGTTATCACTAAAAGACCTCTTATGATGTCTAGTTTGTTCTCAATGAAATTGCTGCTGATAAGATGGCTAACATTGTGGCCATCCAGAAAATCTTGTTATTGCTACTTCCCCAGGATGGAAAGTCATCATTACATGGGTTTTTCAACAGAAGATTCGTATGGTGTCTAGTTGGTCCTGAATGAAAATTAATGCTGATTTGATGGCAAGAAGGCCACCAGAACAGCCATCTGAAAAATTGTTTTGTTGCAACTCATTCTGAATGGATGGTCATATCAACACAGGGTTTTCACTAAAAGACTTATGATGTATAGTTGGCCTTAAATGAAAATGGTGCCAATCTGATGTCTGATATGGCTACCACAATGGCTATCTAATCCTCCTGACTGAAAAATAATATTGCCATGGGCTTTTCACCACGAGACTTCTTATAGTATATATTTGGTCCTAAATGAAAATGGTGCCAATATGATGTCTGATATATCTGCCACAATGGCTATCTAATCCTCATGAATGAAAAATAATATTGCCATGAGCTTTTTACCACAAGACTTCTTATAATGTATATTTGGTCCTAAATGAAAATAGTGCCAATCTGATGTCTGATATAGCTGCCACAATGGCTATCTAATCCTGCTGAATGAAAAATAATATTGCCATGGGCTTTTCACCAGAAGACATCATATAATATATATTAGGTTCAGAATGAAAATGGTGCCAATCTGATGTCTGATATGGCCAGCTTTAAATACTGTTTTCACTATTCTTTCTGAATAGATAGTCATGTCAACATGAAGTTTGAAAATCATGTTATCACTATTTCTCCAAAATGAATGGTCAGATAAGTCAAGGGTTTTAAGAAGACAACTTCTTATGATGTTTAGTTGGTCTTAAATGAAAATGATTCTGATCTGACTTCTAATGTGACTACCACAATGCCCATCTTTTCAATCTTGTTATAACTACATTTCCAAGATGGCTGGTAATATCAATATTTTGCTTTCACCAAAATGCTTTTTATGATGTCTAGTTGGTACTAAATAGAAATGGTGACAAAAATCTGATTTTGAAAACAGTCACCATGGTATCTATCTTGAAAGTCTTGTAATCATTGCTCTACCAAAATAGAAAGGCATACCATTATTTGGTTTCTGCCCGTTGACTTATTATGATGTCTCTGGTCTGAAATGAATATGGTGACAAGTTGACATGCAGTATGTTCATCACAGCAGTTAATTTGTAAATTTTGTTATTCCTGAAGAATATCAAACATGATTTCAGCATGCCACATTTTTAAAAGGAAGAAATGGTTTTATCTTGAATTCCTGGAAATTCTTCTCAGCCAGATGAGCATCAGTCCCTTCAAGGGACTCTTGTCTTAGGTGTTGTATAATATAGCTAAAAGTCTTAGGTGTTGTATAATATAGCTAAAAGTCTTAGGTGCTGTATAATATAGCTAAATGCAGTACAGTTAATTTTCAATTGTTTCTGATGTATGAAAATATTAAAACCTATTATCATTGAGTCAAACTGAGTATTAATTCTTCTCAGTAGTGGCAGCAAGAAAAGGAAGATGAATTTATAATAGACATTTTCACTCTTACCAGCTGTACTGCTTCAGCTAGAAACAGAGCCCCCCCATCCCCCTACCTGAAATAAATACCTGTGCACTGCTCATATCTGCCCTTCCAACTGTCTTGCTCCATATTACTAAAATGCACATGAAAAACTCTTATTTTCATTATATTTTAATTTTTAAAAAAAAAAATATAGGACATGTATGAATATGATTTTGCCTGTTTTTACTCTCACCCCTCCCCATAACATTGTACAATTTGTTATTAACAGTAAGTCATTTGGTTCCTAAATGAAATAACCTTCATTCCAAACAGGTCCCTTCAGGTACCTGATTGGAAACTATTGTCCTTTTCCTTGTTTCAGAAAAGTAATTTTAGCCTGAGCACTAATTATTAATTAAAGTAAATTTTCGGGTTCTTTGGTTTACCACATCTCAGGTGTATGTACTGTCTGCATGGTTCTGTCTAGTGTAAATCAATGTAACTTTTCTGCAGGCATTTAAGACAAAGAATGGCCACTTCATGGTAGGGGCAGGAAATGATCATCAGTTTAAACTTCTCTGTCAGGTAAGTAGATATCATTTTATTTACATGAATTGGTGACTTGTGAAAGAATAATAAATTAATGCAATATGTTGTAAAAAGCTCTGTAGTAGTTAATCCAGTTTTTCCTGAGATTAGCAATGGCATAAATTGGAGCAAAATAATCAAGACAAAGTTGAATAGTCATGAAGATTCTTATCAAGACATACTAACATACGATTTATATATTACACCAGGTTTTTGGTGCTTGTAGTTGAAATAAGCTCTAATTGTTATTAAACAGGTAGGTGCTAATTTGTTATACACATGATTTCATTACACAGGTCAATCCTCATCTACCATAATGGTATGATTTCAAACTTAAGAGTTTTTTATTGGAATGGCATTGTGTTCCAGGATTCAGAAAAGTGACAAACAGACCTAGTGGAGACATAGTTCTTTTCTTTCCAGACATTGTATTATGCTAAAACATTTGTTTGTAATTTTCAGAAGCTTCATCTAGATGATCTTGCCAGTCATCCTGATTTTATATCCAACAGACAAAGAGTTCAAAACAGAGTGGAACTAGTCGGTATTTTAACTCGAGAGTAAGTTGATTTTGTTTCACTGTATCAGCTGGAAAAAATGTAGACCCAGATTAGGCATTCAATGATGTGCCTGCAGATTAAGGTATATACTGCTTTTTTAATTCATGGAGGAATGAACATTATAGACTGGGTCTCCACCGTTCAGTCTGGTGTGCAATTTGCAGGGGTAATCAGAATGAACACTGTAGACTGGGTCTCAGCAAGTCAGTTTGTTATGCAGTATATAAGAGTAGACAGAATGAACATCATAGACTGTATGTCATAGTCTGGTGTAGATTTTGCAGGGTTAAACAGAATGAACACTATAGATTTGGTCTCTGCAGTTCACAGTTGGGTGTGCAATATGCTGGAGCAAACAGTAGCATAGACTGGGTCTCCACAGTTCACAGTTTGGTGTGCAATACATAGGGATAAACAGAATGGACAGCATAGACACGATCTCTGCAGTTTGATTTGTGATATGCAGGGATAAACAGTAATTTCCTCAAGACTAATCTTTAAAATATAATTCCTTGTGGATACCAAAAATTAGAATAAAATTAATATGTTAACCATCATTGCTAATAAAAACGACCTTGTTCTTCATCATGTTGAAGAGTTTTTCAATTGAAGGGACAGTACTGTGGATCATACTATATGTTGTTGTTGTTGTAGGGTTTAACGCCATTTTCAGCACACAACAGGCTATACAAAGCGGCCAGTATTAATGGTGGAGGAAGAACCCAGGAAAACCCCCAGAAAGAACCATCGACTCACGAGAAGCTACTGGCAAGCTTTCTCACATACCCACATTGGCTAAATCTGAGACTCAAACTCACGCAGACAGAGGTGAGATGGCAGTGATCCATAACGGAAAGCGCTTTAGACCACTTGGCCACCATACTAGATGTAATTTTCACAAGAAAGAATCCTTTAATAAGCCCCTTTCTTCCCACCCGCATTCCTTTTTCCCACTGCTTTAGTAGTAAGTTCCTTTGTGCTTTACAATTTACAATAGATAACCCATCCATCAATCCCATTATTCTTGTTTCAGTTTTCCTTTTACATTACTTAGAAATGTTGTCTACATTTTCCTTTCACCTGTAACGAAAAATAAACTTTATTAACTTATTTATTTGAAGCCCATGCCTGATGGTGAGAGCACCTCCATATCAAAACTTTTTGGTAAATATATATACTAAGGAGATGTCTCTGATAATAAGCCAACCCCAAGCTTTTTGATAAATGACTTTGTCTGGTTCCCAGATCTTATCATGGGAAATACTGTGATAATTGTGACTAACTGATCACTTTTTATGGTTATCTTAATTTTATACTTCTTTCTACCAGAAACAAGCTTTTACATGGGGTGGCCTTTTTTGTTTCTAAATCTGTATTTTAATCAATTGTCCACCTCTAATTTTTATGCTGGTTAATTTCTTGCTATTGCTATTGCACAATTTCAGCAATGTCCTTAAAATTGGTACATGGCATATATTTGCAAGTTGCATCATTATATTAGATCATTCTTTGCCAAAGTCTGTCAATGTCATTTTTTAGCTCAACTGGCAAAATAGGCTGTCAATAAAGGAGGCTGTCAATGCTATGTTTTAGCACACCTTGCAAGAAAAGGCTGTCATCTGTATGTTTTTAGCACACCTTGCAAGAAAAGGTTGTCAGTACTGTTTTTAGCACACCTTGCAAGTAAAGGCTGTCAGCACTATGTTTTTAGCACAACTTGCAAGAAAAGGCTGTCAGTACTGTTTTTAGCACACCTTGCAAGAAAAGGCTGTCAGTACTATGTTTTTAGCACAACTTGCAAGAAAAGGCTGTCAGTATTACTGTTTTCAGCTTATCTAATAATAAAGGCTGTCAGTATGATGTTTTAGCTCACCTGGCAAAAACTGCTGCCAGTGCTGTGTTATAGCTCACCTAGCAAAAAAAGGCTGCCAATACTGGCAAAAAAGGCCAAGTCAGCTTATTATATGGTCAAGCCTGTGTCACAGATTGTGCATGATGTATCCATTTTTCAACAATTACCTGATACCATTCAGGAAACAACATTTCTGACTTGTCAATAAAACTTCGAGTATGGGTTTTTGTCATGATAATCTCTAACAAATTCAATAAAAAGCAAGTTCCATGCATATTAATGAGGTGATTTTGTGTCTGTTTGGTTACAACACATTCAGTTTTGATCAGACTTGGAACATTATGGTCCAGAACGAGTTTGATGAGGATTGAGATCCATATCTAATGCATGATGCATCTGATTGGTTAGTTTATTACCACTGTTAAAGCTGCATTTCTGACCCAATTTTGATCAAATTAGGACATTATGCTTAAATTATTAAGATCTTGGATGAGTTCAGTAATGAATGAGACATATGTATGATGAAGAAGTAATCTTCATCTAATTGGCTGATTTTACTATTACTGTAGAGGCCAAAGTAGCAGTTTGCATATCAAAGCAAAGTAACTTATGTACAGACCTATTGAGAATCACAGGTTTTGTGAACAGTTATCCCCCTTGAAATATATTTTAAAACATAACAAAAATCATTTTAAAATACAGGATGTATACATATTTGACAATGATTTTTAACTTTTCAATCACATACACAAACAATAAATAGAAAGCTAACCTGGAGCTAAGGACTTCATCAGCAGCCTGAATTATTCTCTAATGACTGTTAACATTCACTCGATGGAATGGTGTGCACAAACTGATGCTGAACAGGGATGGGGACTATTACAACCTGCCGCATATCTGGAACAATCTGATAACATTACTCACCATTCCATTCAAACAAAAGAGTCACTCCACTGTCTTTCAGTTTAGTTACCACTTTGATGAGCTCAGAATATATCAATTATTAACCCTGCCTGCCAAATGCATTGAGCCTGGGGCAGCTGGTTACATGTTTGGTTCACATGTGAAATGCTGATAGTGATTGGTTCACATGTGGAATGCTGACACTATCCAAACTGATGGGGATCTAAGCTGAATTGTACCAATCTTGAGCCACTGTGTTAATGTCTTGGATGTCAGAAAGTACTGATAGAGCAACTTTATGGATGGCAATCATACAGTAAGAGATCTTACACATGTATTTTAATAACCAGTTAGCATAATGTTGCTGTTCCCTATTGTTCTCAATTTAAGTAATTTAAGTGATTGATCTAGACAGATGTTTGATATATACTCATACAGGTCATAGTATTGTTTTAACTACTGGTGTAACTTCTATTTGTTGTCAGCATAGTTTTGTTCTTTTGTTTTCTTTACATGTAAATGTTAATCCATGAAATTAAATACCCATGAAAATGCAAACTTTGACAGGCAAATCCATGAAATTAAATACCCATGAAAATGCAAACTTTGAAAAGCAAATCCATGAAATTAAGTACCCATGAAAATGCGAACTTTGACAGGCAAATCCATGAAATTAAATACCCATGAAAATGAAAACTTTGACAGGCAAATCCATGAAATTAAATACCCATGAAAATGCAAACTTTGACAGGCAAATCCATGAAATTAAATACCCACGAAATGCAAACTTTGACAGGCAAATCTATAAATTTAAATACCCACAAAAATGAAAACTTTGACAGGGAAATCCATGAAATTAAATACCCACGAAAATGCAAACTTTGACAGGGAAATCCATGAAATTAAATACCCACAAAAATGCAAACTTTGACAGGCAAATCCATGAAATTAAATACCCACAAAAATGCAAACTTTGACAGGCAAATCCATGAAATTAAATACCCATGAAAATGCAAACTTTGACAGGCAAATCCATGAAATTAAATACCCACGAAAATGCAAACTTTGACAGGCAAATCCATAAGCTTAAGTACCCACAAAACAACAAAAAATCCCCACAAAACCACCAAAATAAAGACCAGCAAAATAAATGAAACCACAGTACACACTAGAAAGATTAGCATATGATTCACATCCAGATTGATTCAGTACACTTAAAATGCTCAAACCTCCAGAGTTAAAACAAGGTACTCTTATTAAATTCACATTCAGATTGATTCAGTAAAATGCTCAAACCTCCAGAGTTAAAACAATGTACTCTTATTAAATTCACATTCAGATTGATTCAGTAAAATGCTCAAACCTCCAGAGTTAAAACAAGGTACTCTTATTAAATTCACATTCAGAATGATTCAGTACACTTAAAATGATCAAACCTCCAGAGTTAAAACAAGGTACTCTTATTAAATTCACATTCAGATTGATTCAGTAAAATGCTCGAACAAGTTACTCTTATTAAATTTACAAGATGCCAAATATAATTAGCCTTATCTAATGAATTTTCTAATTTATCTCACAGAGCTGTGATCCAACATTTCTTTTTCTTTTCTACAGACTTCTCTATATTTGTTTCTGGGTTCCAAAACTGTTGGACAAAATTCCTTTATACCTGTTCACCAAAATGTTTTAAGAGAAAGTAGTTTAAAAGAGTGTATTTCCTCCTTTTTAACTGAATGCATTCCCAGGATGGCTGAGGATTTCCTTCATGTGGCATCATTACTTTTCACCCTCAGATAAATCTCATATTTAATACTGTTTACAATACAGTATTGTGATAATGTGACATACAGTGTTATAATGTAAATAAGTGCATCATACAACAAAATAGAGCAGGATTGATCTTTACTGCATAGCTTCAGCTATTATTAGGTATAAACTTTTTCAGTGAGTTGATTCATTTTTTTCCTCAAAGTTATTTTTAAGATATAACATTGCACGCCTACCCCAACATTAAAAAAATGCAGTCAACCATGTCCTGTCACTTTCTGAGGCCACAATCCACTAGGTACTTTGAGTATTTCGATTTGTACAAGTTATGGTTTTCTTATTGTTTCAGATTTATCAAGAAATCAACAGAAGAATGGTTGTCGGTGTTTGAAAGCTCAGGAATTCCATTTGGACCCATAAATAATATGCAGCAAGTGTTTTCAGATCCACAGGTTGGCATTTTTTATTTTTCTTTAAGAAGGCACTAAATACAGGAAATCTTCTGCTCAAGTCAGGTGAACTTATTGGATGGCCCTGTGTCATTTTTGTGCGTTGTCCATCATCACTTGTCTGTTGTATGTTTAACAACAATTTTTTTCTCTCAAGTTCTTCTCAAAAACCACAGTTCCAAGCATAGTCATCCTGGAGAATCCTATAGAATCGATTGAAATGATGCTAATCCATCCTCAGATATATCCTCTTCTACTAGCATTTTTAAAAAAATACAAATATTAAAGATCTTCAAATAAAAAAAACACTGATGAGAATTTGAGTTAATTTGTTAGAATGCATTTTTGGAAGAAAACCTTTAAATTTTTGTACAAATGCTGATCTGCCATTAAATGTGGTCATCATTGCTAAAAATAGAACAACTTTAAGCAACTACTCAATAACAACACTGCAGAGTTTGACCAAGTATAACAGGAAGCATCCATGAAGACTTTAAAGCTGTACATATGTTTTTAATATGCAATCAGATGTTGTTGCTGTTACTAAAAATATAAAAACCTTTAAAACAACCTCTCAAGCCACTTAGCAAAATTTGACTAGCCTTTCATTTTGTGCATATGATACAGATCTACCATCAGATATGGTCATTGGTACTAAAAATAGGAAATAAAAGTTCATTTTTGCATATCAAACCAATCCCATCAAATATGGCTGCAATTGCTAAAACTATAAATATATTTATGAGGGTATTCCACAGTTATCACATACTTCTAGCAGAGTGAAAAGTGTAAAGTGAAGTTGTGTGTTTCTGCAGCATGCACAATATAGAGAATGTTGGCACACCACTACAGCTTTCATATACTGTGGCTGAAATTTCTTGATATGTAATCATGCATGATCTAAGCACACATTTGATCGAAATGGTTGCTCCTTTGTCCTCAAAAGTCAGACTAAACTAATCCATAAGCACTAACTTTAGCAGGTATTATAATAGAGAAAACAAATTTTGAAAGTTTATGTTAGCTTCAGTCTGCTAAACAACAACAGCTGCTGCAAAAAGAGGTGGGAGGTGATAATCTTTATTATGTCTTAACCAATAATTGCTTTTAATTTCACTGATGGTTAAAGAAATTTTTTTTATTGTTGGATCTTTTACTTCCATTTCAGTTATATATGGCTCACCTTGCACTAAGGTTAAAATATTAGAGACAAAAAATACCCTGGCATGACAGCATCTCAGATTACACAAATGATGTCAATCTGCTATTGAGTGGGGATACTATTATCAAAAGTAAAACAATCTTTGAAGAACATTTAAAAAGTTGTTGAACAGAATATAACCAATTTGATGGCACCATATTTATATGAAGGGCTTTCAGATTTTTCAAAATTACGCCAAACTCCCATCAAATATGACCACTGTTAAATAAAATTAAAAAGTTTTAAACAACTATGCCTCAAATAAATGCTGAACAGAAATGTGAGAAACTTTGATGGAGAGTACAGATAGTGTTAATATGCTATCAGTTATGGTCATGATTACAAAAAGACCTTCAAAACAATTTTTTCAAGTGATGCTGCTCTGTCACTACTTAAAATAAAGAAACAGCCTTTGCTCCAAATCTGCCAACAAAAAAAAAAACACCCTAGCATAAAGGTCTTTCAGATTTTAACAATGTTGATCTGCAGTCAAATATGTCTGCAATTACTAAACACATTAAATAATTTGACATCTTAAGAAATTCTGAATAGAATATGAACAAATTGACAGAAAACACCATAATATAAAAGCATTTCAGGTTTCTCTTTGCAAATGATGCTGATTTACCAACAAATATTACTACTATTTGTAAACATAGAAAAACTTTTAAACAATTTTATCAGAAAAAGATGTTGAAGAGACTGTTACACAATCTAACAGACAATACCCTTGCAGAAACACAATAAAGGCAATACGCATACATAAACTGTGACCCAATCTGACAGACATTACCCTTCATGAAGCCTCTTCTGATTTATTGAAATAATTATGAACTACCATCAGTTATTGCTGTCCTAAAAAAATAGGCAGTCCTTTAAACAACTTCTCAAACATAGCTCAAAAAAATTTTACCAAATTTATAAAAATACACTCCATTTCATGGAGGTATTTTTGTTTCGTACAAATAATGACAATTCATATCAAATAATGACAATTCATATTGGATAATGACAGTTCATATCAGATAATGACAATTCGTATCAAATAATAACAATTCATATCGAATAATGACAATTCATATCAGATAATAACAATTCATATCAAATAATAACAATTCATATCAAATAATGACAATTTATATCAGATAATGACAATTCGTATCAAATAATTACAATTCATATCAGATAATGACAATTCATATCAATCATGGCTCCTATTTCTAAAAGTAGAAAAACATTAGAACAAACAGCCTTTTTCCAAAACTGCTAAACATGAATTGACTAAATATGACAAAAATTACACTGGCATAAAGGGCTCTCAAGTTTTTTCAAGATGGAAAGTACAGTGGCATAAAGGGTTTTCAAGTTTGTACCAACAATGCACGATAAGCCACTGAAAATGGCCACTGTTATTAAAATTGGGAAAACTTTAAAGGACTTCTGCCCCAAACTGGCTCAGCAGGATTTGAGTTAATTAACAGAAACATCGCAACCTAAAGGAAAGGGCTTTCAGTGTTGTGTAGATAATGCCAATCCATCATTACTACCGCTCCTGTACATATACAAAAAGTGGAATATATTTAAATAACATGTTTTTCTTAGATAATTTTTTTTAATAGAATGTGAGCTGATTTCACAAAAAGCACCCTGACATGAAGGGCTTTCAATTTAGTACAAATGATACCAGTCCACCATCAAATATGGCCACTATAACATTAAATATAAAGCTTCCGCTTCAAAGACAGATAGATAATGTAACAGAAAAATAGGAAAACAGATGGTCTAAAAATATTGGAGTCAGCAAACAGAAGAATGTGGGTAACAGTGCAAGTATGTTGTCTGGAAAAAATATTATTGATTGTCATAAGCTTACAATGTGATATGCTATAATATATGTATTGTCTTGATTCACAATAACAGTGTCCCCATATTGCAATTTAGACATTATACAAGACTGTGTTTTGTTCTGATGAGTTAGCAGAAACAACATATTTGATATGAGTAGCAATATGTCTCAGCCTGACACCCTCATCATATGCCATGTTGGTTGGAATTTTTTCCACATCTTGGAGCAAAATTTGAGTGCATTTTGGCATTTATTACAGGCCTTCTCTTTTATGTTTTAGAATATTTTTAGCCACATTCATTGAATGGATTTCAAAACAAATTAGGATTTATTAGAGTTTGATTCTTGAATCTAAAAATATTGAGATGCATACATCAATGAAAACACCTAAATTGTTCTTGGGGCCCCGGATGACCAATTGTCTAAGGTGCTTACATTTATAGATAACTGACATCTTGCTTCTGTGAGCATGGATTTTGAGGTTGATGTTAGGCCAACGTAGTTAATTGAAAAAGCTTACCAGTAGCTTTCCCATGGGTTGGTGGTTCTTCCTGCATTTTAATTGGGGTTTCTTCTCCACCAAATATACTGGCTCCTATGTATAGCCTATCAATTGCTGAAAAATGCAGTTAAACACATAACAACAACAACAAGCTAAATTGTTCCAGTCTGGTTGTGTGATATGAAAAAGTGAATTGAACATTTATATCAGGCACAAAATCAACCATGTAAGATTAAATTGTTTTGTTATAAATAGTGTTCTGAACATTACTTGTGCATGTTTATTTCCATCTTCCATTTGCTTTCAGGTCCTTCATAATAACTTAATCCAAGAAATGGATCATTCAACAGCTGGGAAAATTAGGGTGGCAGGTAAGACTTAATCATGTATATATTTTCTTCTCTGCATACGACTCTGATACCTGCACAGACCAGCCTAGTTTTGCTGTTTCTGTGTCTCCTTAGAAAAGGCACTTAGCTCCCTTTTTCTCAGCATTATATAGCCAATAATGTGTTCAAGTGCTGTTAAAACTCACAAAACAAAAAAACAGTATACACTTCTTATCGAGATCCTATGTGCTTTGCTGTGTGCAAATGTTTGCCCGAATTCAAAGGAAAAGTTTGGGGCTGGGCATTCATGGTCTTTCATGCAAATCTAGAAACAAATATATGATTATTATTCTTGCATCATCAATTAAAATAAATTGTTTTATGATCATATAAAAGTATAAAGAAGCAACAACAACAAAAACTGCTCAGTTGCTATGTGCAGTTCTGATGTTTGAGTACAGCTGATGTCACAAACTTGCATGTATCAAACCAGCTGGAAATGGCTTGATAAAAATGATAATTGTCTTTGTACCTCAGTCTATCAACATTTCAAAGTTTTATCTGGCCAGAAGAGCATGAGCTTTTATGGTATTGCCTAGGATCGAATTTACTGACTTTGGAGATATTAAGCAATGGTAATTATTCAATAGAATTGGAGATGCTAAGCAATGGTAATTATTCAATAGAATTGGAGATACTAAGCAATGGTAATTATTCAATAGAATTGGAGATACTAAGCAATGGTAATTATTCAATAGAAATGGAGATACTAAGCAATGGTAATTATTCAATAGAATTGGAGATACTAAGCAATGGTAATTATTCAATAGAATTGGAGATACTAAGCAATGGTAATTATTCAGTAGAATTGGAGATACTAAGCAATGGTAATTATTCAATAGAATTGGAGATACTAAGCAATGGTAATTATTCAATAGAATTGGAGATACTAAGCAATGGTAATTATTCAGTAAAATTGGAGATACTAAGCAATGGTAAGTATTCAATAGAATTGGAGATACTAAGCAATGGTAAGTATTCAATAGAAATGGAGATACTAAGCAATGGTAATTATTCAATAGAATTGGAGATACTAAGCAATGGTTATCATTCAATAGAATTGGAGATATTAAGCAATGGTAATTATTCAATAGCCTAATCTGCTCTACCTTTAGTCCTTGAAATTTCTTAGTAGATTTTAAGGTTGGAGACAAAACCATGCTTTGCTCTGGGTCTGACCAAGCTATTCCAGCATGATTGCTGCATATCTATGTGTGATTGAAGATTTAGTGTAATTCACCCCTCTGGAACAGATTTCCAACTGTGTGTTTGAAACATTGTCCTGAAAATATCAAATATTCTTTTTGTGGATTTGGATCATTGGATGAATGGAACATATTTCAGTCATTATTTTAAATTTGATTTGCATGACCTTTCAAGTTTACAGTTGATACTGAAACTTTTGTTGGCCCTAGTTGCGGTGTGAAAAACTGCTAAATGTATTGGCCCCAGGTATTGAACCAGAGACAGTAGAGGTGCAGAGTGAGTGACTAAATCACTACATAATGTGTCAGAGGCCTCGTATTCATGAAACTCCTCAACTAATGTCTACACTGAAAGGTTATGAAAGTTTATATTAAGACTGGTATGAACACCTACAAATGATCATTGACATAATAAAGTTTCATTACTGATTCAGTATTTTGATTAAAAAGAACTTTTTTAATTTTGAGACAGTTTGCCTTCCCCAGTCTCTGCAACATGGTTATGTTTACAATGGACAAAATATTCGTGTCTGAGGATATTCACAACATAAGGGGCTTTGTTTGAGGATATTCACAACCTAAGGGGCTTTGTTTGAGGGTATTCACAACATAAGGAGCTTTATGCATACAGAGCCAGGTTTCTTGATTAATTAAAAAGTAAACATTTTGCAAATGGAAAAAAAATCAATTTCTCAATTCACATTTTACTTTCAGGTCCTGCAGTAAAATACAGTGAGAGCACAACAGTGTTGCAGTACCCTCCTCCTTTGCTAGGAGAACACACTGACATTGTACTGCAAGAGCTTCTTGGACTGAGCACAGATGAACTAGGCATTCTTAGGGATAAAGGCATTATACAGTAGATCCATGATATATTGACATGGATGCTTAATTATAAATATAGATTGTATGCATGACCTCATAGGGAAATATTTGCCCTTATCTATCCACCTATTTGACCATATGTCTGGCAAATTTTAATTTATTTTTTGAGTTATTGTGGTTGTGTATTCATGTTCTTTGAGCATGTAACATATATATATGTATAATGGTTTTGAAATGTATTGAAATATACTCAGGGGAAATGTCATTTTTTAAAAGTATCTACTCTGAACAGTTATTGAATGAACTGGATTTTAAGAAATCACCATTCTTAGTTGTATTAGACCCAGAATACAGGATTGAGATGTCATTTTATATTTGGAACTGCTAAACCATTAATAGGTATTTTTATATGGTATGATACTATTTACATCAGTAGAAATGTTTTGAAAATGGTATTGACAGAACAATTACAGATGGTGAACAGTTGTTTGCAATAAAGATTAAGCCTGTTTAAGTCTGTGTACAATGTGCAAGGTGGCTGGTCCATTTTAACAAACCAGATTAAATGCCCATATAATAACGATGCTGTAGGGAGTCACTGTGGCCCAGTAGTTGATGTGCCAGACTCCCAATAAATGGGTTGCAGGTTTGATTCCTAGCCAGACTACCTTGGGTTAACTGCTGTGGTGTGTCTCTAGGCAAGACAATTCACGTTCATTGCCTGGGCACTAAGTACACTTCTCTCAATAACTTGCACACAATTGGATCCAAAAACACAGACTGCAACATTAGCAGTGGTTCAAGTTACCAAGGGATCTCGGAAAAACTAAGAAAGGGATGGCATCACAGTTGGGCCTCAACAATGACAAAACTTGGGGGGGGGGGGATTGTTTAATGATATAGTACTTTTATTATGATTGTGATAAGAATAATTGACAATAAAATGCTTTTTTCTAATAAACCTGTTTCCTTTTCTGTATAAATTACCTTTAGTTTCAAGATAACCAACATCCTGAGAAATATTGTATCTTACCTGACAACTTGTGTATGTAAATGTGGATATATTCAAGTGTTATTGTTGATTCATAACAAAACAAGATTTCCTTTTTTTAAAAACTAAAAGCATTTTTTTCAAGAAACAGCAGTTGTCAGTGTCAAAACCGATTTTTTTTTGTATTGTTCCATTAATAAGATATTGTTTACATGATTTAATTAGTGAAATTTCTGCCCATCCTTGAGTGAATATCTGAGGGCCAATTCAGGAGTTTTAAGTTGACTACAAATTTTGGAACTTGCTTTCTATGCACTGAGTCCTCCATTTGCTTGCTTCCTTTGATAACATTTGTGAATTAGTAGGATAAACCACTGATTAATGTTAGATCTTTAATTAAGTAAGCTACATAATAATATTCGAAACAGTATTTGATTGGTCAATGGTAATGATTTGACCTGACACACTACCATAAATGCTAGCTCTTATATGGGTAGGATTTGCATGCCTTGTAACATTATTTTAAATCTACCCAATGTTTTTATTTGATGCAAAAGACATAATTACTATGATTTTGCAAAGAAAGTCTGCTTTTAATTGATTCAAACAAAACAACAAGTAATTTTACAAATTGAAGATCAAAACACAGCACTTAATTAGGGTCTCAAAGAAATGCTTGCAGACATAGCCATGATGATAGATTGACGATCTTCACATTAGAATACAAGAGATAATATCACATTTTTGGTGATTACACTGAAAGCCAATTAAAAGATATAACTAACACACAAATTTCACCGGATAAAACGTATTTAATTTGTATTTATTTTCTTTAAATGTTGCCACCAGTTGACATTGCTGACATTTTTATGACGTCAGATATTGTTATTACTGATAATATTTACGAGTAAAGAAAATGTAACTAAATACATTAATTTCTTAATGTACATCCAAATTTCCATCCACTAACTGCCATTTTCTACAATAAAAACAATTTCGGGCCATTTATTTTTTGTATTTTCTGGAAAAAATGGAATCCATGCGTGAGCCACATTATAAGTGGGTTTGCAAGTTTTCTGCGCTAGAGTTGTCGAGGGAGAAGTGTAGTATTTGATGAGCTGATCTTATACAAGTTAGGTACTGTATAAATATGATACTTTACTGTTCAGCAGAAAACCTTTTCCCCCATAAATATGATACCTCACTCATCATCATTAGACTACCTAATTAACTCTAAAACTTGACCAACTAGCAAGGAAAATAAATACAACTGTCAGAACATTTTCCTGAAGCAACTCGGGAAAATTTAAATTTTTTTATGTATATATTCTTTTTGGAAAATAACAAAACTTAAAAAGAAATAAAAACTCATTAATTGTTCCAGAATTGGAAACAAGTGTATAATCTGATGCACAGACATTATGCACATGATGTGATTGTTTACATACTGAGAAGAATTTACTTGATGAAAATGGTGGTGCTCACTTATTTAGCATCAAACTGCATTGAGTCTGTACAATAGACATAGAGGTACTCGACTTATTAGTCATCAAATATCCCAGTCTGCTAGATGTAAATTGGGGTACTCCATTATTTGACATAGATATCCCAGTCTGCACATATTGTGGTTTGAACATGTCAGTGCCACCGGATACTGCATTCTCTCTATTCCTATTGGGTATTTATGCCTTGCACATTATCAAAATATCAAATATGTCTTAAGTGGCAGCAGGTGAAAAAAGATCTACAGACTCAAAAAGGTAAGAATTAGTTTTAACAATATGTATAGAATTAGCATTATTACTTCTAAAAAATGATGCATAATGTTTTAAAAAATGTATTCTGCAGTTCTTGTAATACAAATTTGGAATGTTGAATATTCCAAAATGTTTGGCATCGGTTTTAAAAGTAATTTCAGTCTCAATGTCAAAATCAAATGTTAGTGATAAGTTGCAAAAGGACTTCACAAAAATGTACAATTATGTCACACTATGTGAAGTAAAGAATATATATGCTCATTGCAATTTTTCTCTTAAGATGATATTACTTTGATGATGGCTTAGATGCTACATATTACCGTACAGTAGTCTTGTACAAAATCTATTCAAGCTCAACATTCTCACAGATATCGTATCTCATACAAATAAACACTTGGACATGTTTTTGTCATTAATATAAGAATAACTGTAAACGTCAGATATCGTGTCTCATACAAATAAACACTTGGACATGTTTTTGTCATTAATATAAGAATAACTGTAAACATCGAATATCGTGTCTTATACAAATAAACACTTGGACATGTTTATGTCATTAATATGAAAATAACAGTAAACATCAGAGCAGATGATCAATTTTTTTAATGGTACTGTCTGCTTCAGGCAAATTATTATGATGAATAAAGTACAAGCCACAAGAAATTTTTCTAACTATAGAAATACTAAATGACAAAAAAGCCCTGCATTTAATATGTAAATAATTTCAAAATATTTTGGTTACTGTCTTCTAAGAGATATTATATTCATGGTCAGCTAGTCATTGATACATGATTATTGATATATCTAAGGCAATTATTCAAAAATTGTCATTGTATGATGTATTTACCCCTGTTGTATTTAAATTTCAAGGTTTCCTTCTCATACTTGATAGGTTGCAAACAATTCATTTTTATGTTACGTAGTCATACTCTGCCAAATTGTTTTCATTAAGTTACAAGATTCTTCATTGTATTAGAAAATAATTAATTATTAATCCACAATGCTTTTCTTATTACATAATGCTAAGCACACTATCCATCTTGCAAGTGAATCTTTTCAGAGGATGGAAAAGTGAACTCCACATGACTGCAGTCATCAAAGAAGCACACACAAAATGATTTGGTACATACAGTGCAAGAGTATGAATAAAATAGTCTTCTGAGGTAATTTTAGACAAGAGCTAGAATTATATATATGTATGACAGTATGACACAGGATCCAAGTTGGAATCTCAGTAGATTACAATTTATTAATTATCTAGTGTGTATGATAAAATTCTTTCTCCATATTTAAAATTCAGTAAAAGAGCCCAGGGAAAACCCCAGTAAAATAAGTGGAGAAAGCCCAGGGAAAACCCCAGTAAAAGTAGTGGAGAAAGAGCCCAGGGAAAACCTCAGTAAAATTAGTGGAGAAAGAGCCCAGGGAAAACCCCAGTAAAATCAGTGGAGAAAGAGCCCAGGAAAAACCCCAGTAAAATTAGTGGAGAAAGAGCCCAGGGAAAACCCCTGGACCAGTAAAAATAGTGGAGAAAGAGCCCAGTAAAATTAGTGGAGAAAGAGCCCAGGGAAAACTCCAGTAAAATTAGTGGAGAAAGAACCCAGGGAAAACCCCAGTAAAAGTAGTGGAGAAAGAGCCCAGGGAAAATCCCAGTAAAAGTAGTGGAGAAAGAGCCCAGTAAAATTAGTGGAGAAAGAGCCCTGGGAAAACCCCAGTAAAATTAGTGGAGAAAGAGCCCAGGGAAAACCCCAGTAAAATCAGTGGAGAAAGTGCCCAGGGAAAACCCCAGTAAAAGTAGTGGAGAAAGAGCCCAGGGAAAACCCCAGTAAAAGTAGTGGAGAAAGAGCCCAGGGAAAATCCCAGTAAAAGTAGTGGAGAAAGAGCCCAGTAAAATTAGTGGAGAAAGAGCCTAGGGAAAACACCAGTAAAATTAGTGGAGAAAGAGCCCAGGGAAAACCCCAGTAAAAGTAGTGGAGAAAGAGCCCAAGGAAAATCCCAGTAAAAGTAATGGAGAAAGAGCCCAGGGAAAACCCCAGTAAAATTAGTGGAGAAAGCACAGGGAAAACCCCAGTCAAAGTAGTGGAGAAAGAGCCCAGGGAAAACCTCAGTAAAATTTGTGGAGAAAGATCCCAGGGAAAATCCCAGTAAGGACCAATAAGTATCTACTGGGTGCCTTCTCATATACTTACATTGGCTGAGTCTGAGGCTCAAACACATGCATTGAGGGCTGAGATGCCAATGATTGGTAAAGGTGAGTGCTTTGAAAAATCATCCACTCGGGGCTCCATGCATAAATAATGTGGATGAGAAATACATATACAGTGATTTCCTGCCTTGTGAGTGTTGTTTTTTTTTTGTTTTTTTTTAAGAAAGAGCTATAGAGACAGAGACAAATGTGTCCATTTGCATCAGACCAAAGAGAAGATTCAAGTTGTAAGTATGTTCAAGCATAAAGTAACAGTGTGCTAATGCTGGAATCATCTCTGCCCCCCCAACAAAATCTGTCAACACAGGGTTTATGGAATGTGTTGTAACCAAACTGATCATGGACAACATTTCCCATATCATTAGAAATTATCAGATTATTCCAAAAGTTGGGGTTAATTTATTTCCAAAGCACGGAGTAAAACAAGCAGTATTATCAGTCAGGAGATTAGGTTTCTGGACAGAATAGTGAAAGCATTGGAAAACATTTGTACAAATGAGAATGGGTATTTGGTGGCCTTTCTTAAACCACAATTATTTGTTCACATTGTTGAAGCATTTAAAACAATATCTGGAGTAGTGCAAGATCATTCTTGTTCCTTCGAAACACCTTCTGTGGTACTGAACTGTGGGCTGGTTCTGAAAAAAATGTGTTGTTTTGAAGGATTGAGAGCTAAGAAACAGTGATGATATAAGTGGGAAAAATACACAGATATTGCAACATCTGATCAAAGAGGAAGGACAAGGTCAAATCAATCACTCTAAAATACAGGAAAGATGCAAAGAGGAATGGAAGGACAAGGTCACATCAATCGCTCTAAGATACATGAAAGATGCAAAGAGGAATCGAAGGACAAGGTCACATCAAACGCTCTAAGATACATGAAAGATGCACAGAGGAATGGAAGGACAAGGTCACATCAATCGCTCTAAGATACATGAAAGATGCAAAGAGGAATGGAAGGACAAGGTCACATCAATCGCTCTAAGATACATGAAAGATGCAAAGAGGAATGGAAGGACAAGGTCACATCAATCGCTCTTTAGAGGAATGGAAGGACAAGGTCACATCAATCGCTCTTTAGAGGAATGGAAGGACAAGGTCATGTCAATTGCTCTAAGATACATGAAAGATGCACAGAGGAATGGAAGGACAAGGTCACATCAATGATTGTTAGGTATATGAAAGATGCAAAGAGGAATGGAAGAACAAGGTCACATGAATTGCTCTTAGGTATATGAAAGATGCAAATGGGAATGAGCCAGTTCTGCTACCATCTGCACATGACTTGATCAAACTCAAAGAGTATATTGAAAATGAAATTAAAACAACAAGTGATTACCTGAAAGAACACCAGAACTTGATTAACACACCTTCAACAGGAAAAGAAATAATATTCATTAGTTTTATCATCTTTGCATACTCAGATGGGGGTGCACTTACAAGTACTCTGTAGAGATGCTACATTAGAAAAATTTATTTATTCCTCAGTTTTGCATGTGTACTTGATAATTTTCCTTCACCATGCCTAAAAGTTTTGCATGTGTACTTGATTATTTTCCTTCACCATGCCTAAAGTTTTGCATGTGTACTTGATTATTTTCCTTCACCATGCCTAAAAGTTTTGCATGTGTACTTGATAATTTTCCTTCACCATGCCTAAAGTTTTGCATGTGTACTTGATAATTTTCCTTCACCATGCCTAAAGTTTTGCATGTGTACTTGATAATTTTCCTTCACCATGCCTAAAGTTTTGCATGTGTACTTGATAATTTTCCATCACCATGCCTAAAGTTTTGAATGTGTATTACATTTTTGGAAATAGGGATCGTTTGATGTTTAAATTACATTAGTACTATTGTGTAACAAAAATCAAATGGACCGATCATATATATATTTTAAATGCAGGATCACCTCCCAAACGCGAGAAATAGAGGCAGACAAGAGAATACAAATAAATTGCCTTTGTTATGACATGTCTTACTTTATTCTGATAAAACCTTACTGATAAATATAATTTGCTCTTATTACAAAATGATGCATTGAAGTGTAAACCAGACAGACACTGAATTTAAAATGTTACATATTTCAAACCAGCATTACTATGTGTACACTATACTTTTTGTTGATATTTTTCTTAAACAATATTGTACAGTCATGTAAAATTATTTGTCATTTCAATATCAATTCCTATTTCAAGATTTTATTAGGTATAAAATTGTGTAACCAGCATCTATAAAGCTCACCTGACCTTATCGTACATACCTACTTCCTCCGTCATCTGTCATCTACTGGTCGCTGGTTGTACATCAACATTAGTTTCAACTTATTCTCAATACTATTAGACAAATTGCAGCCCAACATGAAAGGCAGCATTTAAAATTTATAAACATTATGTCAATATGCCATCAGGTATCACAACCATTGATAATCTTAAGAAGAAAAAAACCTTCAAGCTACTGCTCTTGAGTTTCTCATTTTTGCACAGAGTTGAAAATTTTAAAAAGTATCGCTGATTTTCCTCACTGATAATCCTAATAATGAAAAGAGAAATGTATAACCTAATTTTGATTTCATGAACCTACATTTTCTTTACTTTGATATCTGAAGTGGATGATTTAGGTGTGAGAGTGCACAGTTTGGCCATGTTGTTGATATGTCTCATAGAAGTTTGCCATTTTTATGTGAATATTTCACTTCCTGAACATATATATATATCCTTACTTTTCTTGTCTCAGTCTAGTCATCTCAGACCAGTCATCTCAGTCAAGGTGTTCACATGCTCAGAACTACTTTAAAAAAAAGAAACCCTTGTTGTCTTCTGCTGTGCCTGATGTAGTTGTACTAAAATCAAACAACAACAATAATAGCAACAAATATATAACAAAAACATAGTAACTTAAGTTAAATCCATCTTTGAGAACACACCATACAAAAACAATTCGAGAGAGACAAAGACATACACATATGATGTTGAGCTTTTTGGTATTATGCGTGTTCGTTCCACACAGCATGGTCAATTTTATCCTATATGCAGGCTTAGCTCATACATTTTTAAATCAGCGTCATTAAATGTAGCTAAAGCTACCTAACTAGTTTTAAATACTTTGTGTGAAACGAATTATATACTGTTAGCTACATTTAATGATGCTGACCTGAAAATGACTGTGCTACAGAAAGGATAAAATTCTCAATGCTGTGTGAAATGAACAATATAACAGAAAACACTTATCCATGCATTATATACTATAGACCTATACACTTCATAGCCTTCCTACTCTCTTAACAACTACGGAAAACTTAGTAACAGCCAGAAAAGTGTTATATAAAACATGCTTTTTTCTAATTTTGTTAAGCATCTCCACTGTGCCCCGGTTGAATCAAACATGTACCTACAATATTTAATGACAAGTAATATACTTACCACCCAGAAGGAATAATTTATCCATCAGCACATTAATCCATAATCAAATTTCACTGTAGCACTTGCCATATTTCCAGGACAAAGAATCCATGAACTTGAAAGTTTAGCACATGGTTATCCACTAGAGTCCATTTTTGGAGGTCTGTTATACATGGAGGTAATTTTACAATCAATATTAAGGAGAACACAAGTATGTCACACACAGTTTCACCTCTTCCAAAGAAAAGAATAGTTATATACAATAGTGACACAGATCTCTAATTACCCATGAATAATCTAAAGAAAGATGTTACTCTTCATTACAGCTTGTACTAAGTATAACTACAGTAGAGCTGAGTAGCCAATATCGTTTTATTATTTACAATATAACTTTTCAAAATTGGAACTGATGAAAATGAAACAGTTTCTTGTAATAAATATTAATTATTTATTGTCAATTTCATATAACATTCATATATTAAATGTGATAATACCTCATTATTATGCGACGTTTTATTTTGTTATTTTTCTTTGCTCACTTGTATAAACTGTGTACTTCGGACGCAACGGTCACACCACAGCCCTGATTAACATATTTATATTAATGCGCCACATGTAAACATTGGACGTGAACACTAGTACAGAATTCTTTTTACTTTAAAGGAAAATATTGGGTGAGAAAAATAATCTACGTGGGGTTTGGGCCAAGACAAGGAAATCGCAGTCGAGGGTTTATATTATATGTCTCCCCACTTTGGGAAGCCTCGTGGGGAGACAATCAATATAAACCCATGACTGGGATTTCCTTGTCTCAGCCCAAACTCCAACATAGATTCAATATATATAGTTCATTACTAGCAAATAATACAAATAGAGATAAACACTAAAATGTCACTCCAAGTAGGTGAATACATCTAAATTTTGTTGGCATTCCCTAACATTCTGATAGTTGTATAGCAAGCAATTTTACTTTGTAATGTGCCCACTTTGAACTGTGTTCCAAAAATCGGAGAGCAAAAAATGAGCATCTTTTTCTGAAAATAAAAGGATGCTAAGCAGAATTTTGCCAAATTTGACAGAAAACATTGTATAAAGATACAAATATTAGAGAAACCTTGAAACGACTGTTTTCATAACAAATGCAATAATACAGCATTGGAAGAAATTCCATAGAAAGTATCCCCGACACTCAGATTTCTCTGCCAACTTCTCTTGCATTGGGCTAATAGATATCAATCATTATGCAATCTCAGGCTGATTTTTATTTAAGGTTGCCTATTATTTCCAGAGCTGTATCACGTACACCAATAAATTACAGATATGGTTCTTACATGTCACCATTGCTTATTTGAAGGCAAGGTGTATACATGACGTAGATTTTCAGAGGTGTAAATGGTCTTAAATACATGTAATTTGGCAAATATTTAAGATTCATAACTGACAGATGAAAGGCATTTTTCTCTTTTATACTTGGCTACTAATGATTGCATCATTTACTTTAATACCACACAATTATGACTGAATCTTAATTATACTATACATTTTACGGTTTATATTAAAAATGTTTTTAAAATGAGTATGTATTTATCATATGTAATACTGGCACTTCTCTTTATATAACTGACATTGTTTATACTTAATGATTATAACATGAAAAGAAGTATTTTGAGAATCAAACATTCAGTACAAGATATTGGCATGTTTTAAAGCAGTTTAAGGCTTTTTTTCATCTGTATACTGCTCATACTTGACAGTTTAAGTGATGGTATTTTTACAGGCATAGTAGTGAAGTTCATTCCAGGGTCATGTCACATTTCATAAATGATGATTTGATAAATAGGAGAAAATAATAACTTTGTCAAAGTTTTATGTGAGGAAAGGGCCATGTCATCCTAAAATTATGGTTGAATGTTTTAAGGGTACGATATAGCCACATGAGGAAATATTGTTATAAACATATTGGTACATTAGCAAACATAAAAATGTGTACAAATTATCTGTAATATTTTGCTGAAATTTCTTTTACACATTATTTCAGCTGCCAGTGACACACTGATGCCAGAAATAACTAGAACTGGCACTTCAATATATGACTAGTTTCACTTGCCAATTCTGTTTATGTGTTATGTCATAATTGATGCAATGGTAATTTTCAGTATCTATTGAGATATAAAAAGTTTCATTTCTTAATATGTGCAGACATGGGCACACACACATAGGGACAAGAGAGGACACATGCATCATCTCTTCCCAAGATTTCACCTCTAAACATTTTATGTCCTGCAACCATAAAACTGATTAGCTGTTCAATGTTTACCCACCCCTCTGAAAATGATTCTGCATATGCCCTTATTTGCAATGATATTCCATTACTGAATTTATTATATCACATTTTGTACATACTCATAACACTTTTTTCATTTTCATTCATTAATGCAGTACATCTAATAAAGAAACAATGCAGTATTTCTGAGTGTTTCTCCTGAATATATTGTTTCCAAACAGATATATTTATGTTTATCTGACTTGCTTGCGAGGTACAGTAAGGTAGGAGTTGACTGTTTCAGGAAAAACCACTTAATAACAGGTAATGCATGCATTGGTACAAGTTGCCCTCGTAAAGAATGAGAGCAAAAGAATTTGTGACTATGTTGTTGTTGTTGTTGTTGTTGTGGGGTTTAACGCCATTTTTCAGCACATGATAGGCTATACATGGCAGCCAGTATTAATGGTGGAGGAAGAACCCATGAAAACTCCAGAAAGAACCACCGACCCACAAGAAGCTACAGGCAAGCTTTCTCACATACCCACATTGGCTGAATCGGAGACTCGAACCACTGCAGACAGAGGTGAGATGGCAGTGATCCATAATGGAGAGCGCTTTAGACCACTAGGCCACTTGGGGCCGCATGTGACTACGTAAGCAATGCAAAAAAAAACCATATTCAATATGTAGTTGTTGTTTGAAGAAAACGTCAAGGGGTCAACAAAATAAATGACAGAAAGTAGTGTTATTAAAGTAGTTTGTGAGTTTTTGTTACTTTTCTGGGTCAATGCTTCCATCCTCATGGCTGTTACTCATTTTTAGAAAAAGGGTACACACACTGTGCAACCTGTTGACTATTACCATTATGAATCTATAAACATAAAAATGGCTCAAGCAAGATTCATACAGTGACCAACAAAATCCACCATTGTTACTCCACTCACATTCTCAACCATAATCCACTTACCATTTCCAGCGGATTCAGCCAATGTGGGTATGTGAGAAAGCTTGCCAGCAGCTTCTCGTGGGTCGGTGGTTCTTTCCGGGGTTTTCCCGGGTTCTTCCTCCACCATTAATACTGGCCGCCATATATGGCCTATTGTGTGCTGAAAAATGGCGTTGAATCCTACAACAACAACCATTTCCAGATTTGCAATTAATGAATTTTGTCATTTGGTGGCCTTGTTAATGATTTTACCTACCACAACAACAACAACAACAACCATTTCCAGATTTGCAATTAATGAATCTTGTCATTTGGTGTCCTTGTTAATGATTTTACCTACCACAGCTGGCATTATGTTGATGATTTTACCTACCACAGCTGGCATTATGTTGATGGTAGTGTAACTGCTTTTGATGCGTCTCAAGTTACTAACCACCGTAATCACTCTAGAAGTGGTTGAGCTGCTTTTAATTTGAGGGTTTGTTTTCTTCATCTGATCCAACGTTTTATTTATACTGTACTTAGAATGACTCGCATTGCAACCTGTTTTGCAATTGGTGTAGCGCGTGATGACAATCCAGAAAATACTTTGGCGCACCTGTGAACATTCACGAATAACATCACGTAGTCCAGTTTCATAAAATGATACATAAAGAGGTTTTCTCACATTAACAATGTGCACAGATTAAACACATCCACATACGACTGCCATTATATTAAATATCAGGTTGATCTCTAATGTACAGTTGCATAATCAGTGTTTGTTTCAACACGAAGATACACTTTGCCTGTCTTGATCCACAAGGGTTAAATGATTAGGTGTCAACTGACTATTAGGAAATGGAAGATACAGAGGTGTTGTGGGTGTAATTATTGACAAATCACTTGGTTCCACAGTTGGTGAAACCCCAAGCAGTGTATGACCTTAGTAGGCTATACCTGTTGTTTCAAACTTGCTTTCAAAACTACCACATACAGCATCACATATTTAATTGATCTGCATCGTTGAAGTAATTCTGACAATGTCAGTTGCAATATGATATGAAGTCCCTTTAGATTAATTATTGTTCATTCTTTTATAGCTTTAGGCTAACCAAGAACTGTTCGCAACGATTACTGTCCAATGTTAGCCAAATATCATAGAGTCTAGGACATTTGGTAGTCCCATGGAAAAACATGCTGTACTTGATATTTGCCATGTTCTTTGTTCAAATTTTAATGATAGACCTTATTTTGTTGACAACATAGAATATTGTAGAAATGAACTTTTAACCCTCATTATGGTTCTATTATTGTCTTAGTTTTTCATGTAATGTTGTTTACTAATACTGATAATCCGTGGGTTAGGTTTTTATGTAATGTTGTTCACTAATGCTAATAATACATGGGTTGCACAAAGTGTGTGTCTTTTATGCTAAAATGGGCAAACATGATGGGAAATAGAGGCTGTGACCTAGAAAACTACTAAAATCCCAAACCGCCATAATTATGCTAAGAATGCTCAAGTTGAAGAAACTGCTTGCTCAAATTGTCTAACCGTTATGGATTTTGCCTAAGTCTTTTGAAATATACCTACATGCCTTTCAGAATATATTTATAGATATAAATATTGAAGAAAAGATTAGTCTTATTACACAGGCAAATATTTCTGCAAATATCCAAAGTAAGAGTTATGTACATTTTAAAAACGAACTTCAGAAGACTGCTGCTTCTCAGTAGTCCATTATTTTTTCCTAGTAGTTAATAAGTATTAGGCATATGTTTGTAAAATCTATGGGAATATTTTCTTTATATTTACAAGCTAAATAAATTTGTTACAGATTATTTGATTTCATACAAAACTATTCTGTTGATTGATATTAGGTGTTGATGCATGAAACTGAACAAAGGGTAATTTTTCCAGCAGTGAAAGCAGTGATGTAAGAAATCTGTATACTAGCTCATAAAACTAACATCAAAAAGCTCGAGGAATATCTCATAATTTATTGTTTGTTTCAAATGAGTTATCCTTGATCGGCATGGACACGTCATTGTGCTCTTGACAAAGATCATGCAGATGATATTCTAAAGAAAACCAAATATTTCATGCAATTTTACAGATGACTAAATCTGCAAACTTTCGTGAAAGACGGCAAATATCTATCAGCATATATATGTTGGTCCATGATGTTCAAATAACAAGAAAATTATTCAGAATCATTTGTCCAAGTTATTCCTGAATGGTGCTATCCAATTTATATTACCAATAATAAAAATGAATAGAAGAAAAAAAGTTTTTTATGAATGGCACTTTGTTTCTTTTTGTCAGGTTAATATTTAAATTTTCATTTATTTATTTCATTTAACTGAAGATGGTGGGTACATTTTACCATATATATATCATTGCATGCATATGATTGTAGATTCACTTTGTCAATGACTAGTGATGTTGAAATTCATGGATGCTAGTTATCCATCACTAGTATTTTCCAGCATGTATTACACTAATATTTGTAATCATTAATAAAATTTTAATATACAGAACAACTGATGTTTGCAATGAAAAAAGTTGGGCTTTTTAATTTAATCTACTTAATACGCTTTAGTGATTACAGATATAAGAGGCAATACATTTTGATGGGATATCTATCTCTCTCTCTCTGAGACCATTAAACCACTACAACTTCACCAGTATTAAATTACCTGCTCGCCAATATATTTTGTACCTACTGCATATATCTGGCAATACAATAATAGTACAACAGTGATGGAATTGCTTATATCAGTACGAAAAAGAAGTTACTTTCATAAAACAAATTGTGATTTTTTTTGTATCTTCTACTCAGTTGTCCCCCACCCCCTTCTATGACAAATTGTAAGCTGACTTTTCTTCATCATGATAAAAGTAATCTGTTCATAACATAAGAACATTTTCATCGTGAAAGCTTATTAAACCATTGTTATAATACACTGATTTTTCATCAGATTTGTGGACACAAGGTTCAGAACTGGTTACACAATAATATAAACACATTATGGACACCATGTCCAGAAATACAATTTAATGTCCACAATGTCACAAGATTGAAACTCAATAACTCTTTTAGTTTACTGTGTATATAAAATATTTGGATATAAAAGGCAGCAATAGAGTACCTTTGTACCAGGTTCAGATGGTTCGTAAGTATAGCAATCCGCGTATGCGTGTGTGTGTTTAAAATGTTTTGTAAAGTGTTTTCAAAGTTGGAGAGACCGTAAGTTGCTTTATGAGTGAATTTCTTTTTGTTGTATATGTTGTTGAAATTTATAACCCTGCCAGGCACACCAAAAGACATCAAGGATTTCTTTTTAAAAGCAGGTCATAGCCTGTGAACACCATGACTGAGCTGATGGGTCTGAGATAACCAGACAGATAGAAAAGTAAGGTTAGCAAGACAAATAGATTTCTCTGTCACATGGATGAGAAATAGATATCCCAGTTTGCTTAATGGAAATAGAGGTACTCACTTATTAGTCATCAAATACTCGAGTCTGCTTGATGGAAATACAGGTACTCACTTGAAAGACATGACCCTCACATTATACTAAACAAGAGATATTGGTTCATTTGTGAAGGGCATTCATGAAAATGATCTTAGAGGAGGTATCCACTGTCATGGTGTCTCTGGAATGTCAGCTGAAACCATTGGTCATTGTATTAAACTCTTTAATCTCTAACACATTTCAGCTGTAATTATTTCTATTGGAAGCAATGATGCTTCAAGTGGAAAAGATTTTGAGTATTTTTCAGGAGAAGCTAGATCAGTTAGTTCATCTTGCAGATCAGAACTGTATATTTTCACAATGTGTGATAATTTTCTGTTGTGTATGTCACCTTAAAGACTGCATTGTATCAGAGCACAATCACATCATAATGGATCTAGTCAACACAACCACATCATAATGGATCCAGTCAACACAACCACATCATAATGGATCCAGTCAACACAATCACATCATAATGGATCTAGTCAACACAATCACATCATAATGGATCCGGTCAACACAATCACATCATAATGGATCCAGTCAGCACAATCACATCATAATGGATCCACTCAACACAATCACATCATAATGGATCCAGTCAACACAATCACATCATAATGGATCCAGTCAAAGACTACAGCCTAACTGGACATTAATTTTTACAATAAAGATGGCAACCTGACACTCCATTTCTTTGGAAAGACAGTCATCTCTCACATTCAGGAGCAAAATGATTTCAAGATCCTATAAAGAAATTGTCCAAACATGCAGTTGATTGACAATTTCCTCATGTTTTCACAAGACTGGGAACAATTGAATACATAAATCAAGAATAAGTGGGCAAAAACATGAAGTAGGAAAATGTTATCAGCTGTGCCATAAGTGTGGTAAAACAAATCACCCTGCCTTCGACTGCCAATCTAAGGAGCAACTTAAATGTCACTTGTGGGGTTTTTCGGCCTCAAGACAGGGTTAGCTTTATGGCCAGATGTCATATCCACTACTACATTTGACAAATATTCAGTCCTGGTAAACATGAAAATTGCAATTATATGATGAACAACTGTAAATTCTAAATACCAGCGTCAGAAACCCACATGCAAATGAAAAATTGTTAGATTCTCATTGCAAAACTGTATATTAGATGGATCTACAAATTATTAATGTAAGCAGTAATGTCAATACTCAAAAACATATTAAAACTGTAGTCTGATAAATGATGATGATTTTCTTGACTTGTATCCAATTCACATATATCTCCCTTGCTGACCCAAAATACCCATAATGTGTTGCATTTAGGATCAAGATACGGATATTAGTCACCAAGTGGAATAAGAACAACACGTAAATTTGATTAAGTTTGACTTATGTTACTATATAAAGAAAATAATATCTCAGTGCTTGGTCTGTGTGAAAGATAATTTAGTACTGATTACCCAGACAAGGGTGTTCAAGCATAACATTTTCAGTTATTTTATAAAAGACAAAATTGATGGCTCTAGAGGTTTGGTGGTCAGTGAATGATGGTATCATACCAGTATGTACATGCAGGAAATATCTGGAAGTTACAGATTTTGAAAGCATGTGGCTAGAATGTAGAGATGATAAAGGTAATGATATGGACATGTTCACTGAGTCAAAAACAAAACTTTCAAACAAGCAAACAAATGAACACAATATTTTAAAAAAAATTGAAAATACCATTCTGATCATTAAAACATTTATTAAGGAGAAATATTTATAACTTTTTGCAAACAGAATGGTTCAGACTATGACCATTGCTCTCTAGGGTCTATAAAAATAGCATAGAAAAGCACAATGAGGCCCAGGGCTATCGTATGTCAAAGTCATATCATTATTCAAAAAGTCAGAACACTAAATTTGAGAAAAACAGAAGGTTTTGGTGTAAAACTAAGATTTTCAGAGCTAATAAGCCAAGGCAATGAAAAGTATCATTTCTGCTGGCTAAATGGACTCTCGCACAACAGATCCTTTGCAACTTTTGTTTAACAATTTTGATGCAATGTTAGGTTAGCAATAGAAGACTATGATAAGGGTCATAGCTGGGGTCCCTCCAACAGTGAGCATTCAAGTGACAGGGCACAAACATTTCTTTAGCTGGTAATAAGAATGGTAGTTAATATGCTTACACATATTTATCTTGAATTTTCTCAAAATGTACTTTCTTAGTTGTGCAAATCTGAATGACATTACCATTTTGCATAATGGTAAACATTATTATTTGAAAACATTATGGTCAAAAGTTGGTTGCCCAGCTGGCTATCAATAAAATTGAATATTTGTAGATGGTTGTTTTTTTTATATAAATATTTATACAGTCTACTGAACTTTATTTGCCATCTGTTTAACCAGCTCTGTATTTAAGCAAAGAAACATCATGTAATGTTTTTTCCCTTACTTGATGCTACTTGTTTATATGGCCATCTCAAGTTCCTACTTCTGTATTCATCTGGATACAGAATGTTCAAGCACCATCTATACCTGCTAGTAAGTCAAGTCCAACTACAAATAACATAGAACCTGAAATGCTAGTACATAAATCTACCAGCAGATCTGGATCTGTATTATTACTTCAAACAAATTGCACAGAACAAGATCTGATGGCTCATTAACTCATTCGGCCCCAGAGGCTGTTGTCGTTTTTGCCTGAAATGTGTGTAGGAAAGACATTTGGGGGGGCTATTTCTGACTACATCGTAATACATTGGCTTTCAACCGATTTTCCATGAGACTAATGCCTAGTTGTATTAGAAACATCATTTTCCATTTTTTATTTTGCTTGCGCATGAGCAGAAGGCTAAAAGTTGGAGTTTTTTTTGGGGGGGGGGGGCTTAATGGACCCATCATTTTCATATGGAGACCGCAATTTATTCCAAATGCCCACCTTATCCTAGTTTTTGCAAAGAATCACCTGTCTGTGTGCAGTTAAGACCGGTATGCCTTAGATCTGAAGCCAAAAGGTCTAAAATCCAGACACAAAATCGCATTCCGACCTCGAGCAAATTTTGCATGAAAAGAAAACGGGTCCAAAAATTGAGGTTTTTCCCTCTGTATTTTTTAGTGCAACTAGAACTTCCAGATTATTTGATACCATTTGTGAGCTATATCTTTCCTTTTTTTTTTTAATACCACCCACGTTGGTGTATCTTAAATGACCTTGATGCTGCAGAGCTTGGAAGTAGGGTACAGCCTCATCATGCCTACAAACGGGATCGGGGCTGAATCAGTTAATGGAAGATCTAGGTCTAAGCAGGTTGCAATTAGACTTGTGAGTGTATATTGGAGCTCTAGGTATAAGCAGGTTGCAATTAGACTTTTGTGGATATATGGAAGATCTAGGTATAAGCAGGTTGCAATTAGACTTGTGAGTATATAAGGAAGATCTTGGTATAAGCAGGTTGCAATTAGACTTGTGAGTATATACTGGAGCTCTAGGTATAAGCAGGTTGCAATTAGACTTGTGAGTATATACTGGAGCTCTAGGTATAAGCAGGTTGCAATTAGACTTGTGAGTATATAAGGAAGATCTAGGTATAAGCAGGTTGCAATTAGACTTGTGAGTATATAAGGAAGATCTTGGTATAAGCAGGTTGCAATTAGACTTGTGAGTATATACTGGAGCTCTAGGTATAAGCAGGTTGCAATTAGACTTGTGAGTATATAAGGAAGATCTAGGTATAAGCAGGTTGCAATTAGACTTGTGAGTATATACTGAAGCTCTAGGTATAAGCAGGTTGCAATTAGACTTGTGAGTATATATGGAAGATCTAGGTATAAGCAGGTTGCAATTAGACTTGTGAGTATATATGAAAGATCTAGTTATAAGCAGGTTGCAATTAGACTTGTGAGTATATATTGGAGCTCTAGGTATAAGCAGGTTGCAATTAGACTTGTGAGTATATATGGAGATCTAGGTATAAGCAGGTTGCATTTAGACTTGTGAGTATATATGGAAGGTCTAGGTATAAGCAGGTTGCAATTAGACTTGTGAATATATGTTGGAGCTCTAGGTGTACGCAGGTTGCAATTAGACTTTTGAGGATATATGGAAGATCTAGGTATAAGCAGGTTGCAATTAGACTTGAATATATTCTGGAGCTCTAGGTATAAGCAGGTTGCAATTAGCCTTGTGAGTATATATTGGAGCTCTAGGTATAAGCAGGTTGCAATTAGACTTGTGAGTAAATATGGAAGATCTAGGTATAAGCAGGTTGCAATTAAACTTGTGAGTATATGTATTTTATCAATGAATAAATATGATGCTGTTACGAGAGTGATGTAATGCCAGGTGTGATCTTTGGCTGTGTGATGCCAGATGAGATGCGATCTTTGTGTGATGAAATACCTCATGAGATGATCTTTACCACACACACATTAATATGAAAGATAAGACTAGTGTACATGAATACAAAATATGCTTTCAGATTGGGATTTTGTTAAGAGAAACCATCTAAATATCAGGGCATGTGTTGTGAGGAGCACAATCACTCTTGCATAACATTGTGTGCTATAAATTGCTTCCCGCAAAGTGATCCATTGCTCTTCACAATCTTATAGTTCAAAGCAAAGAGTTCCAGAAGTTTTCTGAGTGAACTTCTGTTTTTGTCCCAGATTTTATGGCAGTTCATGTTGTAAATGTTTCAGGAGAGTGATTATCTTCTCATAACTACCAGAAGAGATGTTCACAGCTCTCATGCAATTTACAGAACACAAGACCTGAAATACGACTATTGCTATATTACATATATAACTTACAATTGGTTTGAACAGCTTTTTAAACTTTGTAAAACCTATTTGCCATATTATGAAATAGTGGTCCAGCTTCAATTTGTCTTGGACCAAAGGGCATATAATCAAATACATGTAGCAGGTAATGAAATATACTTAAATCTTAAATTTCTCTTTGTACAAAAGCAGTTAGATTGAAAGAATTGGGGGGCGGGGTAGGTAGAATGAACTGCTTAACATGACTCTGTTACAGCCAAACTAGAAGAGTAATTGTCAAACTAAGGAATGCAGGTTCAATACCCTCCAAGGCCAGATAGGTCAGCTGCCATAATGTATGCCTGGAAATAGTACTTTGCTAAGCTTCATATAGCAAATATTGTGCCAAGAGAGACAATAAACCCAACAAAGCAAAACAAAAACTGGTTCAACCAGTGTGTTGGAAGCAAAAGTTTACATTAACCATTTGAAATTTTTTAAAAATTACAAAACTCCAACATTTACTGAATAAGTAAATATCTTTATTCTTAAGTCATAGAAATATATCACAAAAGTACATCATGTAATAACATGGCTGTTCTGTTTCTTTTAATTGAAGTAATTCTCTGAAAATATCCATTCAACAAACAAAAACAGGCATTACAAAACTGAAACAATAGTTTCTACATGTATTAAAACAGTGTGATGGTCATGTGATAAAAATGTACCATTTACAGAAATACAACAAAATCTAAATAATTCATTTTATTTTCATAACTTGACCTTAAAATGTCTTAGCATGGGTATTAAAATACTCAGACATCAACAAATTTGATCAGATTTTCTTAAAAGTCATTATGTAATCCTTGCCGACAGCCTTATTGCATAGTAAATTTGATCCCATAGAGGCATCTTTATTTTTTGTTTATTTGCATACAACTGAACTTGTATTCAGCGATGCACAGCAAGATTAAAAATGCTTCAAACAAATGTTAGTACTCACTGGACCAACAATTTCCACCTCCCTCACTGCACTGAAGGAAATCAGTATTTTCTAGAAGTGTCTGAACATCAAGTTTTTCCCTCTTTTTGTGCCTTATTTTGAACAACCTTGAACCAGTCATGAAATAAAGGCTCCTTGTCAAAGGTAAGAGCTTTAATATATAGAGATATGTCCTGATTTCAATAGATGAACATGAATCGAGTCATTCTGATTTCTTTAGCTAATAACTCCAGCCTTGTATATAACTCTGTAAATCAACCTACAAGAAACTGATGTAAATTCCTGGTTGGTAAGTATGCCCTTAATGCACCACTTCTGCACCCATGTTCCCATCACTGAAAGTCCCATAAACTTACATTATTAATTACGCTTTTGTAATGTGTATAACTTAACATAAATGTAGATATCAAATAGGTCATTTAATTATAAGGACTACGTATTTTTAAAGGTTAAAATCCCCATAAGCCACTGTTATGGGAAGTAATATCAACCTGATTACATAATAAACTGTTAGAAATGATGCAAAGCCCATAGTTGTTGAGGAAAGTTTACCTTATGATTCAGCTGAATCCACAAATGAAATCTCTGTAATATTTCAAACATGTTATTTGCAAGTTGATTGGATCCAAAAAACACTAGCTGAATGTAAGTACGTGTATTTTACATAATCTATTTCACCTGATATATTTACAACACCACAAATTCATCTTTACATATCAAACTTGTGTCTTTGACTGAAAACGTCTGACTTTGGGTGTAACACTAGCCAATTAACAGATTCTCAGACTCATAATCCAGGACTTGTAGGTTTAGCACCTGCCCAGGCCAGCCAGGTTTGCTGCCTTGATCTGTCCATGGGAATGACACTTAGCTCACATTTTCTGGACATAAATACAGCCAGTTGCCTCTAAAACCAACAAGCCTAACCATCTTCAAATGCAAAATGTTTCCAAGGATTAAAAAGCTTCCTTGGTTTAAGATACTTGTCCCTTAAGACTTGTATTTGCAGTTACCTTGCTCAATTTGGAATCACTTGAAATAAGAGGAAAAAGTTACTGAATGCAGTAAAAAGATCGGTAATATATACATATACATATATATATATATATATATATATATATATATATATATATATATATATATATATATATATATAGACAATGCTGATTTTACATTTTTTATAATTCTAATAATGTTCAAGTCCATTCACAGATGGAAACACCCAAATATTTGTTAATATATTTTATCTGAGATCAAGTCCATTCACAGATGGAAACACCCAAATATTTGTTAATATATTTTATCTCAGACTTTGGATTTCAACTCGGATTTAACATTTTGATGAAGAATATGAAACCAACCAAACTGCACTGAGATATGCATGCAGCTCAACAAAATATGTTTTACGACATGATTATAAATAAAATCCAATACTGTGTTGAAAATTCTGTTGATTCCAATAACAAATCTTACATTGCATTGACTGTTGCACTATTGCACTCCACAAAATGTACTTTATTGATTGTACAGCATATACAACCTTTGAAGTAAATAAACTTTGGAAAATTTAAGAAAAACAAAATAATATCTGAAACAAAAAAAATGTAATGCTTTTTATCAAACTGAATATTTTGTATATACATAAAATACACCTGTTGAAAATGTAATTCTTTCTTTCTTTTTATCAAAATGAATTTTTTTCACGTGTCTCATGATCATACAAGACCAAACTTGTTGAAAAATAAAAGCCTAAAGAACACTTATGTGAAATTGTTATAAAATATAATGTTTTTAGTAATATATTGTAAACAATAGATATATCGTATGCAGCAATGGTGTTCCAAAAAGGCTAAGTGGTTGTTAATCCTGATTCCTAAACTTAACTTTAACACTATTACTGTGAAGTTTAGAATGTTTCATGGATACAAATTCTTGTGGATTTTGTTGCTACAGTAAACAATAAAGCTTAAAGATGCTATTGAATAATTATCCTTCTTGGTCCCTTCCCCAAAACCTATTATTTTAAAGACTGAAAGAAATCAAGTTTTTGTAATCTATGAAAACATTCAAAGAAATAAATTTTCAGCATTTTTGAAACTTGGAGATCTAATGAAATAAGTCCTGGACCAGTTGATTAACACTGCATATGTAGGAATTACTTTCTATAAAGTATATTGTATATACTTAGTTAAAAGTCAGATCATGCAGCATCAATCCAGAGCTGACACTGCATAATGTGCTGCAGAGCTGGTTCCATGCAGTTTGTTAGATCAGTAAATCAGTAAAATAAATATTATATGACCGTCCATTCTGATGGAATAAAAATAAGATTTTTGAGATGGCCACAAGGAATATCATATCAGTAACTTTTTCATTTAAAACCAATTAGACATCAGTCTTTGTTAGGGAAAACCCCATACTGCTATGATTATACATGAGGGATGAGAAATGATCAGAATTTTGAGACAGCTGTCATGATTATATACTTCTGTGGGGATAAACTATGGAACAATCTTAATTTAGGACTATAATTTTAATTTAGGACTAGCTAAACACAAATCTTTAAGTGAAAATCCGATACTGATGTAATCATTCATGGTGGCCTTAATGGATATCTAATCAGTTCCACTTTCATTTAGCATAACCAGACATAGTAAGAAATCTTGTAGTGAAAGCCCCATGTTTACATGACCATCCGTACAGGAAGTACTAACAAAATATTCAGGATGGTGCCCCTTCAGACAAACTTGATGTCATTTAGGACCAATTAGACCTTCAGATGATCAATTATCTCTTTAGAAGGAATAATGATAACAAAATAGTGCTAACAGACAATAGGCTATCATATAAGTTCTTCTTGTCAATGACCTGTATAGTCAAAAGTATCTAAATTATACTAACCAATAACTAGTCAATAAATGTGTTGGCGTTAAACATTATGAGCAGCGCGCATATATATATATATATATATATATATATATATATATATATATATATATATATATATATATATATATATATATATAATATTTACACCTGTTGAGTCTGCTAACATTTACTGACAAACAAACAGGCTGGAGTTAATTTTATGCAATATATAAAAAGCAACATAAAAAAATACAGGTATTTGTACCTATTATGTAATATAATTGCACTAATTAACACTGAGTTATGCAACTATGTTCATGAAGAGATTTATTCCAATACTGCAGCATGATGTCCCTGAATCAGATAAAGCTGCTGCAAGTAATGACAAATTGAAATATGGAATATACTTGCTTATAAGTCAAGTTCAACTGCTGCACAGACCCTGATCTACTGTTGTATAATGCACCTGCAGATCTAGGGGTAATCAGTATAACAAACAAAAAGATCCTGATCTGCCAGTGTTGTTCCAACAGTTGTCAACCTATTTTTGTTACCTGTTAAGTCTTTAAAAATTTTAATCCAATAGTTACTTACTATTCATTTGAACTACGAATTGGCAATTTAATTAGGACTGCTCCATTTAAACATACATGGTACCCAGGGAAGGCAGCTTATTTAAAAATCTATGCTATGGTACTCTGATTTCAGAGAGTTCATATTAAAATGATAAGAAAATTCTAAATTGCATCTATGGGTGAGTTCCCCACTTTAAAAGTGCCTTCCCTGGGTTTCATGTATGTTTGAATGGAACAGCCCTTATAGTGTATTTGCAAGCCAAGAGCTGCCTTAAATGGTGCTGCTTTGAGAAACCTGAGACAATTAGAGTCTAAGGTAATTATCATTCAACTGAGATGGAACATCTTGTCATTGAGCTAAAGTTTTAATGAATAATCCCTGATCATATAATAACTCTCTATAATATGCACAATGAGTTCTTAAACATTTTCTTATGCTACCTTGTACATACCTATTTTTTACCGTACATGTGCCATGTTTGCAATACTTTTGTGTGGCACAGGTAACTGTATTTATTTTTCAGTTAAATGAAACTGAAGGCAAAATTATTCTGAAATACTTCTTTCACCTGCTAAAGTTCCAAATAATGCCTAGAAAATGTTGAGAAAATTAAATGAAAGTATTAAACTTAGACATACATACAAATAAAGCAGGAAAAAAATCTAAAATAAAATAATGAAATGTAAATAATGATAAATGGACATAAATGGGAATACATGTGCTTTAATTACAGAACAAAATTTAAAGAATATCTTTTGTACAGGTAGGCTAACAAGAAAAAATTGCAGTGTGACTAATAAAAAGAAGGGGGTGGTTAGCACATATTTATCTTCGTCCCAAATATCATAAAATAAAATACATATACACAATACATTTACAGAAATGTTATATTTCACAAAAGCAAACTTAGAATCCGTTTGACATAAGAAAATATTATACATATCTCAGTAATTAACATATACAGATGGTACATATGGCTTCATCACTGTTATAAAAAAAATGTGGGGTTTTTTTTCTCTCTTTCAAACATAACATATTCAAAAAGAAATTCTTGAGATAAAAATGCCCTGATTAAATCTTAGGATAATGAGATTAAATACCTTTAAATGAGTATGTTTAGTAGACCATTCCAAAATATGATTTGTATTTTTCAACATGTATGGGATGGCGTAGTCAAAGCCCTGTAAATATATTTCCTGTCTGTATAAACTGGGCCATTCAGAAGATCATACATCAATACCTTGTGCCATGATTTTGACCTCTGAACTCTGTCCTAGTTTCCACAAAACCAGGATCTTGGTATAACATAGTCCAGGAAGTTATCCTGAAATGTACAAAAAGTATGTTTAGCTTCATACTCTGTTCCATGTTTGATTGTAACTGTATCGACCCATGTTTAGTACATCACATGATAAATTCTAAAGTTCCAACTGCAGATGAGAGGAATCTATTTTAGGCCCGCATCCATTTTCCTGTAACTATGGGATCCTATACATGACTATAAGGAATGATACATTCTGAATTCTGAACTTCAACTGTGGATGAGAGGAATCTATTTTAGTACAGCATGCATTTCCCTGTAACTATGGGATCCTAAACTTGACTATAGGAATTATACCAGTCCCAGCATGTACTATTGCTACATGTTGACATGTAACAAAACACAGCATCATGTGATTAACTAAATCTATAATTGCCATGTCCCTTGGAAAAAGGTAATAACAAGCTAATAGCATTCACTCAACAATGAACTCGATGATCTGCCATTTAACAAAGTACACAAAGATCATTGTCTACTGTTTACTTTAAATCATATTAGAAAAAGTAAAGTTAGGAAAATCAGATTGTGAATTTACAATGTAGTATGTAACATTATGTCTGGGTCTAAGCTGATTGCAGATGGGTATAATTATATTAGCACATAAGGTAAAAATCAAGGTTAATACAGGGAACAGTGGACAGACATATGAACACACACCAGCATGTCAAAGAGATCATTATGTTGGGCTTCCAGAAACAGGTGGGTTTTAAATTAAGAGAAAGGAATTTCTTGTCTTTTAATATACTGGCATCATGTATGGATAGTACGAAAAAGTATTTGGAAATATGCACTATATCCCTTAATAATACATGAACTTTTAGTTTAAGATTTACATTAAAATATACATCATTCACCATTTATTGCAAGAAAGAATATTTATAATACAAATATTTACCAAACCTTTTTAACAAGCATTTTGATTGGTTAAACCTATACTTTGTGATGCAGAAAACTAGTATTACCTTATCAGAAGGAACTACTTAAGTATCTATGTGCCAATCTTGTTATTTGTATAGTGGTCAAAATATAGTTCTGTTATTTATTTCAAGAAATTAATTATTATTTTCCTAATAATTTTAATAAATAATATTTAACATCATATTTTACAGGTTACATGAAGTTATGATGCAAGAAGTTCATAAATGTTATAAAATATAGGAGCCCTATTCCTGAATAATGATTGAGGTTGGTAAGTATCATATTTCTAATTAAATAATGATTGGGGTTGGTAAGTATCATATTTCCAATTAAATAATGATTGAGGTTGATAAGTATCATATTTCCAATTGAGTAATGACTGAGGTTGGTAAGTATCATATTTCCAATTAAATAATGATTGGGGTTGGTAAGTATATTTCCAATTGAGTAATGACTGAGGTTTGTAAGTATCATACTTCCAATTAAATAATGATTGAGGTTGGTAAGTATCATATTTCCAATTAAATAATAATTGAGGTTGGTAAGTATCATATTTCCAATGAAATAATGATTGGGGGTTGGTAAGTATCATATTTCCAATTAAATAATATTGATGTTGGTAAGTATCATATTTCCAAATTCAAATATCTAATATCCTTTTAACCCTTTACCTCATAGAGCATAGTGACAAAGTGCAGCACGCTATAAATAGAACACCTGTTACCTAGCAGACCGCATCCGCGTAGGCATGCCTGTGAATTGTTAAGCAATGTAGTGGTATTACATTTAACAGCAGTTTTAACCATTTTATGTTTAAGGTAGACATCTATTATATATGGAAAAATTGAAGAGTAAAGTCCGATTGTTATAGCTGTGTAATTATTTTTCACAGAAGAATATTTAATGTGCTTTAAAATCGAGAGAGAACTCATTCACCGTCATGTCAGTGAGGCCGCGTGACCGACCGTAGCTGCCATTTCCCATACTCGAAATTTACACGTTTTTCGTCTGCATCTACATCACTAAGTCATCTGAATTTGATAATCAATAAAAACTAATTGCTGCTTACATAAATATCATAGCCTTTACCAAAGTTATTGAATCTTTCATGGTTGAGATTCTACTCGTGAAAACTTCGTAAGTACTGAATGAAATCCTGCCTGTGAACTGTTAAGCAATTTAGTGTATGTTACGTTTAACAACAATTTTAACCATTTTACATTTTTGGTACACATATTATATGTGGAAAAATTTAAGAGTAGTGTCCGATTGTTATAGCTGTGTAATTATTTTCCACAGAAGAATTTTTTTATGTGCTTCGAAATCTTGAGAGAACTCGTTCACTGTCCTGTCAGTGAGGCCGCGTGACCAACCGTAGCTGCCATTTCCGATACTCGAAATTTACAAGGTTTTCGTGTGCGTCTATATCACTAAGTCATCTGAATTTAATAATTTATAAAAACTAATTGCTGCCTATATTAATATCAGAGCCTTTACCTAATTTATTGAATCTTTCGTGGTTGTTATTCTAATCGTACTGAATGAAATCCGCGGCTGCCATTTTGGAGAGTGGAGATTACGACCCAGTTACTTTAAATAGCAGATATCGACCAGTGCATGAATAGCAACCACGTGATCTGACGTAATTGTCATTCGCAGAAATGAATGTAGTATGTAATAGGGGGGTTTTCCCCGAAGGTGGCGCTACGAAAACTATCTCAAAATGGCTGATGTTTACAGCTGGCGTCAAAAGGCGCTTCTATGCGAATCTTGCAGAGGCGTCAAAAGGCGCTTCCATGCGAATGGAGTAGAGGCGTCCAAAGACGCTTGTATGAGGTAAAGGGTTAATGTATTTGGACATCCAGGACAAAATTTGTGTCCAGAGTCAACAACAATCTGCAAAAGGCTGGCATTTCTAGCACAAAGGATGCTTGGATATAAATTTTTAAAATGTGTCCCTGGATAACAAATGGCTGGCACATTTTGTAAAGGTATCCGATTAAAAAAGTTTAAACTATGTCCCATATTGTAAATCATGTTTTCAATAAATGTGTGCACATTCTGCAAATTCAGTATTATTTGTCTAATACAGTTTAAAAACATTCTGGAAAAAACTTTTTATGAATGGAGTTCTCTTGAGAAATTTAAGAAAGTTTGTCCAGCCCAAAAATTTTCATAATACAAAATTTTAGCATATTCTATAAATTTAATATATTTGCAAATGAAACATTTTATTGTTTAACCTACAGTTATTGGGTAATGTTTTGCAAATACACTGTCCACAAATGGAGCTTTTATGAAAATTAATGTGTGCTCAAAAAAATTTCAATATTAGATAATACTGGACATATGTAAGTCAGTGGAAAAGAATGATCCATGCTTGAACAGTGCACTCACATTTGTTATGGGACAGTTCTGTCTAGCATACCACTCCATACTATACAAACACATCAGGAGACCATTGCCAATAAAAAGTGACACCCAGAGGAAGACATTCCAGCCTCGGGACACTCCTTTGTTTAAAAACATAAAGGCAACTGAAAGAAAACAACAAATACATGTATAAGCATGACTATTAGTTATGCTAGATCACTAAAGATTAAGACAATACCAAAGATATAGAAAAACAAGACTCCATTTTTTTTAGCAAAATATGGTGCCTCAGTAATACTTACTTGTCATAATATATTAGGACTACAACCCCATCCTTGCAAATCCAGTATTCCTAAATTATACAGCTGTTCACCAATTCCTTTGGCTTGTCTATGCGAAACATGTGCTAATAGTCTTCAGTTTGCTAAGGCAGAATCAGACAATAGTGGTTTCCCCTTGGATTGAGGCCACATCTTGTCTATCTTAACTTACTAAGGGAATAAATTTCATGTTCTTCCATTGATGTAAATGCTAGAAGGGCATATTATGATCAGGTAAGAGTTATCAACTCTCTTTTACTCGAACAAGAGCTCTTGATTTGTTTAACTATGATCTAACATACATACTTTAGGTGACCTTATTCAAGAATGTGGCTGGACAGGCATACAGAAATGCAGATGCTGTTGTGATGGCCATATTGAGCTTTTGCCAAGTCAGGTTACAGAACAAAAAAAATGTTCTTAAAATTCATTACCTGATCATAACATGTAAGAATATGTAATAGGGAGTGTGAGTTATATCCTCTTTCCCTACATGCAAATCAGGTACAAGTCTCACATGAAATATGGGCATGAGTTAGCGTACAGTCAATGCATAAACATGTTTTAGAGACAAACATTTATTCCTGCCAGTATAATAAAAGTTGAGTAACCAAGCATGGAGACAGAGGACTAGGTAATTGTTTTTCCCTTCCTTTCTGATGTAATTTAAGACAAATGAGATGTTGGACAGAATGAAAATACCCTTTCCAGACCGAGTCACCTGCTGTAATTAAGAGGTATTCATAATGATTTTTAGTAGGTGATGAATGTATGAGCGGCCAAAAATGACTGGATCCAGTATTATATTGAGGAGACCCAATGACAAATAACTTCTGGGCCTGAAATTCAATTCTTTATACAAATGGTAGTTACCATCAATAGGACTTTAAGACACCATCATGTGACTTTAAGACACATTTCTGAGAGCAACATGCTCTATTTGTCCATATTGTCAAGAAATCTAAGACAAAGCCACAGTGTCTTGGTACAAAATGGCTGATCTAGTGCTTTGGAAAATCTCAACCAGATAGTCTGACTTGACATCAGATTGGGTACTGGAACTGTCATGGCTAGGTGTTGGGCACTATCTGTCTTTCAGATCGGGTACTGGAACTGTCATGGGTGGGTGTTGGGCACTATCCGTGTCTTTCAGATGTGGTACTAGAATTGTCATGGCTGGGTGCTGGGCACTATCTGTGTCTTTAAGATGGAAATGGGCTGTGTTTGGAAAATCTAAACTGTCTGCAGTGATATGGGATGGAGCATCTGCAATGGCAACATCGACAGCAAGACTAATAGACTCTGCATCATTGATTATGCATTTCTGACTCTCTCAATGTTTGTAGCAATTAGTCATGACAACAGGTGAAATCAATCATCACATTAAACATGCTCTGAAGGCAAATAATTATTTTATGGAACCAGTCTATGTGAAGTAGTATTTTGAATACTATATTTTAAAAAAATGATGGTTGCTCACTGGCTGAACATAATTACCATGTATACTCGCTTATAAGGCAAGATCAACTGCAAACTGCACACACCCAGATCTGATCTGGGTCTGTGCAGTTAGTAAGGAGTAATCAGAAAAGCATAGACCCTGATCTGCAGGTGCATTATGCTAAGGCAGATATGGATCTTTGTTTGCAGTTTGACTCAACTTATATATACAGTACTGTAAATATTTAATGTAATTATTCATCAGAAGCCTGCATATTGGAAATCTGTATAAATTAGTAGGCATGAGCCTGAAACAGTTTTTACTTTATTGCTGATGCCACACAGGTAATACTGGATGTAATAATGGCAGGTCTCACCAAACTGGATTTTTTTAGTGGGCACCTAAAATGTAATTTGTATTTAAAACAAAGAAAACAGCATATCATTTTTATCATTTGAAAAGTTTCTTCACTGACAGATTATTCAAAAGATGTAAGCATGACCTGCCAATCTCAAAAGAAAAGCACATTAAATTGGCCAGCTGTTTACATTATGATCTGTGGAAACTGAACAAGTTGTCTGTACTCTATAGACGATGCTACAGAACAAAAACAAAGCGTCCCTCAATGGGACTGATACTACTGACTAAACAGAAATTTCTGGATTAAAAAACAAGATCATATTGTTGAGCAATGAAAAATGTTCTATATGGCCACCGTGGAGGCCATATTGAATAAGACATTAAATGTTTAACTCAGGACCAATATCATGTTGAAAACCCCACATCGATATGACTTTCCATTCAGAAAGAGTAGCAATAACAGTATTTTTAAAACTGTTCTTCAGAGCAATGAAAGCAGCTTACTTAATGAGAGAAACAGAACTGTTATGGCAACTGATCAGAGTTCAGGTCAAATGATAAGGCCAGGATCTGTTTCTGCATGCTGTGGCTAAAATGACGAAAAACTGATTCAGTAGGTGCCTTGTTCATTCACCTCAGAACCCACAGCAATTTCCATTTTGGGCAAAGGGCTGACTATAGAGAACTTCGTTATGACTCATGCCCTCCCTTCCACTTACACATCATCAGTCATAGGTGTGTTGCCTGTTATACTAGGGGTCCTATCTTCAACATCAAGGTCTTGGCTCAATATTGTATGTTTTCCATCACAAATTTCCTTCCCCTATTGAACTTTAAAATTTAAAAAACTAAGGCGTAGAATTTTTATCTTTTTGTATCATCATTAGAAGGTGTGTCAAATACCAGACAGGTTTACTATCTTCAAGGTCAAGGTCATAATGCAATATTTTACATTTTTCATCATGTTTTCCCTTCTGCACTATGGCTTCGAAGATATTGGAGATTACTGTAGAAACTTTGTATACTCGTATATCGTCACAAAAAGATGTGTTGTGTGCCTCAATTGGGTTTGAATCGTCAAGGTCACAGTAACAATTAAATATTTACATTTTTTGTTTTCTTATTGTGAATCACCATCATCTGTATAAATCTTAAAGGCCTCCATGCATAAATGCTTCCTCTCAAATTTAATAGTGGATAGGCATCATCTGTACAAAATTTAAAAGACTATATGCTCGTAGCCAAATCTGTTTGAAATTGGTCTAATGGTTTTCTATAAGCTGAAAACAGCAAATGACTCTGAACTAATAACAGACAATGCATGAAGGACACAGGACCATACCATATGCCTGGACACAGGACCACACCATATGCCTTGACTTATGACCATGCCATATGCCTGGACACAGGACTATGCCATATGCCTGGACACAGGACCATGCCATGAGCCTGGACACAGGACTATGCTATATGCCTGGACACAGGAACACACCATATGCCTGGACTTGGGACCATGCCATATGCCTGGCCACAGGACTATGCCATATGCCTGGACACAGGACCATGCTACATGACTGGGCTTGTAATCTGATTGATGATAGTCCTGACTGTATTGCAGTCTGCAAATGAGCATGAGTAGGCAGAGTGATGGTAAAGATTTGGTCAAATGTGGCATAGTGTTAATCACCTTTTGTCAAATGTTCTGACATTATTTGTCACCTGGCATGCTTCTGTTACTGTCTCAGTTGAATGCAAAAAATCATGTGACTTTCCAAAATTTAAACACTGATTCTTAACAAAATTGGCATCAACACTGCCACTGCCGAGTGATACATTTGTCTTGACATTCAAACATAACACAAATTTTTTATACTTACATCCTGCTCCCATGAACATGACAAACAGAACTGGATAAAAGAAGCTGAATGCTACAATCAGGACATACTCATGAAATATGGCTGATATCAGAAATACAAAAGTCATGGCAATTGTGCGATTCCTGGAACCTAAAAGCTGAAATGAGAAATTTGACACATAAAATAGCATTTCTAATGATCGAATAATAAAATAATCACATATTCTTCCAATGTCCATACTGAAATGACTGTCAAATTATGAATGTATGCATTTTGCATATTTTAATTTTCATTTGGCTTTAGGCAAATTCAGACAAATAAGACAGCAGCTAAATCTTAATCAATCTGAATATATAAAAGCTAGAAATTCAACAAAACTTCAGTATGCTGTAGGGCTCAAATTTAAAAATTATATATCCACAAAAAAAGGTAGAAAATACTGCATAGCCAAAACTGTGTTTAAGACAAGTTCTGTTAGGAGACCACTGGTGAAAATAAACAAGCCCAAACATATGATCATATTTTTGTTATTATCAATAATTCAAACAATGAATGGCACTCTATGGACCCATATCATCATCTTATGATCGGGTAGTGGGGTTTCCCTGATATATGTGTATGCATGTGTGTGTGTGTGTAGCCATGTTTTATTGTATTCTTTCTGACATGTATACAAATTAGAACATCTACATTTAATTTTTGACCACTTTCCCTGTCAAATACCTTGTAGCAATCTTTGTATATATAAGTGTACAACCAGTCATGTACCACAATATTCCAGGTTCTGTAGTAATTTGAAAAACTTGTAGAATTCCACCAGTCCTAGAAAATAAAATACATGTCATATACTAAATAACTCGGAAACCTTCTGAAAATTACAGATGTCTGCTACAATAAAATCAACATTTACCATGCAGCTTGACATCATAGTATTATTACACCATCTTCATAGTCTTATTATGCCATCATCATAACAGTATTATGCCATAATCATAGCCTTATTATGCCATCATCATAACGTTATGCCATTAACATAGCCTTATTATGCCATCATCATAACATTATGCCATCATCATAGCCTATTATGCCATCATCATAACATTATTATAACATCATAACATTATGTCATCATCATAGCCTTATTATGCCATCATCATAGCCTTATTATGCCATCATCATAACATTATGACATCATCATAGCCTTATTATGCCACCATCATAGCCTATTATGCCATCATCATAACATTATTATAACATCATATCAGTATTGTCATCATCATAACTTTGCTACATGTCTGCAGCATGATGCCCCAGTGCTAGACATCACTATAAACTGTCACACAGCAGACATTGTAGCAATATGACTGAAAAATGTGAAAGCTATGTTTAAGTTTCAAATCACACACATACACACACTCATAGCTTTGCCATCATCATAATACTATTATGCCATCATCACAGCATTCTTATGGCATCATTACGTCATAATCATATCAGTATTATGTCATCATCATAGCATTATTATGCCATCATCATAATGTCAACTGTCACCTAATTTTATAGTACCAGGCACTGTATCTAATAAGATCTGATTGTGACTACCATCTTTTACTTCAAAATGAACTAGAGTGTAAAACAAATATCACTGTGCTCCCTACGTTTTCTCACTCATGTCCAACATCTGTGCCCCTTGGGTACCAGATAGTAAGAATTGATCCAATGCCAATTACAGTTGAATATCTGAATTCATCTATTTATGCCCAGTAAATGTGTACATGGTTACAGGGTCAGACTGTAAACGGTTCTCAATATGTTACTGGAGATTGGGATGTATCCTGAAGACAATAAGTATATATAAGAGTAAAGAATCTTAAGAAAGCATCTCCATTTTTATCAATGCGATTAGGACTGACAGAGCTGCATTTTATTTCAATCTCAAAATTTAAATATGGTGATGGTACACACTGACATTTACATTAGTTCCAGATCAACACAGCAAGTCTCTTGAAATATTCTTGAGAGATAAAAATACCATATAAAGTGGTAATCACAAGAGACTTATTTTTTAAAAGGAAAATGTTTTTTAGCAAATACTTACCCAGTCATATTACTGTAGGAGAACTATTATTACCTCACAAATCTAGAGATCCCAGATAAAACTTTTAGCTAAAAGAGGTCAAAGTTATCTGCCCACCTATGTGGCGGTCATGCAGAGTGATCTCCCCTTGATATTTGGATAGGTGTCAAAACCCATGAATATCTCAGTTACTACTTGAGAAGAAGGCATGCTCTCCATACAGATGTAACTGCAGGGAAGCTGGGAGGGTGTATGTGTATTATGATTGGGTTGATATTCATGAAAAAACAATTACACTAGAAAAAAATTGCCTCTTTATATACATTACCCAATCATAGCACCCTAGGTGAATAAGTAAGCAGTGGAGGGAGGTGCATCCCCTTACCCCAAAGGTGCCATCTCCAGTCCCCTAAGGTATGTTTGACAGCTTCTAGATAACCCTGCTGGAGAAGACTATCTGTTGGGAAGCTGCTTCAAAAAAGTTTTCCCTCCCGCAAATCTGCTAAAAGATGTGAAGCCACATCTTATAAAACTGTCTAACAACCTGGAAAGGCAACCTGTTAAGCCACAGCTATAGTCCCACTGGACTGAGTTAAGCCCTTTGGGATGAAAGATATCTGAGGTAAAATCTCAAGAATGTGGACTCCAATCTCCATCCCACAGCATAGAAAATATCAGTTAGAGAAAGTTCCGGTCCAAGGTGATGCTTCTGGTTGGTCCCACTTTGGGCACAGAGCCAACATTTTTGGCCATGTATAATCAAAGATGGAGAGGAGGCAGGATGTCTTTGGTTTGCCCAATATCCTATTTTCCACGATGATGAAAGGTGCCAGTGATCATGGAGCAGTAGCCTTTGACTGAGTCTGGTGCTAACTTTTTCTCGTTGAAGAACCAGAAGAGGAAGTTAGCTATATCAGGCATAGATGCCTGTAGTAGTATAATGGTTCTTGTGTATACCACTGTACTAATTTTCCATTTGCCTTCATACACTTTCACAGTGAAGGGCCTTCTGGCTTGAGCAGTTCTCTCCATGACTGGATGACAGAAATGTTTATCCTTGAGGCCCTATGAACCAGTTATACCAGTTCAGTAGGTCTGGGTTGGGTATGAAACAACTTCTATTGTGGTTGTCAGTGAAATTCTCTATTTTCCATGGAATTTCCATTGTGAGATTAAAGAGGACGTTGTTCCATGAATTTTTCCATCTGAGTGTTATAATAAGAATGAGGCAACACTCTGATTCTCCTGCTTTTGTATCACCTTTAGAATCTGAGGTGTTGGAGGATAGGCATATACGTCCAGGCTATTCCAATCTATGGATAGCACATCGACTGCAAAGGGTTTGGGATCTGGAACTTGTGCAATGAAGGCTGGGAGTGCAGTGAAGGCTGGGAGCTTGGTATTCTGCCTTGTCACAAAACAGGTCCAACAATAGTTGGTTCCATCGGGTGCATATCTGAATGAAAAAAGAGGGATGGAGAGATCATTGCATCAGTATATACTGATTGTCATGGGACAAAGAAACTGTAATTATGTTTTGACATCCAGGAATATGACAAACTTGGATGTGAATTTGAGATAAGGCACCAGTGTAGAGTTGTTGAATGGAGAGAGGATTCCCTTTCAAGTTAAAAATTCTGGCCACCAGTGAAAGGCTTCCAAAATGGCCTTCATCTCAAGGATATTGATATGAAGATGCCATTCCTGGAGAGACCACACTCCACTGGCTTCTCAAAAGACGGTTGTAGGTGTGCCCCCAAGCCTTTTGTACTTGCATCCTTACAGACTGTGATCTCTGATAGTTGTACCTGCTGTGAACCAAGTTAGGTCACTCCAAGTCTGCCAGTGGCACCTCATATTTGTGCAGATAGGAAGAAGTCAATCCAATGGGCATGCTTTTGGCCTCTCATTGCGACAAAAGAATAATTTGTAATGGACAAATATAAAGGCAACCTAGGATGCTGAGATCCACTGCCATTTTGAGCAAGCATAGAAGATGAAGGAATTCCCATGTGGAGAGAGATTCCCATGAGAGTAACGAAGCCACCATGGTCCTGATTGTAAAAGCCCATTCTAGTGGGTGACATACTCTTGTTGACCTGTAAGCTGAATTCCATACTGAGGAAACCCAGATTGTAAGCAGTGTAACAAGGGTTATTACACCATGTTCTAATATATAACTCACCTAAATTTTTGCAGGATGTCATCCAGGTAAGTTGATGTCATCTGACAAGTGAGTGTGTGTGTGTGTGTGTGTGTGTTTGTGATTTGGATTTTTAACGTAGCTTTAACAATTTTTCAGTCATATCGCTACGATGTCTGCAGTGTGGCAGTTTATAGTGATGTCTAGCACTGGAGCATCATGCTGCAGACATGTAGCATGATGTCCCACCCAGTAACATTATCCTGACACCAGGCTGACCAGTCCTAACACTAACCTCTTAATGCTGAGTGCGAAGTGAGGCAGCTGTTAGTACCATTTTTGTAAGTCTTTGGTATGACTCAGCTGGGGACTGAACTCACGACCTACTGCATCCAAGGTGGATGCTCTAACTACTAGGTCACCGGAGCAGTCTGTCATCAGACAAGTGAAGACCCAGAGTCCAAGTGGGAGCTCAGAATTGATAAGCAATGTTGTTGTAGGTGATCCACAGAAACTCCAAGGAAACCTTGTGAATAAGGATGTTAAGATATGCATCTTTTAAGTCCACGCTGATTGCAAAGTCTCCCTTTTGAGTGGCATTCAAAGTGCACTGGGGTGTTTCCACTAAGAACCAAAGAGCATGAATTGAATTGATTGAGTGTGACAGGGCACAGAGCACCATTTGCCTCTGGGGCCAAGAAAAGTCTGGAATAAAATCCCAGGGAATTTATTATTTTGAATGATTATCATTTTGAATGATTTCTACTGGCCTTTTCTGAAGAAGGTTGTTCAGTTCTTGCTGCAAGGTTTTCAGTGGGTCTTTTGGAATATATGTAGCTGATAGGACTCTGGACAGAGGTGTTTTGGAAGTGATGCAGAGTTCCTCAGAAACCAGTGATCATTGCAGCAAATCTTGTCCCATTTGGCAGCAAAGAACTGAAGCCTTCCTCTAACCAGGATCTGCAGGAAAGGCAGTGTCGAGATGATGTCATTTTTTAATATGGAGGTGGTTGTGAGTGGAAACTTTGGCATAAGTGATTCCAACTTCTGTCTTTTGTCCACATATGGTTTCTTACTAGAAGGTTTTCAACATGAGGAACTACGATAGGACAACTGGTCACAAGTTTGTGTTTGAGTCATGTCTCTTTGTTCCTTTACTGGTTTCCCAAAAACGTCCCTGTACAGTAGAGGGGCTGGTTGGCCTGGTGTCAGGATAATGCGACTGGATGGGACATGATGCTACATGTCTGCTACACGTCCCAGTAGAGGGGCTGGAAAAGTCGTCTTCTTAGTGGCTTGTTTGCATACTTCATCAATCTGGCTGTTAAAAAAGTAGATTAGAGGATAACAGTTGTGATCATAGCTTGGCCTTATGATGATCCTTAAGGAAGGTGGTGGTGGACAGCAGTGCATCTCATTCTGCCAACTGTAAATTATGTAGCTGCTGTGACTGCATTGGTTAAAATATGTTGAGCAGCTCCATTCAAGACCAACTCCCATGTATGCACCATGGAATTCTGATTAAGAGGTGATAAGCACTGTTCCGCCTGTCAGAGGATAGCCATTAATACCCAGTCCAACATAAATCTCACAGCTACTACACTGTGGACCAATTGGTGAGTCTTGTTGAAAGACGTTTGATCCACACAGAGAATGGTTTTATCATCTCCAAAGCTGCCAAGTCCCAGTCATCTGCTGTGATTTTAAAAATGAAATGCTGTTGTATAACAACACTAGAATCACCAGCAAAAACTTGACGGAAGGTGTTTTGTGAGAAAAAAATATGGTTGATGCCTGGGATGCCCTGGTCTCTTGTAATTGATGATGTTAAACAGTTCAAAATGTCAGTGAATCTGCCAGACTCCGGAAGTAATCTGAAGTTGGATTCTTCCTTTTTTGTGATCAACAGATCAACAGAAGCTGGAGCCTTCGACTCTTGTGCCAGGGATTGTCTCATGTCATTGCTGCACAGTAATGGTGGACCATGAACAAGTTGAGAAGTCTGTCGTTCCACCTTCGCGTTTGATTTTGGTTGTGCACATATTAGACAAAGAAACCGTTTTGTGAAGTACATTGTGAAGTGCATTGGTGCCAAACTCCCTTATGAGTGAAAAAATCTAAATATAATCGTTTGCTCTTGGGTTCACCATAAACTCATATTTAGAAGCTGCCATGTTGGTAACAATACTAAGCCTAATGGAAGACAGTAGTCTGCTCAAAGTTAGTTCCAGACAGTCTAGTATAGGTGAAGAAAAACTCCAGTATACTGGTATTTCCATACTCATATCGCGTTATATCATATCAGCATCTTGTATTGCAATTTACAGGGAACACTGGTATAGTGTTACACCTTTAAGCAAAAGGACTTTGCTTTGTTCATCTGCTTGCTGTTTATCATCAAGAGCTGTAGAGTGGAACCCTAAGGAGGGAAGGCCTAAAGGAAGGTACCACCAGGAATAAGGAATCTTTTGGTGACAGGGCTGGGGCTGATCATGTAGAGTTCCATCATTTTGTAACTGCAGAACCCTTGGTTGATTTATCTCTCTTATCCACCATAAATTCTCGTTCTGAGGACATGTCAGCATGTAGGCTTATTGTCTTTGTCCTTAGTCTTGCTTTTCTACACTCTGCCAATGGTCTCTTTTGTAAGACAAATAGTGTACATGTGATTGAATTTTTAAAATAACTTTAACAATCTGAGTAATATCACTATGATGTCTGCAGTGTAGCAGTTTATAGTAATGTCTAGCACTAAGGCATCATGCTGCAGACATGTAGCATGATGTCCCACCCAGTCACATTATCTTGACACCAGTCCTAACACTAACATCTTAATGCTGAATGGCAACATAGGCAGCTGTTAGTACCATTGTTATAAGTCTTTGGTATGACTTGGCCAGGGTTCAAACCTGCAACCTCCTGCATTCAAGTTGGACGCTCTATCCACTTAGGTATGACAAAAGGAGCAGAACATATAAACCTGTTGTAACTCTGCACCTGTCTCTTATTACTGAACACAAAGTCAGTACAGAGCTATGCCTTCTAGCATTACCTGGACAACAGCAGACGAATTTTACCAAAATAATTCACCATACTACCTGTGAGAGGTTCAAGGATGTCCTGTACAGGTAAATGCAATGAAGCATGGCATCCAGACACTAAATGTATTAGCAAAAACTCACCTGTATGTAGCCAATCATTGTTGAAATAAACATATATTAGGACTTTTCTATTGGAATCTGGGACTTGCACATTAATATTATTAAATGTACAGCCCGAACTTAATTGTGAAGTCACATAGGCTACCAGTGCAAGTAGGTAAGTACAAATAAATGCGTAAAAATGACAAAGTGTGGGTAAAATTGTAAAGGAAGAACTCTGAGACAGAATGAAAGGCAAGTTTGAAATAAAGATGTGATAACTCCTCCAACTTGTATCAACACTGATTCTGGTTTTTGCAAGGACTCTTGTGGTGAAAGTGTGCTTCTCAGCATGAGTGGAAGTAGTAACTCAGATACTCATGGATTTTGCCACCAATTTCTACATCAAGGTGAGATCACTCTGCCCAACCAGACCTAGGTTAGCAGATAACTTGGGAGGTTGGATTTGTGAGATAGTACTAGTTCTCCTAAGGTATTATGATTGGGTAAATTATTTAAAGACATGAAAACATATTTAACAACATCTTATTCCAGTAAAAAGCTATTAATATTAGCATATTCACACATTACATTTTGTGGGGGGGGACTGCTATGAAGAGATGCCAATGGCAGTTTGTCATGGTAGAGGTATCTCATAATATTATCTATCTTCATTTTGATACTGTAATGTAATCCTTTAATAGCCTAATAAAAAGAATGTCAATCTTACACTGTAAAATAATCTGTCACCAAACCTCAACATCTCTGCGAAGGCATTCAACCAGGAGTGAAGAATTGCAAAGAAAGCTGAAAGATAAAAGTCAAAAGTAAACAAACTGATGTATTTAATGAAGTTAAATCAGATCTACTAGAGGAAGAAAACATGAGGTCAGAATTATTCATAAATAAACAACTTTTCATATCACAGCAATTACAGTGCAACAAGACTATTCTGAACCTATCAATAATTCTAATTACAAATACCAATACCTTTGATCATTATGACAACGACTGTGATGTACCAAAAAGAATTTGGATTAAAATATAGTAATTTATATACACCTTAAGCAGTCTAACAAATCTCATTATTGAAACTTAGCAGTCAAATTAATTATTGACACAATGCGTATTGTATATACTCAATTACAAGACAACTATAAATTCACAAACACACACTTCTTAAAGGACTGCAAGAGGCTAATTACATTTCGACCACACTAAAAGTCAGGGTTTACTTTGCTAATCAAATTCCTCTCCCCATCTGTACAGGGTGATTTGCTGCCAGTGAATCTGAGTTGCACTGAAGGAAATATACCCCAAAAAAATTCCTGTTCCTTTACAGAGTTACCATTCACTGCAAACTTGGCAGTTTTCTGCAAAAGCTGTAACTTGAATACTCCATTGTAAGCATTACATATTCTTTTCCCGATATTATTAAAACTAAACAAGTTAAGTTATTCATGATATACGACATCCAAGTGACAAGGTACCCTGTAACTGACAATCACTGATGAGTCAGAAATTTTTGTCATAATTTATGTTGAAAGTGATACTCTGATCACGCAGTCTGTGAAACCTTATTAAAAGATCATTGCAGCTGAACAGGTTTCAACTCTGTGACTTGATTTTAGGGAATTAAAATAAGCAAGAATAGTGAACTGAATACAGGATTAAACTTGGCACTGAACATGTGCAGAGCAATCAAATAAAGATTGTCAAGTGGGAAAACAAAATGGGTGTTATATTTACAATCCAGAGGAAAATGGTCAGATGCACACAGGGACTTATTAAATTCCTTAAAAGAAGCATTTGCAGTTAACTGAATATAGGACTAAACTTGTGCACTGAACATATATCACATTCACAGCTCTGTCAAAGGAGTTGTGAAATGTGACAACAAAGTGAGTGTTGCCTTTACAAGCTTCGAACTTACTGTCCCAATGCACTGGCAGATAACTTTGGAAATATCACTTGGGAATTAGATCTGGCATATAAAAAAAGCAAATACAAATCAAATGAAAGCTTTTACTCCATCTAACACAGTGTTAATAGAGCAAATACAAAATATAATAAATATATGGGTTGCTTGAACTTTCACAAAAAAGTAAACAATAAATGTACCAGCAAACACCAACAGTAAAAAGCATTATTGGGCACTTGATTATATATTCAGTATTTTCAAATTATTATAATCCACATATATGTAGATAAGAATCAGCCATTGTGTAATGAATACTATAAAGAAATTAATTAATAAACAGTACATGCATTTCTGATGGGAAAAGTGGCATGAAATTGTTTTGTTGAAATGACAGTATTTTGTATGTACTACAAAGAGAGTTTTGATATTACCTGCAGATTTATACATTTTTTTGTATGTCACACTTAAAAGACGATAGCTACTCTGCATGAATCAAATTTACTGTTAAATATATCAACTTATTAATAAGCATATATAGCACTTAATGCCCCTATATTTCCGTTACGTTTTCAACAAAAGAACTGAAAATTGGGATTCCAAAACTCACCAATAAACAGAACAAGTGTGCCTGGCATCATACAGCCAAATGCAGAAAGCAAGAGTTTCTTTGGCGTAACATGCTCATGGTTAAAGTTGCGGAACACTGGGACACAGAATCTCTCAAAGATATAGTATGTGTAGAAAAGACATGCAATGGTCTGGCCAAAGTTGCTCACAACATAGTTCCAACGGATTGTTGCAGTTCTGAAAATTTAAAAAGACATGTATATTATACTCTGAAAATGGAAATGTGAAATTCATGCTTAATTAATTTAATTTGTTAGCAAACATTACACTGATAATGAATCATGGATATAATACTGCAAATTTAGTTATGAACTTTGGGGTCAATCTAAGTTTTATCAAGATTTGTATCATTAATTTATATATATATATATATATACACACACAGTGGAACCCCGATATAACGCGATAATTGGGGTCCACAAAATTGGATCACATTAATATTGGGGTCGTGTTAATGCGGGGTTTTGCAGTATTTTACTTTTTTGAGAGAACAACTCATTGGCACATATACATGTATTCATGTCTACAGTATATGATGAATAGGGTATCAACACCGTTTACTATCGTGCCGTCGTGGCATTCAGTTCATCTATAATGCATGTAATTCCACTGAAAAATTGCACACAGATTTATGATATTCAATATTTTTTCCCCTAATCATTGTATCTGTATTCAACATCTAATATATAGAATAAACATAGTATCAACACCATTTACTTGCCGTCTGATATCGTACCGTAGGGGCTTGAAATTAATCCATAAAATATGTAATTCCATTGCAAAAATTGCATACATATTTAAACTATTCAATAATTTTGTCATACATCATTATGTGTCTGAATTCAATGGAAAAAATTAACAGCAAAATTAGGTTAAGAAAGACGAAGCACGTGTATGGTTCATTACGTTACAGGATATATGAACGGTGTCTGTACAAATTTCATACTGCTAAAATTTTCTCATATGCGTTTCCGTGTACATTTATCCATTGCAAATTTCCAATAATTAATGCTTGTACACCTATTCATTTGAACGTCTACAACAGAATAATTACAAATCAACAAAAGCTTTTAGCGTACATGTAACTTTTACTTCAGATTTTGTGAATATCGAAAGAAACGTGTGATAACTACTATACTAATCATGGCGCAAAGTGCTGAGAACGATTTGCGTTTGTGAACTTGCTTTTCTGTAATGGTAAAATATTTTTTTAAAAAATAGGATATTAATAACAAGTTCATAAACAAACACCATACCGATGTAAAACCCGAGAACTAAGTGCAGTAGGCCTGCATTGGTCATGAGTAACTTTTTAAAGAAAAATGTAAAGCTGAACGCATGTACAATTTCATACCCTTTCAATTTCCAGCTAATAAAGTGGGCATTACTTACTGGTCAACTGATTGCATCTAATAACACCACCAAGCCCAGAAAACATGTTGGTGGCTTTCGTTTTTTGATGTTTATTAAATTGTGAGAATCTTTTATCAACCACCGCATTGTCTGCTGATTGGTTGTGTATGTAGTTAAAGAAGAAACACATGTCGGCTATTGTTTGAGCAATGATTGTATACAGAATTAATTGAAGACAATCACAAAGACAACTTACTGGCTTTACTCATGGACTAGTAATAAGTAACATTTCCAATAATGTTTATTTTGGCATAAGACTTCAAGAACCTGGTGAAATTGTTACATTTCAGAAGCCATGCCACAACTGTATTATATTCAAATTCATAAGCGAATTCTTCCACAAAATGATAATAAACGTTTTACACACTATTTCTCTTACTTTAAAAAAAGTATTTTTTCCGGGTATGAGAAAAATACACGTACACAAATTTAAAATTTCAGGAACCACGCCACAATCATATTATATATCGTACTGTATTCAAATTCATACACGATCTGTTCCCCAAAAGGAAAATTAATTTTTTTGTGCGAAGTGCAGAGAACGAATTGCATTTGTGAACTTGCTTTTCCATAAAGGTAAAATATTTTTATAAAAAAATAGGAAATTAATAACGAGTTCATAAGCCAACCCCATGCACATGTAAAACCCGAGAACTAAGTGTAGTAGGCCTGCAAACGTCACGAGTTACTTTTATATATTCTTTTTAAAGCTGAACGCATGTACAATTTCATATCCTTTCAATTTCCAGCTAATAAAGCGGACATTATCTAATGGTCAACTGATTGCGTCTAATAACACCACCAAGCCCAGCAAACATGCTGGCGGCTTTTTTTTTAACTGGTTCAGTAATAAGTAACATTTCCCATAATGTTTATTTTTGGCATAACACTTTAAGAACCTGGTGATATTGTTAAATTTCAGAAGCTACGCCACAATCGTATTATATTAAAATTTATATGCAAACTCTTCCCCCAAAATGATAATAAACGTTTTACACCCTATTTCAGGAACCACGCCACTATCATATTAAACTGGAATCCATACGTGATCTCCTCTCCATAATGATACTAATTTATTTATACACTATTTCATGTACTTTGGAAAAAAAATATTTTTTTCATGTGCGAATATACGAAATTTCAGGAGCCATGCCATGACCGCGTTATATCCGGATTTGCATTAAATAGGGGCGCGTTATAGCGGGGTTCCACTGTGTATATATATATATATATATATATATATATATATCTCTTAGGCATTTATTTTCAATGCCATTTCGTTCTCTATCACTGGTAATACTGCTGGCAATCTGACATATTCAACTCTGAAAATACAAAAACATTCTACATTTTAGACAGGTACTTGATTTCTCAGTAGAACATACCAATTAATCTTAGCTTATAGCCCACAGTTGTCAAGTTGATGCACACTCTGAGACAGCTGTTTAATTTCTCATTAGAACACACTTAAGCCTATCTTACAGCCCAAAGTTGTTCACCTAATGCACTATTTTGGACAGCTGCCTGATTTCTGTAAATGACACTATCTTAAAACCCATGATTTTTAACTTAATGCACACTTTGAGACAGCTGCCTGATTTCTGCAAATAGCACTACTTTAAAACCCATGGTTGTTAATCTAATGCACACTTTGAGACAACTGTCTGATTTCTCAGTTGGACATCACAATTAAGCCCACATTACAGCCTGCAGTTATTAATCTAATGCACACTTTGAGACAGCTGCCTGATTTCTGCAAATAGCACTACTTTAAAACCCATGGTTATTAATCTAATGAACACTCTGAGACAGCTGCCTGATTTCTCAGTAGTAATTAGGCCTATCTTACAGTCTGTGGCTGTTCAGCTAATGCACACTTTGAAACAGCTGATTAATTTCACATTAGTAATTAAGCCTATTTTACAGACTGAATTTGTTAAGCTAACACACACTTTAAGTGATGAAATTTACAATGTTTCTTTTTTCTGGATTTAATCTCCACCCCCATCACTTTTTAAAACCCAAAATACGTGTTCTACATAATAAGTAGCACCCAGAAACAGCTGAAATGGAGAGATTTTATATTACAACAGTAAATACTAACATAAATCAATTTAAATGGTTTTTCATTGTCAACTTAAAACCTAAATTTTATTTAAAATCAAATCATACAATAAATTTTTAAGACTGATTTATATCCTTTGATAGGAAAACATGGTAGCTCAGCGAGAACATCATCAGACCAAGGACTGCAGGTTGGGCACCCATCCAGACAAGCTCAGCATAGCTGTCTTGAAAATGGCACCAAAAATGTGTTTAAAGTGCTAGTAAAACCAAGAAACTATACAAATTATATCTTTTGACTGTATGAATCGTGCCATAATAACAATTTTATCTGCTTATGCAGGCAAGATAGGAATCATATAACAAGGATAAACTGACTGAAAACAAGGGTTACAGGTCTTATGCAGGCAAGGCAGTAATCCTGTAACACAGGGGTCATACAACTAACATCAAGGGTTTCAGGTCTTGTATGCAGCAAGTGTTAATCATGTTACACAGGGATCATACAACTGATTGAGTTCAAGGTTTCAGGTCTTATTCAGGAATGGCAGGAATAGTGTAACACAGGGGTCATACAACTGATCGAGTTCAAGGTTTCAGTTCTTATACAGGCAAGGCAGCAATCCTAGAACACAGGGGTCATACAACTTATTGAGTTCAAGGTTTCAGGTCTTATTCAGGCAAGCAGGAATCTTGTAACACAGGGGTCATACAACTGACTGAGATCAAGGATTTCATGTCTTACTCTGGCAAGGCAGTAATCTTGTAACACTGGGGTCAGAAAACTGATCGAGTTTAAGGGTTTCAGGTCCTATGCAGGCAAGCAGTAATCTTCTGACATGGGTCATACAACTGACTGAGACCAAGGGTTTCAGGTCTTATTCAGGCAAGGCAGGAATCCTATAACATAGGGCTAATACAGTTGATTAAGTTCAAGGGTTTCAGGTCTTTTAGTAAATTATCAAGCTTACATTTATAAATAGCAAACTGAGTACATAAATTATACACCAAATACTTGCATGAAAGGATTTGGGGGGGAGGGACAAAATGCCTTCACTGAATCAGAAAGTGTTATTCCAATGTTTCAAAAGCCATACAATGGTTCAGCTCAAGTGACACCAAAAAATTGCACATGACAAACAAGCCAACTCAGCTTATCATGTAAGAATATCTGGGTACAAGAAGACAGCAATATTGCATGCAAGTATGTTCTGAATAAACTAATAAGACATTTCAATTTCTGCAAATACATTTTGATACAGAGGTGTGTTAATATGTATTCTGAGTTGAGTGCACACTTTAGTTCAGGCACTTTGTGATTATGGAGTTTGATTAATATAGGATGGAACAAATAATGAGGAATTCTGCCTGCTCAATATGAGTATATTTAATTACTGTATGTATGCATTTGTACTGACATGAAGATTAGGTAGTTATGCTGACTATTTATTCAATGGGGCAAACACATGCTGCTTCAGCTAGAGGTTAAGACAACATTATGTGGTAAATAGCAGTTATTGCCATGGCAATGTCATCATTTGGGACTGCATGATATTAATGATTGTACATTTTTCTGTGGTTTGATTGTATTACCTTGGATAGTTATCTCTGTAGACAAGAGTTGGAGCAAACAGGAAGTACAGGTATTTTGAGAAGTCTGGGCATAGTGTGTCACCATGATTGTCATCTGAAACAAAATGAGATTAAAAACAATAAATGACTCTGTTTAAAGGACTCGGCACTGCAAAATATGCAGACCTGTATGTCAGGCCTCAAATTCATACTGTACAATGTAAGACTTTGATGCCAAAGTCAAAAGGTTGAGTGAGCATATCAAAGAATGAATTGTCTAAGTTTTATAATGACTAGTCTTAAATATGAAGAAAATTCATCATGCGTTTTCAGAAATATAAGAAAATTAAAAAACCCACTTTAACCAAAAGCTTATTTTTTATGAGCATGAGCTTGACCCACAAAGTAAAAAAATCAGGCAAGTAACAAAGAATGGTCTGACTAAGCTTTGTAATGATTCACTATATGTATGAAGAAAATCCATTATATGGTTTAGGAAATATTAGCAAATGAAACTTGAATCAAGACCCTACCATAAATTCACTATCAATAAGAACTTAACCCAAAGGTAAAGAGATTCATAATTATTCATCCCACGTCACTAGCAAAACAATTATGCATTCCATATAAATATATATTTATCTGGATTCCAAGAGGACTAAACCAGGATCCCCCTGCAGTCATAAGGATGCAAAAAAGGCCTAATGCTCCAGCTTCATACTGTAAGAGGCACTAATTGAGACTGAAGCTTCAGTGTCCCAGTGTACAAAGATGTAAAAAATGCCCAATGCTCCAGCTTCGTACTATAAGAGGCATTGAGACTGAAGCTTCATTGTCACAGTGTACAAAGTAAAAAATGCCCAATGCTCCAGCATCATACTGTAAGAGGCACTAAGTGAGACTGAAGCTTCAGTGTCAGTGTACAAAGATGTAAAAAATGCCCAATGCTCCAGCTTCATACTGTAAGAGGCATTGAGACTGAAGCTTCAGTGTCACAGTGTACAAAGATGTAAAAAAAAAAAGGTCCAATGCTCCAGCTTCATGCTGTAAAAGGCACTGAGACTGAAGCATCGGTGTCACAGTGCATGAAGATGTAGAACAGGCCAGATGCAGCAACTTGTAAATTGAGGCTGAAGCTTCAGCGTCACGGGGGTTAGTATGCAGTACTCCTGACAAAAAGGATGCAGATTCAAATCCTGGCATTATACCAGTCAGTTAAGCCACCAAAGTGTATCCTTTGTCATGGCACTTTACTATGATTGCTTGGCACTAAATAATCTATTGTATAGTTGAGCCCTGAAATACCAAACCAAACAACTCACAGGTATGTCTAAAGGGAAAGTTGTTACAGCAAAAGATTTATGTACATATTGTTTAAACAATCCTATAAATTGTATGAAAGCATCAATAAAGTTTATAGAACAAGATCTAACAAAGTATATTTCATAACTAATTTTACAAGCATATTTCAGGACAATACTTATTTTACTATCTTCCCGATGAAATAATGTAATACTGTAAACATAAATTTGTAATGGTAGTACAATTTCGTGATTTAGTAACCTTAGAGATCACAAACTAAATAACATTCAAATTTACCAATTAAAATACTGCAACTTTTCCAAATCTGTAATTGTTAAATATATGAAGTAAAAATTAAAATCCCACTTTTGAACAAAATTGCCAAAAATATCACCAATATTCTATATGTTTTCATTAGTCAAAATGTATATAACAGATGACCAGTGTGGACAAAGGTTTCTGTCTTTCCTTCTCTTTTCAAATCCTATAACCAACCTGATTTTTTGTATCCTAACACCCTCGTAATGTTTTCTCGAACGAAAGCATGGGTTTTCATCATCAGCCGAAGCTGCAAAGAAAAACAAATAATGACTGATCAGATCAGTTCAATAGCATAACAGCAGATTTCTCAACAAAACTTTTTTTATTCTAAGTTGTATGCATGTTGCCTGTTTTAGGTGAATTACCACACAAAGGAAAGAAGACAACATTGTCAAAGCAAACAAAAATGGATTTGAATAGTTTAAAAAAAATGTATAGATTCTAATTTTTTTACCTTCTCCTTTTCATGTAATTTGAAAAAAAAATGTCCCATGACAATCAACCAAAACAATATTTGCAAGGATTATTTTACGCTCTAAAGATGTATTTTGCTCCAATTAAATATGTACCACTTAAAGATGTACTAGTGCCTTGAGCAAACAATGAAAAGATGCTCCACTTAAAGATGTACTAGTGCCTTGTGCAAACAATGAAATAGACGCTCCACTTAAAGATGTACTAGAGCCTTGTGCAAACAATGAAAAAGATGCTCCAATTAAAGATGTACTAGTGCCTTGAGCAACAATGAAAAAGGTGCTCCAATTAAAGATGTACTAGTACCTTGTGCAAACAATGAAAGCTTAGTGTTTCTATGAACACTATTGTGAAATCTGTATGTTTCTTAATCTTCACATATCTAGCCCAAAATCCTTCTTCCCCATGCTTTCCTGGGCTCTTCCTCCACCAGTTTTACTGGCCATGATGTAGAGCCTATCCTGTATTGAACAATGGCATTAACCTCCCCCCCAACCCAAATCCCCTTTCAGACTATCCAGTAGGTTATTTAGTGCTAAGGCATTTGGAGTAATTCAATGGTATAAAAAGTAGGTCACTATGATATTATGTTCATACTTATGTGAATTTTGTTTTTACTTCCATGCCAGTCTGTATTCAGTATATTGTCAATTACTGAAGATGTACTGCTGTTGGTGAGAGGATTTGTGTTTACAAGTCCGTACCTTATTTTTAAAAGGATAGTCAATGAAGGGTGTTCCATTGGTGCCTATATTTCTGCATATCATCTAAAACTTGCTACATTTACAAATACCTGTTCTGTAGTGATGATGACAGCAGATCCTGCAGGTAAAGCATTGTCATACACATATATCACAGGCCATACAAGGAAGGTCATTTGGTAGATTCCATAAATGCACAATGCTCCCCAGTCCAATAGACCTGTAACAGATAAAGGACATTTATTTGAACCAGGAATAAATGTTTTTGTAAATTATGTTTTGCATATGTTTACCCTATCACATTAACATTAAGATTGCTCTCAAGTACCTCCAACTCCTGCCCTTCCTGAAAGACAATAAACATGTTTCTGTCTAAATAACACATACAATCTTAATAACTGCAATAGCAACCCTGTCAAAGAAAATGGCAAACTCAGCAGAAATGTAAACAAGATCTTTTGAAATCTCAGGAATTTATGACCTGCCAAAACTGGGTCAAGTAGATATTCTGTTGTAGACAACCAAAATTGATCTCAATAAATGCCATACTTTGAAGTTTCTCTCAACAATGTATCATGGGTCATGCTACCAGTTGAAGTGGGCAACTAAGTTGCCGAAAAATGTAAACTTTGCTTTCTAATATTATGAAAGCAAGATGACTTCAGCCTGTGAATTTTTAGAGGTACACTGACTGTAGTTTTTGAGATGTCCCCTCACCAGGTTAATTCCATTTGTGTTGTAGCAAAATGTATTCATCAAGCCATGTAAATCAGTAACCTATGTCTCACCAATTTCTAATGCAGGCAAAGTAAAGACAAACCATGTTGTACTTACGGAAAGGGCCTGGGGTTCTGTTTGTTGCCCAGTAGTAGAATCCTGGGTAGACTAGAACCAATGTACTTCCCATCATCAGGACCCATAGGTACATCACTTTGGGCAGCTTGCCTAGGCCTGAACTAATTAGTTCAAAATTCAAATTTAACCTGCAGATACGAAAGAAAAAATTGCAAAAGTATGACTTGAACTTAATGTATGAACCTTCAGGTTTTTTTTATTCTATCATTTTTAGGAATGCCATGGAGATAACACAAGTAATAATAAAAAAAAATTGAGCAATATAAAAAATATTCAGAGAAAAACACAAAATATCCTCAAAAAGGGATTTTTTTTTGTCAATTATGCTTCTCTGAAAATACTTACCTGATCACATAAACTTTAGGAAATTACTCTCTACATCCCGAAATCTAGCACTACCTGAAAAACAAAAGATCATAATATATATATATATATAGGTAACATAAAGATGCAGGGAAGTTGCAGATTAAATCTTCTTGCTCCAGGAAGGTGACCATCTGTATCTCTAATGTAACCAGTTTAAGCTCAAGAGAGAGAAACCTATAACTGGATGCTGTATTCGCAGGTTAGGTTGGGAGGATTGATCTCTTCTCTTCCTAATGTAGGAATGTGTCTGGGATCATGAATCAGTATTTCTTAATTGTGATAGTGTATGTCTTCTTCTCTTCAAAGAAAAATGTTGGAAGATGGAGACTGAGAGTAGTGTGACATCATTATCATCACACCAGTGGCTGAAAATGTCCTATCGGTAAAGGGCAAAACCATTTTTCAAGCCATGTGCCTCATTTTCTTGTGCCTGGTGTGTATCGGAAGTTACTTCATTACCATAATGCATAGGTCCAGTAATTTGCCCCCACCCCCACAACACACACATATACAGTTGGAAGAGATAGCTCACTATGACTGAATTGTTTGACATATTCAGAACCATCTACACCATAAATGTGAGATGCTTTGAGAATGACCTTCATGTCCAAGAGATTGATGTGAAGAGCCATCTCTTGCAGTGTCCACTTGCTGCTAACCAAAGCCCAGCATCAAGTGTGCCCCCATAACCTGTATGTGCAGATTGCAATTTCTGGTTGTCAGACTTCTAAAGGTATTCCTACCACTAACAGGTCCCCATCTCCCCAATGAAGCAGAAAGTTTTATTTTTATTTTGGATGAGATTTGGAATCTGGTGATCTAAATGACTTGAGACAGGGCACTACTGTGCAAGAAGTGCCACCTGCAAAGGTTGCATGTAACAGTGGCGAGGGTATACACGTTTGAGGCTAAACTGAGCTGGCCCCGGTAAAAGTCCTGGTGGACTACTCTTCCATTACATGAACATTAGTCAAAACATTTGGGAGGAAGACAAACTAAGTTGATATGACTTTACAATGACTATCCACCGTAAAATGTAAATGTGGTAGAGAAGACTATTCATATTATGAATCAAAACCAAACTTACCTAATGTTTTGGCAGTTTCATCCAGGTGCTATGGAGAATGATGCCCTTACATAGGATATAGCACAGTCCAGTGTCACTGTAAAAGCCTAAGGACTGAGACTGAGGCCAAATGTAAAAGTGCAAAATTGGTACACTACACCATGATTGCCAAAGGCCTGGAGTGGAATAGATGTGATACCACGTGATAAAGTATAGAATAGATGCGATACCACGTGAAAAAGTATAGAATATATGTGATACCATGTGAACAAGTATAGATGTGATGTGATACCATGTGAACAAGTATAGAATATATGTGATACCATGTGAACAAGTATATGGAAATATGCTTTGAAATGGTCAAAACTGCTCATGTAATCACTGCATAGACAATGAATGAACCTTGATATCTCCATCATGAATGCAAGGGAAACAATTAACCAAGTCTGCTAAAATCTATGACAGGTGTTCAGTGGTTTTCATAATCAGATAAGTCTGGAATAGAAACCCAGTGAGTCTGGTTTTTGGACTACCTACAAAAGTTCTATTTTTCTTCTGCAAAACATTGACTTCATCAGATGATTGACTTGGGATCTCCATCATGAAAGAGTACATTGAAAGTGAAGGGGGCTGGGTGAACAAGCTCTGGAGATCCTCCAAAATAACTTTGACGGTCCATTTATTTGACAGAACTGGGTTCCTCCAAGTCTGGCAGAACAAAAGGTGTCTGGCACTCACAGGGAGATAGACTGCAAGTCATTGATAATAAGCAGGAAACATGGTGGAAAAGAAACCTTATTACCTTATTTTCTCATCCCCCCAGGACAGTGCACAGAAAGTATGGGAATTTAGCCATCTATTATTTGCATCGTGAAAAAGAACAGCATGCAACTTTTGCTGAAAATTATGTCTGCAATCTTTCTATTGCTGATTATCCCTTCTATGATAAACCTCCTAATGAGGTTGCACATGCATAGCGTTTGCACAGAGAGCTGAAGGGCTTCTCACCTCCTCAGTTATATTGCCAACAAAAATGGAAGAACTGAAAGGAAAGGAATGTAAGGGTACCACATGATGGAGTCTGCAAGAAAACAATCACAGAAGTACATCTGTTCTTATCAAATCAAGTTTACATGAGGCCACTAGAGTAATCAACATCATGTGATGAGAGCCTTACTGCGTACCATAGCAACATGGCATACAGATTTCCAGGCACGGTCATTTTAAGCCTTCTTGGCTAGGTGAATGACTGCCACTTCCCTTTTGACTTTACAACAAAGTGAAGCAGACATACTGATGTCACTAATATTCATGTCTAGGCTAGGTACATCAGAACAATAAACATCGGTATGTGACTTGTGCCAGTGTGGTGGGGCAGTTCCAGACAACTGACACACCAGAAAGAATGTCTTCAAATTTTCAAAAATTTTTGAGAGAGACATCCTATAATTTCCCTAGTTTTTGACGAATGAGGTAAAATTAATTTTTGTCATCATCATCATCAACATTCATTGAGGCCTTGACCTTGTATGTTGCAATGGCTGCCAGTAGAAGTCATTCCAAAGGAGGCAAATTTCTTTGACTGCTGCCTTAAAACTAAATTTTAGTGGTATAGCATTCTGTACAGCAAAGGTGGTCAAATTGTCACCCTGTGTAAAAATGGTGCTACCAGTCTGATATGCCAGTAGGGCCAGTGGAGTCATGTCCTGCACAGTGGGTCTGGGGCCAGCAGGGAAGGATCACAAAACAGACCACTCCAAATGTGATGCTTGTTCGCCACATACCACTATCATGGATAGTGTTGGTCTGGGATTCTGCTGGACACAAGATGTCAGAATTGTCAAGCAACATGCTGTTCACCAGTCCAAAACAACACAGTTATGACTTCCAAAACCATACACTGATTGTCTGTACGGCTGGCCCAGCTGATTGCAAGCTGGGACATTGAACACTGAATAATCTGAAAGCTGTGGGAAAAATTGGATGGTATTCCTGCATGCCCAGCTTCAACATTCCTATGTGCATGCCAAGTTGGCAATAGGAAACTATGATCAGTGGACTGCCAACATAGTCGGCTGTAATATGTATATCACACTTGATTCTAGTACAGCTTAGCTTACTGTAATATGTATATCACATTTGATTATAGTACAGCTTAGCTTGCTGTAATATGTATATCACACCTGATTCTAATATAGCTTATCTTGCTGTAATATGTATATCACACTTGGTTCTAATACAGCTTAGCTTGCTGTAATATGTATATCACACATGATTCTAGTACAGCTTAGCTTGCTGTAATATCTATATCACACTTGATTCTAGTACAGCTTAGCTTGCTGTAATATGTATATCACACTTGATTCTAATACAGCTTAACTTGCTGTAATATGTATATCACACTTGATTCTAGCACAGCTTAGCTTGCTGTACTATGTATATCACACTTGATTCTAATACAGCTTAGATTGCTGTAATGTATATCACACTCGATTCTAATACAGCTTGAGAGGAATTCTTTGGTATGACTTCAACTGGATATGAAGCAATCATTGCTGTATGTTCTGGTTTAGGTACCATATATACTTGCTTATGAGTCGAAATTTCTTACAGAAACCTTTATGCAGGCAGAGTAGGGGATGTCTTATAAATGTGACAAACAGAAAATTTGATAAATCAAGGGGTAACATTGGAAATTCTAGATGTTTTGCAGTATGCACAAATACTGTCAATTCAAATATTTTTATGTTTTTATAACATTATAGTGACTCTGAAATGCATATATATGTAATGCACTGTGTTTATCGGTTTCATGACAGTATTAATTACATAATGTTTGTATCTGGATTGTAAGAATTTGGAAATATTGCTGGTAAATTAAATATTACCCACTGCAAAATGAAGTGTTTGTCAGTGTTATTTACAGTGGGTGTTGACTAGCAAGTATATTGCTTCCATCTTCAGGAAAGTCTGAACAACCTGTATTTGATGTTTTTGCTGTATAAACTCCGTGTTTGATGCAATAAAAGTTTTGACTTTATTTTCTTTTTCCATAAGCCAGATCTAATTCCCAAGTGGTATTTTCCCCAAGTTATCTGAAAGTGTACATGGGCCAATCAGCCCATGGCTTGTAAAGGCTGCAATGACTTTGTTTTCAAGTTGACAAATCCTTTTGATTGAGCCACATATGATACTTGTTTGTTGTCAATAAAAGGTATTACTTAAACTCCATCTGCACCTTTTAACAGATTTCACAGACTGTAGGATGAAAGTGTCACTTACAGAGCCCAAGCTCAGTCTCTTTACATAAGCATCTACATATGACAGTAAAGACATCACAATGACTAGATGACACTGGATATGTCAGAACTTTATTGGGTCACTCACAAAATGAGGATGAATTCTTGGGCTTTGCACCAGATGACATTAGATAGTGACATTTACAGGATAGTGTAATCACAAAAGTGTGAATTGACATTTATTGTTTATTTGTAAGATGTGTGGAATTAACATATTATGAGATAATGTGAATCAAATCATTCTGGGACACCTATGACTGAATTAATGAATTTCTCATATAAACTGATTTAAAATGTCAAGCATTATGAATTTCAACAAATTTTATAACCAGAAGATGGACAAAATGTAAATGCTAATATATCTGTAACAGATTCCACTCAATAATATAACTTAGTGGGTTTTTTCCTTCTCTTTATTCTGCTATTTACCTACCTACCTACCTATCCATCCATCTAGTTTGGCTTGTTAGTTTTCACAAAGTGCAACATCTCACTGACAACAAGTCACCTCATCAGATGGAGCTGATTTGCAAGATACAACCTGACTTAACGGAGGGTCAAAGAGAAATTAGCTTTCATGCAGCCCCAAAATATGGTGGTGGTGGTGGGGGTAAGCCAACTTATAATTGGGAACATATGGCATCTTCATTGGATATGGAGTGTGACATCTCAACATCCACCAAATAAATGATTCATAAATCAGAAATCGGATGAATGCTTAATATTTTCTTTGTGTTTGGGAGATTCAGAGCATGCCCTTATTTTTGTGCAATTCAACTGCCTTTACGAGATGATGGACCAAATGTTTTCCGCACATACTGCACACACGCTACATCAGTGTACGGAAGAAATGTATACAGGCCAGGGACTTCTCATGGTTGTTCTTCACATCTTTAATGCATCTGAACTTCTTGCAAGACTGACATCTCTAATGAAAGAGAGAAGAAAAAGGAAAAAAAACATTCGTACATTACTCGGATTGTTCTAACTGGTAAACTCATGTTACCAAGACAATTAAATGTCTGTAACAAACCAAAATTTAACAGTAAAAACTAATTTGAGTGTTACTGACTGACATCACAAGGTCAATAATGACTGGTCAAAGAATGCCTGAACACAAAAAAAATTCAATGGGGATAACTACATGTTTTATACACCAGATATAGCAACCTCTTCACTCAATGATAAGACTGAAAATAGCTGCTGGATGGTCAGAATTTAATATAAATTACAATGGATTCTTCAGAAGTGATGTTCATGGATGCAAGCTACAGTAAGCTGGTTACATCCAGGATGCAGGTGGCCACCTGCAGGAACAGGAGATAATATGAAAGAGTTATTTCCCTTTATCGATATGGCATATAAATGATAAGGCATTCTTCATCGTTTAGTAAGGGCTGCATCAGAGGTAGCGGAGAGTAATTTCCTAATGACCAGGTAATGTATTTGATGGAGAAATTTGATTCTATCACTTTAATCTAAATATTTTTACATAACAAATAATGGAACTTCAAATTATGTATCAAATATTTTTAAAATTAATTACTGTAGGTTCAACAACTTGCCCCTTAAAAGAAAACACATGCTCAAGAATCTTTTATGCTTTTGCAAACTCCTGATACTGACAATTCATTTAAAGTGAAACCTGCTAATAATGGACACTCAATGGACACTAAATTTGTCTTTTATTGGCACCAAAACTACAGGATATATCACTAGTGGCAAGTATTAGAACTCAGACTTATACAGATTTCCATGTAACAGATTTAAATTCACAGAAAGAAACTGTTAACGTTATTTTACCTAACTACATATACTAATACAAAGAAATTTTGTCAGGAGAGGGTTATTTTAAATACTGACATAAACCCTACACAATTACATATCTTTGCATAAAAGGAAGGACTGGATTTGTTAAGAACAAAATCTGCTTATATCTTGTTGTCTTAATGTCAACAGTCAGTGTAATCTGACTACGGACTGTATATTTAATGAAATAACTGTCAAGTCTGCCCAGAGAATGAGATTCTGCATTAATAAATGCCACAGCAGTTGAAGATTTCTATGTACTGAGCAAGGTCTGATAGTAAATTCATCGCAAATGTCAACAGAAATCTATGTCTCATGGGGGAAGGGAAATAAACTGTCTGGCATACTTACGTGCCTGTATCAATGAGGTCATAAACTAAAGTATTTAAGCTGAATACTATTAAAATGGCTGCAAACATATGGTATATGGTCTTGATGTGGTCAATTTCAAATAGGTCTCTGAAAAAGATTTTGAAAGAAACATTTTAATGAAGCAGACAGCATAATTAAAAATATTAGGACTATAAGACAAGTAAAAACAATCAATGCTTTGACATGTTGATGAAAAAAAGAGAATTAAAATGTCGAAAGTAAAAATAATATATATATACATATGCACCAAGCATGTAGTAGTTTATGTACAAAAGTAATGCATAAGATGTATTTTATTTACAAGAGTACTCCTATTTATTTCATGTACAAAAGTACTGTGTGTGAAGTATGTTAAGTTTGTTTTAGTTTTGTGTGTTAACAACACTTTTAACAAACTTCTGGCTATAATATATGTAGAGGAAATGGGAACAAAATTCCTTTGTCAGTGAGACACCAAGGCAGCCGACATCGAGCCGTCTTAGATGAGTAATGAACTTTTAACCCTTGGATTACAAGTAGACCCTCTGCCAACTGAGCTACCATATGCAAAAAAGTACTGTGCATGATATATTATACATAAAAAGGTATTCTGTACAAAGTACTGCATGTACAAAAGTACCATATTTTCGCGTATATAAGACACGTCTTATATAAAATTTTACTTACCCCGCATCCTAAGTGCGTCTTATATTCGTGGGCGTCTTATCTAATTATTTTTTACACAAACGAAAACTCAGTCAACAATTTTTGTAATAAACATTTACTAAAAACAGTGTTTGTCTTGATTTAAAATCAGTCTATTCATCTTCATCATCATCAGTTTCTGCTTCAAATCCATCGAAATTTTCATCGAATTCACTCTTGTCGCCGAATACCTCCATAGCCGCTGATAATCGATCTTCAATGGAGTCAGTGGTATCGGATGTCCGAAGAACTGATATCGGCGGCCGGTTCTGGAATTATCCCACACTTTCTGAAGCCAATGAAGATTGTTGTTGTTTTCACTTTCTCCCATGCCCGGAGAACCCAATTACACACCTCTATGTACATTGCACGACGTTGTTGAACAGCTGGCGTGAAGGTGTGCTTACCGCTAGTCATCCAACGATCCCATTCCTCATGAACAAAAGTCCTAAATGGATGATTGACGGCAACATCCAAGGGCTGGAGCTTACAAGTCAGACCACCTGGTATAATGGCTATGTGGGCTCCAGCATTGTGGATGTGTTTCTGCACAGTCGTCTCCTTATGGGCAGCCATCGCATCGAAAATCAGAAGATATTGCTTATTGAAAAATCCGCCTCTTCTTGTTCTGAAGCACTTGTCCGTCCAGGTCTGCATCACCTCTGTATTCATCCAGCCTTTTTATTGCTGACAACAACAACTCCAGCTGGCAAAGTTTCTCTGGGCATGGTTATCCTTTTAAAGATAACAATGGGTTTCAGTTTTCCTCCTGCAGCTGTGCAGGCCAACACAACAGTTAAATTCGTTCGTTCGTGTCCCATGGTATCAACCGCTACTGTCTTTACTCCTTTCTCTGCCACTGATCTGCTAGCTGGAATATCGAATGACATTGGAACCTCATCCATGTTGATGATGTCATCATCTGCCAACTTCAGTTCAGTTATTTCCTTCTGAACAAAGGTGTTGAAAACATCCAATTTATTCTCCCAAACGTCTGAAAGCTTCTGTCCAACAGTTGTATGTGCCCGGACTGCAAGGTTGTTCTGTTTCATGAACTTGAACACCCAGTTCCCACTGCCACGAAAGTCCATGATCTTCATTTCTGTAGCAATAATTCGAGCCTTGAGTTTGATCGATGTCGTTGAAACCGCACGGTTACTGTCACATTTCGAACGTACCCAGTTGGCAAGATTTTCTTCCAAGTTCGGCCATCTTGCCTTTCTACCTCTACGAGCTCGTTTCCTTGGATTCATCTTCTTAAGCTCCTCTTCCTCCAACTTCCAGTCACGTAAATTCACGTGCAACTAAAAATTAGTTCACGTGCAACTAAATTCTCTTCCAGCAGCTCTGTTGCCATGCTCCTTGGCAAACTTGACGACGTCGAATTTAAAATCGGCCATATATGATTTTCGCTTCGTTATCTTGAAAATTTTATAAATGCTCAAGAGACTGATTACTCATTTATTTATAACAAGAGATTGATCCCACGTATACCCTATATACCGGTGTTTACTAACCCCAGCCGCTGAAGCCTAGGCCTAGCGGCTTAGAAGAAGATAAGATCAAACGACAACCGTTGCGGCCCTGCCTCAAACAATTCTTTGAGCTTCAGCCAAAACGATCAATGGAGCCTTTTTTACATTAGGTGAGTGATCGAAACATTGGAGATATTTGCGTTTATGACAATGGAAAGTACATGTACCGGCAGCCACTTTGATGCACGTGGTTTGAAAACAGATGTTTACCGGTACATATTTGAACAAAACAACACACAGAATTATTCAAAAGATTTTATTAAACTTTATTGGAACAATAATGTAATAGTACTTAACAAAATAATATTAGATACAGATCAATACTGTAAGTAACTTATAAGTTTTTAAAAAAATCAACGCTATATCATCTGCAGTCAAAATAGGGTTTGCTCAGTTCGGCAGATGGCGTGGCCGAGTGCGTCTTATATTCGTGGGCATCTTATTTAAAATATTTTTTACACAAATCGTCAAAACCCGCGTCTTATATATGGGTGCATCTTATAATTGGGTACGTCTAATATACGCGAAAATACGGTACTGACTAATGTACCATGTGCATAAATGTAGTGTTTAATGTATTTTATATACAAAGTACTGTCTGAAGTGTTTTTTATATACAAAAAGTACATGTACTGTGTATGGTATATTTTATGCATCTGAAGCATTTACTGTACAAAAGTACACTGAAACCCAGGTATAGCACAATGATTAGATTCCATAAAAGTACACTAAAACCCTGGTATAGCACAATTAGATTCCACAAAAGTACACTGAAACCCTAGTATAGCACAATGATTAGATTCCACAAAAGTACACTGAAACCCTGCTATAGCACAATGATTAGATTCCACAAAAGTACACTGAAACCCTGGCATAGCACAATTAGATTCCACAAAAGTACACTGAAACCCTAGTATAGTACAATGATTAGATTCCACAAAAGTACACTGAAACCCTGCTATAGCACAATAGTTAGATTCCACAAAAGTACACTGAAACCCTGTTATAGCACAATGATTAGATTCCACAAAAGTACACTGAAACCCTGCTATAGCACAATGATTAGATTCCACAAAAGTACACTGAAACCCTGCTATAGCACAATGATTAGATTCCACAAAAGTACAATGAAACCCTGCTATAGCACAATTATTAGATTCCACAAGATGTCATGTCCTGATTACAGTATCATGCTATAACCAACCAAGTCAGTTCTCTGAAAAAAATGTTGCATTCCCCCCACCAAAAAAAAGGTTGGGGGTGTAACAGAAGTGGATGCAAAACTATGTGCTTCACTGGCCTGGTTACCATCTTAACTCATTCAGCCCCAATCTGATGAGACTGTACCCTATTTCCACGCTCTGCAGCATCAAGGTCATTTAAGATACACCAAAGTGGGTGGTATTACAAAAAAGTAGACAGATATAGCTCTACAATGATACCAAATAATCTAGACGTTCTAGTTGCACTACAAAAACAGAGGGAAAAATTTAATTTTTTGGACCCATTTTTTTCCACCCAAAATTTGCTCATAGTAGGAATCCGATTTTGTGTCCAGATTTTAGACCATTTGGCCTCAGATATAAGGCAGACTGGTCTGAACTCCACACAGACAGGTGAACCTTTGCAAAAACTAGGATAAGGTGGGCATTTGGAATAAAGAGTGGTCTCCAAATGAAAATGAAGGGTCCATTAAGCAAAAAAAAAAAAACCCCAAAAACCTCCAAGTTTTACCCTTCTGCTCATGCACAAGCAAAAGAACCAATGGAAAACAATGTTTCTAATACAACTAGGCATTAGTCTCAAGGAAAATCTGTTGAAAGTTGATGCATTATGATGTATTCAGAAATAGCCGCCAAAATGTCTTTCCTACTCGCATTTCAGGCGAAAACGACAAAAAAAACCAGGGCCGAATGAGTTAAATCAATGCATAATATATTAAAGAAAAACAATTCCATACCCCAACATTCAGGGCAATACATTTTCAGGGTTGGACAAGTACAACTTTCCAAGGTGCAAGTCCAGGCCAAGTTTTTTTTCCTCCCTATTTTAAAACAAGCTTTTTTCCCTAGTTTAAAACAAGCCAGACAAGTGCTAATTTTCATACTTCAATCACTTTATCTAACTTCAAACTAATTAAATGACAGTGACGAGTCCTTAATTTTTTTAAATGATCATATGAGGAATCAGCCTAAACATGTGGTATTACACTTGATGGAAGTATGCCAAAGGAGCATTTTGTGCATTTGCAAGACAAGATGGCTGCCATCGCTTAACCGGCTTGAAGCAGCTGTTCCATTTTTTAGAGCTGTTTTCATGATATTTGTGCTTGTTGCCTGTTTTCATCTTCGTCACTGTGTTCATTATGTATTGGCTGTTAAATTCGTATGTGTTTCTTCATCTCCTTGTTTTGGAAACAAGAACAATTAGACTTTTTCTCAGCTGTCTTGCTCCACTGTTTTTGAACAAACCGCCATCACGTGATTCTCGCCAGTCAACCCGTATATGCTACGATGGACCCTCATTATTTACTTTAAATGATCACTCCTTGGCTCTCCATGCTACATTGTGCTCTAGACTAAACGAACTGGGACTACATTCATCATTACCTAAATGTAAACAGAAGTGAAAAAAGAAACATTGTTTCAAAGCTAGCCGGCGTAGAACAGGAAGAATCCCAGTTACCTCCCATATTTCAGCTCAACAATTAAAAAAATTTTGACCGTTAATTTAGATAACCTAATTCAAATCCCTATTAATTCATCAACCTGTGTGTCAACTATCCAAGAAATACCTCTACGCATTGCATTATTCAATGCCCAGTCAGTAGGACCACCGGAAAAGCGCACAGAAATAGTTCATTTTATCAACGACCAAAATGTTGACATATTTTTCCTGACAGAAACATGGCTAAAAACATCAGGCGATGAACCCAAGTGTGCGGATCTAACAACCACTGGTTACTCCATCAAGTCGTTCCCCCGTAATTCTCACGGAGGTGGATTTGCTGTCATCACAAAGAACTCCATGATAAAACGTCTTAACTACACCACAACATTCAATTTTGACCACAAATCGTTTGAACTATTCCAAACCACACTGACACTGGAGCAAGGGTCAGTCCATCTTTTCTGCCTATACCGCCCTCCTCCTAGTAGAAAAAACAAGCTGGCTGACTCTCTCTTTTAGGAGCAGTTTCCGAATCTCCTGGACTATGGAAATTCAATAGGTGGCAACCTGATTATTCTTGGAGAATTCAACTTTCACTCTGACTGTTCCGGAAACTCAAATACATCAAAACTCATAGATTCCATTAATGTTTTCAACCTCAAACAGTCAGTTAACCAACCCACCCATAAACATGGTCACATTTTAGACAGGATTCTTCATAGACCTGATGATAACATTCTACGGTCCTCCCAGGTATCCCATGACCTTGCATCAGATCACCTCTGCATTATATGCCATCTTGACATATCAGTCCCTAACCCTCCACTTTTATCTGCTACTAAGAGAAACCTCCATAAGATAAATAGAACCAAACTAATGCACAACATCCAAGCTATTCTAACAACTTGCTTACCTCCTACCGCAGAACAACTCGACAACTGTCTGCGTTCATTGCTTGACAAACATGCCCCAGCTACCAAGTGCAGAGTATCAATTCAAAAGTGTTCTCCATGGTATAGCAGTGTTAGGGACCAGCTTCGCACTGCTAAAAGAGACCGCCGTAAAGCTGAGAGGCCCTCCTTTCCACCAGACTCACTATTCATAAGCAAATCTATGAAGTCGCTAAGAAGAAGGTCACAAATATAGTCCATGCAGCGAAATCAGCCCACTACACTACTAAGATCATGGAAAGTTCCAGCTGCAAAGTGCTCTTCAAGATTACTAACAAGCTAATGCCAAGGAACAAATCAACACCACTTTCAACTACCTTCTCTCAGTCGTCCTTCTGGACATGTTTGCAAATTTCTTCCATGACAAAGTACAAACCATTAGAGATAAGCTTGACACCACAATATCAATTGACTTGTCGTCACCATACAGTTGGGATACAAAATTTGAGCAGCAACCATTAGCAGCATTTGAACTAGTCTCTATGGATTTTGTACGTACAATCCTGATGAAGAGTGCACCAAAGTCATGTGAACTTGATCCAGTTCCAATATCACTGCTGCTTGAGTGCTTAGATCCAGTACTGCCTGCGCTAACTGATGTTATTAATACCTCTCTCTCATCCGGGGAATTCCCATCATTTTTCAAAACTGCCATTGTAAAGCCTCTGCTGAAGAAACCAACACTAGACCATAACGATTTAAAGAACTACCAGTCAGTTTCTAATCTCCCATTCATATCAAAAATCTTAGAAAAGGTTGTTCTATCCCAGCTTGCATCTCATCTAAATTCAAAGTCTTTTTAGCAATGTACAATCTGCATATCGCCCTTGCCACAGTACTGAAACTATTCTTCTAAAAGTAGTTAATGACATTCTCTCTGCATTGGATAGCAAAAAGATTACAGTCCTCACCCTCCTTGATTTGTCTACAGCATTTGACACAATAGACCATGATATATTACTTCACCATCTCCAGCATGTATTTGGCATTCATGATACAGCCTTACTGTGGTTCAAGTCCTACTTGGTCAACAGGACACAAATTGTATCTGCAAATGGAATTACACTCCAGCAAATTGTATCTGTAAATGGAATACACTCCAGCCCAGTTGATCTATGTTGTGGTGTTCCACAGGGGTCTGTTCTTGGACCTGTTCTCTTCATTCTATACACTCAACCGCTCTCAAGTGTCATAGATCGTCATCCAGTGTCTCACCAATTTTATGCTGATGACACCCAAATATACAAATCTAGCCACCCAACTGAAGTTGATACTACCATCCAAGGTGTAGAGAGGTGCATTTCTGATGTGAAATCACAGATGACATGTAACAAGCTGCAGATGAATGATGACAAAACTGAGGTCATTCTGATCACAACACAAAGACTTTCTCATTCACTTCCTTTACCTCAAACAATAAATATCAGCAACGCCAACATTAAATTCACACAATCAGTACAAAACCTAGGTGTTATTCTGGAAAGCACTCTCACATTGCACCAACATGTCATGAACATATGCAAGGCTGCATATCTTGAGCTGAGACACATCAGCTCAATTCGCAAATATCTTTCAGTTGATGCCACTAGAACACTTGTGTGTTCATTAGTACTTTCAAGACTGGACTATTGTAACTCAATTCTGTCTGGTTCATCTCAATATCTACTCCAGAAACTTCAAAACACTGCTGCTCGGATCATACTTAAAGTACCACAATCAGAGAACACCTCCCCACTGCTCTGTACCTACACTGGCTATCCATTCGATCCAGAATCAAACACAAAATTTGTTCTCTGTGCTATGTTTCACTGTCGGACTCTAGTCCAACATACCTATTCGATCTCACCCATGTGTACACACCAGCAGGATACTTACGCTCCTCTTCTGACAATCGTATACTCATTATTCCCACTATGAAAAACAAAGTCATATGGACAGCATTCTTTTACATACCAAGGCCCAGCAGCGTGAAATGAATTGCCCACTAAACTTAGACACAAAGACACAGTGATCACATTCAAGAGGGCTCTCAAAACTCACTTATTTCGACTGCAAGAACAAACTTAAAGACCTAATAATGTTTCCAATCTGAAACATTCTCAGCATGTTTTTCATTTTTTAATGTTTTTCTAATTTCATGGTGTTTGTTTTTGTAATAATATTATTATATGTTTTTTATCTTATAGGTGTTGTCTAATGTTGTAAAGCGCTTAGAGCTTCTAAAGATTAGGCGTTATACAAAGTCCTCATTATTATTATTATTATTTAAATGACAAAATTTATGTTATTATCACTTTAGTAAAGGTAGCTGTCAAATGATGCGATCTTTTCTATTCTGATAAAATGAGTTAACTAAATTCTTTTCACAAATAAGGTCATAAGGAATAAGTTATTCTTAATACTGCTATAATTTAAATGTACAAGATTATAGTTGTGAATGTGTTTGTTTCTAATTTCTGTTACTATTCTCCATACTAGCGACATAATCAGCAAATTAAATTCATTTACAGATACATGGAAATAGAGTTCAGCTGAATTTGTGTGGTATTGGGAAAGGCACTTAGCAGCTAATTTCTTGTCATGATAGAGACAATAATATGTCAGAAATCCATGAAAATCACCCAATTTTTTAAAAATTATTTCAGGGGCACATCAGTAATTTGTATGAACATATAACCTGGATAATCTGCATCCAGATAATCTCTGCCCTACTGTAGTCATAAAGATACATGTACACATGACAAGACAAATTAATGTGCCAGGTCTATTATCACCACAGACTCATAAAGAAATCGAAGTTTATTTGAGAATTAAAGTTACACAGATACTTACGTTAAAACTGATCTTCTGGTAGTAAAGACTTTATCAGGCAATTCTCCCTTTTCTCGACTTTTACTGGAAAAAAATTCAGACATAATCCAAAATTATTCTGTACATTTTATAGCACATTAATCAAATGTATGGTACACATTTTTTCCATCTAACTTATTTCATCTTTTCAAAACAACAAGAACACAATATAAATCAAGAAACCCAAGTGGCCTAATATCGCTTACCTCCCCAATACAACTTAACAGTAGACCATTTCACTATGCTGGCTTATGTATTACATGTACTATAAGAAAATAACCAAGGTAAACTAACTGCCAAACTTGATATAATATTGATTATGCTTATTTTACTAGAGCCTGAAAAAGTGTATTCTACATATAATGGTATGATTAATAAGACAGTCATAATGAAAGTCATACAAGATCTTGATGATATTATTCCATTCACCAAGTTTTATTTAAACTATGAGAAATAAGTATCCAGATCTCGAGAGGTAACAAGCTCACTCAATCAAATACAAAGCATCTTATTTCTATAGGCTGTGTTTGAAGTTTAATGAAATAGATCAAATATACTGCTTCTGGAGCAGCAACAAGCTCTGGGAATCAGATGCAAGATCAACTTGTGGACATGCATGGATCCTGCTCAAATTTTACATTGTCCAAGATCTTAATGATATAAGCCTTTGTTCTAATTTGAACCAAACTGGACAAATATTATGGCTCCAAAACTTGGCCTATCAAATGCAAGATCACCTCATTAATATTCTTGGTTAATGCTCATTGTTAAATTTGTCCAAGATCTTGAATACAAACATATATTCCAAGTTTGATCAAAACTGGATCTGAAATACAACCTCCCAGCTGGTCACAAGCTCAGCCATTAAGACACAAGATTACCTCATTAATATGCATGGGTCTTGCTTATTACTAAAACTATCTAAGATCTTGGTGGTATAAGCCCATATTTAAAGTCTCACAAACATCAATTATGAAACATGTCTCACAAAGGTGTGTGCATGTGTGATTTGGATTTTTAATGTAGCTTTAACAGTTTTTTAAATAAATTCAGTCAAATCACTATGATGTCTGCAGTGTGACAGTTGTAGTAATGTCTAGCACTGGAGCATCATATTGAAGACATGTAGCATCATGTCCCACCTAGTTACATTATCCTGACACCAGACCGACCAGTCCTAACTCTAACCTCTTAATGCAGAGCGCCTAGCAAGGCAGCTGTAAATACCATTTTTATAAGTCTTTGGTATGACTTAGCCGGGGTTCAAACATCTTACATCCTGCATCTGAGGTGGGCATTCCAACCATTAGATCACTAGAGCAATCTGTCTAATAAATACTGCATCTGAGGTGGACACTCCAACCATTAGGTCACTGGAGCAATCTGTTTTGTAAAGGAGGAACACAATCAATCAAATGCCAGATCACCCAATTAGTATAAATGAATCTTATTTATTATTGAACTTTTATTTAGTGAAATATTCATATATTTCAAGTTTGACCATAACTGTGACATCCTGAAGGGTAAGAAGCACAGATACAAGATCACCTAATTAGTATGCAATGATCTCAATCAATACTGAACTTATCTAAGATTCTAATTATACTAATGATGTAAGCATATATTCCAAGTTGGATAAAAATTTGATCATACAAATGACTTCTAGGGTGGCAACAAGATTAACCAATCAGATACAAGATCCCCTCTTTAATATGCATACCTATCACACATCATCAAACTTGGCCTAGATTTTGAGGATGTAAAACCATATTCCAAGCCTGATTAAGATCAGATCAGTCAGAAATATGGACCCAAGAGTGGCAACAAACAACTGCTGATGAACAGATAAATGATGTACCACAAACGACACACAATGGATGCAGGGCCACACTATAAGCTCATCTGGACTCATGGCCAGATGGGCTAAAAGTGATGAGGCTGGATGTAAATGTAAACTTGAACACTACCTAACAATGGATTACTACCTAAGTATTAAAATTAAGTTGTTAGATAAATATCTCATATATTCTAATATACTTTAAGCTTCATAAAAAGGTAAACATTAATCTGGTGGATGATTATTGTCTTACAATATAAATATTATATTTCAAACAAAACTCCTTGTGCTAAATGAGCAAAGAAATGTGTGATAAAACAAAACAAGACAGGCTCTACTTGTTGAGAACCATGATGAAAGCACTGTTGTAACATGTGTCACCTTGACCCCAAGGTGAAGAAGCTGAGAAAGCATGTAGCAGAATGAAGAAAACCCACCAAGTGGTTTAGGGAAAAAAGCAAATAAAAATGCTTTAACCAAAACAATAACAAAATTTTCTGACTGTGACCTTGAACCCATGGTCAAAGTGTCATAAAGTGAACTATCTTAGCTTATTCATCCCAAGACAATCTATCAACTTGGTGTGTAGGAATATAAGCTAATGAAAATGCTTTAACCAGAAACCTAAATGCAAATTTTCTATGATGGAACCCAAACTCCAAGGTAAATGGGGTGACCAAACACATCACTGAATTAATTGTCATTGCTTCATAGTGATTTATTCCAGGTATGAAAACACCTAACAAAAGGTTTAGCAAATATAAACAAATTAAAGACTTTGACCACAATGGTCAATGCAAATTTTCAAAGACTAAGACCTAGATTCAAAGCAAAATGGAAGCAAACATGCCAGAGAATGTTCTGTCTCAGCTTCATAATGATTCATCCCAAGCATGATCAAAATCTATCAAGGGGTCTTGTAAATATACGCAAAATTAAAACTTACCCATTAACTACTGACTCCAACATGCTGCCAGCAAAAACATGATTGCTATGTCTCACTTCCACTAATATGGGCTTGTTACAAATGATGTGAGAAACATTAAAATTTAATATGAAACATTAAGAAAAGGCTTGCTTCTTTACATATTTTATTCTGGTAACAAGAATTCTGAAGCTGGTTATTTTACCTGGTATGCCATGGCATAATCCACAAACCTTGCAAAGTCACTTGAAAAAGAATTCAGGTCACTGTGATCTACTTTTGCCTGTTATAAGAAGTATGTATCAAGATAAATGCACCCATCAAGTTTTACACCTGAACATAAAAGAGTGTCACTGTGACCTTTTTTTGCCTGTGATGAACAATACTCTCCATAATAAATACACACATCAACAGAGTCATAGAAAAAAACTAAGTTAAATGCTAATATGTAATGCTTACACCTATACCACCAACAATGACAATACATTGGAAAATAGATACCCATGTTGTACCTATGATTTGCAGGCAAAACAAAAACAACCATCTGAGTCAGTAAAACATAATTTTGAATGTCTTTAACAAGAACGCATTAAAAAAACATGACAATTATTAATAAAACCTGAAACATGCTGGAGCAAAGAGCTCAAAAGAAAAGCCCATACCTGTCTTAATAATACCTGAAGCTAAGAGAAATAAATACAAAAATGTATCATATCATGTTTTGTAAATACAAATAACATTCTTATTAGCCTTTAAATTTGAAATTAATCTGTTGTACAGTGCAGAAAAAGTGGCTTAACCATACTACACTTATGCTGGTGTAGGGTGCAGCTTGGTGTATTTCACTGATATGGTGGCATTATATTCTGGCAATGGCTGTATTCATCAATAACAATGAACTCCACAAACACAAGTAGGATCTACCTGGCCAATTAAACCCTCCATAAAATTACAATTATCAATCAACTACCACATTACAGAGATTCCCAGTGCATAAAACCAGTTAACTGACAACAAGGTAAGAATCCTTGTATATCAGGTGGCTGGACCCATACTATTATAAGTAAAAAATCATATACCTTTATCTGTTACATTACAATGCACTGGCAGATGAGGGTCTATCTTATTTATTCTAATGATTACTCCTAACAAACTGCAAAGACCCAGATCTGCTGGTACATTATGTGCAATGAACATTTGGACTTGAGCTTTAAGTGACTATATATGGTACAAATTCAACTTTTATAAACTGACATTTTTTGTATGATTTTCATCCGATGTTTACAATATAATTCTGAGTACTATTGGAAAAATGAAAAATGCTAATTTCATAAAAATAATCAAATTAGTTGTTGCTATATTCTCTATTTTTCAGAAGGCTCATTTTATGGATTGCATTGAATAATTGACTGTGTTCTAAAAAGGACTTGCAACAGATGGCAAATCCATGGGTTGGTAATCATTCAAATGCTAGCATTCCAACTTTGTAGGTTGGACATGATTTCAACCATTAACACCTGGATGGGGTTTAAGTTGTTGTTGTTATAGAGTTTAATGCCATTTTTCAGCACAAGATAGGCTATACATGGCAGCAGTATAAATGATGGAGGCAGAACCAGGGAAAACCCCGGAAAGAACCACCAACCCACGAGAATCCACTGACAAGCTTTCTTATATACATGTACCCACATTTGCCAAGTCTGAGAATCAAACCCACGCAGACAGAGGTGAGATGATAGTGGAGTTTAAGTCAGTGGCAGTTTGATAGAAAATAGTCCAAACCTTCTGTGCATACTGTAAACCATGCTGCTAAAGAAAACCAGTTATCCTCATTTTCACTGGAGATTGGTAATTACCATAATGTTATCAATCATTTATAAAGGAGTATTTCATAATAAATTACTGGTACAACAGTTAGTGTACATAACATTCTTCTGTTGAATATGCAGAGAGGAATAACTTGTCAGATTTTGTTTATCTGAATCAACCTGTGTTATTAATATCCAGTTTTGGCTGCATGGTATTGAATTTATTGAATCAATTAAGTCTATCATAAGTATTGGACAAACTTTCAATACACACAGCCTCCAAAGCATCCTATGGAGTTGCTAACTTGAACATGAGCAAGAAAATGCAAATGCATACAACCTGTTGGGAAAGAATAAATAAAATAGTACCAATATAAATGGCACAGGAACTGAAAATTAATATGTGCAACTTGCCCATAGGTATAGCAATTTTGGAAGCATGAACAGTATATGATAGAAGCAGTAAGTTTATTTTATAATAATGAGAAGGAATAATTCTTCATACACTTAAAAATTACATTTTCTCCTTTGGGGTTTACATGACAATGTTGAGTGTTAAAGTAATTGCATAAATGATATACTCATATAGAAGCGGGAACCAGCTAAGAACTGCAGAGACCCAGATCTGTTGTCATAATGTGCAAGCATATCCCGGTCTATGCAATATGTTAGGAGTAAGCAGTGGAAGTACAATAATCATGACCTGCTGTCTTTATGTAAGAAGATTTTCACTGAAAAATTATATATACATACATACATACACACACTATTTAAAACAGTTAATGTTTTAGCTTACAATTTATATTTTTTCTTGTTTGAATCATACAGTAGGGGGTGCCAAGTGACCAAGTGGTGTAAAGTGCTCACTGTTACAGATCACTGCCATCTCACCTCTGTCTGTGTGAGTTCGAGTCTTGGGCTCGGCCAATGTGGGTAGGTGAGAAAGCCTGCCAGTAGCTTCTTGTGGGTCGGTGGTTCTTTCCCGGGTTTTTCCTCCACCACTGATGCTGGCCGCCATGTATAGCCTATTTTGTGCTAAAAAATGGCATTAAACTCTACAACATCATACAGTACAACAATTATGAATTCAATGCAATATACACTGCCTGTATCAAGGGTCCCTAAAGAAAAAGATTACCACCCACCCCACCTGAAAATCCTAATTTTTGAAACTTGAAGACTGTCTAACATGGAAAGAATGATGTATAAACCGAGAAGATGATGTGTACTAAACCATGTCAACTCTGTCTTTGGAAAAATTCATGTATTAAAAGTGAATTTTCTGGATCCGATTAATTTCTGCTAGGTGTGAACAATGTCATGTATCACAGTAGAAAAATGACCTATGTCATACATCATGTGACAAATTCCTGTCACTCTGGTTGCTAAAAATATTGATAATATCATATACATTTAATTAACTTCAAAGGGTTTTAGTGGATGAAAAGTGCTGAAATTTATAAAACTCAATGACACTGAAACACAGAGGAAGTAAATGAATCTGGTACAGAAGTGCAGTCTTCACAGACGGTATATATTTATCATCAAATATGAGTTAATTTCAGGTGAATTTTGGGTAGAAAAAATGAGGTCCAAAAAATGAGGTTTTTCCCTCTGTATTTTCTAGTGCAGCGAGATATTCCAGATTATGCGGTATCATTGTAGAGCTACTTCTGTCTACCTTTCTATAATACCACCCACTTTAGTGTATCATACATGACCTTGATGCTACAGAGCTCGGCAGAAGGCTACTACCTCCTACCACTTAAACTCGTCACCAGGGGTTAATGTGTTAAGGGAATGAACAAAAACTGATGAGAGCTAGCAATCCCAGACAAGTCTGAAGTCAACGTATTTCAGCTAACAAACTGAACAATGTTTGAAATATTATTTACTGTAAGTAATAGCATAAAAGTAAGTTCAATGAACATACGCATTATGTGATCAATGTTAACAATGGAACAACCTAAAGGCTTGCTTGATGCATGAAAATAAACAGCAAAGTTTCATTGATAGGATTCATTATGGAGAGAAACAAGATCCATCATAGTAAGGTAAAAATTTCTGATGGTATGGTACACATGTGATGTGTCTTGAAATGATCTCATGCAGTAATACTTTTCAAGTTCTTTCAGGCTATTTATTGGCAATTATTTTTAAGGGAGGGGCTTTGATTTTCCACTGAGCAGAGATATTATATTTTCATGTATTTCAAGATAATTTTTATATATATATATATAATACAATGAACATGACATGGTGTTAATTTGTTGTAAATCAGAACAATATATTTTTTCCAGATTAACTGACTGATTCAAGTTTTCATCCTTAAAATAGGATCTCATAACATTAAAAATTGTTGGTCCATCTTGTAATTGTGAAATACAATGTTATATATCACATTATGTACTGCATTCAAAAAAAATCATGGTACCCAGCTCTATTCTTAACCCTATCATGATAAGTAACCAGTTTATGAAAAGGACTCTTCAGGTACAATGTAAATAACTAACAATAATGTACTGTAATAAACTGTGTTTTATTTTTGATTGCTGAAGGTATAAAGGACATATTTTGAGTTTTATAGTCCTCTGTGGAATTTCACTCTTTCCATGATAGTCCTTCAAACACAGGTCACTCTGTGGATCTTTATTCTTTCCATAATAGTCCTTCAAACAAAGATCACTCTGTGGATCTTCATTCTTTCCATGATAGTCCTTCAAACAAAGATCACTCTGTGAAATTTCATTCTTTCCAGAGTGGCCGAGTGGTCTAAAGCGCTCTCCGTTATGGATCACTGCCATATCACTTCTGTCTTCATGGGTTCGAGTCTCGGATTCGGCTAATGTGGGTATGTGAGAAAGCTTGCCAGTAGCTTCTCGTGGGTCGGTGGTTCTTTCTGGGGTTTTCCCAGGTTCTTCCTCCACCACTGATACTGGCCGCCATGTATAGCCTATCGTGTGCTGAAAAATGGCATTAAACCCTACAACAACAACAACATTCTTTCCATGATAGTCCTTCAAACAGATCACACTGTGGAATTTCATTCTTTCTATCATAGTCCTCCAAACAAAGATCACTCTGTGGAATTTCATTCTTTCCATGATAGTCCTTCAAACTGATCATTCTGTGGAATTTCATTCTTTCCATGATAGTCCTTCAAACTGATCATTCTGTGGAATTTCATTCTTTCAATGATATAGTCTTTCAAATACAAATCACTCTGTGGAATTTCATTATTTCCATGATACAGTCCTTCAAACATATATTCCTCTGTGGAATTTCATTCTTTTCATGATATAGTCCTTCAAACACAGATCACTCTGTGAAATTTCATTCTTTCCATGATATAGTTCTTCACACACAGATCATTCTGGAATTTCATTCTTTGCATGATAGTCATTAAAACACAAATCACTCGCTTTCCATGATACAGTCCTTCACACATAGATCACTCTGTGGAATTTCATTCTTTCCATGGTAGTCCTTCAAACACAGATCACTCTGTGGAATTTAATTCCTTCCATAATGGTCCTTCACACACAGATTCAGATCTATAATTCTCATTAATTGTTTGTTGCATCAAACATCATACAACTAATTATTTAAACACCTCTAAATCCCTGATATTTACACTCTGTTTAATGGTTCAATTTGTGTGCTCTAAAATAAATATGACAACATAGTCCATCAAACTTAAATGGTGACTGAAGTATACATGCAAATAATCACTGCAATATACCACTTTATCTCCAGACAATTCATGTGGTGGGGGAGTATTTTATGCTAATGAAAAGTGTACATCCATGCAACTGTCAGCATAATTCATTCGGTGCCAACCAAGTTAATTAAAAAAAAACTCAAGTCTTTTGCTTAAATCAAGTTAGTATTTTATAAGAGAAATAGAAAGAAAAACAAACAAACCACTAAACAGATCAGGAAGTGCACTATCAAAATACATACTCATATTCCTTCTTTGCCTTAGATATACTGGAAATAAATACAGCATGCAAACGTTAGACACAGGAATATAAATTGAACTCATGCTTAGGTCACTACATCATAAGGGGGACCCCGAGTGACCGAGTGGTCTAAAGTGCTCTCCATTATGGATCACTGCCATCTCACCTCTGTCTGCGTGAGTTCGAGTCTAGAATTCAGACAATGTGGGTATGTGAGAAAGCTTGCCAGTAGCTTCTCATGGGTCGGTGGTTCTTCCCGGGTTCTTCCTCCACCATTAATACTGGCCACCATGCATAGCATATCGTGTGCTGAAAAATGGTGTTAAACCCCACAACAACAACAACAACAACTATATCATAAGAACATGCACTGTGAAGTCACTGCTTAATTATCCAGGATTTTCACACAAAGTGGAATTCTCCTTTGTTATTTTCATAGAGATGGGCTTTTTCATTTTCGATGGAGTGGAGGGGCTGTTTTTATATGAAAACTGTATCTATGATGGAGTGGATGAGCTGTTTTTATATGAAAACTGTATCTATGATGGAGTGGACGGGCTGTTTTTATATGAAAACTGTATCCATCAATGCACACTTATATGTTTCAACATGTGCCTGTAATAATTAATCTTTAATTTATCTTTATTATCAGCACCACTGTCATGATCATGTGTTATAACAATGGCACTATCTTCCATTCAATATAACACACAGTACAACTGTCATGATCATGTGTTATAACAATGGCACTATCTTCCATTCAATATAACACACAGTACAACTGTCATGATCATGTGTTAAAACAATGGCACTATCTTCCATTCAATATAACACACAGAACAACTGTCATGATCATATTGTAACAACGACACTATGTTGCATTCATTAGAACACACAACACAGCACTCATGATCATATTCATATTTTATAACAATGCACTGTTACATGCATTAAAAACGCACAACACTGCAGTCATGATTACATGTTATAACAATATCACTGCTGCATTCATTTGAAACACAAAGCATCAGTCATGATCATTTCTTATAATGATGGTTCTATGTTACATTCATTAGAACACAACATAGCTGTCTGTGTCATGATCATGTCTTATAATGATGGTACTATGTTACATTCATTATAACACACAATACAGCTGTCATGATCATGCATTATAACATTGATTTATTTGTCTGGTTCATTAGAACTGCATTTAATAGCAGAAAGATTACTACAGAATACCAAAATCGGCATGTCTGCCATTTTGCAACCCTGCCATGTGCAGGTGCTTTAATGCCAGTAACTATATAATCAATCCTAAATTACATTTCTTAAACAATTTATTATGGCATTTGACCTAGAAGTAGAGTAGCTACAAAACCACTTAATAGTAACAAATGTTGCAGGCTTCATTATGCTCATGGCAAATTAATGGTGCATGATTTTCTAGCACTTGCTTATTTCAAAGGAGGGGGACAGAATGGGAGTAATTTAAATTTTTTAGAGGGAATTCAAGCAATTGTGCAGCCTGCAGAAAACACTGGCAATGCCACAATATTAACTTTTGGATTGGCTAATTCACCCACACGTTAACTCCTTTGGGCATATCTATTCTGTTAACTTTCTTCCGAAATATTTACTGCAGCATTATGAAATAATATAAAAAAATGAAACAGTTAAATCATTGTTATAAGCAGAATTTCATTACTATAACTGCATTTTAATTGAAACTCATATAAATCTGACCTCTGACCCCCCCCCTCGAAATCACTGAGACAGGAGCCAAGAATATTACCTTTGTTGTGGACAGTCATTTTTGGAAACGATAACTAGAATTTCATGGATTATCACACTGCAGTCTTGGGGATGATGTAAGACAGAGTCATCTCAATACCACAATGCTTGAGACTAAAGTGTTGAAATATTAAAAACAACACCAAAAAAATGTATTCAATTGACATAGGGTCTTTCACCAACATGATGCAAGTGAAGAAAGTTTGTTTCAAGATCAAAAGATAAAATTCCAAGTCAAATGGAGATTACAACTTTCAAACAGCCAGAAAATGCTGACTCTAGTTCATCTTATAAGCATCATGCCATATCTGGATTCAATCCATGAATTCCTTCAAAAGTTATAGAGTGAAATAAAATTCATGATGGAAGTGCCATGGGATTTATGGGTAAACACTGCCACATTTACAGAATACTGTGATGGATTGCTACATTGTCTGTAACTTTCTATGAACTGAAAATGTGGAAATCATAAAATAATAATTATTTCTCAATTTTTGAGACATATAATGGTGATTCCTTATTCAAAATGTACACAATTTCAACATTAAGCATGAACAGTACATTTTTCTAAATATCTGAAATGATTTATACACCTAGAAAAATAATTAGCAACCAATAATGTAATCAACAATTACATAGCTCACCATTACAAGGCTTTCTGTAGTTTCTAGCAACCACTGTATACATTAATTATCATGCAGAATAAACATTAATTATCACGCAGAAAATAAATTCTAACTAAAATTATCATGTCAACAAAATCTTGGTAACTTTTCTAACTGGTCTTTTTTCTGGTTATTTTTCTTTACATATTTAGAATTTAACTTAAAATTGACACAATGTATACATAATTGTGCTGACATGGTATAAAACTATATACATACTTGTATACATGCATATATGTACATATGTATATATCATAACAGGGCATAAAGATAAAAGATTAAAACATAATGTTTTTGTTTATGATATCAAAGTAGAAGTACTAAACTGAGTTGATAAAAAAAGCAATTAATTTTTTTTTTCAAAAATCATCCTATATACTTGCTTTAGAAATTATTATCGTAAACAAATGTTCTTTGAAACCATTTTTCAGCAAATGATAGGTTATACATGGCAGCCAGTATATCTAAGCAAGTGCCTTAGACCACATGGCCACTCTGGACCTCCTCATTTTACAGGTAAAATACAAAATACCATACATATAATTTATTCCTCCTTCTAGCTGCATTGGTTACAAAGAGCATTTTTACTTGGCTATGATAATTTCAACAGCAAAATTCTGGACTACCACACCAGAATTCGCAATTTATATTATCATGAAAAAACATGTTCAGGAATATTTAGCACACTTTTTTTCATATGTCCCTTTCGAGCAGATTAAAAATTAAAATGAGGGTCTGTGTATAGTCATATAACTTTGTTCTTTTTGTCTAGAGAGGTTGCCTTCTCTGTAGTAGAATTAGCAGTATTTGGTGGGGGGGCATAAAACAGCAGTTGTGGGTGTAACTGTCTGTATATTGTGTGCATGCATTAGTAGATGGAGAATAAGGTAAAGAAGGAAATTCTGTGGACAATAGCTGTGCACAGTATAATACAGTTATAATACAGTCTTGATTACCTTTTATTGACATTTGAAAAAGATGAAAGCCCATTTCCCACTTGTCCATCCAGATGGTCGACATCGGACAGAAGACCTTTGAAAGTTTCATCAACATCTCTCTTCAACTGTTCCAGCAGCTCTGACTTTAATTTCTACACATGAAAGAATCACAAATATATCATCATTCAGCATGTTGCATAAGGGTAGCAACTACTACAGTAAATCAGAAAAAGAGGGGTTCTGTGGAATACACCATTTAGCCTGCAAATTGTGCTTTTAACGCAATCCAAATGCAACCTTTAAATATTTCAACAGAAAACTGTAACAATCTTAGCATCGTTGAAGCGGACATTACCAATGCACTGTTACCTCATTATAACACTGTTCATGGAAGCCATAAGTGTGACCCACATCATAACTGAGGGATTGTGACATGAGTGTGCAAACAAGCATAACATTAGGGCATTTAGTCAAGAACAAAAAATATGTTAAATAAATTCAAGTAGCAAACATAATATAAAACAAGTGAAAAAATCTGATGGGATGCATGACTATAATGGTGTCAAAGTACAAGAGAGGTAGTCGTATATTAATAAGCTTTACCATGTGGGGTCAACGTATTTGATCTCAGGATAGTGGCATACTGAAAGGCTTTATATTTGTGTCTCGAGGTACTGGCACGCTGCAGAGCTTTGGAATGTGGGACTAATACAGACCACCAATCACTGACAATACTCGGTATACTATATTTCAAAATAAGTGACACCAATCAAAGCTGGATTTTAACCATGAATTTCCTGAATTATCAACAGCTAGTTCATGTACAAACTACAGTAACAGAGGTATCTGAAACCCTAACTGATCATATCTGGACTATACTAACAATGCTGACAATATTATAGAAGTTGCAATTCCCCAATATTCCATAAGTGATCATTATCCTATATGCTGTACACATAAATTAAGTAAAAAAAATTAAACTTATCATCACAGATTTATCATATCTCACATAAAGAAATGGTTCAATCCACAAATATTCCTTAAAGAACTGACAGATATCCAATGGATTGGTCAGTAACTGAATCCTTTGATGACCCATCAGATGCTCTTGACATTTGGGTAGATATTTCACTGACACCCTATACAGTCATGCTCCTATTAATTTCAAGAGAATCAAGCAATAAAATCAACCAATTTGAAATCTATTAAGACAAGGGATAGATTTAATAAATTAAAAGACACTGACAATAACAGATTATGGTGAAACAAATTCAAGTCAATGATTAAAAAGGCAAGGAAAATTTCCTATTCCAACCAAGATATCAGACAGTAGTACAAAAAAGAACCCTAGAAAATTCTGGAAAACCTTCAATGATTTAAGGGGCAAAGCTGTCAATAACCTGCCATTTACATGTGTCAGTAGTGATGAAAATGGGGAAATTCAGCCAAGAACCGATTGAAATTGCAAATGCATTCAATAATTACTTTGCAAATATAAATGAAAAACTCGTGGATCTCATACCTCATAAAAGATTCTCCAGAGATGAATATTAAATGAGCATATTTCTTCAAAACTTAGTAAAGTAGAGTGCTTCATAATACCTTTAAAAAGTCTCAAATTCATTTTAAATGAATTAGAAAAAACTTAATATCAGAACAGCTACAGGTCTAGATAATGTAAGTGCTAAATTCCTAAAATTCTCACCTCAATTGATTGCACCTTCACTTATGTACATGTTCAATCTAAGTATTTCCATGGGTATTTTTAGAAACAGGCTAAAACTGGCAAAAGTAACTCCAATATATAAGAAAGGATATCTTTCTGATATAAATAACTATAGACCTATATCATCAGTTTTGTCATCAATTTCAAAGAAAGACATGTTTGTTATGAATTTAGAAACTGCCTGGAATTATTTAATTTACTACATTCGTGACATTCAGGCTTCCGTAAACGACATTCATGTCAGATGACACTAACTAGAATGATGGATGATTAGTTAACAGCAAAAGATCAAGGTAACCTTGTAGGCCACTGAGTGTGTCTTGACCTTACAAAGGCTTTTGACCCTGCAAATCACAAAATCCTGCTGGAAAAGCTCAGTATATAATCAAGTTTACCATGAAAGCTTAACTTGGTTTCAAGCCTATTTTGAAGGCAGACAAAAACAAATTTCTATTTTAAATAAACTCTCAGATACGAAATTGATAAAGTAGGTGTTCCATAAGGATCAGTTCTTGGACCATTACTCTTTCTGCTGTATATAAATGATTAACCATATCATATTGAGCTATCCACCACCAACATGGTTCAGATGACACAATATTATACAACACTGGATCAACAGAGATTAGCACTAAAGTAAAATAGATTTGGTAAAAATAAATAACTGGTGGGAACACTATAGTATGAAGATAAATACAGCCAGATTAAAAGCCATTATCATAGGTAGTCAAGCAAGAGTAAAAGCTGAGAAAAATGATTTCAAATTAATGATAAAAGGAATGGATATACAACATTCTGAAAATGAAGAATTACTTGATAGACAATATCTTGTGCTGGAAAATGCAAGTTGAAAAGGTCATTAAAAAGTTAACACACTGCTTTATTTCTTGAACAAAATAAAATCCTATCTCCCTCAAGAACAAAGAATGATATTCTACAATGCATATCATGCCACATCTAGAATATTGTTGGCCTATCTGGGGTGGTAGTGGTGCAGAAAATCAATAGAGATTACTGAAATTTCAAAAAACGAACAAAGTTATTCTGGATGCTGATTTTAGATACAACATCAACAAATCTTTATAAAATCCTAAAATGGCTTCCATTTAAACAGAGAACTCAGTTTATAAAGGGTATAACTCAGTTTTAAAAGAGTTTACTTGTCTGTAATTCTTTACTAGGATTGGCTCCTAATTATCTTAATGTAATTTTAAACTTGTTGAAAATATAGTAAGATCCATATCAAACAACAAGTTATATTTACCTTAACCAAATTCAGAGTTTTATAATAAGTTTTGCTTCTTCTGGAACCAAACTATGGAATTCCATACCACCTTATATAAAGTCAGCTGACTCATGACAAGCTTTCAAAAAGCTTCTGTCAACATCCACAATACAAGCATTTGTATGATTTTGTTTAATTCAGTACTATTACTCTTCAAAACATTATTATATCATGTACTCACCTATAATGTTTTATTTTATTGCAGCAATAGATCAACTGTCTACTTCTTAATATCATTTGTTGTTTAAAGACACCTCATCTTGTAAAATTATGCATAAATAAATTTGTACAAATGTAAAAGTAGAAGGCTTCATGGAAGATTGGTCATTTTGACCAAATGAGCTTCTTCTTTAAATAAACTCATCATTATTGTTATTACATTATGTTGTTGTTGTTGTTGGTATACTAAGAGGCTTTATAAGGGACCAATATACTCATGTTTTTAGGGCAGTTGTATATTGAGTGGCTTTTTAATGTGGGGGCAAAATACTTATGTCTCAGGGCAGTGGTATATTGAATGGCTTTATAATGTGGAAGAAATATACTTATGTCTCAGGTCACTGATATACTGAGTGGCTTTATAGTGTGGGAGAATTATACTTATGTCTCAGGCCAGTGGTATACTAAGTGGCTTTACAGTGTGGGAGAAATATACTTATGTCTCAATGAAGGGGTATTCTGAGTGGCTTTATAATGAAGGAGCAATAAACTTATGTCCCAAGGAAATGGTATATTGAGTGGCTTTATAATGTGGGACCAATAAACTTATGTCTCAGGGCAGTGGTATACCGAGATGCTTTATAATGTGGGACCAATATACTTATGTCTCACAATTTTATTAATGCAGGTAAGACAGAACTTGCAAATCTGAAATTTTAGTGACAGTCAATTCCTATTATAATTATGAATTGTTGTTGTTGGTATACTAAGAGGCTTTATAAGGGACCAATATACTCATGTTTTTAGGGCAGTTGTATATTGAGTGGCTTTTTAATGTGGGGGCAAAATACTTATGTCTCAGGGCAGTGGTATATTGAATGGCTTTATAATGTGGGAGAAATATACTTATGTCTCAGGTCACTGATATACTGAGTGGCTTTATAGTGTGGGAGAAATATACTTATGTCTCAGGGCAGTGGTATACTGAGTGGCTTTATAATGTGGGAGAAATATACTTTTGTCTCACTGAAGTGGTATACTGAGTGGCTTTATAATGTGGGACCAATAAACTTATGTCTCAGGGCAGTGCTATACCGAGAGGTTTTATAATGTGGGACCAATATACTTATGTCTCACAATTTTATTAATGCAGGTAAGACAGAACTTGCAAATCTGAAATTTTAGTGACAGTCAATTCCTATTATAATTATGAATTTTCAGCTACACATGGAACCTTTCAAGTCAAACTGATAATCTTTTATGTGCTATATCCCTGCTTTGACATTTAAGCATATTAATTTACATTTTGTACTCAGGTCCACCTTACAGATCACCTCACAGCATAATTAAGGCAGTGAGAGTATTTTAAAGTTAGACAAACTTTAAGAACCTGATGTTGCTTGTTAAATGGTCTTAGAAAAAAATTAATGGAAAATGATGGAAGAAAATACTGCATGGAAAAACTGCTGCAAGCAAAAACAAAATGATGCAAGCAAATGATGTCAAAATATTGAACCACAGGCAGGTGATGTGACTTATAGCCAGAGCAGAAACAACTGTGCCTACTCATATGCATCACATGTCATAAAACCCCAGATGTTTTATACTGACATCTTATAGCCAGAGCAGAAACAACTGTGCCTACTCATATGCATCACATGTCATAAAACCCCAGATGTTTTATACTGACATCATCATCATGTGAATCACAACCAAATCTGTAGTGTACATAGACTGAAAATGTTATGAAAAATGGTAACAAATGTTGAAGCTATAATGATTTCAGCCTCTATATGATATACAGTGGCAGTCAGCTAAGTGATGGACATTGGACCTGAATGTCTGACAAGCTTCAAGCACTACTATAAATCACACAATGCCTGACACCTTTGACAGTGACAGTACTGGCTGACAGTCCATATGACATCCATTCACTAGGAGTTTTATACAATGTTTGGCCAGAATCAAATTTACACTTGTACTGTTTAATAGTGTCAGGCACTGATCGTTTGCACCATTTTAACTTTAGCTATAATAGCATTAATTACCAGAATTTCCTCCTGAATGCTCAAGTCTGTAGTTCTATCTTTCCAAAAGAAATGCATAACAATCACTATTTGGGTAAACCTGTGTATAAAAGCCAAGGCTGTTATTTAAGCTTGTACTACACTCTGGAAGTGTGATGGCAGATTATATACCTTCAAGGAAGATTCCATTTTGTGCCAACAGGGCTGCAACCTTCTTGTAAATAACAGCTTACAAGAAATTTGGAATGATGAACAATTATAACCACTTTGCCAATAATAACACAAATATAATTGTCTAGCGACTGAGGCAAGTGGTGTTAGCATGACTTTATTTGTCTCTATATTTAATATTTAGACAATTCAATCAATCAACCTTTACTTTATGTATGGAATAGGCCACTGGGTCCTGCTTACCTTCCATTATGAACTTTTGGACAGGTGAACGATTAGACTGACAAATATACATAATGATTATACATGGTTAAGTAACGGTCATCTGAGGTGACAGAGTACATTATCAACAGTGATCACCGATATGACTCATACTTATCTACAAGTATCAGTTTTGTAACCATCATTCATAACTGTCATCTTCCCCAGCTAATAAGGTTAATAAATAATCTTTCACGTCTATGTAAAGTGATAAGTTTTAGTAAACCCTCTGCTAGCAAGGATGCCACCATTGTTGGCTAATGTACACTGTAGGACATGAAATATTCCACAGTAGATAGAGTAGGAAGAAGGATAAGAAGCAAATGAATTTTAGTTGGGCTATTGGTGGTTCTTTTCTTGGGTCCTTCTGGGAATGCATCTTATTCTAAAATTGTTCAGATCCCTTCAAGTCTTCTTACAATATAATTTCCTGCAACAGGTCCTCTCAACATCAGGCTGTATCTACAGTCTTAGTAACTCCTTGGTGAACAACAGGTCAACCCTAAACCATTGAAAAGTATTATCATGTTTTATCAACCTGACTCTTTATCCAACCATAAACTTATCTGAACCTATTTTGATTGGGTGTGTGCCTCACATTAGTCTCCTCAAGTACAAATTACAGTCAATGGACTGAAAAACAACAGAAACAAAAGACCCAACTAGGCCTGAAATAGTTCACCTGGTTGACATGTGCCTAACAGCCAAATGTAAGAAAAGCTTGTAACAAATCCAGGTTACTAGGATATTTTGTGAAAAGCATTCTTCCAATGCTGTTAACTGGATATTTAACACAAACAACTGCTTCAGGGTTTCTCATTTTTTATATAGATATTTTCAGACCTTATTTATTGGCACATCATCAGCATTATATGTCCAATCCCAAAACACATCAAGTCAATGTTTTCTGGAGGAAAAAGTTGGTCAAATTCTATTAATTTTTTTTAGACAATTGATTTAAAAACTGATCAGTCATTTGACCCTTGACAAGAGTCAAAATGAAAATCTCAGGAGTCAAACTGAAATCACAAGAGTACTTTGTTTTTTATTCATGATCTCATAGCTGTGATTGTTTGTTATTCATGGAGCAAACTGATGCGTGAGATTTCTTGCAATCCGAGGTGATTTATTAACCTTCTCTTTAGAACTGTTACTAACTTTCTGTTTCTTTGGAGTCCAAGGGGAAAATGATCATCAACTGAGTTTGGTGTCTGAGACTGAGACAGAAAATAAAACACTTCTTTAAGCCACTGTGATTAATACTATAAGAAAGAGTATAACAATTCTAAGAGGTAGAAAATGGTGTTTCCCTTGTAATTCGCTGCAAAGATTTTTAATAAATAACATCCACAATCATTTTTAGGTTACTTCACAAGGTCACTGACTAATGATGACTACTGATGATATGGTAATTAGGTTTCACACTTAACAGGCTGTCCTATTTTTCTAGTCCAGACTTCCCATTGAATATCTTTATTTTCTGAAGAATGGAGACCGTCTTCTTTGTATTAGCATTAGAATGTGCTAATGGCAAAACAACCATGCTCTTCCTGCAAGAAAATTCAGATTTAAATTTTCCCATGACTGGGTTTTTAAGATTACTGAATGTACTCCAGTACTTCTCCAAGCTATGTTCATTCTGAGGAGAAAGTTTCAAAGTTGGAAAAGAGATGTATTTCAGAGTTTCACATTTCTTACCCTGTTTTTTTAGCACTGAGAGAAAGCTTGTTTTTTCATTTTAACATGAACTGAATTAAAACATGTATCTACAGCCCTTAAATACTCCTTTGAAACCATCTTGAACGATGCAATAACAATTAAACAAAACAAAAATTAAAAATACCAACACAAGTATTTTGGCTGGTATCATTTTTTGGTCTGACTCCTTTTCATCCCACCTCCAACAAAGGTAAGTGGATTTTAAAAGACTTTAAAGCAATCAATTACAACATCTGATCCTTATTACTTGTCACACCTTATAAAACATCCCACATTTTGGCCATAATCTTTCCACAAGGTAATCAATTAACACTTGTGTTGTATACATGTTAGCCTTTGTAGTCTGATTACTCAGTAACACAACATTGCATCAGTATAACATTTCCAGTCCTCAGTAGACTTGTTCCCACCAGTTTATGTTTATAGAATACACACATTTTCCAATCTGTGTCAATAAAAAGTAAACTACAAGCAAATCATGGGTAACTGAGACTGATTCTCCAGCCCAAATCAATATATATCATTTAAACGCACAGACTAAAATAACCATGCATCAGAAATGGGTCAAATTTAAATTGGAACTGTCAAAACACAATGGTAAATGTCTATTGAGAAACCTGTAATTATATATATATATATATATATATATATATATATATATATATATATATATATATATATAGAGAGAGAGAGAGAGAGAGAGAAATGCACAAGTATGTGTGCATCATAGTTTTTTAAACTGGCAACTGGACATGGGTATCATAAAGGGGATCCACTATATCCCTATTTGTTTTTATTAGTAGCAGAAATTTTAGGAATTATAGCATATTGATAAATGGATATGAAAATAAACTGGCACAATATGCTGATGACACATCATTCCTTTTAGATGGATCAGAGAACCCTTTGTATGCATCAGCAGAAACATTAGATACATTTGCATCAATGTCAGGACTAAAAAGTGAACATCAACAAATGTTATAAATATAAATATACATATATATATATATATATATATATATATATATATATATATATATATATATATATATATATATATATATATATATAGTATCTTCCCCCTGCTTATCTTGTGGTTTAAATAATGTACCAAGATATATGTATTACACGTGTGTATTATTTATCTCTATGTCAATAAAATTTATTTAAAAACACAAAACTATTTACCGATTTATCTGAGACAATATTTTTGTCTTGTTGGGCTAAACCCACTTTAAGTTACTTTGCACACAGGACCATTTTAAGCTCTAATGTTTCAAAAAAATTCCATGTAACTAGGTTTTACATACATATCTGAACTCATCTTAGGTTCACAGTTTTCTGTTAAGTTTTAATTATTACATTTTTTGTTTAAATTGCTTTATTAGAAAAGCATAGAAATGATAAATGTCAGTTACCTTAAGCTGTAGTGTTATTTAATTTTAATATTTTAGAGTATACATTTGTCCAAAGTTACTGCAGATCACATTTCTGAATATTTATTAACTAACCAAGCCTTTGTTGAGATTTCTATAATAAAGTTGTACTGTATGTATGTCTCAGTATAAGCAACAAGTCTTATAAATAAAATTCTTGTATGACAAGAAAACAACTCCAATTAAAAATCAGTCTAAAAATCAAAAAGCATGAAGCCCATTACCTGCATGTAAATACTAAAAGCATTAAGCCAAAACCTTAACAAACTGCTCACAATGTTCAACTACTGCCATTAAAACAGTTTTGTCTCATTTCCCATTAAAATATATTCAACAAGTTCTTAATTAGATGAAGAAAATAAATGTTTTAATATGCATAAACCTTTAAAAATGTATTGTCTTTAAGATTAGTTATACTGTACTAACATATCAAGAAGTGTGGGTGGGTTGGTCCAAGTGTGTGTGAAAGGGAGAGATATTTGCTCCTCAAAATAATACATATTGGTCTGTCTACTCACTAATCTATCATAAAGTAATAATTACTTAATGTAACCAAAAAAGATAAACAAGTTGACAAGAATCCATTAGCAAAGTAGAGGATCTTCTAGACTGAGGTTGTGACTCTTTAAGTCTAAGAGCTGAGAAACACGAACTCCTAATGTTGCAAAACCGATTGGATGTTTAATCAGCATCTTCCATTCGACACTGTATGGCATCCTTACAAGAATGACTTCTCAAAATTTGGTCAAATTCTTCTAAACAGTTTCTCAAAAGAAGTCATTTAAAGGTTTTCCTAACAGTAGCCATATCTGATTGACAGATTGGCATGACTTGTTTAAATTTTATATACTTTTATGCCTGGAAGTTTTCTGTATAGTTTAGTAAAAAAAAGTCATTGGAGGTTTTTCTGTGTTTAATAATAGCAGTCATAATTAAAGGGCTCTATGTCAGGATGCTTCCCCTCAAATTTTGTCAAATTCTGTCTAGCAGATTTCGAGAAGTTTTATGTATAAAAGTTTTGTTTTAGAAACAGTGGCCATATTTGATGGTGCATTGGCATCATTGATACAAAAATGAAAGCCCTCCATGTCTGGACACTTGATGTCAAATTGGGTCAAATTGTGTTAAATAATTTTTTTTAAAGAAATTATTGAAGGTTGTTATGTCTTTAGTGGCAGCAGCAATGCTGAGTTTGTTTAAAGACTTGTCAAGTTCTACCAGGATATTGTCTCCCAAGTTTAGCTGAAATTAGTTAAATGTTTTTTTTTAAAGCTGAAAACAGCAACTATTAACAGGCACACAAGGAACAATGCATGATGGACACAGTGCCATACCATGAACTCACCTGCTGTCCTTCTGACTAGGTGAGAGGTAAACTTATTCAGTAGATTTTCTTTATCCTATTCTCCAATTTCATGACATGATGCAATACAATTAGATTTTCAATGGCAGAGTAAATTTCTTGAATTAAAGATTTATTTATATAGGTACAGAACTGGTATTGTTCTCAAATCATTAGCATTTCGAGGGCAAGTATTTTTTGTTTGTTTTTTCTGCCTATAAGCCTCTAAAAGTTCTAAATAAAATATTGCAAGTTATCTGATGATGACTATGTATCGTGCAAGTGTTCAGATGATTACTGTATGCTGCAAGCATTCAAAATCGAAGCCTGGGCAATTAACAACTGTACCATACTAAATATTATAGTAAACAATATGCTGGGAAGTGAGAATTTTAATGAGTACATACCTCAGCCTTGTTCCGAACCCTTTGCATATTAATCTGTTCGTTAAAGTCATAATTCCCTGACACTGAAAGTAGACATGAGAAATAATACAGTGCTAATTTTACTTACTTTAGTCCTTTTAAGTTTGGCAAGGTTGACATCACAGTCTATTGCAACTGATGGATGGTACATAAGTTTTACCAAAGGACCAATAGTTAAAGCTCATAGTTTCTTTCATATTCATACGGGAAATAACCAGTGTTCTAAATATACAGTACCATACAATGAACAATACAAATGGAAAAAGTCAAGAGATCTCTATGAAGTTAAGCTTAACTGGAATCAATGTCTTCAACTTTTTAGCAGACCCATTGCATTTGAGAAAAACACAATTGTTTATGTTATAAACTGTATGAGGAACTTGGTACTTGCAGACAGGGCCATTTTAAGAAGTGGGCTATATGGGTGACCACCAGGGGCACCAACTTGGAGGGAGGTCACCATTTCAATGGAGTTCACTGTATTTTTTCAGAGCATGGTGGTGTCAATGGCAATCCTCATCTTGGGTGCCATTTCTTCCAGTGTAAACTTGTGAAGGCACAGCTTGTCAATTAAAGTTCCAAATGATCACAGATATATAAGTTAAATATGCCAGATGAACTGCTGTGGTGATTTTTTTTGCAATCATCTGTAATCATGATTACACTATTTGATAACCCTACCAATGAAGGTTGATCACAATTATGCTTGAGATTATAGAGCTTATGAAATCAATGATTATGTTTACAATGCTCTGGAGTTTTAGAGCACAGCAAGAAAAATAACTTATTTAGTGCCATGAGTTGTGCATGTAAACCACTCTCTCACTGCAGCTACTGTCTCCATTAGTCACCTCTGATACAATTCTGGAATATGGATCAGACCTATTCCATGGCTTGGAAGTGCAGAATAGAGGGTACTTGTGAAAAAAGCAGAGAAGATGGATATATGATATGTCACATGAAGTACAGAACAACACAATAAAAATATATATACAAAACCAATTTTGCAATGTACATGAGACAGCTTCTAGGTAAACCAACTGGAGAAAAGACTCCATATAATAATACATGCAATAATAATAATGCTTTATTTATAGAGGGCGACTCATTAGTCTCCCTTGAGGCCCTCTTAGGAGAGTATAACAATGCGCATTATATGAAGATGGTACTAATTCCTGTCTATTTTAACATGTTTAGTATTTAAATACTAAATTCCATTATCTATCAGAAACATATACATGCTCATGCTATCTCAGAGAGCAATGGAAATATTTTCCCTTGAGCAAATCCAGTGGAAGATGTGATTCCGGGTCCTTATGAACGACCCAGGAAGGTAACCTGTTGTGCCATGGCTATAGGTCCCATTAGATCAAGTTAGGTCTGTTACAATGTAAGATCTCTGAGATAAAAGGTGGAAAAGTGGACTCAAATCTCCATCCCATGGCATGGATAATGACAGAGAACAGTTCCATTCCAATGTTCGTGGTTAGTGTCCCAAGTTTGTGAGCCAGGATGCAGTTATTTTCCAATAACAAACAACCCACTTTATCCAGGACTAAAATGTCTGTGCTGATATGTTGTCCATTCCCTTTGTGAGGGGTAAGAGGCATAATCTCCCTCTATGCAATGACTCGTTCCTTCTCAAATACTGTTTCAGACTGGATCCTATGGATGACCATGTGAAGAAGCGTCCCGAGTAGACAGGAAATTTCATTAAAACAGTCTCATTCCCCATGAACAGGAACCTGTTCTTGCCAATAAAAGCTGGGTCTGTCATCAGTGATGTTGACCAATCTTGTCGGAACTACATGTAGTTAAGGTCAGCTAAGAGAGCGCGTTTTTCGCTGATTCTGCCTGCCATTCACTAGTACAGTGAAGAAACAAGTCTTGTATGATAGTTGAACCAATGAAGCGCTTGCGAGTGGTTCAAGTGATGTCTTGTTCACCCAGGTTATTGCCTATGATAGACTCTGCCCTGGGCAAAGAACCAATATCTTTGGACATGTGTAATCAAAGTTGGACAGAAAACTGGATAGGTCTTTGGATCGTCTGATACCCTTTCTTCTCTTTTGTGATGATGCAGGTTGTCATTGATCGTGGAATTATAGCCTTTAATTGTGATTGGTGCTAACTGTTTCTTGTCAAAGAACCACTGTGACAGTAGAAAATTAGCTATTTGAGGTACTGATGCCTACAGTGGTATAATGTGTTCTTCCACATGCCATTATGTTAAGGTTTCCATTTGCCTTTCGATTGGTTTTCAAAATGAGAGCCATTTCACTCAAGTTACTTCTCCAACACAGGTTGTGAGAAAACTTTGTTCCTGCGTGATTGTTTAATAAGATCCAGACATGGGTTAGGATGAAACCCCTGCCATCATGGTTGCTTGAGCCAAGAACTATCTCAATTTTCCTTGAGATTTCAGTTACAGCATTAATAAGATCATTGGTCCACAATTTCCCCCATTCAAGTGAAGCAATCAGGATGTGTTGACACTTCAGTTCTCTTGCTTTCTGTATCACCTTTGAAATCAGAGCTGTTGGTGGGAAAGCATACATATCAAGGCTGTTCCAGTCTATAGAGCCCATGGCCAAGATGTTGCACACCTACTGCTGTGTGTTGTCAAAAAACCTCCTATCTTGTGTACAGAAGATGTCTTTATCATCCACAAAGCTGCGATACCTCAGTTGAATGCTGGGGTATCCTAATAGAAAACTGGTGTATGGGACTTATACAACCACCATTTAAAGTCCACGTGATGGCATCTTTGCAAGAAAAAGAGTAGATTGATGCTAGGTTTTTGTAACTGGTAATGTAAGCAGCCCACAATGCCAGTAAGTCTGCCAAACTGTGGAAGTAATCTAAAAGTAGATTCCTCCTTTTTAGTCAATAATCAAATGATAATTACAATTATCTGTATTAACACATTAACCCCTGGAGCTTTTTGTCATTTTCGCCTGAAAATCGAGTAGGAAACACATTTTGAAAGCTATTTCTGAATAGACTCAAAAACACCAAATCCCCGGTCATCTTTCAATAACATACTGCCTAGTTGTGTTAGAAACATAGTTTTTCATTGGCTATTTGGCCCACGCATGAGCAGAAGGGTAAAAGTTGGAATTTTTTTATTTCTTTTTTGCTAAAAGGAGCCATTTTTTTTGTATGGAGACCACTCTTTATTACAAATGCCCATCTTATCCTACTTTTTGCAAAGGCTCATCTGTCTGTTTGCAGTTCATACTGGTTTGCCTTAGATCTGAGACCAAAAAGTCAAAAATCCGGACACAAAATCGGATTCCGACCACGAGCGAATATTGGATAAAAAAAGTCGGATCCAAATAATGAGGTTTATCTATCTGTATTTTGTTGTGCAACTAGATATTCCAGATAATTTGGTACCACTGTAGAACTGCATATATCTACCTTTCTATAATACCACCCACTTTAGTGTATCATGCATGACCATGACGCTACAGAGCTCAGCAGTAGGCAACTACCTCCTGCCCCGTAAAGTCGTCGCTAGGGGTTAATGTGTTAATATTTACAACATGCATGCTAAAATATCAATTCCAATACAAGTTACCAGTAGAAATGGCCAATTTACTGCATATACAATTAAAATTATCTAAGCATCACTTATAGTAACTATAAAGCGGATACTATAACTAACTTTGGCATAGAAAATTACCAGCATGTATCTGACCACAGCAGAAACTACATAGCAATATAATTCTGTTTACTAGAGTACACACCATACATGCACATAAAAAACACTGAAGCCTCATTATTGATGCTTACAAAGTGGACACTGTAATATCAATTGGAAGAGTATGATATCAGCAAAAAAGGCCAACTGGCAACCTATACAGGTAAAATCAGCAGAGCGACACATATAAAAGTACAAAGTAAATGCTAAGACTAGAAAACATAGAAAACTTACCTGTATGTACGCAAGTGTTAAGGAAATTATACAGCAATATTATCAGAGTTTTCTGTATCCACACCAGACATGCACCTATTTAATACAGCTAAAGCAATGTGAGGGGAAGTAATCCTGAACCATGCTGGTATGTACCGAAGATGCTTAAAAGGTGAGGATGGCAAAGTGATGATACAGAACAGCCAAAAACAAATAATGGATAATACATCTAACATAATATAAATTAGGGCTGTCTGTTATTTACAGTAGCTATTGGAATAATTGTGCTCATTAAAGACCATTAGTTTTACATCAAATTAAAGTTCTTTGTTTTAAAGGGACCGCTCCGGTGGCCTAGTGGTTAGAGCATCCGCCTCGGATGCGGGAGCTTGTGGGTTTGATCCCCAGCCGAGTCATACCAAAGACTTACAAAAATGATACTAACAGCTGCCTTGCTTGGCGCTCAGCATTAGGAGATTAGTGTTAGGACTGGTAGGCCTGGTGTCAGGATAATGTGACATAGCGATATGACTGAAAAATTTTTAAAACTACGTTAAAAATCCAAATCACACACACACTTTGTTTTAAAGGAAAGGAATCTTCGCAGCGTATTTACCAAACAAACACAAATCAACAAACCTAATACCAGACACTATAAAAAATCATGAAAAAGTATAATAAAAATGGGATTTGGTTCATTATAAGCAGTGTATCCCCTAGGGGTATAAGACTGAGAGTAATAAATCTCCTTGGTGTCAAAACTGGGGGATCTGACTGAGTAAAAAACAAACCTTGGTATCAAAACTGGGGGTCAAATTAAAAATGTGTGGGTCTCTGAAATGCAAACGAGGGTAAATGGAAACACTGTTATAAGTAGCTTAAAAGTCATTCAGCATTTTGCACTTCACAAAAAAAACCTTAGCAGATGAATCTTAGTCCATGTGTTAAATATAAACTATTCAAATCACAAAATGTGCATACTGACCATATTGTCAATTAATGAACATGCACTATCAACCACCTAAACTGCTAGCCAACAAATGTTTTCTGACTGTGGAAGGAATAAATATGTCATCATGGCAATGGGAAGCTGTATGCTCTCTTCATCAACTTTTCAACAACTCACATATGCCTGAGAATCCCAGTAATTGCAGGGCTGATGCTAGGGGTGATTCTGGCAAATTAGTCACCTTGAGTCTGTTATTTCAAATCTAAACAGGCCCAAATCATAAAGTTAATTAGTTTCATTATAGTATGAAAATATAGAAAAAGAAGTCTTATGTTCTGTAGTCAGGTTTTATGCTAATTTGATGACTGCAAATACCAGAAATTACATAGCAATCTAAGGAATTTCAGATTAAAGCCAATGTAGAAACCTTGAAAACAAGTGAAAATTTTAATTTTTGTTGCCCACTTTGAAACAAATTAGGGCTACATTCACAACCCGAGGTCCATTACTTCCATAACATATTTTCCCATGCGACAACCCTTTGACTGTGCCACATGTGTATTTCAATGGCAAGTAATAGAGGATGGTTATTTGATCTTGCCACACAACTGACTTTAGTTCAGCTGTAACCTTTAATAGATCTCACAAACTGTATGATCAAAGTGTTACTCACAAAGCTTAAGATCAGTCTCTAAATAAACATCTGCATATGACAGCGAGGCCAAGGAAAGGGAGTCATACAATATTTCCGATGACTATATAGACCACGATGATCTACTAGAAAACAATGAAGGATTTCAGTACTGTATCAGGCAAAAAAATATGTCTCCTATCACATTGGTTTTCAAATTAGGGAAGGTATTTTTTTTTTATTTTTAAAAACATTATATTATAATGATTATTATATATAATATATTGAGCGTTTCAAGAACTGAGCGAAACTAGTTCAAGAACTGAGCAAAACTAGTTCAACTGGGTGCACAAATCAAATTCAGGATTTAATTTTTTTTCTTTTAATCTGTCAGAAAAAAATGCTAGGGTAGGCAACAAAAAATAGGGATGGTCGGTTGACTGGAAACACTATTTTGGTCACAGACAATGAGGACAAATTCTTGGACTTTGCAGCAGATGACATTAGATACTGATATATATCAAATACTGTGAATTTTAAAAAATGTGAATTTAACTTCAGGTCTGTACACATTTAATTCAGTTTCCTTTCAATCGGGTATCTGGGTAACCGATTATTAGTATCAACAGGTACCCAGTGAAAGTTTTCTAAAATTTTGACAAATCTACTACTAATCCAAGGTCTGTAAATTTTCTAACAGATCACTGAATCCCATCCCTTGCAAATCTGTTGAATGACTACAAATTTTCACCAGCTACTATCTTAAGTTAATTCAAGGTCTTGATATGTATGTATCTAGTGAAACCAAGAATGCTTTTTTCTTTCATGGTTAACCGCTGGACCCTCCACTTGTGATGTACAATAAATGCCATGGTGGAAATGGCCGACTATTCTGTTGTGCCTAAAGAAAGCAAAGTGTGTGCGTGTGATTTGGATTTTTAAAGTAGCTTTAACAATTTTTCAGTCATATCGCTACGATGTCTGCAATGTGGCAGTTTATAGTGATGTCTAGCACTGGGGCATCATGCCGCAGACATGTAGCATGATGTCCCACTCAGTCATATTATCCTGACACCAGGCCGACCAGTCCTAACACTAACCTTTTAATGCTGAGCACCAAGCGAGGCAGCTGTTAGTACCATTTCTGTAAGTCTTTGGTGTGAATCGACCTCCCGCATCCAAGGTGGAAAATATAACCGCTAGGCCACCGGAGCGGTTAGAGAGCAAAGATGTTGACTGTCAAAACATTCAAGATGTATAATAAACTAGCCAGGTACCATGGCCTAATGCACTCATTTAAAAAAAGACAATATATATTGATACAGTGGATCTAAGTATCCCAAAAGGTCATACTGCCAACTCAATAAATATTGCAGAATTATAACGTTTAAAAGGTTTAACTTTTAGACCATTGTTAATAAACATTCCCTGCACTGTAAGGTGACAACTGAAATGATCTGGAAGTTTATGCAAAGTATACAGCAATTACCAAAAAAAATTTAAACCACCATAATAAGCAAGTACCAGAAATCCTTAGAAAATGAATCCAGTTGGCTCAGATATGACCTCATAAAGGATATGATGTTGTGCACCTTCCGTACCAAGTATTTTGAAAATTACAAAAGTGGACGGAGTACTTCATTCACTGAAAGTTGCAATTTTACCAGGATCAGTGAAATTTTGGCAGGATTAGTAAAAATGTTTTTATGGTGATCATGTAAATTAGTAAAAAGAAATGTTAGTTTTATATACCATGCATATGGCACAAAATAGGCAGAGTGACCATGTATGCAGCCACTGCTTTCTCTGGCTCTTAGCTTGTATTACTTACTGATAACACAATTCTTCCATTTTAAAATTACACCTATATAACTTGAAAATCAGGCTAAGAATGCAATCAAATAATCATAAATCCATCAGGAAATCAAGACCCAGGTGTTAAACTGCAATCTCTTTGGGTACAGACCTCATCTCACATTATATATTTAAGTGAACATGAATTAGAATGACTTTAAATCCATCACTCTGAACATAATATTTTCAGGCTTTTGCCTCATTTTAGTATCAAGATTGCGGCTACTTGTGCTTATTTGCATCTGCATCAACATTTTACATAGTGGGATCACACACACAAAAAAGAGAACAGAAAAGCCAAGGGGTCAAATGACAAAATTTAAAACACATTTCAACTTCTGAATACAACATTTGTTGATCAGGTTTGTGGGATAACAAATGGCAGGCATCGGTCAATTCCTGTTCTAGCTCATGACACCTTTTAACAAGTTCACAGAATCAGTCTAATGAACAAGTCAGCTACAAGTAAGACCTAGTGATTCTCAGGGCTATGCCGGTTGAGGTTCCTTATCTCATCACCAATATGGTAGCCGGATTGGTCCGAGCATGAAGGGATGAAAACATACATTGACACTATTTTACTTATTTCGGCCTTTCCTATCATTACTCTTCTGACTGTCCTATCACTGCTATCTTTACTTTATCCTTGACAATGCCCCCGTTGCTTAATAGTCAAGTGTGGCTGTGTCAATGTATAGATAGACAGACACATAGATATATAGATAATTAGATAGATTTTTCTCCTAAAATGCAGTAAGCCCTAGTGACACACCTCTTATTTTTCTCCAAGATATACCACCATGTTGGCTAATTCTGCGCATCAGGTAATTCTGCGCAACGATACATCATTTCTGTACACATTGAATTACATGTTATTTTTGTTCAAAACTCCATTTTGTATCAAGAAAGAACGTTCTTACTTTAATGAAGGAAAGTGATATTCATAAAGTGTACAAAAATATCCCGCATTTTGACTCGAAATGCATATGAAAATATGATTTGTAAATGTCAACATGAAGACCCACTCCATGAGCTTCTTGAACCGGTATCCCAGAAAATCCGATTTACTATGTATCTTTTAGAATCATACAAATAAATACATTATATAAAAGATGGAAATGTATACCTTAAAACAATACTGCATTTTTATCCAAGCTTCCAATTTTGCAAGAAGCTGTCGCACATGTACAAAATCATCTGCTACCCAATGTGTCATCTTGCTGCTAAAACATAAATTCTGTTTCTGAATTCTTTAGTAGTTTTTCACCATCAACAAGATGTTGTAAACACATTACATATTCACTGTTGTTTCTCTTCCACATACCGGTAATAGCTTATTTTTTTAATAAAATGTTGAACTTTTTTACAAGATCGGTTTAGTTTACTTAATATCTCTTGCCATTATTGGCATTGTTAAGTTGAATTTTGTAAAACTAGCTGTAAATCTGACCTAATTACTTGCCCCATGCAGAACTCGCCCTGGGAGAACTCATCCCAGGAGTCAGGAGAAGTCGCCCCATGGTGGTCGGAAAAGTCACCCCACTGCAACTGAAGAATTTGCCCTAAGGATTATATATATCAATTTTGAGATGTCACCACATGGTTGTTAAGGCTTTATGTATTGTTTTTCTTCAACTTAATAACTTATTAAATCTATAAAATTTGCAACTTTTCAAGTTTTCCATTTGTTCAACTCTGTTTCTATACTTAACAAAAAAAGTGTTATATGTCCCCTTTGCTCTGCTCTTCAAATGATTAGATGCATTTTATTTAGAAAAATAGAGCGGGCGTAAGCATGATGTGATGCATGCAGCTTTATATATGAAAGGGTTCCAACCTAATAACCAAAGTCATCCTGAGATGACTTTATGGCATGGACCTTTATAACCCGAAATTGACTGAATTGGTGCTGTCAGTAAGCCAAAGGGTTATAGTATCATCTCTCTAACTGAATAATTTAATCTGAGTTTTCATTGAGATTTGCTAACAATTGATGAACGATACTTGAACTCGATAAAAAGCATCACTGACGCCTACTCAGGAAATGCGGTCGCTACAGAGTTCAACATCATGGCTAATGCACAGAATTCGGACAGTTTCTGAAAGCTCACATGTACTACACCCATCGTTTAGTTTATTTCTTCTTTTTAGTCAGTTTTCGTCATTTTATTATTTCTCAATAAAACAAACTACTTAAAGTTGAACTAAAAGTTTTAAAAATATTTCACTACTAAACTGCTGATGCAAAATATACAGGATTACATTTTTTTATTATATATAACACCATGATCAAGCGTACTAATGGGATTTTGTTACTTTTAATGCATATTTGAACTGCTCGACATACTTGGGACATAATGAGAAGATCATCCTTAAAAACAAATTTAAATGTCACATTTAAATCCTGGACTTAACTGAATAATAGTTCACATGGTCTGAATCAGCTTGGAAGTTTGGAGAATCAGCCAGAAATCTGGGTTGAATCAGTCAGTAATTTGTACCGAATCAACCTGGTTAAAGTTTGAAAGTAATTACCACATTAATGAATAATGTTAGTATAATAGATGTATCAATCAAGAAAGTTAACAGTAACATTTGTTTAAAAATATTTCTTGTGGTGTTCTGGTGTGTGCTGTTATAAGAAATCTAAGGAGTTTATATGAATACACAGACTTTCAATTATAAGTGATTTATTTTTCTAATATCGACATTACACTAACAAGGTGAATGCAGCATGGGAAGGAAGGGTTTATTATACAAGTGGAAAACAGTCTTGAACGTAAGTGTGGAAGAAAAATGCATATTCATCCAAAGCAGTTACATACAAAATCAAAGGTGCAGAGGTCTTGCTAGGATTTTAAAACAAGGAGTCCAGGACTCCTATTTTGGAAAAAACAGGAGTTCAACCAGCAAAAGTTGCAGTCCCCTACCAGAAGCATATTGGGCATACCTGAAGTAGCTAAATTTCCAGATGAGTAAAACCAGTGAGTTTAATTTTCTAACTTCTTTACATCACTGACATATAACTTGTTTGTCCACTAAAATGAGAGTGAATTATGTCAGGCCAAGGAAACATTTTACTCCATGCACTAAGCTAAGCATCACACATAGTGTTAAATGTGAAATATCAGTTCTAGCAACTTCTAGAGCTCTATTTAATCTCATTATAATCTTCACCAATTTGCCCAAAAAAACTTATCAAAATTTGCAAACAGCATTTTGTCTACCTCTCAATATGTCTTGATTTCGAGGTCACATGCACTGCTTATTCGGCTACCCTTGGAAATGAACACAACAATGAAATTAAAGTTGTTCATTTGATATAATCTTACACAAAAGTACATCACTGGGTCTTTCTGCCTCTGTATTCAGTCACTGTAAATATCAGTACATTTTCCCACCACTCTGCTAGTCAAGTCTTTGAACTTGCAACCAAGCTGTTGGGTCATGTTCTTCAGATGTACTCTTACAATGACTACATGTGCATCTGAGGGGTCTTTCAGCCACTGCATTTTCTCATTGTAAATATCAGCACAGCTAAAATGATCATTTGATCAACACATTTCCCACTCAGAAGATGGCTGAAGCAGGACTGGCAAGCCCTTGAATTTGCCGTCCAGCAAATGTGTGCATATGGAGGACTCCCGTATAAGTGATTTTCTGCGTCCCAGGTAACAAAAACTACATCCAAATATGCGTGATTATGCGTTTCAGAGACCTCTGAAGGTGCATAATAAATTGATGCAGGAAACATTGAACGAGAAAGTGTAAACATGTCTTTAATGTTGTTTCATTTGGTAGATAATTTCTTACTTTTCAAAGATGGAGAAGAAAAGAAAAAAAAAAAAAGAGTACAAAAGTTGAGGATTGTTCCAGCAGACATGTTAATAATATTTTACAGTATAAATATCAGAGTTCAGCAATGATATAAAGTAAGGATTTCAAAACGAATATTTTCTGCTACCAAAATTGAAAATTTTGCTGTATAACTGTCAAAGATGAACACTGATGAAAAACAATGGCAATATTTCCCATATTATTCAGTACCAAGCGTAGGACCATCTAAGAGAATGAAAAGAAAAAAGCATTCGGATATGCGCTGAATATATTCAATCAACGAAAAGGTATTCAGTGATCTTTTTGACAGTCTGAACCCTCTACAAAAATGACTGTGACTACATAATAGTACGTTTGATAAAATTAATTACATTTATTTGAACATCAATGAATTTAAATAAGTTGCAGCACAGCACTTATACTGATTTTGTCAAAATTTGTTAACAAAAAAAAAATGTTTATATCCAAGTTAAAAGCAATGATGCCTCGTGGTTTTTTTGTTTCTAAACAAATGTTCCTGTTGTTTTAGTAGATGTCTGATGAAAAGCATGATCTCAGCAAATTTGACAATGATTTTGATATCAATGCATATATCTATGAACTTACCAAAATTTACCAAATGACCAAAAAGGAATATACACTTTGCCATAATGACATTTGCACTGTTACGTTGGAATAACATAATAAAATAGAATTAGGATACAGGTGCAGCATATTATCGAGAGCATTTATTCAGCAATGCACTGACACTTAGTTCTTTGTTTTTGAACATATCCCACAAGTGAAATATTCTTCCTTGTTTTTCTTTTGTTTTCCAGGTATGACTTCATTTCAGTTTCCCTTCCAAAACCATCTTGAGTTGCATAGGTCTGGAGTTTACTTCCTTGTACAGGAGAGTCAATACCAGATAATAAGATCTATCATGTAATCAAATAATGCGGTAACCACCGAGTGGTGACATCTTTGTCACCAACAGCACTGTTTGAAGGTACACATTTCTATCTTTAAATAATTTATTTATTTCAAAGATAAATATTAAATTGGTTTTCTGGATGACAAGTTTTGAGGTGACTTCTCCAGATATGTAGGGGCAAGTTCTCCATGGGGATGGTACTAATATTAGTACCCTTAATCTTACCTCATGGACAGGGTACTAACGAGCATAAACGTGTAAATGGAGCAAGCCAATTGTGATTCACACCCGGTGCTCTTTTAGCCTAATATCAACAATCTGAACATATTCCTTGCATATAATCCAATAAATTGAGTAGTCCTCTTATTTAATACCGGAAGTATCGAAAATCATTGTAGAAATAGTTGCAAAATCTTGTTTACCTTTTTTATCCAATATTTTCGTTTAGATTGTCCGCCATATTAGTTCAAATAATGATTACTTCCATTCTCAGCCTCATTTGTTTGTGTGCCATATAAGGACACTGAGTCCTTATTTGGAAATATAAACAAATCATAGTAAAAATATGGCGCGGTTAGCGTCAGAAATTCTGCGCATTAAAAGTAAATACGGTTTATCGGCAAGTTTGAAATTCCACAAAGAAGCCATTATTTGCCACTTGATTGATAATAACATAGCGTAGAATATTCAAATATGGTCTGGCATGCCTTAGGTAGCAAAGGGGTCACAGCAAGAGTCTCACATTATCTGTCATGGTGGACACGGTGAGGTTAGTGTAACCATGCCAATTTATTATATCGTGTTAGGGCTTAATAAATTCAAAATAAGCCAAGCTTCTTTCACAACATGATTATACTTATGTAGTAGATTTCTACACTGCTTGCTTTTCTGACTTTAGTGATAATTTTGTTTGCTCCATTACATGATATAGGATCAGTCTGTAGCCTCAACCACAACAGATCAAGTTGAGCCTACGAGATCGAGATCGTAGCTATCCATGGGGCAAGTTTTCCATATACCAATTACTCGACTGAACTGCTGACAGAAACAGTCCAAAGTTATGCATTCAATTTATATAGCCCGATGGATAAACATTACATATTTTCAAAGCTGAGCGCAGAATAGGCAGAGATATCGCGAGTCAGGAAAACGGGGAAGGGGGGTATCCCCGTGTCAAAAATTATTATTTTGAACAGAATATTCTGGTGACAATTGCCTCTTTTCAGATGGCAAGCATTGCGGTATTTATTTTCGTCAATCGGTTAAATTCGGTTTGCTTCAATATTGGAGACGGAAACCTTAAGTGCGCAGAAATGCCAGACAGCACTGTAGCTATGTCATCGAGTCGATTTTATTTGCATCATTTCCGTCCAGCATGGCTGAACGTTCACTGCTAGCTGCTATGTCACTGGTGTAAATGTCACATTTACTATCTTAGTTCACAGCGTATAATTATTTGATTGCATTCTGAGTCTGATTTTTATCTCACCGTTTTGTTTAATTTCTCCGTTTTCATACGGTTTTACAGTGGTTTGCTCTTCCATCTCTTATCAGCTGTGGTATAAAAATAGAGGATATCCGATCAAACATTACTAACAGTCTGGTAGTCAAACTTTTTTCATTGCATTCTTGCGACATTACTTGGGAAAATGGATAGGGCGGACACGTGTGGGAAGCAGACTAACGTTTACGCAGTGTGTTATTGACATTGACAAATATCAATGTTTTGACAAGGATATCTGTTTTGTTTTTTTCGTTTCTTGTTTTTTGTTGAACTTTTTTTCAAGAAGAAAAGCTTTCTTAAAAGAAGTAGTTTGTTTTAGTTTTTTACGTAAAAAAAACTACAAAAAACCCACCGAAAACGATGTATGTGAATGATAATAAAATATGAAGTGTTCTATAAACCCTCCACCACAAACACCAATGCAAAATAAAGTGTTGAGACTTAGAACCGGAAAACAACGTTCGTTGCTTTACACTGTTAGTATTCTTTCAAATATGTAGTTAAACATGACTGGTATACAAAAATATGCTCTCAGCAAGATATTTACACGAAGGCTGTAGCTAGCGACTTCCATCATTATAGACAAAAATTCATATGATATTATAATATAAATAATACTGACGTATTCAAATACAACTCATGTACTATGGGGGTGGTTTAATAAACATATGTGTGTTGTTCACAGAAGCATTGTACAAAATTGAAATTCATATTTTTAAATGAATTTACCCTGGTGATCCTCCACCCTCTTTCCTAACCCAACGGTTTCTTGCAATTAAAGCAATTTGCGATATGGAATGCCAATATCTTCCAAATTTTGATGTGTACATCATCCAGATAATATCGAACATGAACAACAACAACAACAAAATAAAAAAGAAGAAGAAAAAAACAGAATGTTTAACTTTCTGCATAAAAGAATTTTCAAGAAAAGTTTGCTCTAATGTGTCTTCTTTCTACGTGAAAGAAATAACATTTTCATGAAAAATGTTATGTTATTGGTTGGAAGAATCGAATATTTAATGCATGCTGTCCTTTTTCATATAAAAGAAAAGGTTCACCACGTGCGTGTCTGTATGTGTATATGTTAGATATTTGCTAAATTTTTTATGAAGACCGGTAGTTCTTGATAAAAAGTTGACAAAAAAAGTACTTTAAAATGAATTTTTGTCGTGCAAAGTTTGCAACTATCCCAAGTTTTCGTGTAACCTGAATGACGTTTTCCAGTACTGAAAGATAATTTCGTCCGACTTTGAAACTAAAGAAAACTAAAAACATATAAAAGTTATCATCACCATTCTTCATAAAAAGTCAAATATTTTATCTGGTTAGGCAAGGCCGAAAAATCGATATTTTTAAGAAATCAATAAACTCTTGCTTGACAACCATTGCATTTTAATTAAAAACACACATGGCAATTGTGTGTCAAATATATACTTATATCTTACCATACAAATGCAGGAACCTTTTTATTATACACTCATTTTGCTTTCTGTGGTAATATACGGTATTAACATTCTGTCTCTACATATGGTCCGACAGTTACAGGTCACCTAAGGTCAGCTACGGGCTCTCTCTCAGTTGTACCCATATATGCTTTCTAATAACATTAGCGCGAGAAACTAGTGTGCGTGTGTTTTCACTGTTGAGTCAGCTGTAAACTATTAAAGTAGTTAGATCAAACCACGTTTTGTGTTATTTATTTTACCTAAGGATTAATAAAAACAGGAATAAATAACAAGAAAGAAAATAAAGGGATTTATGCTACATTCCAAAATAAATATACAATTTTACATTCATCAATAGACAGTAAAAATATGAATGCGCATAAAGCACCGCCGAGTGACCTTTTAACTTCGTCTCGCTCTCGACATCAGTTTGAAAGAAATTATCGCTTTGGTCTTCTTAAGATCGAAATTTAGAGTCATATTGTGAATGAATCCGCATTGGAACAACTTATTAAGTTGGTCTGGAATGGGTAGATTTTGTTTCGATTCTACTTAATTCTGCTTTTCCGCCTGTGATACACTGCATTTCTTGGGTGTGTCAAGTCCTTACAAATTGCATGTGATTTGATTAGGGACGGGCCCGCTTTGAATCAGCTACATGTGTGTTTCTGTTCTATCATTGATCGTTTGGAATCATCATGTGAGAAAACTATGAACTCTTTCAATTGAAATTATCAAAAAGACGCTATGGAATATAAAGTACTTTTCATTTTGAGTGCGGTAAGGAGAATATGATTGCAGTTGGCAATGTAGTCAAAATTACAGTACAATTTCACAGTTTGTAATCAAGTTTTAGAACCCATGATATAGCTCATGTAATTCGAATTTGCAGAACTAAAAAAGTATATTTTGATGAAATTCAAGATGCGAAAATGTAAGCATAGGTATATTTTACCATTCTTACTACCAGTTAAAGAAGACATGTATATGCCTTGGCACTTGCAGGGTCTTTGTAGGAACCCCAGCTATGTAAATGACCTGTAAGGCTTCTAATACTAACGTGCAAAACTGCAAAGCAGCAGGTTTGTGACAATCCATTCAGTTAGTGGAAATGTGAATGCTTCGTCGTCCTGCCTTATTGGCTTTGAGGTCCTTATATTTCAACCAAAACCTCCAGTTGCACTTTTTTTTTTATCGAAGTGAGTAATTTGACTTATAAAATGGTACATCTCTGATAGATATGCGATATTCCGTGGCTTCATTATGCTTTTCTGTGCATTGGTCATATTCTGAAACATTTTATTTGCGAAAAGTTACGAATATTCTCCTAATAAACAACTGTTCATATGATTAAAATGGCATTTTCAATACTGCGTTTCTCACGTTTCTTGTAGATGTTCATAAGATCACGTTTTTTTTTCGTTTGCTTCTTTGAAAGTTTTATTTGTAACTTAGTAAACTTGTCTACATCGTTCAATTTATCATCTCTGCTTTCAAATAGATGAAACAACTTCTTTAGTTCGTCTACAAACTAATGTGATAGATCAAAAGTTAAATCGTCTCCTACATAAGCGTGCATTGTTTATAATCAAAGTAGTTCATAATACACGTTAATATTTTTATATACACATCTCGTCCAATATGAAGCTGTGTGGTATGAAACGATACTGCACTATTCTGACACTGCAATATATATATATATATATATATATATATATATATATATATATATATATATATATATATATATATATATATATATATATATATAGTGTTAATCTGAAACCGATTGAATCATTGCCGATATGGCCTTCTTCTGAAGTTGTTATAAATTTTAAAGTCAATACCCAACATTTTTCGCCTAACGAGATGAAACTTTTTCATATTTTAAGATCATATGTGAAATCCTCCGTTAGAATTCAGAAAGTAACAACGAATTTTTGCATATCATAGCCAAGTAAAAGGTAGAGAAGAAAAATACAGTTGCCCACCTGAAAAAATTAAAGGTTTGACGAACAAAACTTTGATTGGCCATGTATCTCTCAACATTGTTTTCGGGGACAAAAATGCTGTATTTCATTTGACCATAAAGGGGACTACTCAAAAATTAATTATGCTTAATTTTATTTGTTACAGTTTTTTGCAAACTGATGCTGATCCATCATATTGAGTTCAACGACCTTGCATGTTTCATGTTTGGACAACAATAGCAACATAACAACAATAGCATAAACAACTGCTGCAGGAGCAACAACAACAACAATAAAACAATAACAGCAACAACAATTATCGACAAAACAAGTCACCCTTTTGATCGTCAGATACGCTTTTAAATTACTTTTGTTTTGTCGGTAATAACCAGGCCCGTTTTAGATCACTGAAAAAAAACCTATGTACATTAAAAGCAAATAAATTAAAAATAACATATACATATGAAACGGTAAATGTATCTGATAAAAATCTAAGCATCCAAGCACGACAATAAAAAAAAAGGATGAACAGACGAAAGAGAAATTTATTTAGAATCGTTTGCATGCAATGTGGGCTCAAACCCCATAAAACATGTTTCAAACTGTAATATTAGGGCAGAATTTTTGAGTAAAAGTATTAAGATTGAAATTTTCTCTAAATTGTATTAACCGTAAGTGTTCATTAAATTATGTTGAAAGTAATTTTCCTCTAAAATATATTGAGATTAATTGTATCTATTTGTGTAATACAACTCTATGCTATTTTATAAAGATCGCTCTTTACGAGCACGTGCAGAAATCCATAAAATACATTTCGCTTGTCTCTAAAGGTCAGCAATTTAGATTTGGTGAGAAGCTGATGAAAGGCAGATTATTACATCAATAATGGATGAGTTACGCAGATGGTTCACACGGTTTTCCTGGGAAAGTTTGAGAGCATTGGTCTGACTGAACTGCGCGAAAGCTAAAACTGTGTATAAATAAAGAAGCAGACTTACGAAGAATTAGTTCGTTCCTCGAGTCAGAACAGCTCTGCATTTTCCTTACAGGTAAGAATAGTGTGTGTTCGCAAACTTTAAAGAATGGGCACTTTTTAATATTTGAGATTTTAACGGTAAAGCGCATATTTTTCCAGCAATTTTTTGAGTTCCTTATATTTTATATTATAATATAATGGAATGTTTAATTGTATTTGCGGTATGTATTATTATAAAAGATGAATTCATTGCCAACTTCATGTTTAGATTTAATTTAGAAATGTAAGTTTCTTTAAGAAATAATGAGTAATGTTTAGTAACATATTCCAAATTAGTATTCTATTTTAAATTTTTTAAATTTAGTAAAATACATTTCTTCATAATGATTGTTGCATTAATCGCAACTACTGAATTTTATACTCATTGGCTATCATGATGTGAATCGAGATTTAACTGTTTTACATCTCTAGAATGTAGTATTATATATATATATATATATATATATATATATATATATATATATATATATATATATATATATATATATATATATATATATATATATATATAATTTAAATAAAAAGTTCGTTCCTCGAGTCAGAACAGCTCTGTATTTTCCTTACAGCGATTCCGTACCTCATTCCCCAAGATGTAGCCGTATCTACACGGTTATGGGTGACATACTTGTTAAGAGAGCCTGAACTCCTTCTTCTTCTTCTTCTTCTCTCTCTCTCTCTCTCTCTCTCTCTCTCTCTCTCTCTCTCTCTAACCATGGGCAAAGTCATTTATTAACTTATGAGTAATCTCTTCTCATAGCAAGATATGAAAAGAAGGTTATGATACAAACCCTATCATGACAGTAATATAAGAAAGCAGATACAAAGAGAAAGAAAAAACATTTTGCAATTAAATATTTTCAATAATACAAGGCAACGACTTTTCTTATTGCTGTCATCATTTACTGGAAAATTCGGTAAAGCAAGACATTGCAATATTCTGAACATAGGAACATTCCCAATCACCCAACCCTTACTTACAAAATCTCGTAATCTAACGCCGTTCCCGAGAGCATGATTTAGCAATGTCGAAATGACCAATGGGCATATTAACGTACCTACATAAACAATATCAAATGTTATATTTACCTGCATACTCCAGCTTATAAGTAACTTGACCGCCGGCTGATGTGTAATACATGTACACAAAGGCGTCAGTAAATGAGCATATACGCTAGCTAGCATCCGATGACATTTTGGGTTTGGTTATTTGCGGACACGCTACAGTGTATTAGTTCCAGGCGGTTCTTTTTCATCTTATTCATTACGTAATTGATCTATAATTGATATATCTTTACGGCTTGTGAGGGTTCTCTTTCAAGTTAACGCAGTGAATAACATAATCCGCCAGTGCTACCATATTGATGAATCTTCGCTAGAACAGTGCATTCATTATGTAAAATCTTTACGACAAAAGTTTTCCAAGGACTTTTTGTCAAGGCTTTTCTTACTGAAAAAAAACAACAAAGAAAGTCTATGACAGGAACGAGACCGATACACAAAAATGAAATAGTTGTAACATATAAACACATGAAAGTATCAGATCCATATGTTGTAATTGAATTCGCCTGTTTGTCCTTTTCGCGAGTGTTCACACAACTTTTTTACCGTTGATCAGACGCTAATGATGTGGAATGTCAAATGTCATAGTATTAATAATTTCCCATTTGTAGTCAATATCGCTCTATTTGTATTCTATATTTTGTCATTTATATTCATTCTTGTCTCAGTTGTATTGTATATCACACATCTGAATGCCATATTTTTTCATTAGTATTAAACATTGCTGTTAGCATTCTATATCGCTCCTTTTGTATTCTGTATTTTGTGGTCTGTATTTGATTTTGTTACATTGTTTATTTCCTCTGTGTATTGTATACATCTGACATGCCAACTCAACGATTACGGGCCGTAGGATGACAGTCCAGTTGTAAAACAGGAAGGGATAGGGGAGGAAATGTGCTTACCCGCTCCCCAAACAACCACCCCCACCTCCAATGAGAGTGAAACACATCGAGCGTTTTATAAAAGTATGTACTCTGTGCACTTAGATGTGTTATTTATGTCTCGGGTGTTTTGTAGGATAGTACCATTTTTATTGTGACGTGGCAAGGAATGTTAATATTTTAAAAGTTGTCTGGGGTGGGATGGGGTTAACAAATGTGCCAATATGATGAATTCCATCTCTATATTTATATTTAGTCATGCAAGGGAAACATTTTGTATAACCAAACAAAAAGGCCAAGAACACGGCTGTCAAGTAAATCTTTATATCACCCGATGATAAACTGAATCAGATATGGCTTCAATTACATCAATGTAGTAATATTATTTTGACCTAGGAAAAGGTTCAGTTAGGTATGGCTTTAATTACATTAGTGTAGTAAAATTACTTTGACCCTGGAAAAGGTTCAATTAGGTATGGCTTTAATTACATTAGTGTATAAATATTATTTTGACCTAGGAAAAGGTTCAGTTACGTATGGCTTTAATTACATTAGCGTAGTAATATTATTTTGACCCTGGAAAATGTTCAATTAGGTATGGTTTTAATTACATTAGTGTATACATGTTATTTTGACCTAGGAAAAGATTCACTTACTTATTGCTTTAATTATATCATTGTAGTAATATTATTTTGACCTAGGAAAAGGTTCGATTAGGTATGACTTTAATTACATCATTGTAGTAATATTATTTTGACCTAGGAAAAAGGTTCAATTTGGTATGACTTTAATTACATCTGCGCGGTAATATTGTTTTGACCTAAGAAAAGTTTCAGTTAGTTATGACTTTAATTACATCCATGTAGTAACATTATTTTGACCTAGGAAAGGGTTAAATTAGATATGACATTAAGCACATCGATATAGTAATATTATTCTGATCTAGGAAAAGGTTCAATCGGCTCGAGGTATTGATTCCACGGAAGTTCGTTTAAGGCATATACAACGCCTTTAAAGTAGTTCTGAACTAGTTTAAGCGGTTTTAAACTTGTTTCAACGAAAATATAACTCGTTGTTTGTACAAGTTTAAAAGTGATTCGAACGCTTCTGACTCTTTCAAACATTTTAAACCTCGTTCTAACATGTTCAGAACTAGTCTGAGAGAGCTCAAAACTCGTTTGCACGACTATTGCAATCTTTGAGCTATTTTAAGATTTGCCTGTGCCACTTTCCAAGCATCAAGACAATTTGAACGATTTCGGAACTCATTTAAATGATGCTTAATCTGGATTGAACGAGCGAGTTTTTAACCAGTTTTAACAAGCTTCAACGTAGGATTTAATTTTAATTTCTCGTTCAAACATTTTAAGAAATTGATAAAAAGAGATTAGAGTCGTTCAGACTTGTTTTAAAGAGTTAAACAAAACATCTGTTTTTTATTTGTCTTAAAATGATTTATGTATGATTGATCCTTTGCATTGACTTATTTAAAAATATCATACTGGATGAAAATTGTTTTGGTATGCTCACGAAGTTTTAAAATTCTCTGCCTAGTTTTGTTTTATTAAACGTGCACATTTTTTAAATAGGAAAATTGGCTTCTGAGGAGCCCAATATAGCAACACTAAAAGACGGGAGCACACCACCGCCACCCCACGGGTATCATACCTGTCATGCGTATTTTCATAGTTTCATGGCTGTTTATGGAAGGTACTTCTAAATGTTATATTCTACGCTGGGTGATGCCTTCGACTGGGTACAGTCGGAACATTATCAAAGATTTCCCACAAATTTTCTTGATAAGAAAGCCAATACGATATAAAGAAAAATTATCCTGAGAGAAAATAAAATAAAATATTTCAGCTCAATAGAAAACCTACCCCTCCATAAAACGGTCAATATCTTATTAGTAGGTGAATTTGCGATCTGTTTATTGTTATTGTGTAAATGTTGTAATAAAAAAAACTAAGTATAGTAGGATAATTAAACTGACATAATAACTGATACCCTGAGAAAGACAGTAAGCTGATATTAGACAGCTAGTTGAAATAAATGGGAAGTGTTGACACTGAGGACTAGAAATTACTAGCAACACCAATGATATAACAGGCAGAAAGCTTTGAATAGGATGCCAAGAAACAAGAAAATATTTAGTGAACTTAATAAATTACGTAAAATTTAAAAAGAAAATAACCGCTGTCCTGGAAATCTGAGGTTGATTATCGATTTTACAAAAGAAGACATGTTCTCCACACATTAGCATATGGTAGTAAAGAACCAATGATATATTGTTCTGTTTAAATTAGTTTTGCTTTCGAAATTTTTCCGAAAGTTGGATTTATCTTGAATATCTTACACATTATCGCATTTGAGCATACGTGCAAAGGGGACTATAATATAGTTATATTTGTGATATTCAAAATAATTTGTGAAAAATATATCTATTTTGTAAAAGAAATGATAATGCTAACTTTTTGATTATTTTCGCGAAGAATGAAAACACACGGGTAATATCGTTAAATGTAACAAGATTACTATTGCATTCCTTACTGACGGGAACTGCCGAAGTACCATTACAGTTAAAAAGTACCATGGTTCATACCACTGGAACAAAATACTACGGTATACGGATAACACCGAGTACCTCTAGTACAGTGGGTGAATGTATGCCCACAACGACAACATGTAATTTGAAAGAAATTGCCAAATTAATGAGTAGACGTGGTTATCTTTGGCGATTTCTCAAATTCACGATTTTTGGTTGTGCGTTCGCTTTCAAAGCCGTAGCGAGTACTTTAAATAGCTTTAAGAACCTGTACACAATCATTGTATAATAATAATAATAATAATAATAATAATCCATAAAGCTGAGAAAATGCTTTCATTAGGACGACTACCAAAATTATTATATCAAAGTGGAAATAATATATTAAACAAACATTTCTTCAAATTACGAACAATTTCGAAGAAAGAAAAGTGGACTTAACACAAAGTTTTATTAATATATAGAAACACACTCTAATTGCAGTTAAATTGTCACACAATGATATTTCTACAAAAAGTGGTGTTGCTAAGAATTGAAGACATCAATGCTGATCATGTGCAATTAAGCTTGCCCATATCGTTTGCTTAATGTTTGCTTCCTCTACTTTCTTCAAAAAATTGACGTTAGTATAATGGTATATACATCTGATAATGTCTCTCTCTCTCTCTCATATACATGTATATATAGTTACAAGTCTATGATCTTAAAATAAGTAACAGAAAAGAGTGAAGACAACAAGCTTTGTAAAATTTAGCAAATAATTCGTTTTCCTAGAATACAAAGTGAAATAATAAGAAAAAAGAACTTAAATCGAAATTGTAATCCAAGAATTAAACCACAAGTCCTAGTAATAAAACGTTCTAAGTGAATCGCAGTTCAAATCCAGATGAAATTCTAGATGTAAGGCGATGACGTTTGCAATAACATACGAATTGCAGATGTGTCAACAGTTTTTGTTGAATCACAGAAAATATTATTCCTTTTTTGACTTCTGTATAAATTCCAGTGAATGTCTTTGTCCAAAAATTATATCAGAGCACTTTTGTATTTCTAGAGAAAATAATCACTTGAATTAAAAAATTTGAAAAAAATGAAAACTCAGCCCAAACTGTCACAACATAACAGAGCTTACAGTGCTAGGTGTGAAAGCAAGACTGATATAAATTTTATTATAACATCAGTTATACGACTACTTAAGACGCAAAACAGTTTCCCTGATGAGGGTCAAAAGTTCATTCTTCTGGATAAAAATAGAAGTTTGTTGTTGTTGTTGTTGTTGTAGGGTTTAACGCCATTTTTCAGCACGCGATAGGCTATACATGGCGGCCAGTATTAATGGTGGAGGAAGAAACCGGGAAATTCCCGGAAAGAACCACCGACCCTCGAGAAGCTACTGGCAAGCTTTCTCACATATCCACACTGGCCGAATCCGAGACTCGAACCCACGCAGACAGAGGTGAGATGGCAGTGATCCGTAACGGAGAGCGCTTTAGACCACTCGGCCACTCGGGGCCCCATAGAAGTTTGTTACCAATTGACACGTACATCATATCGCGTAGTCCAGGTATGACCTTGACTCAACTTAATGATTCTTACTCTAAGAAAGATGAAAAATATTAATTAAAAAAATTTTGTTTACCAAAACTGTTACTGATTTTGGAAAAAGTTCAGCAACTAAATATATTGTTTCTATTATTAGTTGTTTACATCGAAAGTAAAACAAAATCAGTCAGGTCAAATAGATCTGAACTCTATTCTGGACAATATCAAATCCAGTAAATAATATTTAACCACGATAACATGTACTGGAATAATATTTGTAAAACTAACATAAAAACAATTAAATATATAAAATACGAAACTATCTGGTAAGAACACATTTAGCCTTGATCTCGATACGCTTTATGTACAGGGGACAAATAAAAACAAACATAACAGCTGATGGTTACCAAATAATGGATGATTTCTGCGAAATAGATTAATTTATCATCATAGGGACATTTAGTGTTATTGTTAATGGTTTTCGAAATCAAATTGCCTGTATCTGTGGCACAGTTTTGCAGTTGCGACAATTTACCTATACTAACATCTGTATCATGCCAAAGTATAAGCAAATATAGTTATATATTACTAAAACATAATTTAAATAAACATTATTACTACCAGGTATATCTGTAAAATTTCTTATTTCTTTAAATGTCTTTTTTCTGTTCGGTGCATGTCTTATAGAAAGTAAACTTTTGAAACTAAACTGGTGTTGGATGTTTTAGAACTTTATTCTTTTTGATTGCGCATAAACTTTTTAATTCTTTCCATCAAAGATTCTCCAAAAATTGCTCTTAATAAATAGGCATCTTGTATTGCAAACCGACCGCGTTACCTGTTCCATTAAGTATGCTCAGTGACATCCAGATCGGTTCGTTATAAAAAATTTGAAACTTAATGCAAAATAAAGGTAAAACACAATCGATCAAACTGTTCAAAAAAGCATCACAAACTCGTGCGCATGCAAAAATGCACAACCATACATTTTCGCAATATATGCCCCCCCCCCCCCAATGGATGACAATGATAATATGCAAGCGCGTACTAACGAGCTGGGGGAGGATGGAGGGGGCCGACGGGGCGGTTTCCCCTGGTGCCAGAGGTCTTCGGTCGCCTAAATCCGTTTGGGTCATTATCGTTACTCCGGTGCGCCGTTTAAAGGTAGTACGCCAAGGATACTTTTGCAAACTGACGCTTTAAACAAACACTTACTACATTTTTGTTTGACATATATTGTGACTATTAAAACTAAGAAATGCGCATTTTCGGAAATGTCTGAATTGCGCGATAGAGGGTCACGTGATCATGTTTACATATCAAAAATCACGTAGCCCCATTATGACCTTGATAAAGACCAATCATTTTACTCCGAGAATAAAATAGAAAAAGTTGTTTAGTTCACTAAAAACTATTTACAAGTCGAGGATCATGTATCCAACACAGCCTCGATCTCAGCCTTATTATTTCCACAATAAAAATAAAATAAAAAAGAACTTGTTCACGTGACTGTTACTAATTTTAAATTAAGGTCGAGAATTTGGTCAGCTTTATGTGTTCACAAATGAATCAGTCAAGGTAAAACTATTTTCTGGAAAAAAATCCAAATCGTGTAAACAAGATTATATTATAATAGCATGTACAAATAAAAATAATTTTTTAAATCTGACAAACTAACTATAACATTAAAATAAATATGAATTAAATCAGATATACGTAACACTACTCAATCTGGAACTTGCCTATTGAGGTGACGTAGCCCAATCACTGGGAAAGTTACCGAATTCTTCTAGAACTGTCTAAACCCCATCAGCCAATGAAACATTAACCCAAGGTTGTCATTAAATATTAATATTAATATTATTATTCTTAGTAATTGTCAAGACATGTTACAACAATCAGACATCATCATCATCGTTATCACAATCACCAAGAAAGTCGTCCTTTGTATTACATTCTATCACCTCTACTATCATCATTGTCGTGATTTTTATAACCACCATCACACTACACTTAGTATCGCTGTCATCAGAATCATTAACATCATCACCAACACCACCATTTTCGTCATCATTAAAAGAACAAGGACATATGTATCTTCACTAGCAAGAAAAACTTTAACATTTTGACTACTTGAAAATCAATACTATGTCTGGCACAATAGCTTAAATAATATTCACCCAGTGATATATATATATATATATATATATATATATATATATATATATATATATATATATATATATATATATATATATGTTACCGCACTTGCCTTCTACTCATTGGTGAGAAAATACAAGTCCAGTGTTTTGTTCAGTATTGTATTTATTATGCCTTATTGGGTTCATAGGTGGAGATTGAGACATTTCTCCTTGCTTTGTAACATAAACCCTTATCATATGGGACAAAGGCCAATTTACATCCTTTCAAGCACAAGAAACTCTAATGCACTGACCACTAATATGCTGTTCATACTATGTTGTTTATCCAGACAAGCAGCAAACTAACCAATCAGAAAGTTGTTTACCACTTGTCATACAATAGAACAACCTAGCATGACCAGCAATCAGGGTAGTTGCATTGCTCAGTGAACAAAACTCTTAACAGGTAATCCTTGTTCAAGGTTACCTAAATGGCTAAATACGTGTAAACTGAGAACAACACACTAATTGCAACTGATGACTGTATTTCACTCAATAATAAACATTAACTACATAAAATAATAAAATACCTATTTCTGCCTAATTAAAACATGAGTATAAAATTATAAAACATATGCTCCTGCTATATATATATATATATATATATATATATATATATATATATATATATATATCACACTTTGGACGTCTCTCTGGTCCAGCATATTATTCTGACCAAAGATAGTCGCATCTCTTATCAAAAGGCTTACAAGTACATTCTGAAGAAAGAAATGAAATACTTTTGCAGCCTGTATCCTGCTTCAAATTTGACATAGAAAGTACACTTTAATCGCAATTTAGGGGGTAGATAGGCTACTTTGCATGATTATAGTCTAACATAATATGTCCTAGTAGTGCGTCATGCCTATTACCGCGCCATATGAGCAGGTGCTTAGAACCATTAAAGTCATGCACACAAAACGATACAGAGGTTATCTTTCCAAGCATCAAGAACAACTTCGATTTCATTAAATTTTCCATTGTTCGAGTGAGATTTGGGACAATGTTGGAAACGTTTCCTTATGTGTTTGCTTTCTGTGTAGTAAAGCGGTAATTGGGTATACAGGCCGAATTATTCATCAGTCACGCCCCGATTTTATGTTTACTTTATTGCTAGGCGATGGCATCGACAAGCACATGCTCATAAATATTATCCAATCACAAATCAATGCTTTACTATCCTCGGCCGTAACGATCTCGTTATTCCGAGGGACAATGTACGCGTAGTTTTTGGGGACTTTTCTAAAATGACTGAGTATACATTTGATGATGACGGAAATCCAATTCCAAAGAGAACAACACCACGCGGTTTTTGTGAGAATTTTGCAGGGGAAGATGATTTAATGGACATTTTTCATGTTCAAGGAGATGGATATGATGTTACACTGTCACTCGCTCGCAAGACAATAACACTAAAAAATGTCAATCCTGGCACAGGCAGTAAGTTTCATTTACACTGTGTAATAAGATGAATGCATATGTCAGGTTTGTGAATTGTTTTATGAAAGAAAATAGTACTCTGGAGTTATGTGTTCGATTCGAAATTTGAGTTTAATTCACGCTGGTCATATAAAATTTTTCACTTTCATATCTGCTGAGACTTATCAACTGTCGTAGCCACTAGACCAACAAGTAGGTCCACACTTTTGTTTCTTCTGACAGCGGTCAGAAATAAAAAATGGAACCTATTTGTTGGTCTGTCTTAGTCCTACAATATATCACATGTTCTTTATGCTTTAGTGCTGCTAGACGCACAAAACATAAATATCAGCGTCAAGGCCTTACACGTAGGACTAGGTCTATATTAGCCACATACTGTAAGTGTAACGGTTGAGTCTGTTCCTGCTGCAGCCGTATTCATCATCTGCTGTTTGTATGACCATTGCACACATAATTTACTTCAGTATACATAATCAGATTTTTAAAATTAAAATTCCAAATCATTGTAGGTAAAACTGGTAAAATCAAGACTAGATTAATGGCAGAGCAAATGAATCAGATGTCTCCTGTTTTGCTGATGGGGTGGGTGGAAGCAAAACAGTTTAAATGGTATTTGGTGGGGAGTGGGTCTTCTTCAATTGCTTCACAGCCTTTTGCCATCTCAGTCTGTACTTGGGCAAACTGTTAGACTTTTACTCCTTCTCCCCCCCCCCCCCCCCCGTAATAAAACTTAAGATCTGTCACTGGTCATATCCATAATCTTATGTAGAAAATACCCACAATGTTTTGCCCCTAAAATGGCATAAATTTTTCATGTCAACCACTGTTTGTTATATTTCTAACTGGACCATTTGCTGCATGATTTTTCTTTTATAAACTATTCATTTTCTTTGGTTTAAATTATTCTGTGCTTGTTAAATTATTCATACATAACAAATAAAAAGATAGACAATGCCCTTTTTACTGTGTTTTCTTGTCTAATAAGTCGGTCTGCAAACCTATAATAGCATTGATGGGTGCCCACCCATTAATGCAAATTCAAATTTGGGGCTGATCTTTGGGACTAGCTGTCTTGTTGCAAATCAGCTTTCTACCCAAATCTGACCAAAAACCTTATCTAGACATGTTTTGTTTATTTGACTTTACATCATTCAGAACATTTAAAAATTGTTTGTAATGCATTTACTGGTCTCCATATGGATTGTCTTTTCTATTGTGGGCACACAGCAGCTCTGTAAATAATCTTTGCAGAAGTTGGTACACAGCAGCTATGTGAATGGACATTTTAAAATTTAAGAATCCTCCAATTATACCTGTATAATCTTGCAAACTAGCAAGTTGATTATGTTCCCAGGACTGTCCAAATAAATTTTTTGGTGCTGTAATCAATTGTAATTAATCTAGATTTGGAACTTTGATTATCACATACCATATCACTGTAGCCACTTCAAACTCAGGGCCTGCTCCCACCCACCCCCTTCATTTTTTTCTTCCCCCTTTAAATTAGACTTGAAAATTCCCAGTTGAAATTAGTTATGTTGGAGGTTCAGATAATGGTAAAATAATAAAACCTTTGTTGCATTTCAAAGCAAAATATGAGAAATCAGAAGCAAGTGGCCAATTGGACTTGATGTTACTCATCTGACTCTTACAAATTGACAGATGATCATTTCACTACTCAGGCTTACATTGGTATTGTAGGAACATAAAGCTATGTGAACTATATCCCAGACTTTATATTATGCCTATTTTGCCAATTTTACTATATAAACTATCTTAAAAGATAAAGATATAATTATTATGTAAGCCCTTTTGCTTATATTAGAACGTCTGTAAGATCTGATTTAAGCTAAAAAATCCTTGAATTGAAAGTTGGTTTTCAGAGGTGTAATAAGCTCAGCCAGTTGGATACAAAAATTGCCTGATAAATATGAGTAAGTTTGAATCTCGTGTTGAATTGCCCCTGGGCAAGGGACTGGTCAGACATTTATGGTGTGCCCATTTGCAAGGGACTTTACCCCAGTGACTTTACTCCAATATTCTCCAACCCAGCCCAGCATGAGTCTGATACGCTGAGGTTATTACCTGTCTACAACTGCTGTGTTTCTCATCTGGCTTTGATTAAATGTAAATATATTTATATCATCAAAAGCAATGAGTTTTGTTATTAGTAAGAAACTGCATATGAACCATTCTTTTTAGAAGCCCTTTTTATTAGACGTGAAACATAAAGGTAATATTGACATAATATAAAGCTTGGAGGATTGCTGACACATGATTCTGTCTTTGCACCAGTAATCTGAGCCTGCTTACTGAAATGGTCATCTATTAGGTTCTGTTAGGTAGGTGAGCAGTTTCATGCCAACTTGGGCTTCTTGTTGGTTCCTATGCTTGGGGTACCTGAGAGGGAAACAAAGATCAAATATGCAAATATTGTTTACAGTGATATACTAATTTGTAAGCCATGTTTTTGAATATTTATATACTAAACTTAAAAAAATTAAGTTTTAGCAGGAAGACATAACATTTGTAACCAGCATTCAAAGAACTTTTTTTTTCAGACACCGACCTAGCGCAAGTGACTTTAAAAAAATCACAAGCCCTGACTCAATTTCCACTAGTCCTAACTCAGATTCCTCTAACCCTGACTGAAATTCCTCTAAGCCTGAATCAATTTACACTAGTCTTGACCCAAATTTCTCTAACCCTGACTCAAATTCCACTGTTTTGTTATGCATTAAGGGCCCTTGTTTTACACAACATCAAAGTTGCTGAACTTTAAATATGAACAGAAATAGTTCAGTTGATTCATGTGTTTAATCACCTCTTAAATATTTCACATAAAGCAATGATTTCTTCCCAGTCCTGATGTCAGCCATTGTCCAATTGCCACAGTACTCAAAGAACATTTCAGACACAGGCCCAAAGCAAGTCTCTTCTTTAAAAAAAATCACATGCCCTTACTTAAAGTCCACTTGTCCAAAAAAGCCACATTCCCTTACTTAAAATCTGCTTGTCCAACAATATTTTGACACATCCACCATGTGCAGAAAAAATAAATAGCAAGTCCTTTATACATGTGAAGATGGCTCATAAGCCTAAAGGTCTCCAACAATTTCAGCATATTTAGGTGTTACATTTTGAACAATTGTGGCATACACATCTGCTCTTGCAATTACTGATTGTATGCACTTAGCTGTACCTTTAGTTTGATGTACTGTCTGTATTTCATCACAGTCTAAATGTAGGGGTAAGCATTCAGGGGACTTTGGGTAATTTCATTTTCTGATTGCTGCAAAAACTTCCATGTTTCTTGATAAAGGTTAAAAAAAGAAATGAAGAGAGCGAGACAGTGCTTTTTTGAAATCAATAAATATAAACAGTAGCTTAATTAATATTTGAGATAGTACTGTGGATGTGTCACAATTACAGAAAACACTCTGTATCAGTAGAATTACTGGCTACTGTTACATCTAGGGCTTAAACTATGTAACAAGACAAGGTAAAATCCAACAATGATTCAATTTTGCAAAATATATTTTTCCCCTTAAATTATATAATCAAACAAAGTCAAAGAATTAATAATAACACTCAGTATTGTATGAATTCCTAGAATATTATCCTAAATGTAGTATCAGTTTTACGGTATTCCAGAAATGAGCCATAGGTATTCTGAATGAAGGTTCTAATATACTTACGTGCTAGCACCAATGAAGAAACATTGTTTTAAGCAAAAAGGCAATCCAGTGAAAGTTGAATGTCCTTGAGTGTTTCCATTTAATTACTTAAATATCTTAGCCCTTGAATAATTTCATAATTGTTCAGCCAGGTACTGTCTGTTTGGAATAAAAGATTTTTCCTTTCTGCAATTTCATTGAGTAAATAAATCAAATTTCCTCTCATGACTTTTACAGAAGTAGAATGGAAGAAAAAGATAATGTAGTGGTTTAATCCTCTTAGAAAGTCATATAATGTGTATCAAATAAACAAATCTTACTCACTGGAAAAGATGTCCAAACATTTATATCATATGTCGTGAAATATCTTGACAGTCATGGTCTGACTTTTTTAATTACTGAGTCAATCAGCAACTGGAGCATGCATGATATCTCTCCAGGACAAATGTACTCCTAGAATCACATGATGTTGACATGACCTCATGCAAATAATGCATGGCATACTTAACTGAAATATTGTAATTTTCACAACATGTTGTACACTACACAATCTATGTGACCTCATCTTTAAAATGCTTTCTATAGTGATCGTATTATCAGTCATAATAATATTGTCATTAACTCAAATGACTTAAATAAAAAACTATATTATAATTTTTTTTAATGATATAGACATTTTTAACACTACCAACTCTTTGAACTAATGTATTTTAAAACATAATATCCTGATCTCAGTTCCTTTTTGTATAGGGACCCTGGGCATAAGGCTGTCAGATTATGTTTTAGCTCTAGCCACTAACAACTATTTGGTTATAACCCTAGTGTCACTTTCCTCCAGGGGAGAGGTGGAGGCTTATGATATTCAGGGAGGATTGTCATACATGTATGTCATAAAAGAACATGGAGATTTGCCAAGGCATCAAAACCATTTGCTGCATAATTGTTAAACAGTTTTAATCATTTGACATTCACTTTTGATAATTATGTAAAAATAATTAAGTAATGGTACCAGTAGTTCCTCATTATTGGAGAAAAAAAAGTCACAGCAATTAAGATTGCTACATCATAGGACATCAAAGAAACACTCGTGTAAGATTGATTTGTATTGTGATAACTCAGGATAATGTCAAGAAGAATGTTGGGGGTTTGCTTCTGAAAATGCTAGATTGGACAAAAAAGATATTGATTTTTCTCCAAAATGTGTCACTAACAATCATTTATAATTTACATTGTATAACTAGCTAAATGAAGACAGATAACATTAAAAATATCAGGTCATAAGAACAAATGACTAAATACAGACAAACCTTTGTATACTGACCATTCTGGGGTCCAGTGGTTAAGTGGTCTTTATGAACAGGTGATCTGTGTCTGCACATGTAAATATGTCCTGATTCATTTATAAGTGTGATATGTTGAATGTCAAACTATGTTATACAAAGGTGCTCTTTATATTGAGGTTGTCAACTAAGCATCTTTGCGAAGGCAAAATCCTTTATTGCACAGTATGAAATGATTCTTGCTGAAGATTTCATTTTCTATTAAACAGTAGGCTTTGGAAACATCAATAAAGGATATTGAAGTGTTGAAATGATCCCATTATATTTACCATTTGTGTTTGCTTGCAAGTTGATTTCATCTACAAACTGCACTGACCCATATCTGCCCTCACATAATATGTCAGCAGATCTGGGTCTGTGCAGTTTTCTTGGAATTAATTAGTAGAATAAACAACATAGATCCTGTCTGCTGACATATTATGCAATGACAGATCAGATTATTCTGGGTCTATATTGTTTGCAGTTTGACTTATAAGTAAGTATGTATGGCAAGTACACAGTATATAATTTTTGATAATTTTTTCTCTGGACACAGCTTTTGTCATATTTTTATTTATTACTATGCCTCAATTTTTTTTAAACAATATAAATGCTGCTTTTATAACAGGAGAATGAGTGCTTTTAGCAATAATTGCCATTGAGAGATGTCGTGTAAGGGCCTTACATGCAATAATTGTCATAAAGAGGTGCCATGTTAGGACATTAATAGAGGTGTCATGTCAGGGCATTAAATGATAAAATTACCATAGAGTAGTGTCATGTCAGGGCAATCAATGCAAGAATTGCCATAGAGAGAGGTATCATATCAGGGCATTAACTTAAAGAATTGCCATAGAAAGGTGTCATGTTAGGGCATAAATAGAGAGGTGTCATGTCAGGGCATGCAAGAATTGCTATAAAGAGGTGCCATGTTAGGGCATTAATAGAGATGTGTCATGTCAGGGCATTTCATGATAAAATTGCTATAGAGTAGTGTCATGCCAGGGCATTAAATGCAAGAATTGCCATAGACAGAGAGAGGTATCATATCAGGGCATTAAATGATAAAATTACCATAGAGTAGTGTCATGTCAGGGTATTAAATGCAAGAATTGCCATATAGAGGTGTCTTGTCAGAGCATTAATAGAGAGTTGTCAAGTCAGGACATTAAGTGATAGAATTGCCATATAGTAGTGGAATGTCAGGGCATTATTAAAGTGATGTCATGTCAGAGCATTAAATGAAAGAATTGCCATAGAGAGGTGTCATGTCAGGGCATTTTGTTGCTTATGATCTACATGTATTTGTTTTTACACAAGTTAGACATTTATGCCATCACAAAATTTGAAAGTTAGCATTGCAGACTGTTTTTTTTTATAAAAAAATTATAACTACTATGTCTGTTAACTTTTTATAGATCCCAAAATATAAAGAGCTAGTGACAGTATAATATGCTTGTAGAAGTTTTGAAACCATGTATGCAAAAATTTATAATTTGGGGACATACAGGGTGGTTTAATGAAATGCAAGTGTTTAAAAAGAAGCAATAGTTTGGTCCTGTCAAGTTAACATGTGAAAAGAATATGAACAATTCAGACAGAAATAAATATGCAAAATGGAAGATTGGCCCTAAATTTAATTTTAAAATTTTTTGAAAATCCACTGTTGTATAATTACGATATATAAGTATATCCAAAGGGAAAAAGACTAAAAATGAGACTTAGATGGAGGCTTCAGTTCTTATTGTTCTATAGCAAATCCTCATGGTCCGTGAAATGTCAGAATCAAATGATAGCTGGTACGGAAATAGATAGTCCAGCTTAAATAAGTAATCCAGAGGGGACATTTAGCAGTATCAGGAAATATCAAAGCGACAATTTTCCCATTAGAAGTCATAAATGAAGGGCTTTGTGGATGCACATTTTATGATTTTATTGTACTTTGCGTTACTCTCAACATACTAATTATATTTAAATCAAAATATGAAAATAAAAATGTGAAAATACTACACACAAAAGAAAAACAGTTAAACAAGACATAGGAAGTTGATAAAATATGTTTACATGTTGAAATCAGTCAAAATCAAGCTTAATTATTTGAGATATATTTCTTCAGAACTTTAATCAGAATATCTGATCTAACATGTGGGTAAAAAAAATTCCATATTCTTGCTACAGAATATTTAAAACTGCATCAAGAGTGCTATTATTGGGTTTTGGAAGTTTCAAGTGGCCATGTGAAGTTGTAAAGCAAGAAGTCCATACTTTTATCTAGTAGCTCAGTTCAGACATATTACATTTTATACATTTATAAAGAAGTATTGTCATTTGAAAGATTATACTCTATTTTATTGAAAGCCATTTCAGTTCATGGAAAAAGATATGTCTACATAGTATGTCAAAAGGAGCATCCAAAATTAGCCAGGCAACTTTTGTTTGTATCTTTTTTAATTTACTCTTACTCAGTTTCCCCATATTGTCAAACAGTGGTCCATATCTTGCAACATGTAGGCATTATAGTGCAATATTTTAGTATGTATGGGCAGGTATTTCTTTCTTTTACTTAGAAAAGTTGTTTGACTTATTAGAGATCTACAAACATACTGTAGTTCATATGTTGTTTTTTCCACTTAAGTTACTTTCAGCTATGATTATTAAAAGTTTTCAACCAAAATGTTATTAATGAATTTGCAGTCTGTTACCAAATTGAGAAATCTCTCAGAATTGGAATGCTTCTTAAATGAAACTGTTATTCTAACTTGTATATAACCGTTTTATTCTCTTTTCACCACATCTCAATAGTTTTTATAGTTATGGTTTTGTATAGCTTGACAGTAAGTTCCAGTAGTGACGCTAAACTTTGGGCCCTTCCCCAAAGATACGATGTGAAGTATTAGTATCAAATTTATAGCAATTTAGATGCAGAATAAGTTTGTGCTTATAAGTCAAAGGTAATACAAAAGTAAATTTCATACTGTACCTCCTGCTTCCATGTTGCTGTTAGTACAGATCCTGATGAAAATCACTTATCTCCCTCTTGACCTTGTTAATGTACTGACTATATGATGTCCTCATCTGTGTATTCATGCATCATGTATTATAATAGTTACACATGTACAGCATTGTACTTTGAACCATAGTGTACAGTAGAATCAGACACATTTCAGATAACCTCACATATCTGTCAAGGCTGAGAATAACATTTTTAAAGGACTGTTACTTAAAAATAAGTTTTAATAGAATTAGTCAAGCAGCATATATTGTTGCATTCTTTGTCTTGTTGTTGACCCTTTCCCACTTTTTATAATTCTAATCCCTTAGCCACACCTCAAAATTGACACACTATACACTCAATCATATGACTGACCAGTGTTTTCCGCTGACATTCTGTCATTGATTACCATATATGCTTACTTATAAGCTGGGTCCAACTGCAAAGAAAATGGACATTGATCTGCCATTGCATAATGCATAAACAGATAAGGGACTATGTTGTTTGTTCTACTGATTCTTTCTGACCAGTTGCATAGACAAAAATCTGAAAGTGCATTATATGATGGCAAATCTGAGTCAGTGCAGTTAAATACAACTTATACTTGAATGCACATGTTAATTTTATTGTATGATGTCGTGACCTTTATTGACTGACCACCAGTTGGGATGGTCTTTCAAAACTTTTACTCACTATACTGAGTATTATTGATGTTATCATATATTGCCACATGGCATTGGATTTGATGCATTGATGATAAATCGATTAACAAAAATATGGACTAGTCAAGCAATATTGTATATGCAGCATGTAGGTAGAGATTAGCCTGCCCACATAAATCCAGTTTTTTCTACGCAATACCAAACACTAATACAGAGCAGCATGTTGACCTAATTGATCTGTGACATTAGAATTAGTACACAGTGGTCAAAATATAATTGTCAGATATAAATAGCAACAATCTTCAAGCTTCTTTTAATACCACTCCGGTGGCCTAGGGGTTAGAGCATCCATGTCTTATGCGGTTGGTCGTGGGTTCAGATCCCGGCTGAGTCATACCAAAGACTTAATACAAATGGTAGCACTAGCTGCCTTGCTAGGCACTCAGCATTAAGAGGCTAGTGTTAGGACTGGTCAACCTGGTGTCAGAATAATGTGACTGGGTGAAACATCATGCTGCATGTCTGCAGCATGATGCCCCAGTGCTAGACATATCTATAAACTGACACTACAGACATCATAGCAGTATGACTGAAAAATTGTTAAAGCTGCATTAAAAATCCACATTACATACTTCACAGCTTCAGGTACTTTTCAGTGGAAAAAAAAACAATGGAGTTCTCCATGGGCTGTGACCTTAACCTTGGCACTTGGCCATGCACATGACTTTGGTGCGCTTTGTAGACAGTAACTTGTTGCTGATTTATTAATAGTACAAACATTATGATAATACTGTGATGATATTGTGAAAAGGTTGTGATTTTGCAATACATCTTGATGTGATTACTTTGTTTCACCCAGATTTATATTGCAAAAGACCAATTTATTGAATTTATACTTTTAAATAGAACATTTTACACATGTCTCATAATTAAAATTAATTGTGAAAATTTAGTTGTATAGTGTATTCCACCATTTCCTTGAAAATATTGGAACAATTTGTAAGTCTTCTAGACATAGAACAGAAGAACATTTGGGAGGTCCTGTTTTCAGTTGTTTGTCCATTTGCAAAGGTTTTTTTTTCACTGCTTCTAAACCACTTGGGGGATTGCCCTGTCACTTTATACAGATATACCATCCAAGGTCTGATTGACCCCAAATGAAGATGGTGCTCTTTGTACATCCAGTATGGCAGCAGCAACAGTGGTCAGCTTATAAACGTAGTTAAAGCTTCTCGTCCTGAATAGATGGTCATACTGACATGGACGTTTCACCAAAAGACCTATTATAATGTCAAGTTGCTCTTGAATGTAAATGGTGGACCAATACTTCCCCATTAAACTATGGTCATATTGAAATGGAGTTTACACTGAGGACTTCTTATGATGCCTCATTGGTCCTAAATGAAAATGATGCCATTCTGGCATTTAGTATACTTAACTCCAGAATGGATGGTCATATTGATATGGGTTTTCATTGAGATATTTGTGGTGTCTAGTTTGTCCTAACGAAAATGGTTCCCTTTGGGCTTCCAGTATGATGGCTATGAGGGCCATCTTGAAAAGCTTATTGCTGTTCAGATTAATGGATGGTCATGTCAGCTTGAGGACTTCATACAGTGTCTTTTTGACCCTTGATAAAAGCGACACTGATGAATTGTGGCCATATGTAAAATCTTATCATCAATTTTTCTGTTGAAGGGATGATGATAGGCTTGGATGTTTTCATCCATACTCATCTCACTAAATGCTTGGAAGTTTTCATCCAAACTCATCTCACTAAATTCTTGGAAGTTTTCATCCAAACTCATCTCACTAAATGCATGGAAGTTTTCATCCAAACTCATCTCACTAAATGCATGGAAGTTTTCGTCCAAACTCATCTCACTAAATGCTTGGAAGTTTTCATCCAAACTCATCTCACTAAATGCTTGGAAGTTTTCATCCAAACTCATCTCACTAAATGCTTGGAAGTTTTCATCCAAACTCAACTCACTAAATGCTTGGAGATTTTCATCCATACTCACCTTGCTAAATGCAGGGAAGTTTTCATCCAAACTCATCTTCCTAAATGAATGAAAATTTTCATCCAAACTCATCTCGCTAAATGCAGTGTTCTAAATAAAAATGATACACTATGACCTTCTGAAATTTTAAAATTTTATAACTGAACATCTCTTACACGGATATAAAAATGATACAATATGACCTTCTGAAATTTTAAAATTTCATAACTGAACATCTCTTACATGGATGGTCATGCCAAATGTTTAAAGAAAACGAAAAATAAACTTTTTTCTTGGTAATGTATAGCAATTGCCTGCATTAAAAGGGTGCTAAGCCAACCCCAAAATGGCTGACATTATATGGTCACTTCCCTTGAAAGGATGGTCTTCTTGACATGGGGTTTTCACTAAAGCAATCTTACACCAATATATAGCTTGTTCTGAGTTAGCAGGGTGTTCATCTGACTTCCAATATGGCACCATAATGGCCGTTTTGAAAATCTTTTTTTGACCACTATTCTTGCATGAATGATTTAAATAACCTATTTTTTAAAAACATTTTCAAAGCCAGACCCAATTTGTCTTTGGGCTATCAGTCAAAAGTCATTGCCTGCATTTGTGTGCTTCAGTGAACTTGTGAACACATTGTCTTGTATATGTGCATATATAAGTGAATTCTTACCATATTCTGTATTTAGTTGCATGCCAATTGAGATTGACAATGCCTTGATTTAGATGCTTTTTGTAGTGTACTGGCTTGTGAACATGATAACACAACCAAGTATGTATGGGGTTTTGTGAAAAACAGTTTGTAGATATGTGTGTGTGTGTGATTTGGATTTTTAATGTAGCTTTAACAATTTTTCAGTCATATTGCTATGATGTCTGCACTGTGGCAGTTTATAGTGATGTTTAGCACTGGGGCATCATGCCACAGACATGTAGCATGATGTCCCACCCAGTCACATTATCCTGACACCAGGCCGACCAGTCCTAACACTAACCTCTTAATGCTGAGTGCCTAGTGAGGCAGCTGTTAGTACCATTTTTGTAAGTCTTTGGTATGACTATGTCAGGGTTCGAACACACTACCTTCCATGTCCGAGGTGGATGCTCTAACCACCAGGCCACTGGAGCGGTCATTTATGGATATAGTTAAAGAATATTTTGATACATTTTAGGAAACTAATTTTTTCCAAATAAAACTGTAGATTTAACAAAACATAGCATGTGGGTATAACTTGATATTGTCTATGAGACAAGTTTGGTGATCTACTGTCCATGATATCAGATTCAAGGTCAGAGGTCATAACAAACAATTTTGTACTGCAGTTCAGGCATCTTATGATTATGTTTATTTACATTAAAAAAAGAACAGGTTTATAGTCACGACTTGGACATTGAATTTAAAAACAAAGATTTTAACTTAGCTGAACTGGCTTGTGAACTTGCAGCAAAAATAACCATGAATGAAATATTATCAAATGCAGTTTGTTGTTATATGTGATGAATATCTTGAATAATAATGCAACTTAAATAACTTGTTTTTCAACAAATATTATTTATAGAGTTAACCAAACTCAGCACATGAATACATCATGACAATGCCAGACACAAGTTAATGTGTTTTTTACAGTTCTATCCATATCAGTTTGAATGATTGTCTACAGTTCTGTCCATGATATCAAGTTGAGTGATTTTCTACAGTTCTGCCCATGATATTAAGTTGAATGATTTTCTACAATTCTATCCATGATATCAGGTTGAATGATTTTGTACAGTTCTATCCATGATATCAGGTTGAATCAGTTTCTACAGTTCTGTCTGATATCAGGTTGAATAAGTTTCTACAGTTCTGTCAATGATATTAGGTTGAATAAGTTTCTACAGTTCTGTCAATGATATCAGGTTGAATAAGTTTCTACAGTTCTGTCAATGATATTAGGTTTAAAGTTAATGGTTATCATGACAAAGAATTTTGTTTTGCACTTACATGTATTATGCAAGCCTGTTAGCTCAGACATGTAAAAAGTACAGCGGTATTTATCTTTGCAAATTTGCTGTATCAGAGATTCAGAAGAATATATGGTTTCACTACTCAGATGCTAAGAAGAACTGGTTTTCTCTTGGATTACTGTAAATTGTTTTGAGTCAGTAGAGAGTCAGTCCCTTATTGATTCATTATTTGATTTTTTAAATATAAAACATGTTAAGGACCCCATATTTGACTACATTAATATGGTCAAAATGTAAGTTGATATAGCCCCCATTTTTGTCTATGATTGAAACTATGTAAAATGTGTCTTGTTAATTGTGCCGTTTATGTTTCGCACCAATTCTACTTTTCATTAAATATCTTTACAGGGAAGAAAAAAGGCCTTGGGGGACTATTCAGCAAGAATAAAGAATTCAAAATCAAGGACAATGCTATTGATTTGAACAGTGTAATAGGAGTAAAAATAAAACGAAGACGGACAGGAGAGCAGAAAGAGGGTGAGGGTGTCTGTCTAGGATTTGCTGTCCATGTTATGGAACATAAATCACAGAGCTGTATGCGAGAGAAAATGGTCCTCTTTGAACATCCGAGTGATGCTTTGTGTTCAAGATATGTTCGGAAAATACAGAAATATATTTCAGGTACTTGTGTCTCAGTGCAAAAACTTTTAAGATATAGCAAAGATTTTTTTATACAACATTTTCTTTGTTTGATTTTAATTTCCCCATCCAGATTCCTAATTAATATGTATTCCAAAGGTTTTGTTACATTGTTCATTTATTACAATATTTAATTGGTTATAGAGAGATCGATGTGTTTGGTCTGCCTGAAAAATTAGCTGATTTGTAACGTTTTTATTACCTGTTACTCTGAATTGAGATAAACCATGGGAAATGTTTAAATAACTAAAGCATAACAATAGAAAGGTACCAGGTACAAAAAGTATGATAATCACATGTCAGTAAATAGCAAAGCATAACAAAGACACCAGGTAACATAGGGTTTGATAATCACACCTCGTTCATAATCAGCACTTTAGAATCACGGGTTGATGGTTCAGTGCAATTAAAGCATGAAATAATTGTTTCTGTTTTGTTCTTTTTGAATGAATAATATAGACTTGTGCATTAGTTATTGTTCTGTGCCTGTAAGTTGACTAATTAAGCACAGATTAAAGTAAATATCGCTTGTTTTCATTGTGAATTCTGACTTGTAAAAATGGCTACAAGTTTGCTAGTCAGAAAATGAGAAAAATGTCTTTTTAAACACAAAGCTACAAAAGAAAAATCTAATTAGAAGCCAAAGTAGTGTTGTGCTTTATTCATAAAATGCCTTGTGAGCACTGACAAAGAAAGACTGAACATCTAATAAATGTACTGTCTGCAATCAGTATGATTCGTCATGCAAGGTGTGGTGTTTGTGTTGCAGGCTGTTTTATTAAGGCAGGGTTTAGTGAGCAAACAGATGTTATTACCGGGGACAGCAATGCTGCTTGTGATGATGCTGGATACGGTTGATTTCTTGGATTTTGATAATTCGGATAGTGACATTATCACATCTGTGAACAATTGAAATTCACAGTCTGGTACATCTACATTATGTCCAATGACATCGATGCAGACAAGTAGATATAAATTTGAAAAAAAACTTAAATATTTTATGTAACAAATTATCATTTATCAATGTTTTAAAAATACCAGTCCCCTGTGAAACATTATAAACTGTTTTGGCTGATATTTACCCTTTTTTCCACTTTTAGAACTGATTTACTGGGTATGTGTACATGAGGTACAGAATATAAGTAGTTTTAGTAGAATCTATGCTCATTCAGGTTTATGATAAAGGGATTTCATTTTTCATTCTTTAATGTACCAGGCTTCATTTGATTAAGGTATTCCTTTTTTTCATGAACATATAGAGTTTGATTGTTTAATGTGACTGTAAGTTTTTCCTTCTATAATGATAAGCACAATCCCAGGAGCTTAAGAATGTTTGGCACTAAATGGTATCCCAGACTTAAAATAGTCTTTAAATATTTTGAATTTGAAATTCAATATCATTTATGAGTAAATAATTTATGCTTTTTATATTTGTCCTAAAAGAAAATGTAGTGATCTTGCATACTTGACCTAATTAAAAATGTGACTGCTATATAGAGATCACCACTTTAGCAGGTTTCACTATAGTAGATTCATACTGAAGGACTGTGCATATTAAAATTGCCAATTATTAAGCCTTAATTTCATTCTCCATTTCAGAGATTCCTGGTAGACCCAAATCGGTGAAACTTTTTTTGCAGCATTATGCAGGTGCTGCTCATGGGAGAAGTCTTCTCAAAAACAAAGTCTTGCCATTGTTTAATTTAGCAGATATTAATGTAGATCATTCTGGTAAGTTCCCTAAAAGAAGTACTGAATTTGATCCCCATACTTGCCCACCAGACAAGTTAAAATAATATTTACCCACCAGACATGTTAAAATATTATTATTTGCCCACCAAACAAGTTAAAATATTATTATTTGCCCACCAGACAAGTTAAAATATTATTTGCCCACCAGACAAGTTAAAATATTTTTTTTTCCGACCCACAAAATTAACTTGTGCAGTAAATATTCCTTCATATACAATGAGTTTTGTTTTAACCTCATTAGTGTAATTCTTATATTTTGTAAGGTATCAGGTTCAAATTAGGAAAGTCTTTATTAAATAATGTTTTATGGTTTTAGTTTAGAGGCACATAATTTATGATTTGAATCTAAAATATTTTAAAAAATGCAGCTGTAGAAGTGTAAAAAGCCTATTACTTTCGTATCTTAAAATTACAAATACATATTTAAATGATTAGTAATTGGAGAATTTGATCCATTGTTGTTGCCATTTGTTGTTGTAGTTATATTATTATTATAAATTATTATTATTATTATGGTTATTGTTGTTGATGATGATGTTAAAGTTTTTTGTTCTTTATTTATTAACTTACAGCTCATTTTCAGTTTTCTTTGTGTTCTAAATCATCAACAGAACAAGGCATTGGGAACAAGTTTGTTTACACTTGTATGAAGATATATATTTCATTAACTTTGATAAACTTGGAGAAAGGATTATCTTTATGCTAATTGAAGAATCACTTAGATTATATTCTTGTTCATTCACTAATTCAAATGTTAAGTCTAGGTTGTCATTATCACTTGACTGTGTTTACCTTCTGTTTTCAGCTGTGTGCATTGACAAAAGGCACATGACCAGTCAACCTCAATTTTAATTTAATAACTAATGTACCATTCCCATATTAAGCAATCAAAGAATGAAATTGGTATTAACTATAATCACTCAAAGAGTCATATCGGAGTTCCTTATAATTTTAGATAATGTAAAATAAATATCATATTAGTGTAGATTTCATAGGTTTTAAATTTTAATAATGATAAAACAGTCTCAATGAACTGGTTTGGTCTGCTTTTGATATGTCTTGTGGCCTTATGTTAAAGAGAAACACTGATGGTTTTCATGATTAAAATGGGCTTTGTACCAAATAGAAGATTTATTCATCTAATAATCATTTGATAAAAATGTCTTCCCAGATTGTGTGATGTAGTGTAAACAAATATTCTTTCTTTTTTGTGTGCAGTAGCATGAACATGATATGGAGTGAAATTTATGGTGCACTTCAATTTGCAACAACTTGGACAGGTGAACCGAACACAAGCTTGTTGAGATAAAAGATAACAAAGGAAAAAAGCATCTAATCACAAACACAGTTGTACTGTTATCAACTGTGACAGATGTATTGAAAGAAACCACAAATGAATATTTTAGCTTAAATTGCCTTGGCATGCTCATGGACAAGTACAGTTGCCTGGATGTTTCTTTTTTCAGCTTGTAATGGATTTTTCCAGTGCTGCAGTAGAATGTAAACAATAAACTATGAACTCTGGGAGGTATTGTGCCTAACCTGATATGATTGTGATTTCTGTTTCCTATTGAATAATATAAAGAGCTTTAGTAAATTTTAATATTGGGGGCCCTGAGTGGCCGAGTGGTCTAAAGCGCTTTCCGTTACGGATCACTGCCATCTCACCGCTGTCTGCGTGGGTTCGAGTCTCGGATTCGGCTAATGTGGGTATGTGAGAAAGCTTGCCAGTAGCTTCTTGTGGGTCGGTGGTTCTTTCCGGGGTTTTCCCGGGTTCTTCCTCCACCATTAATACTGGCTGCCATGTATAGCCTATCGCGTGCTGAAAAATGGCGTTAAACCCTACAACAACAACAACAACAATTTTAATATTTACAAGGAACAGTGCGGGGCCTCGAGTGGCCGAGTGGTCTAAAGCGCTCACCGTTACGGATCACTGCCATCTCACCTCTGTCTGCATGAGTTCGAGTCTCAGCCTCGGCTAACGTTGGTACGTGAGAAAGCCTGCCAGTAGCTTATCGTGGGTCGGTGGTTCTTCCCGGGGTTTTCCAGGGTTCTTCCTCCACCAATTATACTGGCCGCCATGTATAGCCTATCTTGTGCTGAAAAATGGTGTTAAACCCTACAACAACAACAACAACAACAACAAGGAACAGTGCTGTGAAAGAAAATGATAAAGTCCACACTAAATATTATATCATGTAGGGAAATTATAAGCAATTTATAACCTGTATCAGAACTCCAGTGTGTACTCAACAATTGTGTCATGATGAAAATATTAACACATCAATATATATATATATATAGATTAAATGATCATGGTTGAGTATTTATCGATTTGTAAAATTTTACCTAAGCACTCACGAAGTAAATAAAGTCCGAAGAACTTGAGTAAACTTTGTGAGTGATTAGGTAAAATTTACACATCAATAAATGCCCAACCATGATCATTTAATCCTTATGATTCCAATTTATTTCCTTTCTAACATCAGATCAGCAGATTTAACAAAAAAATCATTCACTTTTATGTACATTGAAGTTTTCTTTCATTAGCCTCTTAACTGTGATAGAATACATAGCCCTATCTTTGCTATCCAAGATTCACTGATTTTTTTTATACAGTGATACGGGGTAGAATGTCATGGCAGGTGATGCCAGTGATATATTGTTATGATCATTATTTTAATATATAAAAAATGTTTGTTGCGGTTAAACTAGGAATATTCCTTTTTTTTAAAAAATTACTCTTGCATATGGCACTTGTTATAGCAATGTCGTTGTTACTTTCTACGCATTTCAATCTTTCAAAAGCAAAATCATGTCCATTTTTAGTGACATCCCTTGGTTGACATATCACCCTGACCTTTAATATCTGCTGCGGTAGGACTCACATTACTAATTCAGTTCCCATAGAAAACCTACGCAAACACCATGATATTAAAATTTCAATAACTTCAAATTTTTTAGTGCCCATGATCAAACCTATGTTTATCAGTATTGATGAAACCTGGATGTCAGCTTATTATGTGTTGAGGAAAGGATATGAGCCATGGACCTGCATGTGTTTGAAACATGTGCTTTCAATTCTGCACCAAAGTGTGAGGTGCTAATTTTAGTAATGAGTGCTCCAAACTCAAGACTGTTAAAGGACTGAAATTCCATCAACAAAACAATGTTTCTATTATTTTCACTTACAACTAAGATAAGCTCTCAAAAGATTTTTTTTCTCCTACAAAATAACTTACATTATTAACCAATTCTGGTCAGCCTAACCCATATATACTCTATTTTATGTTCACTGATTTCCAGGCTGATTCCCATTTTTCAATATCATTAGTACCATGTGTCCCATAACATGTTGAGGTGAAATGCAGTAATTTCCGAAGATTGGCTTCTAAAGCCTGCCATATGCCTTCTTTGGCAAAAGGGGTGAATGTCGGAGTGCAGGAAGGTCTGTGCAATTCTAATGGTCGATTTTAAGCTGTGGCTTGTCACATTTGATCGGAAATCACAGAAGTGGATGGGTGGGAGCTTGTTGTTATTACTATTAGATTATTTGGGTATAAGGTGTTGATATAGGTAAAACTTCACATCAAATGACCTGGTAACATTCCTGATCAGTATCACCTGACCTTTTACACCCAATCAAAGTGTAGAAAATGCATTCAGTATATAAAAATTGGAATTATATATATGAGCAGCAGAGGGGGCGAATCGGACATTTTGTCCAATCGTTATTTTGCTTAATTAATACTTTCTGCACTCAACGATCTAGTGTCGTCAGCGCCTGGTAAAAAAAAAACGACGACGGTCCATCCTACACGATGGTGACGTCATTTGGTTTAATTAACACCTTCTGCGCGCCGATCCCCAGTGTCGTCAGCGTCCGGTAAGCACATCGACGACCGCGTCGATGTCATCGCCCCCTCTGCTGCTAAGTGGTTATTTACAATGATCTTACAAACAGAGTGATCACTAACTCCTCCTCCTGTAGATCAATTAGGTTATTTGACTGATCGGTGAGTTTAAAATTAATTCTCGTTAAAAACCGATCATGGCATCGCATATAGACCGGATTAATCGGATTCTCAACGATTAAAAATCCCGGAGGGGCTGTTGGTGAAAATGAATAAAGGATATATCCCTGTTGAGCTTGATTTGATTGATTGGTATCTACCTGGTAACTCCCTTCGATAACATCACACACTAGATTGATTGCTATCACCGATGCGATATTTACGTTGTATGGAGCAATATGCCTACCATCATCCCCGTTATCGTGTCTGAGGATATAAGTTGATGGACCGATAAAATCATTAAGAGACTTTCTTAGTTCTGGCGTGTTGTATCTTGGAAACTTAAAATCGGGTAAATCGGCTTCTGCGATATTATACTCGGTTAGGAATTTTTGTTTATTATCAATTCTGCTAGTGGATATTACCCCGATGATTCTTTCATTGATATATTCCATGTCTAATATAAGTTGATTTAACACCTCAACGTGTTTTTGTGCTTTTGTTTCCCGTAGCTGTTCTAGTTGTGATTGGTAAATACGATTAATCTCGATAAAAAACCTATCGATATCATTTAAATTAACTTCGACCTCGACGACCGATCCAGGAGTTTTCTCGTACCTAAAATACCAATACATGGTATTCCTGTCTTGAAATGTAAACCAGTCGGGGGGTGACGAGTTTTTCATAACAAACAAAACATCTCGATAATTGGGATTAATCTCATGATACGATTGTTTGCCCTCGGGGTTTTCATAAGGTGGATTCTTAGGCCATCCTAGTATGGTTCTTATTGAACTGTTATAAATATCAACCATATACCCCGGTGTGCTTATTTCAATCGTCGACGATAACGTCGGTTCATGAACCGTAATAGCGATTTTTGATTCCTTTCCTGTGATCGATTTTATCCTGCGTTGAAATTCTTTATTGATTTGTTCTATTTGGTATGACCCAGTTGGTATTGTAACCTCCTCCCAGTTTGGGGTTCCATCGGGTTTATTTTTCCGTGCAAAAACCAGCGAGTTATTAGGTTGTTGTCCGTTAAATGCGTCCGCTCGAATATTAGGCTAACTGTGATATACTCGCAATTTTGCCAGCGCTATTTCCTTCACTGGAACCGGTGATGGAAAGTTTACACTGAATTCGGGTTTCGTTGATGTTATCGATATCATATTTGTTTGTACCGGAGTGGTGTTCTCCGCGATCCGCTGAAGTAATTGAAACCCTTCGGGGTTCAGTGACATTATTATTATTCGTTGTTTTTAGTGTCTAATTTTAACAACCAGGTGGTTTCGGCTTCCAGTTGAAAATCCTCGATTTTTGACATCGCGGAGCTATACAACTGGACCATCGTGGAGAATTCAACATCGGATACGAACAAATTATCAATCGATAACGAGATCAACCCGGATAATTTCGAGTATGCGTCGGATACTATTTGATGTTTTACTGTATACTCGTTGAGTTTTTTCTGAAAACACGATGATATCTTTTTAGTGATTGCGTTGGCGACTCCAGCAACTGTTGTCATTGCGGAGACAGCGATTGGAACAGCGATCGGGGCTATCGTGGTTACCGTGGATAAAATAACACCGGTACCGGCTATTATACCCGACACCGAGTACACGACCGCGTCGATGGCGGTTATTTTACGACGGTATTTTTTTATTTTTACACGGTATTGTTCGGAAAGCGTTTTCAAGTTCGCGGAAAATTCTTTTGCGGTATCGAATCGATATTGATGTGACGTCGGTGATACCTCTGATTCAATTTCCTTGGTGGTCATTTTTATTTTAAAAGAGCTAGTGTTTTTAATTACTTAGATCCACTACAAATTCCGCATACCATGTGATGTTTGCCCTAAATAGACTGCTATCAACGGCTTTAATTATAAACCGTTCGATTGTATCCTTGTCGATGATTGTTGATATTGTATTGTTAAACCCGGATGAACTCGGCGATGATATACTGAACTGCATCGCCGAAATCAATGTCAATCGATAAATACCCTTAACAATTGCGGTGACATCTATTGCATTACGCGTAGGAGTCCAATCGAATGATCCGTATTGAACCGTGTATACGCCACTGCCGATGATCCCATGAGGTGTTTTCATTTTTTCGAGTTGCTCTGTCATTCTAGGTAGTTTGTCCTTAATCGCTTCAACATCAGTTTTGATTGTTTTTATTTCCCCTCCATACGCGTCTACATTTTTTTTGTTCGCTTCAATATTAGTTTCGAGTTGCTCTGTTATTCTCGGTAGTCCGTCTTTAATCGCTTCAACATCAGTTTTGATTATTTCTATTCTACGCAAATTCGCGTCTATATTATTCTTGTTCGTTGCAACATTAGTTTTGATTGTTTCTATTTCCCGTGTATTCTCGGTCATACTTTTTTTGTTCGCTGCAACATCAAGTTTGATTGTTCCTATTTCATATGTATGTACGTCTATACCTTTTTTGTTCGCTGCAACATCAGTTTTGATTAATCCTATTCCCCGCCAATACGCGTCTACATTTTTTTTGTTCGCTTCGACATCAGTTTTGATTGTTCCTATTTCCTGTGTATGCGCGTCCACACCCTTTTTGTTCGCTTCAATATCAGTTTTGATTGTTCCTATTTCCTGTGTATGCGTGTCCATATTATTTATGATCGTTGTAACATCAGTTTTGATTGTTTCTATTTTCCGTCCATGCGAGTCTACATTATTTATGATCGTTGCAACATTAGCGCCGATTATTTCTATTTCCCGTTCATGCGCGTCTACACTCCTTTTGTTTGTTGCAACATCAGTTTTGATTGTTTTTATTTCCTGTCCATACGCAGTGATATCATTTATAGTTATTGTGATTTCATCCGGTTTGGCATTTTTTTTACCAAGGAATTTATCAAAGTTGTCATCGATCCTGTTAACATTTTTTCGTAACGAGGTAAATTGGCCCGACAGCGTCGTAAACTCCAAAATAGTATTTTTTATTGTTGCAAGATTCGGTTCGGTTACCGTCGGGGTTCCAAAAAAACTAGCGGTAGTGAGTTGTATATCGGTGACAGATTTTTTCACCTCGGCGACAGATTTTTTCACCTGCGCGTCAAGTTCGGTCACCGATCTATCTAACCTTGTAAAACCGTCCTGGACTAATGTTACCCTATCCGTCACCGCTGATATATGTCCACCCGGTTTGAGTCGTCCGTCGCTGGTATACAGCGCGATAGTGTCCTCGGCGGCATCACGCTGTCGTATTAAAACGTCATTCAGTGACACATTACCGGATTTCAATTTACCCTGGCGGTCTTGAAATACAACTATTTCGCCCGGGTCAACACTTGTTAGATTCAACATATCAGCGATTTCATCCTCAATTAGTTTTTTTATGTCGGCGGCGGCCGTTTCCGTGTATTCTTTCAGCGCCGAAACCGGTCGTCCCCAGATATCAATCATTATTATTGTAAATGTTATTCTCTAAAATCCGTTGAGCTTCTACGACCCCACTAGTGTATTCGTTTACAACCACATGAGGTGGTTTTCGCGATGATGAAATCGCCGCGAGTACGTTCAATACCTCACGGCCACATATCGGTGGGTCACTCAATTGCTGTGTTGGCAGCGTGGAATAAAAAACCCGGGTTGAACACGCCGGGGCTGAACACGCCCGGACATACCGCATGAACTCTTTCGGCGGGGCTAACCCGTATGAATCAAAATAGACGATTGCACGCGGATCAATCGCGTACGCAACCCAATGAGTTCCCGCTCCGGAGGACCCATCGAGGTTAATTATGCCTGTTTCAGTATTCCTTGGGGCCGCCGGTAATTGATCCCTCATAAAAACACCTCTGAAGTTTTTTATCGCTAACGCGTTTGCGGCGTCTATTAAATCAAAATTAGACATTGGAGTCATAGACTCAGGAGTCATTGACTCCCGAGTTAATAAACGGTTCCCGGTAGTCTTAGACCCTTTCCCGAATACCATGAATACGGGGTTCCCGGTAGTCTTAGACCCTTTCCGGCTACGGGTCGTTTTTTTTTGTAGCCTTTCCCGGTTGCCTTCTTCAATGCCATTCCCGCCGCGGTACCAACGGCCCCCAACGCCGCCACCTTAGCCACTGCTGGTGCGGCCGCGGCAATTAATGCCGGAATCGCAGCTAACAGCGGAAATATCCCACCGGTCTTTTCCATGTTTTTAATTGCTGCGGCCGAAAAATCTATTTGAACACCCTTTTTATTCTTCATCGCATCATTGAAATGTTTTATTTGACGCGCCGTCAACGATATCTTATGATTACCACCCGCCATCTGCGACGGCTTCAGCGTTATTGTGGTTCCGCATTGTTTAGCCGACTTTGATCGTAATTTCTTGACTTGACCATCAGTCAACTCTACACTGACGACACTATACGACATTTATTGTAAACGCGTTTTGTGCTTTCAATTACATGTTTTCCACTGGCGCATCAACGATTCTCATTCGTCCACCAACGCCTTCTAGCAGCATTGATTTATCGCTGAGAATGACAGCAACCGCTCTATAATTAACACCACCCGGGGCTATACGAGCTCGGAAGTGTATATCAACGACGGATTGTCTCGTTAAATCAAGATGTTCCAGCGAAAAATAATAAATCGGATACAGGTTTTTAAAATCAAGTTGTGATATTTGCAAACCAGTGTCGACGTTTTGATCACGACCCATATACGACAGCAATCGATGGTACACACGTGCGATATGGTTGTCGCCGTAATTAAGCTGTATATCCTCGGATGGTTCCTGTTGTCCGTTTATTCTCAGCGAAACATCCCTGACTCCTAATTGATCAAATATCATATGGCTGCGTTCTTGACTGCCCAATCGTTCCCTATTCTGTAGCGCTATGAATATATGACGCGGGGCTGAAACACCTTGTTTTGATGCCAGGTGCCATGTAAACGTATCGGCGACGTTATCCTCTTTAGCATCAGTTGTTACCGCTAGCCAACTCAACAACGATTTCCCTCCCTGTTCCATAAATGCTAACAATCGTGCTTCCGTGGTAACTGATGGAGTCAGCACCGGCATCCACAATGCCATTTTAGTTAAAACGACTTTACCGGCAGCGACGCCAGCAGCATGCCATATTGCATTGTTATCATCGCCCCTTCGCGTCAGGGCAATTGTATGCTTAGCCCCATAGATGACTTTTCTAACATTTCTGCAGAATCCAAATATGTGATGGAGTGGAATCGCGCATGAAAACTTTCGGCGTGGTCCTTGCAACATTCCTACTCGTGCTGCGAATCCCATATTGTAATTATCGTTAAGACTTTTTGTAACAGTGAAATCAGCGTCCGGTTTTGCTCTGCGGTCTGGATTGGCTGCTTCAGCCTGATCACCTGCGATATCTTTTTTCGCCAGCACGTTGATGTACTGAAGATGATCAGCGCTATTAGCGGTGTCCTTCGCAAACATCATAGATGGGCCCGCCGATCTTGTATAATCATCCGAGTATCTCGCTAACCCAATTATCGTCGTTGCAACATCAACCTCGCGTTCTATTGATTCAATTTCTCGCCCGTCAATAAGATATCTGGCGCTCTCAAATAACGCCATGATACCGTTGTTGACGAAGCCAACTCGAACACGATGGTCATCTGCGTATGGTGTATTATCGGCGGCATTTGTCACGAGTTCTCCCTCAATTTCGATAAACGCTTCACACGGCAGAAAGTATTTACTGGTATCTTGGACCTGAAGTTCAATTCGCGATCGTAGGTCGGGTTGCGCTGCATAATAAGAATAATATTGATAATCACGGACAGAATCATCCCTGCGCACTGGGGCGTCCATATCAAACGCGGGATCAGCGGTACGCGCAAACATTCTATTATTTATCATGTTGATGTTTTCAATTGCGATTTTTTCGTCGTAAATTCTTTGAATTTAAACCACTCCCCGCTATCGCGTTCATGAGCGCGTTGGTTGCCGCATCGGCGGATGGCGAAGTCGTCGCCAACGACTCTAATTTTTCTTCCACGGCGTTATTTATTACTTTACTGACATTTGCAGGCATCACTGTCGTTGATGGCATTACCGGTGGTTTCTGTTTTTTTCTCCTGAATTTCACCAATGACATTAGTTTGTCCCGCGCGGCTGAAAACGCCCTTCCGGCAACATCTCCAATGGCACTAATACCCTTATCACGAATAACATCAATAGCCTTCATTCCTAATTGTTTGGCTAACGGCGCTACTTTTGGAGCCATTCTTGTAAATAACCCCGCAATGGTGCTACCGAGACCATCTCCATAGTACGCGCGGTAAACAGGCAATCGCGAGTTTACCACGTAGACGAGTACTGGTTTATCATGGTTGTAGTGTATGATCATCCTTATTAAAAACACCAGTTTTCCAATTAATCATCCACGAGTTCGTCTATGAGCGTTCGATATACATTAATGTCCATAATACCGCCTGCAAATAACCGCTTGCAAATATCAGCGGCCTCATTGATTATTTCCGTAGAGTTATTTCCGGCTCGTTTTCCTCCGATTAGTACTTCCAGCCGTGATATATCACTGAGAACACTATTAGGACAGGTAACGCCGTAGGATTCTTTACCAACAGAGTATCCTTTTCCTTTTTTTGGTGTTATACTCTTAACTTCCTTGTGGAATGCGTCGTAATCGGATTTACTACGATGTGGTAATGCATCTTTATGTTTACTCGCTAAATACACTATTCTTGCCCAGTCCTTTAACGACTTTATATTTTTCTCGTAACCGCTATTGATATGCTTCTTATCTCGTATGTTCTTAGCAAAATTGTTGGCAGTAAAATTAATTAATTCTTCCCTGTTGCTGAAGCCTCTAATTTGATCTATTGTGCTCTTCTTGAGTACAATACGGGGTATATTCCCCTCTTTTTCTTCCGGTATTTCTTCTTCTGGTGTTTCTTCGGGTATTTCTTCTTCTGGTTCTCTTGCGGTGGCGCCTGGTTCTTCTTCGTCGGCCATTGTAACATAAGGTTCTTGTGGTTCGGTTATAGCGAGTGGTGGTGGCCTCCGTGTTGTAGCAGCCGCTATTTTTGCAGGGAGTGTTTCTAAAGACCTTTTTGTTTGTTTTGTCTCTGCCGCTATCTTTTCAAGCGCACCAAGAACGGGTACAGTTGCCGCCGTAACATCCTTAGTCGCTTTAGTTACCGGGGCAAATAACTGTTCGCTTCCAACAGTAAAATCGGTTTGCATTTGTTGTCGCGTTTGAAGTTTCTCTCTCACTCTGTCTCGTAACGGTATAAACTTTTTAAGCGCTGCTAGCCGCTCTCTGGCTAGCCGAGTAGTAAGTGATTCACCTACCATTATTGTAAATTGATCCGCAATTTTCTAATTTTCCGCCGAGTGTACCATCGGGGGCTCCACGGAGTTTTCGTCTATAATCCTTCTAATGTTTTTGATCTTACTAGAAATCTCCCGGCGTCGTTCATAAACACGTCCGAGTTTTTTTCGTATTATTTCAACGGCAGTAAATAGTCCAATGAATGCATTTGCGTCATTGTGGTACAGGTTCTCATTAATCGTATGTTGTAATCGTTTTATAAAAAAATACTCGCGGGCCAGGGTAAAACGCCCCCGTTTCGACTGTTCGTTAATAATCTCATAATCGGATAATATTTTTTCACTGTCGAGACCATCAGATAATTCAATTCCTTGATTTTTTAATTTTGAAATCTCAGTTAATATATTATTGATGTCTTCGATATTCATTATTCTTATAAAACATCTTATTTCTAATATCAAAAATTTTAATAAAATTATTGGGGCCATTTTTGACCCCGTTTTTTGTATGGACAGTACAATGCCGTAGATCTCCACTCGAGTGTTGTGGCAGATTGCAGGCATACATGGACAGTATAATGCCGTAGATCTCCACTCGAGTGTTGTGGCAGATTGCAGGCATACATGGACAGTACAATGCCGTAGATCTCCACTCGAGTGTTGTGGCAGATTACAGGCATATACATATACTTAATTAAGGACATTCACATCTTGGAACCCCAAAGCATACATCTCCGGGAGGGAGGCCTAGGGTGACAAACGTCATCGTAGACCGCCCAGAAGATATGCTTGGGGGACATCACTACATGTACTTAATTAAGGATGAATATATTTACAATGAAATGATTGATGGATGATGGGACGGCACAAGACAGCACAAACATAAAACGGCGGGGCGGAACTCTACGGCCAATTCAACCAATCAAAAGCAACCCAATTAAATTAACCCGGTTGCATGATTGTGAACAAAAGACAACCACACGCCCGGGTCAAGAGCGTGGGTTAGTTTTGATTAGTTGAATTGGCTTTCGAAAGCCCCAGGCTTATAACGAGTCATCTTGTATATAAAGTGACTAATACAGCGGCGTCAGTCACAAGGTGTGTGTTAATTTGAATTCCCTTGAATCGTTTGAATCCTTAAATACTTATTAATGGTGTTTCACGGCATTTAAATGAAACCAAATACTCAAATAAAACATTAAAAAAAAGAATACAGCTGTTAGATAATAGCGTGTATTTCATTAGTTTTCATCGTAAAATGATTAATTAATCGCAACATTAATTGGACTTGAAGGGACGCAACATTAATTAGACTTCAAGGGACGTAACTCTTGTCATGCGACGCTATCACAAAACGAGTTATCTCCCTTTGATGTTATATATGAAAATCGAATTCTATGACCCGTCTTTTTTGAGATCGCTGTTTGATATATTCGTTCTGCAACAAATTGTATTGAGGCGATACAAATGTCAAAATATTTTCCTGCCTCATTCATCGACTGAAATATTTTTTCCTCGTGAGTTGTTGTATCAAATGACTTTACGGGTTTTACTTTCTTTGAGTATTTACCAGTTTGGCCTTTTTTACTATTTTCACTCTGAGAGATGGCTTGCAGATTACACAGTCTATTATTTTGATAATTAGAATCAATGTGATCAATAACGAGAGTATCTTTGATCAATCCGTGGAAACATTCATAGATGATTCTGTGACAGAGATATTTTTTCCCTCCAGCAGTAAACATTAAATACCCGTGATTGTTTTTCCATCCAACCGGCTTCTTCAGTCTACGATTTCTAACAATACCGTCGCGAGATGCCTCGTAATTGACGAGCAGGGGGTGCGGCTGAAATTCTTGGTCCATTTGTATAATAATACTACTTGTCTAATTTATTATTTGGTTTAATTATGAATCTTTCAACGTAGTCCTGGGGGGTTTTGATGACGAAGTCGGCGGTGGGGTCAATGACGGCGTTTTTAATTCGCTTGTCATAATAGCGTTTTAGTTCCCTGTATCGCTTTCCGCCACAATTGATACACAACTGTGATTTTCCTCTTACACCGACGTGGCAAACCAAGCACGGGAGGGGGCCAAGAGAACCATTACGAACGCTTTGTAAATGATACCCGCAGAATTCACCTCTACATGATTTATTGCACGGGGTTGTCGACCCAATCATCAACCATTTGCAGTGATTCATTATACTATATTCTTTCATTTAAATACTTGTTTTAATTATATGGATGAGTTCGAGAGATTGGCAGCAATTAAACCCCGGAAAAATATTAGGTTTAATCTCGATAGAGTCCTCAAGGACACACCAAAAGCGTTAATAAACGATAAAACCCTGTTGAGTAAAATACGCGATTGTATCAATGAATTCAAGCGTGATGGCGCATCTCACAGTTGGTCAACATTTCGAATTGATGGCATTGTTGATGCTACCATGAACGACAACCGCGCAGCAATGATAATATCACAACTTGACGGTAAAAGGTATTTCTTCAGAGTAAAATTCATTGTCCGGGTGGAATCAGGCGATTGGATCATGCGTGATAAATTTGAACCAGTTCTCAGCGACAAGAAAACAGTCACTGTCAGCCGCGACTCCAAGCCGGGGTTGTTAACCGGAATTGACAAACCATACTATGAACGAGCGTATCCTGAAACAGCAGTTGTTTATGGAATATACCCGTTAAATAAGAAACCTGATATCGGAAAACTGAAACCGATGAAACAGTCAACTGGGATAAATTGTGTAGCAGAACGAATAATAGAGCATTTTACAAATGCATGTCGAGGAAACAAATTGACTGATTTACGACGTAGCAAAATCAACCAGTGGGAACTAACCGTAAAAGAGCGTGGAGCAACCATCAGCGACATAGCGAGATTAGAAACATCGCTGAGATTTCCAATAACCGTTACAACGATAACCGGTGAAGTATTATACGAATCGAAGTATAAATCGAAGGGAGCCCCAATCAAAATTATTGATCATAACGAACACGCATGGACGCCCGTGATCACAATATTTCCACGGGATAGAACAGTAAAGTATATACCCGAAGAATTCCTGGGAGAACAATTCTCCAAGGACGGTTTTCTCGCGGAGAGGAAACTATTTGATGCTATTGCCTACTTGTGTAAAAACGACCCTGTATCAATGTGGTTACTTCGCAGCGCTGAAAACGATGCGGATACCTTTGATCAGTTTGTAAGACCAAACGGTGAATTATATCGCACTGAAGCATTTCACAACAGGATGAAAAAAACCGCCATAGAATTTGAGGAGCATGATGAACAACTGCTAACAAATTGTTTTACGATTCCATCGGTTGTAGCTCATGTTGCAGCAAGGAAAAATGCGTGGAGACCAACGCGCAGGGAATTTCTACCGGATGTACAATCCAGTTGTTTGGAATACTATCACGGTGGACTATGGAACACTGAATACAACCGCGACGCTATGATCTCGGTTGATATGGTTGCCTGTTATCCAGCGAGTTTTCTCGGGTATGGATCCGCCGCTGAGTACTTTAGACGATTTGGACACCCCAGTCATGAAATGATTCGTGTTGCTATTAATGGACCACTGCCTGATTTTGATTTAACCGGATTCGCTCGCATAGTATCATTTGAATTCGCGGCAGGACTCCATCGCTGTTGCTATATTTGGATCGGTAGACACATGGCTGAAAAGAGATGGCTGCCAATAGCGCTGCTACGGTATATGATTGATTGTAGCATGCTAGTTTCGTTGATTGTCAGTGACGCGATTATATCATACCGGGCACAGACTGAAGTCTGGTTACCAGAACCGGAGCGTCTAGATAGCATAATTGACGAGTCCAGAAAACACATTGATGCCGACGAGGAATATATCATCGAATGGTCCAGGAGGATATTTAACCAACGAAACCGCGAGGCAAAAGATCTCGGTAGAAGAATAATTGGTAAGTTCACACAAGGTGGAAAAAACCACGACTACAAACGATATTGCTCACGGCTGATTATAGATGACGCAGAATATGATTTCGTAATCAAGGACACAGTGGCAAAAAATAGATACGTGAACTGCAAAACAGCTTTCTTGTCCAATGGAACGAGGTTGGGTACAGTTGTTACCTACAGCGATGGAGACAGCCCGGCGTATCCACATTTGAGGGCGTCTATGCTGGGATATGCCGCTATCAATTTATTCTCGATGATAAATAGATTCCCCGATACCGCGGTTAGAGTAGCCGTTGATTCGTTTTATGTTGACGTAGCGTATAAGGGAAACGTAGCCGAGTTTACTAGTCCGGACGAGAGTTGGGGTACATGGAGAATTAAAAATGAAATACGACGCGATTATTCCCCGTCAGCAGATGTCACCGTTGAGAACAACTACTTACGCGGTGATAAATTGTCAGAATGGTCTAATGCACCATCGTGTTCTGATCCAATTTGTAGACACAAGACGGTTTATTTAAGCGGCTGTGGCGGGTCAGGAAAGACGACTCGGGCAATTGAATTATTTCGAACGCGGGCAAGTATAATCGTGCTTACACCGACTCATAGACTAGCGCGAGAAATAAAACAACGAAATGTTGACGCCGTTACTTATCACAGCTTCTTTCGATACAGCGGCGGTGAGTGGACTCCTGATCGAATGGGTGAAAAATTTATTCCCGACATTATCATCTGGGATGAGATATGTACTGTTTCGTTAGATACTTTACAAATGTTTCTTGAGTGGTTGCTGCGCGCGAATACAGCGGTAATCATGTGTGGGGACCATGGCCAACCACCACCATTTGTCGGCGAGGGTCCACATGATTGGTTAAGGGGTTTTGTGGACTATTATGAAGAAACCGATACTGATTACCGAGCACTTGATGAACAACTGCGCGAGGTTAAGAAATTAATCAGATTACAGCCGGATAGAATTCAATGTGAAATAATTCGCGAGGTGATTCCGGAAACGCCGTTAAATGAATTCTGGGAAACATGGAGACCAAACGATTTGATTGTAGCGAGTAGAAAGATAGTCAGAGACACACTTCAGCGGAAGTTGTTTACGTTGCATAAGGAAAAGTTTCCAACGCGTCCAGTGCCGTTATGTTATAGACCCGCGGACACACGGCGGCAGAACATTGAAGTTGAAATTCCAGGTCGGACAGAAAAACAAATTCTCGTGCTGAATGATATCGTGCTCGTTGATATCAGCGTCGTCGAGGACGCGCTACGTGCTGATAAATCCCCGTGGACGCTAGGATACGCAACAACAATACATTCCTCGCAGGGACTAACCATCACGGACACAATTGTTTGGATAGTTGATAATCGCATCGAATGGTCGAATCTAGTCTATCTTGCAGTGTCCAGAGTACGAAGGATAAATCAGCTTCGAAGAATTGTTATTGACGGAGCCGGTGACGGAGTCACTGACGAAGCCGGCGACAAAGTCACCATCGATGCAAGCGTCATTGATAGAAAACTCTCGGGTTACCGCCAACAGGATAAAAAAAAACAGCGGCGTTTTGATATTGATGCCGAATTAATAATCTCGCTACGACAACAACAGAATAATCACTGCGCGAGTTGCAATTGTATAATGAGTTGGCGTTATTCGGATAAAGACACTCGCCAATTTACCGTGGATAGGATCGATAACAGTCTCGGTCATGTCAAAAACAATGTGAGGTTGACCTGTCTTGAGTGCAATAGACGCAACGGCGCTAGTTAAGACCACGCGGGGGTAATTGAGTATCGTTAGGTATCACTTGTAGTTGCTCGCGTGTAAATCCGCGCTGAGGAGCAGTTGAATCCAGTCTATAGATCGGTGGTCTACCAGTTGATCGTGTTATCGTTGATATGTTATGTGTGGTAACACTCCAAATAGGATCGGTAGCCCTTTTTTTACCGCCTTCAAGCTCTCCTGGTTCATATAGATATCTAACAGTGACATCGCCAAGAATCGGCTTAGAAACGCTATTTATTTTTAATTTTCCGGGTATATACTCGTATTTAATCGCGTCGCTGGGCTTCATGTTGATTACTCGGGTAATCTCGTTATTTAACGCTGCAATTACACCTGGCAACCTTTTAACCCATTCACGAGATCGTTTTTCTTGGATGAATTCCTTCGCGTATTGATATCCAAATAACCGTTCAGCGAGAGTCCGATTGAATCGTTCAACAATTGCCTGATCACGATGTAGCGCAGTATGACCTCGTCGTATCGCGACGCTATGATGTTTCAGCGTTGATAAAACAGCGCCGCGAAATTCACTACCAGGATCAACTTGTAATAGATTTGGCCAGCGCAGAGGACCTCTTCGATAAATCCGCTCAAACGCATCGGCTACTTCAGTTGCTGACTTTGTTTTCAACGGTTCCGCTTGTTTGTATCGACTCGCAACATCAACTACGGTTAGCGCGTATTTGTAACCGTTGTCATGCGGCAGAAATAGTATATCAGCCTGATGAACTTCATTAGGTACGCTGACATCAAAGCGCGAGAAGTTGATTTGTTTAGGCGGTGGTAGATAGATTTGCCATATAGCCTGTTTGGATAACCAATTAGCCGCAGTGGTCTTTGTTACCTTTGCAGCGCTTGCAAGCTTACCAATTGCGGCCTTCCCCTTCCAGTATCCTCTCGGAGAATAATAGATGGAATCCATCGTTTTTCTTGGATGATTGTTATTAATTACCAGCGCCAATCATTAATTTACCTTTCATAGCCGATTTTACCAACCATGAGGCCAATTTTTCTTTGACGGATTTATCAGGAATAGCATTTAGCGCGTGAATTAATTTTACATCCGCGATATGACGCTGTTGCAGATCGCTACTTTTGTAAGCAACATCATGAGCATGACACGCCTTATCAATAGCATTTATCGGATACTCACCTGGATTGGGCTGATCCTGAGCATCGAGTCTAATATCTAATCGTGTTCCGGGGCCACAGTAGTTATATCCTGGGAGGTGTTTTTCTCCTGGATACTTTGCCCACGGTGTTCCGGGGAGTTTTGCCAATTTGGCTGCGATGTCACCTCCTCGCTTTTTTTTAAAACATCTCCGGGTCTAATAGAAATAAATCTAAATTTCTTTGTACCGCATTGTACACACTTACCAGTAAGCGCCGATCTGTTATTTCTTGTCGTAACGGTTGTCATATCATTTGTGCCAGTACGCACTCTACACTTCACACAATATAGATCCATAATTTATGTATAGAGATATGAATATAATTGATTTTTCGGCGACTAAAACAAGAGAACCAGTTAAGCATGTTGCAACGTTACCAAACTCGATCCGGATGATTATCATCGGACCATCTGGATCCGGCAAGACGCAATTGTTACTCAATTTAATAATGAGATGGATGAAGTGGGATAAGTTGTATTTGGTTGCTCCTAGCGTAGATGATCAACGATGCTACGAGGTGTTGAAAGATTTCAACGAGAATGCATCAGCGATCGCTAAAAAAAATGTTATTGAGTTTATTACGGATATCAATGATGCACCGGGTATTGATGATATTGATGGCGACGTTAACAATCTAGTCGTGTACGATGATATTATGTTAGACAATCAAAAAAACCCAGCTAGGATATTTTCCAGAGGCAGGCATAAAAACACTGACGTGATATATGTCACTCAACGATACACTCAGATTCCAAAAGTAATTAGAGACAACTGTAATATTCTTGCTGTGTTCAACGGCGTTGATACACACACGCTACGAAATATTTGGCAGACATGGTGCGGCGGTGACATGGACTTTAATGTTTTTCGAAACTTTTTTAGTCATGCTCAGTCGACCCCACATGGATTCGTAACGATAAATTTACATGATCCTCGGACACGATATCGTATCGGACTTGACCAAATATTCGGTTAGTTGTAAATAATTTTCATTGTAAATAACCACTTAGCAGCAGAGGGGGCGATGACATCGACGCGGTCGTCGATGTGCTTACCGGACGCTGACGACACTGGGGATCGGCGCGCAGAAGGTGTTAATTAAACCAAATGACGTCACCATCGTGTAGGATGGACCGTCGTCGTTTTTTTTTTACCAGGCGCTGACGACACTAGATCGTTGAGTGCAGAAAGTATTAATTAAGCAAAATAACGATTGGACAAAATGTCCGATTCGCCCCCTCTGCTGCTATATGTGTGTGTTTGTGTGTGTTTCTCTCAGTTTATGTAACAAGATGAATTTGTGTTCTTTAAGCAACAAGTGCAAATTTGATGATTTTTAAAAATAGTTGTTCGGCTGTTAATGTATAGAGATATGTTGATAGAGCACTGTTTTCCGTACCTTTATGCAGTGGACCTTTTATGGGAATAGATGTACCAGTATAACTAATTTTAATGCTAGAGAAATGGACATCAGCCTGTAAATCTTATTTTGTTGCAGAGAGGGTTGTTTTACTTGGTCCCTTAAATAGTTATATTTTTACTTCAGTATTTCACCTTAGTTCATCCTTACTGAATGTTACTGTGACCAAACTTAATAATGCGAGGAAATTATTGTCTTGTGAGTGCTTGCAAAAGCAAGATGTTGTTATCACGTTTTGGCAACAGCATTGATGGCATCTTTGTCAGTGACAATTTTTTTTTTTTTGGTTTTACATTTTTTTGAAAGGCATAAACGATTCTATTCAGTGGAAACTTTGGTACCATACTGTAAAATCAGGGTCATATACATGTATCTTCAAATAAACGTATATAGAAAATAAACTTAAACAGGCATTTCTTTCAGTTGCAAAAATTATACACATGTGCAAGGGAAGAAACTTTAGGACCTAAGATTTGCTCCTTGATTCTAATTTGGTTCCTAATTAGGCAAGCTAGCATGATTATTTATCTTTTGTTCTTGCACTTAATCTGCCTCTTGTGCATTAATTGTTTTTCAGAAGTGATCTTTTTAGTATATGATATTGAAGCTATTTGATAAGTATAGATATGGAAACTTTATGATAATATGGGACTACATTTAATTTTTGTAAGATTTCTATGGTCTTAAAATGTGTAACAGAAAGAAGCGAAACCAAGAAGTTTAGTAAAATCAACAAATAATTTATTTCAATACAAAGTGAAACTTCAAATAGCATTTGCGGTATTGTAAAATAAATCCTAAATAATCCAAAATGTTCTCTCGCAAGTCCAATTGTATAGAATGTTACAAATTATTTCTAATAATCTTGAATGTCCTGATGTACCAAGAGTCTTGGATTTCATGATGTACCACAATGATATAACTGAGGAAGTCATTAAATTAATTCTCAGTAATCCCAAGATAGTGATTTAGTCCAAAAGTCAATGAGAACTTTGTAATTTCAATGAATAATTGAATAAATAATTCCTCTCAAAACTGAAAGCAACTACAAGTGATTCCACAGGCTGATTATAAAATAGGAGTGAATAATTGTTTACCAAATCTGTTTATATTGAAACTTTACTTGACCTGTGATGCAATAGATTTTCTGGAAAAACCCACTAACTCAAAGCAAGGTCAGGTTTTGTACTTAAAATATAATTAGACAACTTGTTTATTCCTAAAAACATGACTTAAATCAGGTAGACAGAAGTCCATTTTCACAACCTTAAATCGAGAACATTATAAATTTCAGTTGCACAGTATTAATTAAATATATATGACACTGTTACTACTTAAAAATAAGCATATACACTTGTTTTATAGATTTTACAGTATTTCTGTATGCCAAAAGCTTGTATCCTGACATGCAAGGATGTGTTTGTTGCCTGCTTTATCTGATCTTGTTATTTTCATAATACAGTTTGACAGTGATACATGTTGTTTCATTAAACTCTTGCTTAACATATACAAAATAAATATAGCAGTGAAAATAGGTCATTTAGAGAAAACTCAGTATGGACTTAAAAATATTGATTCTGCAATTTTTTATTCCAAAAGGGAAACATGAAAACATATTGGTTGGTCCAGTTGGAAACACTTGATGTTTTTGATCCCATTTTTATGAAAGAATACTGTAAATTAAGATATTTTTGTGGGTGTCAGTTTTAAATGCCTGGGAAAAATTACATTTGTTTCAGTACTTTAATTCATGGTCTGGTGAAAGAATCCTATTATTTCTAAAGTAAGATCATCATTAGTCATTGGTCTTTAAAGTTGTGTTTTGTAATAATGTACAATCCAAAAAAATTAGTAAATGTAGTGAATTCAAAGCATAGACCCTGATCTGCCATCAATAATTAGCTGGCAGGCCAGGGTCTTTGTTGTATATTCTACTTATTAGTTCTAACAAACTGCATGGACCTAGATCTACCACCTTATTATATGATGGCAGATCTGGGTCTATACAGTTTGCAGTATGATCTGACATTTAAGCATGTATATATAGAAACAGTAATTTCATAAAGAATAGTGATTACCCTTACCATGTGGATGTTGGTGAAGAGAAAATGGAATCATTTACTTACATATCAGGCTTATACATACTGTTGCATAAAGGTCAATGAATCAGTCAAGTAGATGATAAACTGTGTTAACTTCGTCATGCATCTTTAATTTGTAATGTTATTTTTTAGCAGCTTTGGTTTTATTAGTTGATGAAGTTCTCTATCTTTATATACATACCAAAATGTTTCTTTTCCACAAATCTCTTTTGTCAAAAACACTGAATAAGGTAACTCTGTTGTGTTCAAAACACTGAATAAGATGACTATCATGTGTTAAAAACACTGAATAAGATAACTCTGTTGTGTTCAAAACACTGAATAAGATGACTATCTTGTGTTAAAAACACTGAATAAGATAACTCTGTTGTGTTTAAAGCAATGAATAAGATAACTATCTTGTTTCAAAAACACTGAATAAGATAACTCTGTTGTGTTAAAAGCAATGAAGAAGATAACTATCTTGTGTCAAAAACACTGAAGAAGATAACTCTGTTGTGTTAAAAGCAATGAGTAAGATAACTATCTTGTTTCAGAAACACTGAATAAGATAACTCTGTTGTGTTGAAAACAATGAATAACATAACTCTGTTGTGTTAAAAACACTGAATAAGATAACTCTGTTGTGCTAAAAACAATGGAGAAGATAACTGTATTGTGTCAAAAACATTGAATAAGATAACTGTTGTGTTAAAAACATTGAATAAGATAACTATGTTGTGTTAAAAGCAATGAATAAGATAACTGTTGTTAAAAGCAATGAATAAGCTAGCTGTCTTGTGTCTAAAACAATGAATAAGATAACTATATTGTGTTAAAAACTGAATAAGATAACTGTTGTGCTGAAAACAATGAAGAAGACAGCTGTCTTGTGTCTAAAACAATAAGATAACTCATTTGTCTTAAAAACAATGAATATAGATAACTCAGTTGTGTTAAAAGCAATGAATAAGATAACTATGTTGTGTTAAAAGCAATGAATAAGATAACTGTTGTTAAACGCAATGAATAAGCTAGCTGTATTGTGTCTAAAACAATGAATAAGATAACTCTATTGTGTTAAAAACTGAATAAGATAACTGTTGTGCTAAAAACAATGAAGATAGCTGTCTTGTGTCTAAAACAATAAGATAACTCATTTGTGTTAAAAACAATGAATAAGATAACTCAGTTGTGTTAAAAGCAATGAATAAGATAACTCTGTTGTGCTAAAAACAATGAAGAAGATAACTGTCTTGTGTCAAAAATATTGAATAAGATAACTCTGTTGTGTTAAAAGTAATAAATAAGATAACTGTTGTTAAAAGCAATGAATAAGATAACTCTGTTGTGTTAAAAATACTGAATAAGATAACTCTTTTGTGTTAAAACACTGAATAAGATAACTATGTTGTGTTAAAAACACTGAATATGATAACTCTGTTGTGCTAAAAACAATGAAGAAGATAACTCTCTTGTGTCAAAAATATTGAATAAGATAACTCTGTTGTGTTAAAAGTAATAAATAAGATAACTGTTGTTAAAAGCAATGAATAAGCTAGCTGTCTTGTGTCGAAAACAATGAATAAGATAACTCATTTGTGTTAAAAACTGAATAAGATAACTCTGTTGTGCTAAAAACAATGAAGAAGATAGCTGTCCTGTGTCTAAAACAATGATAAAGATAACTCTGTGTTTAAAACAATGAACAGAATAACTCAGTTGTGTTAAAAGCAATGAATAAGATAAATAACTCAGCTGTGTTAAAAACAATGAATAAGATAGCTCAGTTGTGTTGAAAGCAATGAATAAGATAACTCAGTTGTGTCTAAAACAATGAATAAGATAACTCAGTTGTGTTAAAAACTGAATAAGATAACTGTTGTGCTGAAAACAATGAAGAAGATAAATGTCTTGTGTCGAAAACAATGAATAAGATAACTCATTTGTGTTAAAAACTGAATAAGATAACTACCTTGTGCTACAAACTGAATCAGATAGCTCTGTTTTGCTAAAAACAGTTAAGAAGATAGCTGTCTTGTGTCTAAAACAATGAATAAGATAACTCAGTTGTGTTAAAAGCAATGAAAAAGATAACTCTGTTGCTAAAAGCAATGAATAAGATAACTGTCTTGTGTCAGAAACACTGAATAAGATAACTCTGTTGTGAGCTTAAAACTCACTTATTATGACTGCAAGAACAAACTTAAAGACCTAATAATGTTTTCTACCTTAATATTTTCAGGATGTTTTCCAATTTCATGGTGTTTGTTTTTTGTAATCATATCATTATATATTTTTTTATGTTATAGGTGTTGTCTAATGTTGTAAAGCGCTTAGAGCTTCTAAAGATTAGGTGCTATACAAAGTCCTCATTATTATTATAATCATTATTAAAAACAATGAATAAGATAACTCTGTTTTGTTAAAAACAATGAATAAGATAACTGTTGTGTTAAAAACACTGAATAAGATAACTCTGTTTTGTTAAAAACTGTATAAGACACCTCTGTTGTGCTAAAAACAATGAAGAAGATAACTGTTTTGTGTCTAAAACAATGAATAAGATAACTCTATTGTACTAAAAACAATGAAGAAGATAACTGTCTTGTGTCTAAAACAATGACTAAGATAACTCAGTTGTGTTAAAAACTGAATAAGATAATTCTGTTGTGTTAAAAACACTGAAGAAGATAACTCTGTTGTGCTAAAAACAATGCAGAAGACAGCTGTCTTGTGTCTAAAACAATGAATAAGATAACTCCATTGTGCTAAAACAATGCAGAAGACAGCTGTCTCGTGTCTAAAACCAAATAAGATAACTCATTTATGTTAAAAGCTGAATAAGATAACTCTGTTGTGTTAAAAACTGAATAAGATAACTCTGTTGTGTCTGAAACAATGACTTAGATAGCTCAGTTGTGTTAAAACCTGAATAAGATAACTCTTGTGCTAAAAACAATGAAGAAGATAACTATCTTGTGTCAAAAACAATGAATAAGATAATTCTGTTGTGTTAAAAACACTGAAGAAGATAACTCTGTTGTGCTAAAAACAATGCAGAAGACAGCTGTCTTGTGTCTAAAACAATGAATAAGATAACTCCATTGTGCTAAAACAATGCAGAAGACAGCTGTCTCGTGTCTAAAACCAAATAAGATAACTCATTTATGTTAAAAGCTGAATAAGATAACTCTGTTGTGTTAAAAACAATGAATAAGATAACTCTGTTGTGTTAAAAACTGAATAAGATAACTCTGTTGTGTCTGAAACAATGACTTAGATAGCTCAGTTGTGTTAAAACCTGAATAAGATAACTCTTGTGCTAAAAACAATGAAGAAGATAACTATCTTGTGTCAAAAACAATGTATATGATAACTCTCTTGTGTCAGAAACATTGAATAAGATAATCCTTGTATCACAAACAATAAATAATTACTGTGTCAAACAGTGAGTAAAATAACTCTCCTGTGTCAAATCAGCGAATAAGATAACTCTTTTGTGTCAAATGAATGAATAAGATAACTCTCTTGTGTCAAAAACAATGAATAAGGTAACTCTCTTGTTTAAGATAACTCTTGTGTCAAAAATAATTCATGTGTAAGATAACTCATGTGTATGATAACTGTTGTTTCAGTAACTCTTGCATCAGAAAAAATGAATAAGGTAACTCTTTAGTAGGATTTTCAAGATGGCCATTATTGGTGTGAACTTTTTTCATTTGTTTCAGAAGTGCAACATACTGAATTCATCAAGCAGGAGATGATACATATAAACATTGATGACTATGATGCGTAAGTAATGAAGAATGTCTTGGATTTTTTATCTCAACTTTCCTCCCATATGGTCCATACAATAAATCATACCATTCTACTACAGTAGCTTTACTGTTGTAAAGACCTCTGATACTATAGTTATTGTATTTTAAGGCCCTGCTTAGTGATATGCCCATTCCACACTTCTGTATACAAATTCTTGCAGCAATTGTATTTGATAAAGCTTTCTTTATTGATAAGCCTACCCAGTTTGCATACAGGCTTGATGTAGGAGAAATACTGTAAAGAGGAATCTTTTTTCTGTTTTTATTCTTAAATGCAATATACTAGTGTAGAAATATTTGATTTAATTCTGCAAAATATTTTTCTGTCATAAACTTCCTTTTATTTGTAAGTGAATGGCATAGGGGTGGTATTAATTCATCGCTCTTTTAGTATATAACCTGTCTCATCCTGAGGTCATTGTAACTTTTTTCATCATATGCCTTAGAACACCTCCTGAAAAATTTGCATCCATTGTACATTACTTCAGTTAATTTAAAGATCTCAGATCTGCTCTGAACCTAATTATTTTCAAAATTTCTGCTTTTCAAAAAGAATATATTTCTGTTAAAAAGAATTCATTTTGTTTTAATGCATTCTGCATGTATAATTTACAGTAGATTAAAACAAAAAGAAAATTACTAGCCTGCTTTCAATCAGCTGATCATTGTTATGACATGATTTTGCAATAAATTGTAAATTTTCATAAAAAATAGTTTTTGTTGTTGCAACAATGCCTAATTCTGACCAGATTTTTAATGTATGGTTTTTGACATTTGAAATTTAATTAAAATAAATTACCTATTTTCGGATGCAGAATACTTCTAATCATACCTCAAACATTAGTTAACTTTAAGATGAAAGATCATTACTGAACTAAGCTATTTTCAGAGTGATACTTTGGAAAAATAACTTGTCTGAATTATTTTCATTTTCTTAGTGTGTGAAGATGCATTCTGCTTGCACACTTTACCAAACGTAAAAATAACATAAATACCTGTCATAGCAGTATGTATTTAAATCAGCCTATCTGGGTTCTTACCTGATTTTGAGATAACTGTTACAGTTTGTTTAGGCAAAATGAGAGCACATGTAATACAGTAGTCTGCCTCATGAGTATGGATCTTTGAATTACGCATAGCTATATAAGAATCGAGAACCAGACATACAATGGGATAACATCTGCATCAACATTAGACATGCATGCGCTTATGGAACAAGGTCAAAATGTCCAGAATTGAGTGAATATTTTGTTTACAAACAATGCAATCAGATTTTAAATATTATTTTGGCAGTGGTAATATATAACCATTTTCTTACTTAATAAACTTGATTTGGTATTCTGATAAACTAACATTGGACAAACTGATAAACAAACATAAATGGGCAAACTTTGATCCAGCCTGACATTTTGTGTCCCACTCCCAGGTTTTTCATCACATAGATGCAAGACAGTATCTTTCTCCTTTTGGATAGATTATTTTAAGTCCAGTTCACAAAATTTTGCACCGGGTGACCTCTGATTGCAACATAATTTTCACACTCTTGGTTTGACATAACAAGAAAACCATTTTCAGCTATTATATTTTGGATCGTCAGTTAGTGGACTGTTGGTACTGAATCTTTTCGGTTTTCTTGCAGAATTATTGCAATGGGAGGTGATGGGACAGTAAATCAAGTGGTAGATGGCTTGCTGACCCGATCACAGAAGGATAAAGATATTGAACTGAAACCAGGCTTTTCTCCAACAAAAGCCAAAGTTCCTTTGGGTATTATTCCTATAGGTAATTACTAGTTATTATCTTTATGTCTTATAGTAAGGTTACACTAGTAATTTTTATCTTTTTAATTGTTTTGTTCATTGTTTCAGACTAAATCTATCAGATCTGTAATTGCCCAATGGTCTTATTTCTTTTTTAATTGAATTCAGTCAGTGATAGAAAAAATAACAATGCAGATTTCAATCCATCCATAAGTCAAATCTGACAGATAATCATTTGACAATGTGGTGGATCCAGTACTCCAATTTACAAAGATACTCCAGGATGTTGTTAGAGATACAATAACAAAACCCCTGGCAATTCCTAACCATGTCAGCAAGGCATAGTTTGACAATGCATGCAAAGACGCCATCCAGGATTAGAAAAAAGTCCTTCAGCATTTTAATGTTCATCCAACAACTAAAAATCAGAATAATTACTGTATTTACCATTATTTATTGTGTATACCAATAATTACTGTATATGCCATTATTTACTGTATATACCAATAACAACTGTATATACCAATAATTACTGTATATGCCATTATTTACTGTATATACTAATAATTACTGTATATACCAATAATTACTGTATTAGCAGATAATTAATGTATATGGCAGTAAATAGTCTTTACTAATAATTACAGTATTTACCAATAATTGCTAATAAATGCTGTAGATCCCAAAAATTAATGCATATACTAATGTAAAGTTTGTCATAACATTAGAGAGAACAAAAGGTACACATGGAGATCCTATGTTTCTAGGTTTAACTCTTGCTTTCTCTTAAGTCAGTATAGAATATGGTCTGAAAAATCCTTGACAAAAATAAAAGCAGCTGTATCAAGTACTGTATGAACAAATCTGATGCAGTGGTCACATATGTAGTAGAAATCTCAGGTACATTGGCCAACACATTCTCAAAGAACTCCTCACAAAGATCATTTTAGTCTGAAAACTATCACCATATCAAAAACTTGAAAGGTTCCACAAAATTTCATATATGCTAATACTGAAGATTGCAATAAAACTTTTACTCTCACTCTCTTAATCGATGACCTGACATTTCAGCAGGACTAGATGATATTCACTATCAACTTTGGAAACACTTACTAGACAACCATTCTAAATACACTGCTGAACATTTTTAATAAAATATGGGAAAACTGGTGACTTCTCATAGATTTGGTGAGTAGCAAGTACCCAAGCCTGGAAAAGACCATTTTATCTTAAACAATTATTTGCAAGACCATGGAATGGATGATAGATGATTGACTACTATGGTATCTTGAATCCAACAAATTACAGACATTCAGTGTGGAATCAGACACCAGAGATGCATGATAGACCATCTTGTCAGACTTATTAGAACAGTGTTCCTTAAAAAACAAACAAACATATAGTTGACATCTTTGTTGTCTTGGAGAAAGCTGATGACACCACATGAATGTACAAAATAATGCATGACCTACTCAACCAGTTCCCCAAACCCCTCCTCCAGCAAATTGGAGACAGACCCCCAATTCCAAGGTTACTCCACACTCCATTCATAATATGGTATAATTCTTATCTGCTTGTGCAACTTTCAAAAGTATTGTGGTGCAGCATACAATTGGTAACAGTCATATAGCAAGAAAACTGCCAGTAGACTGGATTGCAAACCATGAATACTGTAAAGTCATTTTTATTCATGGCGTGCCAGTCCAAAAATTAGTTGCATCTGAATGACACGGGTGAAACTTCAGTGCATTTGACCTTTTTGGAACCAACCAAACCACATCTGTTTGTTTTATCATACTATGTTAACTACACTATGATGAATTCAATAAGCATTTAATTTTCTATTTAGGCTTTAATTGCTGTTTTCTGTGAAGTGCAGATAATGTTTGCACTGGTTAGCAAATCTTGAGGAAACATCTTAGGAATTACAGTATGGTGTAATAACAGCTCACTGGCCCAATTAGTGTAGTTATACAAAAGAAATGACCTTAACATCAAACCCTAAACTTGAAAACATGAGCTCAACCCAGAGGTAAGCACAAATCACTGAACCATAAAATCTAAGTCTATGGGTCACAATGGCCTAGGTTTCACTGATTGCAGCAGTACTCATGATCCATTTACATATTAAGTTATAATACTCTATATTTCATAGTGTCTAAAATGATTAACTAATTCCCAAGGTTGGTGGTTACTCTTTAGTGAGCATAATTTTTCAAGTTGATGTTTTTTTTTGAGAGTTATACCCCATTTTACAGTGCTGTTATGTGGGCATCCATGTTGTGATGTGTGGACACATTTGTAGTTTTATTCTAACTTTGGATAAATTGAAAAATCGTGCTGCCATGGAACTGCTGGTTCAAAACCAGAAAAAGGTGGAGTGTTCATAATATTTCCCATTAGGGCTGATGTTAGTTTGCTATAGTTACTGATGGCAGTTGGTTTCCTCACAGAAAACATTACCTACTATATTTAATTTGATTTACAAAGAATATCCAGAATAAATAGTGAAAGTAATTGAAAGTATGTGGACTATTAGTCAAAAGAAAGCAACATGTCATAAATTTGAAAAGTGAAATGACATGAATGTCTTTTCTTGCATTCCAAAGTTACACTTGCCAAGTTGTATTTGCATGTTTCAATGGGTAGATGAAGTTACTTGATGGTATGGTAGATTCGACCAGCAAAGGCGTGAACCACACTGCACCACTGGCTACCAATGATTACCAGTGGCTGTCAGTTGTGACCAATATGTTACCATCAGCATACATGGCTACCTGCAAGTATGTAAAGACTATCTAAAAGAAATTATTGTATGTACTTGTGTACAAATTGGATCCAACCACAAACAACATACACTTGGACCAACCTCATATGATGTGTTTGTTATCTACAGTTGGACCTAGTATGCTCACATTAATTGATAATTTCTCATTTTCTTCAGGTGTTACGAATTACATTGCTAGATCTGTCATGGGATCCTCTGATATGATTAATGCTGTCCTGCACATTATGCTTGGTAAGCAACTGTAGATATGGAAATATAATTGTCTGTTTCGATTTTTTTGTCTTTTGTTTGTTCTTCATAATTTTTTTTCACCGAAATTATCTTATTTCCAAATTTGATACACTATACTCCTGTTATATCTTGGGATAAGATACAGTAGGCGATTGTTTTTCGAGTCCCATAACATATAATTAAACGTTTTGTTATCTAGATAGTATATCCTAAACTTATGTACATGAAACAAATTGTATTGAAATTGCTATCCCCACCCCTGCATGTTACAATAAAGTTGATAAATAGAATGCTGTTTTGAAAATACACAATAACAAACTAACCTTGTACTGTTCTTGTTTATTTTTATATTTTGTTCTTCATAAGCAGTTTATGTGCAACAGTAACAAATCCACTATCCAAAATCTGCATGGTCCAACACATACCTATTATGCATGTCTTATGCAGAGTAAAAGTAAAAGTATGGACATATTGTTCAATGATGTGAAGGTGTATAAACAAATCATGTTTGGTTGTTCTCAGGGGTTTCAGCTTGTTATCAGATTGAAGATTGGATCTGACAAAATCACAGAATTAGAGAGAGAGAGAGAGAGAAGAACTGATTGGTTCAGTGATCCATTTATTCATACAATACAGTTTGTTATATCCAGGTTAACAATATAACAATATTTCACAATGGAAATTCATTATTAAATACATTTCCTGCGAGTGCAAATGACTAATTTTGCTAGCATCATTACAAAAGTATTCTTAAAGACTGTGGATTCCGTTATACCCTGCAGACAACAATGTCTTTTTGTATTAGTTATGATAACAAGATGGCAAACAATAGAAGCCAATTTTCTTTTATACACAAAGTAGGTTGACTTAGGGAAAGCAACCATGGTTTCTTTTTACTGGAATATCAAAAATAAATTGAAAAGATGTAACAGTTGGGCTCTTTTACTGACACTTTGAGCATACATTATGTGAAATCTATTAAAGTATATGCAGCAACTTAATAGGTTTCTTTTGTGCTGCATGATCACAGGAAGTTCAGATAAACTGTTTTCTGAATATAGGACTGCTTGGCATTGAGCAAGTATCACATTTGTGGCATGATCAGAGGGTTAGGAAAACAAAGCAAGTGCTGCCATTTAAAGTTAAGGGTTTTCAACTGGCAGATATCTAAAGAAATATTACCTGGGAATTAGACCTAGCATAAAAAAAAAGCAAATATAATTAAAATCAGAATTTTTTATTGCATCAAACACTGTATAAAGAAGAAATATAATACAAATAGGAGTTGTTTGGACTTGCATGAAAATGGAACCAGTATATTTACTTGTAAACACCAGAGGGGAACAAGATTGATGGATGCTTTACTCTGTTTCAAGCAATATCTAATTTACAATTTTAAATGATTAAAATTTAAATGAATGTAGGTACTGGTATTGTGTAATAAATACTACATTAAAACAGAAAATGCAGTACATACCATAGTCTGTATGCATTTTGTGATGGAAATAGTGGCAAAAAAATATAAAAATATTTGGAATTTAAAGTATTTTGAATGTGTTGCACCTAGATTTATAAAAGTTTGTTATTCAGAAGTTTGCATTTTGAAAAAAGGGACATGTAGCCAAGTTCAAATTTTTCAAGCCTGATGAAATTTTGTCTGTGGAGTGGTTCCTCTGCATAGTTAGGCCTACCATAACAACCATGTAGAAAACGCTTTTTTCAGATTCTTCTGTGGAAGAGCTATGCCAATTTTGATGAAACTCTTTTAGAATTAACTTTGAGATGGCTCCTTAACAGCAATATGAAAAACTCATTTTAACATCATTTCTAGAATATTTGATACATTTTTTCCCCTCAAATTTGGTAGGAATGTCTGGGATTATACTCTGTCAGGTTTTTTTGCAGGGTGGCTTGAAGATCCATAGCAGTGGTGTGGCTTTTTTAACATCCTTGTGGAAACTCTGCCTTCAGCTTCTCTAGAATTGCTTAAACAATTTTGATGAAAAATTTTCAGATGACATGCCCTTTCATATTTGTTTCTAAGGTTGCTCTGCAGTGGTGTGGTTTTCATAGCAGCTGGGTAGAAAACCTATTTTTCACTTTTCCAAAATGGCAAAGCCAGTTTTGATCACACTTGACATGATTTTTCTTATATAATGTTCTTCTATAATTATTTGAAATATTTACCTTAGCAATAGTGTGGTTTTAATAGCAACCAGGTAATATATTTTTTTTTCTTCTCATTTCTTCTTCAGAATGTATGAGCCAATTTGGCAAAGTTTCCATTGCAGTCAGGTGGAAAACCACCTTATTTTACTTACAGATCTTCATCCAGTATAGCTGTTGTTAGTAATATATACAAAAAAATCCATCACAGAATGACTTTCTCTTTAAAACCTGCTGCACCATATCAGACTGAATTGATAGGTAGAGTCAAGGCATGAACACCTTTAACATTCAAAATATGAAAGATGGCAATATGGTATCTAGTTCTGCTGAAGTTACACTAAGTAGAAATACAGTTGGACTACATATCAAATACCACCAATTTCAGCCAGATAGCTGGAAATGATTCAGCCAAATAACTGAATTTATTGAGACACAGGATTTGTTTAAAAAAATGCAAGTTACCTACCTTATTACTATAACACTTTAATTGTATATGAAATTATGCCAGATATGTGATATCAGGCCTGCTTTGCCCTTTTGTTTTCAGATCCCCTGTTCTTGAATTTGCTCACAGATCTTTATTGAGACCACTGACCCCATCTACTATTTGACTAATCCTGTGTGATTTGTTTTTCAGGAGACTCAAAACTATAGGTGAACAAAACTTGCAAAATTTGTTCCTTTTATTTAACTTGCAACATACACTTGCATCCCCAGGCTTTATTCAGGATCAGAAATCTTTGCTGTTGTCCACTCATCATTAAACATCTTATCAATTAGGACACCTCTCTTTCTCAGTCAGTGTAAATTGTATTCAGGTACTTACGACAGAAAACCCATTCATGGCCGCACAGACACACATATGGAAGATAATGATCACACTTTATACACAGAGGTGCAGACATTTAACTAAACATTATCAGAAAATTGAAATGTTTGCTGCTGACGGTTTACATTATTTTTCTTCTTCAAAACACTGTCAAATTTCATTATACACTAGTCCCTTGCCGTAACAAAAGATTTTGGGTCCATAGGAAATTTTATAGAATGGCATTTGTTGTAACAAGTATTTTCTTTATGTATAACTTAATAAGCAATCTCTAGGATCCAGTTTGGATGTTTGTAATAGCATGGTTCGTTTTAGTGAGGGTTTCCTGTATATTCTCTCACCCGTTACTGTATTTTATGCTAAGTGCTATGTACCAACAGGTCTGGGTGTAGTTAGGCATATCCGTCAATCATTTTATTGTACACATTTGCTAATATTGGATTGGAGCTTGCTTCATGATCCCAGTATATGACTAAAGCTTTTGATATGTGTTCATGTAAATTATATCCTATTATTGTCCCCGTAAAAGGCTTAAAACCATTTATCTGCATGGGACTTGAACCAATTATCTTTGTATCCTAAACATGCTAACCGATCGCTATGCTACGTTTAGCTTTCTTACCAGTTATTGGGGCCCCGAGTGGCTGAGTGGTCTAAAGTGCTCTTCATTAAGGATCACTGCCATCTCACCTCTGTCTGCTTGGGTTTGAGTCTTGGATTTGGCCAATGTGGGTATGTGAGAAAGCTTGCCAGTAGCTTCTCGTGGGTTGGTGGTTCTTTCTGGGTTTTTTCTGGGTTCTTCCTCCACCATTAATATTGGCTGCCATGTATAGCCTATCGTGTGGTGAAAAATGGCTTTAAACCCTACAGCAACAACAACAACAACAACAACTTACCAGTTACTTATCAAGCTTCATTATCTTTTTTTTCCAGGTAACACCCAGCCTGTGGATATCTGCTCAGTGTATTCTGAAGATAAATTTAGTCAGTGGGCATTCAACTGCCAGTATGGCTATGCTGGGAATGTGATGAAGTCATATAATCGTTTAAGAAACCTGGGCAGGCGGGGGTTGGAGATGGCTATATACAAATCCATGACAAAAGCCAAACTCAGGTGAGGATATACTGTGTATTTAAGTTTTCATGGGGTCCCAAATTTTATGGATTTTGTAGTTGCTACAGATTACAACTTTAGGGATAAAGTGATCAGTGAGCCATCTGCAGAAAACTAAGAACCCTTTAATAATAATAATAATAATAACAATGCTTTATTTTTAGTGGTTACCCCTCATTAAACCAAATTCTTAGCTAATCTCAAATAAGGCCATCAGGGGCATACAACATTTTTTACATGAATACTAGATTTTTGAAAGAAAGAGAGAATGAATGTATTAATTACAGGTTAATGTCAGACACATAACTCACTTAAAACTTGCAATGTTTATATATGTACATCAGTGTAACAATGATTGTAGCTGACTAAGGCATACTTTTAAAAACAAAGTAGAAACTGTTGGAATATTAGGTGAGAGATGCTATATTTGAACATGACTAGACTGTCAGCCTGCTTTAGTTCAAGTAATAACTGATTTGATTCAGAAGATCCATTATTTGTAGATGTCTCTTTCAAGGCATTAGTCCCTGGTCTAGCCTTAAACACAGGTTTGATGGTGACCTTAAAGAGTATATAGAGACAGTATTGTTGGCTTTGACAAGCACATCATTCAAGTCAAGAGGTGTTAAATTATGAAGGGTTTTATCAACCAAAATACATGTATGATTGGACAAGCATATCATTCAGGTCAAGAGGTGTTAAATTATGAATGGTGTTATCAACCAAAATACATGTGTGATTGGACAAGCACATCATTCACGTCAAGAGGTGTTAAATTATGAATGGTGTTATCAACCAAAATACATGTCTGATTGGACAAGCACATCATTCAGGTCAAGAGGTGTTAAATTATGAATGGTGTTATCAACCAAAATACATGTATGATTGGACAAGCACATCATTCAGGTCAAGAGGTGTTAAATTATGAAGGGTTTTATCAACCAAAATACATGGTATGATTGGACAAGCACATCATTCAAGGCAAGAAGTGTTAAATTTTGAATGGTGTTATCAACCAAAATACATGTGTGATTGGACAAGCACATCATTCAGGTCAAGAGGTGTTAAATTATGAATGGTGTTATCAACCAAAATACACGTGTGATTGGACAAGCACATCATTCAGGTCAAGAGGTGTTAAATTATGAAGGGTTTTATCAACCAAAATACATGTGTGATTGGACAAGCACATCATTCAGGTCAAGAGGTGTTAAATTATGAAGGGTTTTATCAACCAAAATACATGTGTGATTGGACAAGCATATCATTCAGGTCAAGAGGTGTTAAATTATGAAGGGTTTTATCAACCAAAATACATGTGTGATTGGACAAGCACATCATTCAGGTCAAGAGGTGTTAAATTATGAAGGGTTTTATCAACCAAAATATATGTGTGATTGGACAAGCACATCATTCAGGTCAAGAGGTGTTAAATTATGAATGGTGTTACCAACCAAAATACATGTATGATTGGACAAGCACATCATTCAGGTCAAGAGGTGTTAAATTATGAAGGGTTTTATCAACCAAAATACACGTATGATTGGACAAGCACATCATTCACGTCAAGAGGTGTTAAATTATGAATGGTGTTATCAACCAAAATACATGTATGATTGGACAAACACATCATTCAGGTCAAGAGGTGTTAAATTATGAAGGGTTTTATCAACCAAAATACATGTGTGATTGGACAAGCACATCATTCAGGTCAAGAGGTGTTAAATTATGAATGGTGTTATCAACCAAAATACATGTGTGATTGGACAAGCACATCATTCAGGTCAAGAGGTGTTAACTTATGAAGGGTTTTATCAACCAAAATACACGTATGATTGGACAAGCACATCATTCAGGTCAAGAGGTGTTAAATTATGAATGGTGTTATCAACCAGAATACATGTATGATTGGACAAGCACATCATTCACGTCAAGAGGTGTTAAATTATGAATGGTGTTATCAACCAAAATACATGTATGATTGGACAAGCACATCATTCAGGTCAAGAGGTGTTAAATTATGAAGGGTTTTATCAACCAAAATACATGTATGATTGGACAAGCACATCATTCAGGTCAAGAGGTGTTAAATTATGAATGGTGTTATCAACCAAAATACATGTATGATTGGACAAGCACATCATTCAGGTCAAGAGGTGTTAAATTATGAAGGGTTTTATCAACCAAAATACATGTGTGATTGGACAAGCACATCATTCAGGTCAAGAGGTGTTAAATTATGAAGGGTTTTATCAACCAAAATACACGCATGATTGGACAAGCACATCATTCAGGTCAAGAGGTGTTAAATTATGAATGGTGTTATCAACCAAAATACACGTATGATTGGACAAGCACATCAATCAGGTCAAGAGGTGTTAAATTATGAAGGGTTTTATCAACCAAAATAGATGTATGATTGGACAAGCACATCATTCAGGTCAAGAGGTGTTAAATTATGAATGGTGTTATCAACCAAAATACATGTCTGATTGGACAAGCACATCATTCAGGTCAAGAGGTGTTAAATTATAAAGGGTTTTATCAACCAAAATACATGTGTGATTGGACAAGCACATCATTCAGGTCAAGAGGTGTTAAATTATGAAGGGTTTTATCAACCAAAATACACGTATGATTGGACAAGCACATCATTCAGGTCAAGAGGTGTTAAATTATGAATGGTGTTATCAACCAAAATACATGTATGATTGGACAAGCACATCATTCACGTCAAGAGGTGTTAAATTATGAATGGTGTTATCAACCAAAATACATGTATGATTGGACAAGCACATCATTCCCGTCAAGAGGTGTTAAATTGTGAATGGTGTTATCAACCAAAATACATGTATGATTGGACAAGCACATCATTCAGGTCAAGAGGTGTTAAATTATGAAGGGTTTTATCAACCAAAATACATGTATGATTGGACAAGCACATCATTCAGGTCAAGAGGTGTTAAATTATGAAGGGTTTTATCAACCAAAATACATGTGTGATTGGACAAGCACATCATTTAGGTCAAGAGGTGTTAAATTATGAAGGGTTTTCTCAACCAAAATACACGCATGATTGGACAAGCACATCATTCAGGTCAAGAGGTGTTAAATTATGAATGGTGTTACCAACCAAAATACATGTATGATTGGACAAGCACATCATTCAGGTCAAGAGGTGTTAAATTATGAAGGGTGTTATCAACCAAAATACACGTATGATTGGACAAGCACATCATTCAGGTAAAGAGGTGTTAAATTATGAATGGTGTTATCAACCAAAATACATGTATGATTGGACAAGCACATCATTCACGTCAAGAGGTGTTAAATTATGAATGGTGTTATCAACCAAAATACACGTGTGATTGGACAAGCACATCATTCAGGTCAAGAGGTGTTAAATTATGAAGGGTTTTATCAACCAAAATACATGTGTGATTGGACAAGCACATCATTCAGGTCAAGAGGTGTTAAATTATGAAGGGTTTTATCAACCAAAATACATGGTATGATTGGACAAGCACATCATTCAAGGCAAGAAGTGTTAAATTTTGAATGGTGTTATCAACCAAAATACATGTGTGATTGGACAAGCACATCATTCAGGTCAAGAGGTGTTAAATTATGAATGGTGTTATCAACCAAAATACACGTGTGATTGGACAAGCACATCATTCAGGTCAAGAGGTGTTAAATTATGAAGGGTTTTATCAACCAAAATACATGTGTGATTGGACAAGCATATCATTCAGGTCAAGAGGTGTTAAATTATGAAGGGTTTTATCAACCAAAATACATGTGTGATTGGACAAGCACATCATTCAGGTCAAGAGGTGTTAAATTATGAAGGGTTTTATCAACCAAAATATATGTGTGATTGGACAAGCACATCATTCAGGTCAAGAGGTGTTAAATTATGAATGGTGTTACCAACCAAAATACATGTATGATTGGACAAGCACATCAATCAGGTCAAGAGGTGTTAAATTATGAAGGGTTTTATCAACCGAAATACACGTATGATTGGACAAGCACATCATTCACGTCAAGAGGTGTTAAATTATGAATGGTGTTATCAACCAAAATACATGTATGATTGGACAAACACATCATTCAGGTCAAGAGGTGTTAAATTATGAAGGGTTTTATCAACCAAAATACATGTGTGATTGGACAAGCACATCATTCAGGTCAAGAGGTGTTAAATTATGAATGGTGTTATCAACCAAAATACATGTGTGATTGGACAAGCACATCATTCAGGTCAAGAGGTGTTAACTTATGAAGGGTTTTATCAACCAAAATACACGTATGATTGGACAAGCACATCATTCAGGTCAAGAGGTGTTAAATTATGAATGGTGTTATCAACCAAAATACATGTGTGATTGGACAAGCACATCATTCAGGTCAAGAGGTGTTAAATTATGAAGGGTTTTATCAACCAAAATACATGTATGATTGGACAAGCACATCATTCAGGTCAAGAGGTGTTAAATTATGAATGGTGTTATCAACCAAAATACATGTATGATTGGACAAGCACATCATTCAGGTCAAGAGGTGTTAAATTATGAAGGGTTTTATCAACCAAAATACATGTGTGATTGGACAAGCACATCATTCAGGTCAAGAGGTGTTAAATTATGAAGGGTTTTATCAACCAAAATACACGCATGATTGGACAAGCACATCATTCAGGTCAAGAGGTGTTAAATTATGAATGGTGTTATCAACCAAAATACACGTATGATTGGACAAGCACATCAATCAGGTCAAGAGGTGTTAAATTATGAAGGGTTTTATCAACCAAAATAGATGTGTGATTGGACAAGCACATCATTCAAGTCAAGAGGTGTTAAATTATGAATGGTGTTATCAACCAAAATACATGTCTGATTGGACAAGCACATCATTCAGGTCAAGAGGTGTTAAATTATAAAGGGTTTTATCAACCAAAATACATGTGTGATTGGACAAGCACATCATTCAGGTCAAGAGGTGTTAAATTATGAAGGGTTTTATCAACCAAAATACATGTATGATTGGACAAGCACATCATTCAGGTCAAGAGGTGTTAAATTATGGTGTTATCAACCAAAATACACGTATGATTGGACAAGCACATCATTCAGGTCAAGACGTGTTAAATTATGAAGGTTTTTATCAACCAAAATACATGGTATGATTGGACAAGCACATCATTCAGGTCAAGAGGTGTTAAATTATGAATGGTGTTATCAACCAAAATACATGTATGATTGGACAAGCATATCATTCAGGTCAAGAGGTGTTAAATTATGAATGGTGTTATCAACCAAAATACATGTGTGATTTGACAAGCACATCATTCAGGTCAAGAGGTGTTAAATTATGAAGGGTTTTATCAACCAAAATACATGTGTGATTGGACAAGCACATCATTCAAGGCAAGAAGTGTTAAATTTTGAATGGTGTTATCAACCAAAATACATGTGTGATTGGACAAGCATATCATTCAGGTCAAGAGGTGTTAAATTATGAATGGTGTTATCAACCAAAATACATGTGTGATTTGACAAGCACATCATTCAGGTCAAGAGGTGTTAAATTATGAAGGGTTTTATCAACCAAAATACATGTGTGATTGGACAAGCATATCATTCAGGTCAAGAGGTGTTAAATTATGAATGGTGTTATCAACCAAAATACATGTGTGATTGGACAAGCACATCATTTAGGTCAAGAGGTGTTAAATTATGAAGGGTTTTATCAACCAAAATACATGTGTGATTGGACAAGCACATCATTCAGGTCAAGAGGTGTTAAATTATGAATGGTGTTATCAACCAAAATACATGTATGATTGGACAAGCACATCATTCAGGTCAAGAGGTGTTAAATTATGAAGGGTTTTATCAACCAAAATACATGTGTGATTGGACAAGCACATCATTTAGGTCAAGAGGTGTTAAATTATGAAGGGTTTTATCAACCAAAATACATGTGTGATTGGACAAGCACATCATTCAGGTCAAGAGGTGTTAAATTATGAATGGTGTTATCAACCAAAATACATGTATGATTGGACAAGCACATCATTCAGGTCAAGAGGTGTTAAATTATGAAGGGTTTTATCAACCAAAATACATGTGTGATTGGACAAGCACATCATTTAGGTCAAGAGGTGTTAAATTATGAAGGGTTTTATCAACCAAAATACACGCATGATTGGACAAACACATCATTCAGGTCAAGAGGTGTTAAATTATGAATGGTGTTATCAACCAAAATACACGTATGATTGGACAAGCACATTATTCAGGTCAAGAGGTGTTAAATTATGAATGGTGTTATCAACCAAAATACATGTATGATTGGACAAGCACATCATTCAGGTCAAGACGTGTTAAATTATGAAGGGTTTTATCAACCAAAATACATGTATGATTGGACAAGCACATCATTCAAGGCAAGAAGTGTTAAATTTTGAATGGTGTTATCAACCAAAATACATGTGTGATTGGACAAGCATATCATTCAGGTCAAGAGGTGTTAAATTATGAATGGTGTTATCAACCAAAATACATGTATGATTGGACAAGCACATCATTCAGGTCAAGACGTGTTAAATTATGAAGGGTTTTATCAACCAAAATACATGTATGATTGGACAAGCACATCATTCAAGGCAAGAAGTGTTAAATTTTGAATGGTGTTATCAACCAAAATACATGTGTGATTGGACAAGCATATCATTCAGGTCAAGAGGTGTTAAATTATGAATGGTGTTATCAATCAAAATACATGTGTGATTGGACAAGCACATCATTCAAGTCAAGAGGTGTTAAATTATGAAGGGTTTTATCAACCAAAATACACGCATGATTGGACAAACACATCATTCAGGTCAAGAGGTGTTAAATTATGAATGGTGTTATCAACCAAAATACACGTATGATTGGACAAGCACATCATTCAGGTTAAGAGGTGTTAAATTATGAAGGGTTTTATCAACCAAAATACATGTATGATTGGACAAGCACATCATTCAGGTCAAGGCGTGTTAAATTATGAAGGGTTTTATCAACCAAAATACATGGTATGATTGGACAAGCACATCATTCAGGTCAAGAGGTGTTAAATTATGAAGGGTTTTATCAACCAAAATACATGTGTGATTGGACAAGCACATCATTCAAGGCAAGAAGTGTTAAATTTTGAATGGTGTTATCAACCAAAATACATGTGTGATTGGACAAGCATATCATTCAGGTCAAGAGGTGTTAAATTATGAATGGTGTTATCAACCAAAATACATGTGTGATTTGACAAGCACATCATTCAGGTCAAGAGGTGTTAAATTATGAAGGGTTTTATCAACCAAAATACATGTGTGATTGGACAAGCATATCATTCAGGTCAAGAGGTGTTAAATTATGAATGGTGTTATCAACCAAAATACATGTGTGATTGGACAAGCACATCATTCAGGTCAAGAGGTGTTAAATTATGAAGGGTTTTATCAACCAAAATACATGTGTGATTGGACAAGCACATCATTCAGGTCAAGAGGTGTTAAATTATGAATGGTGTTATCAACCAAAATACATGTATGATTGGACAAGCACATCATTCAGGTCAAGAGGTGTTAAATTATGAAGGGTTTTATCAACCATAATACACGTATGATTGGACAAGCACATCATTCAGGTCAAGAGGTGTTAAATTATGAATGGTGTTATCAACCAAAATACATGTATGATTGGACAAGCACATCATTCACGTCAAGAGGTGTTAAATTATGAATGGTGTTATCAACCAAAATACATGTATGATTGGACAAGCACATCATTCAGGTCAAGAGGTGTTAAATTATGAAGGGTTTTATCAACCAAAATACATGTGTGATTGGACAAGCACATCATTTAGGTCAAGAGGTGTTAAATTATGAAGGGTTTTATCAACCAAAATACATGTATGATTGGACAAGCACATCATTCAAGGCAAGAAGTGTTAAATTTTGAATGGTGTTATCAACCAAAATACATGTGTGATTGGACAAGCATATCATTCAGGTCAAGAGGTGTTAAATTATGAATGGTGTTATCAATCAAAATACATGTGTGATTGGACAAGCACATCATTCAAGTCAAGAGGTGTTAAATTATGAAGGGTTTTATCAACCAAAATACACGCATGATTGGACAAACACATCATTCAGGTCAAGAGGTGTTAAATTATGAATGGTGTTATCAACCAAAATACACGTATGATTGGACAAGCACATCATTCAGGTTAAGAGGTGTTAAATTATGAATGGTTTTATCAACCAAAATACATGTATGATTGGACAAGCACATCATTCAGGTCAAGGCGTGTTAAATTATGAAGGGTTTTATCAACCAAAATACATGGTATGATTGGACAAGCACATCATTCAAGGCAAGAAGTGTTAAATTTTGAATGGTGTTATCAACCAAAATACATGTGTGATTGGACAAGCTTATCATTCAGGTCAAGAGGTGTTAAATTATGAATGGTGTTATCAACCAAAATACATGTATGATTGGACAAGCACATCATTCAGGTCAAGAGGTGTTAAATTATGAAGGGTGTTATCAACCAAATTACATATATGATTGGAGAGGCACATCATTCAGGTCAAGAGGTGTTAAATTATGAATGGTGTTATCAACCAAAATACATGTGTGATTGGACAAGCACATCATTCAAGTCAAGAGGTGTTAAATTATGAAGGGTTTTATCAACCAAAATACATATATGATTGGACAGGCACATCATTCAGGTCAAGAGGTGTTAAATTATGAATGGTGTTATCAACCAAAATACTTGTATGATTGGACAAGCACATCATTCAGGTCAAGAGGTGTTAAATTATGAATGGTGTTATCAACCAAAATACATGTATGATTGGACAAGCACATCATTCAGGTTGTTGTTGTTGTTGTTGTAGGGCTTAACGCCATTTTTCAGCACGCGATTGGCTATACATGGCGGCCAGTATTAATGGTGGAGGAAGAACCCGGTAAAACCCCGGAAAGAACCACCGACCCACGAGAAGCTACTGGCAGGCTTTCTCACATACCCACATTAGCCGAATCCAAGACTCGAACCCACGCAGACAGAGGTGAGATGGCAGTGATCCGTAATGGAGAGCGCTTTAGACCACTCGGCCACTCGGGGCCCCCATCATTCAGGTAAAGAGGTGTTAAATTATGAATGGTGTTATCAACCAAAATACATGTATGATTGGACAAGCACATCATTCAGGTCAAGAGGTGTTAAATTATGAATGGTGTTATCAACCAAAATACATGTATGATTGGACAAGCATATCATTCAGGTCAAGAGGTGTTAAATTATGAAGGGTTTTATCAACCAAAATACATATATGATTGGACAAGCATATCATTCAAGTCAAGAGGTGTTAAATTATGAAAGGTGTTATCAACCAAAATACATGTATGGTAGGACAAGCATGTCATTCAAGTCAAGAGGTGTTAAATTATGAATGGTGTTATCAACCAAAATACATGTGTGATTGGACAAACACTTCAGGCAAAGAGGTGTTAAATTATGAAGGGTTTTATCAACCAAAATACATGTGTGATTGGACAAGCACATCATTCAGGTCAAGAGGTGTTAAATTATGAATGGTGTTATCAACCAAAATACATGTGTGATTGGAGAAACACATCATTCAGGTCAAGAGGTGTTAAATTATGAAGGGTTTTATCAACCAAAATAGATGTGTGATTGGACAAGCACATCATTCAGGTCAAGAGGTGTTAAATTATGAATGGTGTTATCAACCAAAATACATGTGTGATTGGACAAACACTTCAGGCAGAGAGGTGTTAAATTATGAAGGGTTTTATCAACCAAAATACACGTATGATTGGACAAGCACATATTCAGGTAAAGAAGCCTGAAATTATGAAGGGCTGTCCATGCTTCGCAACACTAATTCATAATAGGTAATATGTAAGTAGCACAGAAAAGATTCCTTCCATGGTAGATATTTCTTTCATTTTGCAGTAGTGTTAGTTTGGAGGCAATTGTGTTACAGACCTGATTCATGTGATGATTTCAAATTTGTTTATCATTAGCATATGCTTGTAGGAGCTTATTGCTGTCTATATTAGATATATATTCATCATTTGCACACAATCAAAAGGGGTTTGCAAGTATAATCTGTTTGATGTTTCTGCTAGCATTTAAGTGGTCTTTTTGGTATGTATGTACATTCCATTGTCTTGACACCACTTACTGGTATGATTAAAATCGTGCTGTCTTGGATTGTGTTGATTGCTTGATCCAATGTGCAGAATGTTGCATCATCTATATACATATGAGTTTCATTGTTTTCCGTACAGAATGGCGGGTCATTAATGTATAAGAGAAATAAGATAGGTCTTATCTTGAAGTCATTAATCAATTAGACCTTTCATCAATTCATGGGCTGAACAAATCCTACCGTATTGTTTCCCCATTTTCATTTTCATGAAATTACACAAACATATTTATCCTGCTTTCAAATTTATTAGATCAATCCAGACAAACGATTTTACTTGCCCATCAAAGTTTCAACTTGCCCTGCTATACATATTATATTTCCACCACCATGTCCATGAATTTAAACACTAACAAAAATGTCATTTTCACAAAACCATTGTAATTACACCCATGTTTAAATAAATGAAAATAAACTGTAATTTCATTTTCCATGTGCAGGGCTCGAAATTAGCGGTAGTCCGCTAGCCCGAGGCTAGCAGATTTCTTGTCGGACTAGTAACTTTCATAATGTTAATAGTCTGATGGACTAGTAAGTTTTGGTTATCAATAGTCAGAGTTTGTTTACGCCATTCCTTAATAAAGACTTTACTTAGCAGATGTTCTGTAGAATCAAAGCAGTGGCCATTGTGAACACAGTCATAAAATATTAGTATGAGAAGATAAAGTCAATTTCTGCCTCGGTAAGGTGCATTTCTATAACAAGAATCCGTCTGATTTTGTGCATTTCACTTAACAGCACAAATTATGGTCCCGTCATTAAAAACGGAAGTTTGGTAATTGATCCTAATTAATCTGATAATGAATTAAGTGAGAAAATGACATGGTATCACACTATATTTGCTTGACCACAGTAACAAACTACAAAGCTGTATACCACACAAAAGAACATGGCAAAAACTATTCAAAGAAATTAGTTTGCACGTTTTTTTGTTTAAGGTTCTTTTTTTTTTGCTTGCTACCCAAACGCTCCAACAGTCTCAAACAGGTAACTACATATTTTACATTTCCATCGAAATAATTATAAGAATTAGATCAGTTTATTACGATTACGTTATTGACACATCCTTTCCATACAACTACTTTTTCTATGATGATAAGAATAGTTTTTATATTTTTCCCTTACAAGAATGAACAAATAATTGAATACACATGGAGATATCCAAGCAGAATGCCATATATTTGTTGGGAATTAAAATCTCTGAGCAAGGGCATCTAAGATTTGAAAATTTTCCACCTTATTATTAATTTCAACAATACATTGAGGTTCGATTAATTAGAAACAATTACCAAACTTACGACTTACGATAACGTAATTGGAGCTGTTAAATACAATGCGCCGAGTGTCAGATAGCTTTGTTTGAAGGGAACACACCTTTTCCAAGCTGAAACTAACACTATCTTCTGATGCTAATATTTTATAACTGTTTACAATAGCCACTGCTTTGATGATGCAGAACATCCGCTGAAGTTAAGTCTTTGTTAGGGAGAGGCCATTTCATTGTGGGAGGGGGCAAAGACAAGTGTTTTGAAATGTGTTTCTTGCTCTGACTTTCTTATATAAAGGACACTGTGCCCTTCCTTTTCTTGCTTTAAATAATTCGCGTCAGCTATACTATAACATCTCATATTTCAAAACAAGGTACAATTTCCTCCTTATAAGATAGGCAAAATGTGGCATTTGATAGAAGGTGTTCAGCCACCGGAAGAAAGCAAAAGTTGAATGAGAATGATAGGAATAATTCTTATGATAGGGAAAAGCGTAATGGAAAATTTCAGAAGAAATGGACAAAAGATGGGGAATGGCTGAATTATGATGAGGAAAGGAATGTTATGTGGTGTAACTGGTGTACTCAATTCGCAAAAACAAACACACAGAAAACTTCCAGTTTTGTTGCGGGTTGTTCAAACTTTAAAATTGAATTGGTAAACGTACATGAAAGCTGTGTGACATTGTTTTGTGAACAGGACTAGTAAAGATTTGGCAGGACTAGTAAATTTCTCTATATACTAGTCCTTCTGGCTACAATGAAATTTGTGTTAAATTCGAGCCCTGATGTGGAATTGGCTTGTTTGATTGGTTTAAAATGAATAATTATAAACCAGCATCTATTTCAATCTGGGGGTATGCTGCTCTTCTAACAGCATCATGATTGACAGTTCCCAGTTAATTTGTTTATATTTCTTATCAAGAATATGACCTAGCACTGTTTAAGTAAATTTCTAAAATTTCTTTGATCAAATTAAAATGTTACATTATCTCACTTCTGAATCATTTAATAATATTTATATTTTAGCGAGAGTTGGTAGAAATAATGAAAAATAACTCCTTGATTTTAATTTGTTCACCTGTATGCTTTTTTATTCTTTAAAAATGAAGTTAAGAAATTCCTTAGACTTGAGGAAATTCCAATATTTCTCAGAGATAAAGAATATTGTCTTTAAGTTAACATGTAAAGGATATCTGCTTGGATCAAGAGAATAACATATATTTAATTGAGTGGGTGAAAACCTCACCAACAACATATATTATAGTCATTATTCACTCAGAACAAGCAAATTTTCATTTTATTTTATGCTCAGACTTATTGGCCAGCAATATTTATATCAGATTAAAGTAGCTTATTTCTTTTGGTATCCTGCATGATATTGTCAGCTTTTTGCTGTTTGTACCTTATTCATTAAAAAAAACCTTAAGAATGGTTTCAATCCTTTGACCAGTGATAAGGACAATTGTGCCCACACACGCTGCATAACAGGAAACTTGTATATTATGTGTAATATAGCAGATTTATGGTATATGAAATTTAGGCATTTATTTATTTTGGCAAGTTTGGCACTTGGTTACAGTAAATATTGTACTCTCTGAGCTTCCACAAGGGTCAATTTATGTAGTTTTCCACTTGACTAGGAAATAGGCAATGCAATATGGCATTCAGTCTTTAGTTTTGTAATACATCGAATTGAAGATGCCAAATTACCCAATTTTCTTTATAATAATAAAGAACTGCCTCAAACGTGCTCTGATGTTCTTGTCAAATAAATTTCATCTGCAAGGGTGAGATTATCATCTGTGAAAAGATAGGAGGAAGAATGCAGCCTTTAAGACCTCAGTCAAATTTCTGGAGTCAGTTCAATAAATGGAATAGTAGGCAAGGTTTCTCCATCCTAAAGACAGTCATTGCTTACTTGCCACCATATCTGTCCACACACAGACAGCAGGTTGGTGACAAGTTCCTTTGTTTTCAGCTATCTTGGATCAACCTCTTCCACAAATTCAGATATTTGTTGTCATGGGTTATGTGACAATTAGTTGTGCTATCCTCATGTTAGGACATCAGTTTATCCTTCATCCAGCCACTCTCACAACAAAGTGTGCCAGTGATAAGGGTAGGATATTCATGCAATTCCTCTTTCTTTTACCTATTCTCCTAATTTTGATTTGGTCTGGGAATATATTGGATAGAGAACGTAAACTTTTAGTAAATTATATTTTTCCCAGAATGCTTCCTTGATCAAATTATTCTTAAACCCTCACACTCCCCACAAATGTGACATCATTGTTATATTGCTCAGATTAAACTGGTAAACATCTGTTTCATGGGTAGCCACTGTGATGGTAAGTGGAGGTAATGGGTAAAAGTGTTTGCCCTTTGTCTATATGTTCCATAGAAGAGAAATGGGAAAGATGAAATTTTTCTCTTTCCTGAATTGCTGGGTTTTTGAGAGATGGTGGAGTTTATTTACCTAGCATTAATGTGATTAGGTAAGTATTTATTTAGAAACGTAAGTGTTTAAAATTTACTTTTTGAACAATAACTCAAGTTCTCTATCATCTACAGCAGTTACCAGACTTTACTTGTACTTGTTTTAAGGAAGAAGCCTATTGATTTCTGGCTCAGAAGTCAAAGGTCAAGTATTCCAAACAGTAACATTGGAGATACATGACATATTTCCAGCAAATTTTATGGAATGCTTGCACTTGGGGTATGGAAGAAAACGATTGTGTCTGGTATCAAAAGTCGAGAGATCAATATCGCTGACTTCAAGACAAAAATGGTTTCAGCTCATTAAAATTAGTTCTACATCACAGACCTGGCCCTTACTCTGTGGATGACTTGCACTTAGCATAAGAAAGAAGGCTATACATTTTGGGGTTAAAAGGTCAAGACCAAGGTCACTCTGATTGAAGGGAAAAAAATGGTTTTTGTGCAAATATTTTATATAGCTACATAGGGAACTAGTAAACAGTATGTCGACATATGTCATTCATGTTAATCTCATCTTCAGTAAAAGTAATTGAGTGAAGACCTCTCCCTTTTTTTGAGAAGTTTTCTTTCTGTCAAACAGGTCTTGAAGCATTCCTTGGATTTTAAGCAAAGTTGGCAATGCATTTAATGTCTTAGAAACCTAAATAAAGTTCTGTATTCACCTATTTCTGTCAAAATGACTTAGTTATGCTCCTGTTTGAGTTAGTCATGTTGTATTGAATTTTAACTGATTAATTTTGGCATACGTGTCCTCTAGAGTCTTTTCCAAATGACAGTCATTGCCTTGGTGATACTGAAAGTCAATGTTTGATCTGTATAAAAGAAATGCAGAAAGAAGAACCCATAGATTAACAATGAGACAAGTTTCATTATGCCATAAATCCTTCTTTTTATCATTTTCTTTCCTTTCTACCAATAAAATGGTGCAGTAGCTTTTGGAAAATCAGCAATATTCAATGCAGTGAATCGTTTTGGTACAAACTATAATACATATCCTTTCATGGAAGAAGATTCATTACACAGATCAGAATTGTTTGGAGTAATTAGTAGGAAATGTAAATTTAAATAAAACCATTGAACGTACAAAAACTCTTATTAGCATCATGCATTTGCTGTTTTTAAAAAAATTAAATAATTTCATTTGATGAGATCTGTAATAAATCACTCCTATAGATTTTTTGTGAAAATAGCAATAGACTGAAACATTGGTCAGCATGATTACAAATAGTACAGATTTACTGTTACAATAATGTGAAATTGAATACTAGGTAATAGACAGCAGTATATTTTACTAGGCATATAGCAAAGTATAAATTCAACAAAGTAATTTGGGAGCTGCCTGAGATTTGTTGTAAAAAAAGTGTTTGGCCAGGTGAGTTTTCTCAATGTGTCCTTGGAAAGTGTGTTGGCTCACATTTTTTTGGCATGATAGAGCCCAGAAAGGTGCCGAAAGTGAAACCCACCAACCAACTGTTGTTTTCCAGATGACAACCTATCAATCAACTGTTATTTTCCAAATGACAACCCACCAACCAACTGTTGTTTTTCAAATGACAACCCACCGACCATTATTTTCCAAACGACAACTCACCATCCAACTGTTGTTTTCCCGTGAAACCCCACCAACCAACTGTTGTTCTCCAAATGACAACGCACCAATCAACTGTTGTCCTCCAAATGACAACCCACCAATCAACTGTTGCTCTCCAAATGACAATCAACCAACCAGCAGTTATTCTCAATGCATGAGAAATATTTGTGCCTTTGTAACTTTAGTGGATTTTTCTTTCAGGGCCTATGAATGTGATGTGGAATACATACCAGCAGATATAGGAGACAGAAAACAAGTGCCATGCTGGCAGGGGTAGGTGTTATAAGAAAGAGAGGAGAGGGGCACCAAGAGACAACAATTTAATCAATAAAAGTAGATTTAAATTGCAGTAGGGATAGACACTGGCTGCTGTTGTAAGCAAAATCTTAGGCACAGCTTTGTTTACCAGCATAGACTCTTGCGAGACTAGTCTCAGTTTCTGATATCACTCTGATGATGAGAGGTTTAATCTCAAGCACAGGCTCTTGGGACTCAAATTCTTATCTGGCATTGCTCTTATGGTGAAGTTTTATCTCATGCACAGTCTTTGGGACTCTAGTTCTAGTCAGACATCACCCTGCTGGTGAAATTTTATCTCATGCACATTCTTTGGAACTCTAGGTTTAGTCAGACATCACCCTGTTGGTGAAATTTTATCTCAGGCACAGACTTTTGATACTCATGTTTCAGTCAGACATCACTCTGCTGGTGAGGTTTGATATCAAGAGAGACTCATGGAAGACTAATTATACTCTCTGGCATCACTTTATTATTGAGATTTAACTGATTATGATGAGTGTCTGAGTAAATTCCCCTTGGGAAAAACAGAAGTTTGTAGCCCCAGACAGGAATGGTATTTGCTGGCTAATATTTCATCATCTGGGCACTATGGCTGTTTGTAGTTTGCACAGGTCAATTATTGCTTAATTATTTAATTTTTATATAATTATTATGTATTACTTCACTCTTTAGTCTTTGAGGTCAGTTGTATTTTTTCCAGATGACTCTTATCTTTAATAAATATTTGATATCGGGTAGTAAAGTGATGTGCAAAAAACATCACCAAACAGACACTAAATGATTATGGTAACATGCAATAAAGATACAGTGGTCAGGTTCTGCACAATACCATCATGTTTTATATCAAAACAAGTCTGTTTTCTGAAGAAAATGTTGTATGTATTTCATCCAGACTGTAAATGACAAGGGTGGAGAGGAATGTAAAACTACAGGTTTTTATGAGACAGTTACCAGGCTTAAATGAAAAATGCTTTCGGAATATTGACTGTATAAATAATATTGAATTTTCAGAAGAGAACTATTCATTTGTGGATACATGTATAAGACACTTGGCAAAGGAATGGCATGAATAGTTAGAGTACTCATAATCACCAACTATTCTAATTGAATCCATAACAGTAAATCCCATGATAATACCCATTAAAATGTGCACAAAGAAAGATAATTTTTGATAATTCCAGGATAGTACATTATGTGTCAGAATTTAATGGAAAATTATTACAAGAAGAATGTAAGGAAATATATAGCACAATTACATTTCTGTACGCACACGTTATAATGTGTCAATGTCACACAATTTAATTTCAAACAAAGAATATTCTTGCTGATTTCATTTGACTACAATATTTAATTATATGCTAATAAGCTCATATATACATATGAAACACAATATACCAGACCTTGAAAATATTCATTTTTGCTATATATGTCTTATGGGACTGATTTTTTGTACCAGCAATAAAATGTCCTTATTGGGACATTGGAAGTTTCTAAGAAACTTGAAATTCATATTCAGGCTTGGAAATAAATTGTTACAGTTGAAACTCGTACACAGGTATTGGTTTTTATTGTAATTAAGATTTAAATTTTAACATGTTTGAGACTTCCTTAGTGATTCACTGTAATTAGTACCATGTGATCTCTTTACACAGTCTGGGATTAGCCATTAGATTTGTGTTAGCATGATATAAAAAAATTGCAAAGTAAAGACACATGTTAAGTTTGTAACAAAAAGCATACTTAACATAGATAATTCCTTGATACAGGTGATCATTTAATCCACATTGTTTTGAATTGAGTACAAACATTTAGCCAGATACAAAATTCCAAAAGTTTATTAGTACCATTACAATTTTGCATGTATTTAAAGATACATGTACAAACATTTGCATCATCCCAGTTTTCATGATTTAGATATTATCTTGTATATTCTTGCTTTTAAATGGGATTCAATTGCAGACTTCATTGATTTCAGCCTGGATGTACATTTATGGTATTTGCACAAATCAGACACCAAGTCATGCAAAAATATTTTAATGTGCCAAAAGTTGTATCCATCCCCACCAACAAAGCATGTTTTATTTTCCTTTAATCTGAAAGAGATGTACCATCCAATCAATAAATGTCTGAATTCCTTGATGATTGTTTTTATGAAAATGAGCAAAAACCATCAAGTGATCTTTTCTGATTGTATTGGTTGCTATGCTCAGACTATCTACCCCCCACCCCTGTTCTGCTAATCCCATATATATGGCAAAGCTTGGGATCTTCTGGAAATGAGCATATATTCAGCACATCCCATAATATTTAATGGCTGACAGGGAGTGGGCTAGTCATTGGACTGAATAATTAATAATTTTTATGCAAAAATATGAAACAAATTTAAGTGACTTAGTGTTGCGGTAACTTCCACTCCTGTTTTATTAATAGTTTTAAGTATAAGAAAACTTTTTAGTCCTGTGATTTCCATAAGCATATGCCCCCAGTTACATGATATGTTGAACCATTTTTCATTTCCAAATGCAATGAAGTTTAGAGATAGACATGGAAACAATGGAAAACAGGTTTCTTTACTAAGTCCAGATTATGAAAGTGGTCAAAATGACCACAGATATGATGACTCTAGTGAAGAAGCCAGTAAAACCTACAGAAACTGACAGGAAGGTCAAAAAGGAAGTGAAACTTGTATTAAAAGGTAAAAATGGTTATTTATTTGGGTTTAATATCATGTAAAATTGACTACTTAAATGTCTCATTTTATTATGAGGTTGGTCCCTTATGATGACACAATTGTTTCACTTTTTCAAATAATATCCACAAATTGGCCCCTTTCTCATCAAAACTGGTAGAAACACTGTTGACCTAAAATCTGCCATTGCATAATGCAGTGGCAGAGCTGGATTTATGCAGCTTGCTAGGAGCAGTCAATAGAACAAATAACATAGACCCGGATCTGCCAGTGTATTATGCAGTGGCAGATCAGATTCTTTTTTCATTTGCAGTTGGACCCAACTTAAAAGTGAGTATTTATATTCTGAGTAAAGTTGTAGAAATTAAGCTTTTTTGTTAAAATGTGCATGATTTCAGTTTCTGTGCCAGGTCATGGCTCAGACATTTATTTTTTATACTATTTGCCAGATCATTGTTAAGACAGTATTTTGACTTCAGTGATAGTTCATGGCTCAGATGGTATTGTAACTATGGAGACAGGTCATGGCTCAGACAGTATTTTGACTTTAGTGATAGTTCATGGCTCAGATGGTATTGTAACTATGGAGACAGGTCATGGCTCAGACAGTATTTTGACTTTAGTGATAGTTCATGGCTCAGACAGTATTTTGACTTTAGTGATAGTTCATGGCTCAGATGGTATTGTAACTATGGGGACAGGTCATGGCTCAGACAGTGCTGTAACTATGTTGACAGGTCATGGCTTAGACAGTATTGTGACTATGTGGATAAGTCATCATGGCTTAGAGAGTATTGTTGACAGACCATGACTTAGTATTCTGACTTTGGGGACAAGTTGTTGTTTAGACATTATTATGACTGGAAGAAGGCCATGGCTCAGACAGTTTTGTGACTATATGAATAGGTCACTGCTTGGATAGTTTTGTAATTTTTGGAGCGGCTTAGGGATGAGATAGATATAACAATACTCCTTGAACTTGTTAAATTTGGTATGAATAATAATTTAATAACATCTCAATTCTTTCTGGAACTTGCAGATGTGATGTGTGCTGGGATGATGAGAAGGCAGTTGATGATGACAGTGGTGTGACAACAGATGTTGTAGAGGAATTCAACCCCCTTGGCATGTCTGGTGACAGTGATACACTTGTTGGTAAGAACAGCTGTTATGCTTTAGATGACCTGATTTGCATATTTTTGGATTCCTAGCTTTTGTGTGAAATATACATGCAAGCTCTGATTTGATTTAATTTTTGATTGTTTTGTCTTTTTCAACAACTTTGATAAATGATTGTAGGCCTCCATTTCTTCTTTATACATTGTGTTTTGTAAAACCATGTACGCTTGGAACAATGCCAATTTTAACTTCTGGGCTTGAAAAAAATTGTAGATTTTAGAGTTGATACATTTCTAGAAGGCCCATTTTAATGTTTATGTTTTTTTAAGATTAGGATAAATTTTGTTTTAGAAACTTTCTTAAGATTATACTGTGAGCCCATTATCTCTAAGACATTCTCTTGTAATTATTAGAAAGAATAAAGTTTTGACGTAACACCAAGAGCAAGGGGCCAATTTCTTACCCCAGTACTACACTTTAAACAAAATTCAGGATGTGGTGATATCCTCCTTCTACCCATATGTCCATCTCACCATCTGTCTGTCATTTTTACATCTCCTCTTTAACCACTGGTAGAATTTGACATAGTTGTTATCATGTCTGCATGACATATGGAAATTGACATAGCTTAGTTGTTATCATGTCTGTATGCTGTATGAATTTGACATAGCTGAGTTTTTACAGTCTGTATGCCATATGGAATTTGACATAGATTAGTTGTTATCATATATGTATGCCATATGGAATTTGACATAGCTTAGTTGTTACAATCTCTGTATGCCATATGGAATTTGACATAGCTTAGTTGTTACAATCTCTGTATGACATATGGAAATTGACATAGCTTAGTTGTTATCATGTCTTTATGCCATATGAATTTGACATAGCTGAGTTTTTACAATGTCTGTATGCCATATGGAATTTGACATAGCTTAGTTGTTATCATGTCTGTATGCCCATATGGAATTTGACATAGTTTAGTTGTTATCATGTCTGTTTGCCATATGGAATTTGAGATAGATTAGTTGTTATCATATCTCTTAGCCATATGGAATTTGACATATATTAGTTGTTATCATATATGTATGCTGAATGGAATTTGATATACATTAGTTGTTATCATGTCTTTATGCCATATGGAATTTGACATAGCTGAATTGTTACAATGTCTGTATGCCATATGGAATTTGACATATCATATCTGTATGCCATATAGAATTAGACATTATAGCTTATTATTGTGTTTGTATGCCATACACAAGAGGAGTCATATATTTGGGTCCACTTCTTTGGGGTCTGATGCTAAATTTGCAAAATCCCCATTATAGTGTTATTATTTTGAAACAAATGTTCTCATAGGAAGACATGTTATTTTTAATGGGCTTTTGGTTCTGACCTTCAGGGGAAATGTGGTAGGTTTCAGGGATGGGGGTAAGTTAATACAAAGGAAAAAGTGTAATTTGCTAATTATCCTCATGGACATTTTTTTTTAGCATTATATATATTACGATACCTTTTATTGGTCCATCAATCTTTACCTCTGTCTATCTGTCTATAACTTGGGTTATGTGTCACTCATTTCTGCTGCCCAGCATTTCCTTTTTCTCTCAAATATTTTTCTATTTCTACTTTCTATTTTCAGGGATTGTATTAGAGAAAAAAACTTGTAATAAATTATGTTTAATAAATTATGTTTCTCTGAGAATATTCCTCTCATACTATTCTTCAACAAATTTGAACATCATTGTTATGTTACTCATCTAAAACTGGTGAAAAATGCCACTTGATGGGTAGCCACTGGATCAGTTGCCACTTAGTGGTGAACGTATTGCATGACGTGTATAATTTTTTTACTTTCATCCCTGGGCAATGGTAGATGGTAATAAGGAAATGATACAGAAAATTGCAGTTATGTTTTAAATGGGGTTGGTAGGGGCTTTATGCATACAGTTATGTTTTAAATGGGTTTGGTGGGGGCTTTATGCATACAGTTATGTTTTAAATGGGTTTGGTAGGGGCTTAATGCATAGTTATGTTTTAAATGGGGTTGGTAGGGGCTTTATGCACAGTTATGTTTTAAATGGGGTTGGTAGGGGCCTTATGCATAGTTATGTTTTAAATGGGGTTGTTAGGGGCTTTATGCATAGTTATGTTTTAAATGGGGATGGAAGGGGCTTTATGCATAGTTATGTTTTAAATGGGGTTGGTAGTGGCTTTATGCATAGTTATGTTTTAAATGGGGTTGGTAGGGGCTTTATGCATAGTTATGTTTTAAATTGGGTTGTTGTTGGCTTTATGCATAGTTATGTTTTAAATGGGGTTGGTAGGGGCTTTATGCAGGGGTTGGTAGGGGCTTTATGCATAGTTATGTTTTAAATGGGATTGGTAGGGGCTTTATGCATAGTTATGTTTTAAATGGGTTTGGTAGGGGCTTTATGCATAGTTATATTTTAAATGGACTTGGTTAGGGCTTTATGCATGGTTATGTTTTAAATGGGGTTGGTAGGGGCTTTATTCATAGTTATGTTTTAAATGGAGTTGGTAGGGGCTTTATGCATACACTTATAACAGGAAGACACATTAATATATTTCATATTTTGGACTCTGTAACATAAAGTGTGTGGATTGGCCATTGAGAGCCATGGACGTAATTTTTATTTAAATCTGCATCTGCCTGAGTGATTTAGTTTTGAGTTTCAACTAACTAAACAATTTAGCTTTTGAGTTGCATCTATGTGGAACATTTAGTTTTGAGTTCTATATACATGAAGCATTTAGATTTAAGTTGAATCTACCTGAAACATTTGAGTTGCAGCTACCTGAAACATTTAGTTTTGAGCCACATCTACCTTTAACAAACTACCTATGAATGTTATTTTTTGAATACCATTGAGCAGCAACTCCAAATATTTTTGGGGCCTTGCTTGATATTTAGTACATTTAATTTATATGTATTGATTGATTTAATTAAATGCATCAGAAGAAAGTATATGTATCATTTGATATACCAAAACATGCAGTTTTCCATTCTGGATTCACTGCTGCTTCATTTCTAGTACCACAGTTCCATTAGTCCTTGTTCTAGACTGTTAATTTATATTTATAAACATTATATTCTTCTTCGGGCAACGTGCTCTAGCATTTCATCCAAACAACAGCACTTTATCTTACTCTTATGCATTAAAACAATAAAATGATACTTTCTCAGTAAGCATACCTCAGAATGCATAGCATCTAATATACAGTAATTTCTGGTTGAGTCTTTTAGCTGAATTTTATCAGACCAGGCCCTGCTGCCACAAAATTTCTCAAATTATCTCCTAGATTTTAGAATTAACATCAGTTTGCTTGGGGTACTTCTTTCAATATTGGGAATTTTATCAGTTGTGGATAGCAGAAGGGATGAAAAAATAGATTCAGGTTGATGTTATTTAAATTGCATGGCTGAGTGTCTTTTTATTCTTGTTAAATTTCCTTCATATATAAAGCAGGTTCTTTTCCTGAGAATTCCAGAGTTTAAATTTTATTTAAATTCTGGCCATTTGGTAAATATATAGTGAAGACTTCTGTATAGCCAGTCATGTAATAAAAAGGTAGTACAAAGAAAAAAAAAATTGAAAGAAATTTATTTGAAAATATCAGTTTGAGGAAGATCACTTTAGAAATTTAGTTAAATTGTTTGGTTATGTTGTTGTTATCTTTATTTAATTTGAATTACCATATATTGGCTTATTATTTGAGTCAAACTTCAAGCAAAGATTCTGATCTGCCATAGCATAATGTGCCTGCCGATCAGGGTCTAAGTTGTTTGTTCTACTGCACAGGTCCAAATTTGTTGGCACATGATGTTCCAGCAAATCTGGGTCTATGTAGTTTGCAGTTGGACTCTTCTCATAAGAGGGTATATATGGTAGGTAGTACACTACATATTTGTTGTAAATTTGTGTGCACCGACATTGTGGAACACAATATTGACAAATGACAAGATGGAATAGCAGTCTGGTCTGCTGGCAACATTACAATATGCAGAACCCAGGGAGGTAGTTCAGCTGCCAACTTTTGACAAGTCTAGAGAGTTGGAGTTACGCTTTCACACTCTTATAATTAGAATGGTGAAACAATTAGGAAGAAAATAATAATGAGATATTTACTTTGGATAATTATGCTGGGTTGAATTGCCATGTCAATGGATTTTATATGATCCAGAATGACTTCTCTCATTATGGTGTTTGCAGTCTGTGTAACAAATAAAATGCTAAATTGTTAAAAATCCCAAGCCCCTCAGCCAGACCCTCACTTAAAATGAATTAGGGTTTTCCACTTAGTTGACTTTACAAATGCAAATAACCTAATGGGATCTGCAAGAGTAGTGTTCAAAGGACTTAACAATTAGCTATTGTCAGTCAGTTAAGTAATCTGTGAAATAGTGGTTGTTTATCTCAGACCACCTTGTATTTTAATTGCTGCTGTCATCAACTGCATGAACTGTCTTGAGGATAGTTTTACATTAGCACTAGGCAGGACAATTTACTGTTTATACAGGTTATGAGTATATATCATGGTGAATAAAAGTCTCTCTCTTTCTGTTTTTTGTGTGTGTGTGTCAAGACTACAGAAAAATTTGTTTTTCAAAGAATGAACATGTTAAGAATTTGTAAGCCAAAAGCATGTTTTTTTGCAATTCACATGTTTTGGCAGGTATGCCGTCTATATTTATTTTTGCTGATAGCTGCTCTTTTGTTCAAAAAACAAATAAAAGTACACTCAGGTACTGGCAGAAAAAGTTAATTTATAAATCCATTACAAACACTCAATATGTTGGATATTTTTGAAAATAGAGCAATGGTTCAAGTCACACACTTCATTCATTATCATATCTCCAAATTTGTTTTCATTCAATAGAATCCCAAAGAACATAAAAATTAGTAATATCATCATATACCATAATAGATATTAACCCTTTCCATGCCTTAAATTATGTGTCACCTAGTGATCATGCTAAGGGAGATAATCTTTTCACCGCTGATTATGGTAACTGCTTATAAAGTAGCTTATTGTGTTATATATACTGGGGCCATCCATGTCATCTGGATGCATGTCTAGTTATCATACGAAATATACTTATCAAATTGTGAATAACATTGTAAACCTTTTATGAAGATAAAAGTGCCTATAACTTCTAAATTTCTAGTGCAAAATAAATTTGAAGAATGTTCTAGTAATTTTAAAAGCATATTATTCCTCCAATAAAATGTACATATTTACTTTTGCATTTCAGATCTTGCAAAGGAGGCCAATGGAGGAGGATCCTGGAGAACATGTAAGGGTCAATATTTAAATGTGGCCATTTATGTGATTCCAGGCAGAGAGGCCCTAGCCCCTAGGGGCCTTAGTAAATACACCCATCTCAATGATGGGGTAATTGATCTGGTGTTGATAAAAACAACTGTGAGAAGAGAGTTTTTAAGATACATCAAACGGTTAGCCAACCAAAAAAATCAGGTAAACTGACTGATTGTATATTTCTCTTTATCCACTGTACCAAAATATAAGATGGTATTATATAAATTTAATTAGTATTGCTTGTTAGTTATTTATCCATGATTATATTATATGTATAATTGATTAAGTACTTGACTTTGTCAAAAGTCAAGTTCATTTGTTTTGTAAACAACATAACACATAGTTACTATTTCTCTATGAGTGTGGATTAAATTTTCAGATCATTATCAATAGAGTTAAACATCTTTAGTTGGGTCTGGGTCTTGGACACTGGAATCCCCTCCATAAAAAACCTGGTCAACCTGTTGTTTTTGTTATAATTTTAGTAACAGATTATATCTTGTTGACAACTTAGAATTTTCTAGAAATCAACTTGTGTCATGTCTCTCATCCTGGCTCTGCTTTTGTGTCTTAGACTTTTTTTTTAATGTAATCTTGTTTACTTCAGAAATTACTTATTCTTGTGATAACATCTGAAGCAGAATCATTTTAATTATTGTGTTTAGTTTCTCATTTGAATTTAATCAAATTATTATTCACTGGAATTACAAAGTGCTCATTAGTATTCTTGAAAAGAAACATTAATTGAGAAATATAGTGAATTCAGACAAGGATATCTTGGATGATGTTATTGTAATTCATCAAGACTGTTGGCACATCTCCATATTCCAGGCCACTACAGGCATATCAATAATTCAGTGATGGGTCTTATTTCGAACACACCTGGAATTTAATAAGAACTTTATTCATTAGGACTGGTGATAGAATGTTTAGGACTGTTTGGTATTTAATTCACAATACTGTAAATTCTTTTTAAATTTTCACATTGTATTCTAGGGAAATAAATTATTTGTTGAATTTTACAAAACTTGTTGGTTTTTGCACTTTTCTGCTACTTAAGACCATACAGTCATAATAATAGGTGTATGACAAAATCCCAGCAGGATGAAATCCCCCCAAGGCAGAATCTCCTTAGGACATCATCCTCCATGGACAAACTCACACCAGTTTTTTAACTTTTAAACTTTGACAAATATAGTTCTCTTTTGAAATGGGATAGGGGAAACAAGAAGGAATGTGACATATCATCAAAATATACTTAAGTTTTTATTTCATGTGGAATTTAATTTTTATCCAGTAAAATTGTGGCTTAGCTTTTGAGTACTTCTCAAAATATGACAATAATAGTCAAAATACAGTGAACTCAGTACTGTCTGTAGATCAAAATGATTATTTGGCATCTTAATCTCCTTGTTCAGGTAAATCTAATATCTAACCACATGCTATACATCTTTGATCTACTAAAGGGAAGCCAACACTAAACTAGAAAGAGCCCAGTTGAACAAACAAAGATGTATATTTGTGATGGTTGTTTAAAAACAGCTAAAACTTACATAGGGGAGGGTATTATGTCGTATCTTTTATTTGCTAGGGAGATTTTCTCTGTAAAAACAAATATGATATTCTATTTCCCATTAACTATACAAACAATTATTAGATTCTATTCCTCATCTTTGTTTGTTTATGGTGAATATACCTTTTTGGGACAAGGTTGAAATATCTTTCCAGTTTGAACAAGATTATTTAAGTTAAGTCAGCATTTTGTAAAATTTGAATTTAATTTCCACAAGTTTGAATTACATGTCTTTCCTATCAGATTTGGCTAAATTTAAATGTTTAAAATTATTGTATTTTTGAGTAAATCTAAGTAATCATTATTTTTGGAACAAAAAATGTATTTTCTCATACTTTTGAATAAACACTGAAATCATTTAATTTTAGTTAATTTTTAAGTACAGCAGATGAAGAAGATGAACAATGTTAGCAATTTACTGAAGGGAACATAAGAAAATAAAGTTTTGTTGGGTAATAGTTTGTATAAATACAGACAAAATTCATCATATCCTCATGAACCATCTATCTGTATAGATCAAACTCTTTACATACCTGTAATTTATCATGATCTTTTCATCGCATAATTTTAAGATGAATACAGTTTTTGTAAAAAATAGTTTTCCTACTTGGATGCTCCCTAATGTTATTTGACATGTAATTAGGCTGATACTTGATGCAAATGACCACAGAATATGTCTTGGCTAAGTGATAGTTGTACAGATTTGTGCAGAGATCATTGGTCCCTGCATAATCAAGGATCAATGAAATTAGATATGCATTTATTTAACTGCAGAAGTTTTTAATTTTGAAATTGTAGATTTAACAAGTAAACATAACTAGAATTTTAATTTATGGATATGAATATTATTATAATCAGATAGTGATGTGATGCAATTTAAGGAAAGCAGGTTATTTTAAATTTCTTCACAATTATAAATCATGAGACATCTTAAATGACCTGGCCTTTGTTCTACAGCAGCACTTTAGGTTGTTGAAAGTGCCACTCATTCATTTAGCTTAAGGTATCAGTGTTCCTTTTTTACTTTTGCTGTCAACATTACCAGTTTTGTTTGTTGTTTCAGATTTCAGCTGTACTTTATTTCAGTTTTGTTTGTTGTTGCAGATTCTATAATTCAGCTATACTTTAATTTCAGTTTGAATTGCCCTTTGTTGAAGTGCACCATGCAAAAGAAGTGCGGTTTAGACGCAGGTGGCCTATAGGATTCAATTATAAGGACTTCAGTTTTAATGAAATCGACTATGAAATGTCCAGGAGAGAAAATTTAAACAGAGCTTTCACCCCAGATAGTTCCATCCTTGAAATTGATGACCCTATAGAAGATGCAAAAGATGAGCCTCCCAAGAGATTCCAAAGTCTACAGAAAATGAACACAGAAATTGAAGACCTTGATTTAGAGGATTCTGATGACTCTGATGACAGTGTCAAGAGCAAACCACAGGAAACAGAGAGAGTAATCATTTTTGTCATGCCTGCATTTTTGTTAGTAGGAAAGTTTAGGAATCACTTTTTTGGTGGTGGCGATGGTGGAATTTATGATATCATTAATTATATGACTTTATCTTAAAGATTTTGAACGTTATGTAAGATATTTATAGCTTTGTCGGCAGGTACGATATAGAATTTACATGTTGCCTTTTTGATCACCATCTCTACAACGGTTTTATATTTTTGTAGTGTAATTTCATCTTTTGTATATCACCATTTTTTTCCTGTCATTTTTTTTTAAAACCTGAATGTGCCATGCTTCTTAAATATATATACAGTCCAGCTGTCAAATACACAGATTTTTTATATTTTATTCTTTTGCAAGTAATCTTGTTAAGTAAAGAGTTTTTCAGGTACAGTGGTTTCATTAATTTTTGTGGAGTATCAATTTTGTGGATTTTTACTGAACTGCAAATTTAAAAAACCCAGTAAAATATTACAATGATAAATTGATGTCTTCCTTTTCCCTGATGTCTTCATGATATGTTACCATACCACTTGAGGATTTTGTTGTTGTTGTTGTGGGGTTTAATGCCATTTTTCAGCACATGATAAGCTATACATGGCGGCCAGTATTAATGGTGGAGGAAGAACCTGGGAAAACCCTGGAAAGAACCACAAACCCACGAGAAGCTACTGGCATGCTTTCTCACATACCTACATTGGCTGAATCTGAGGAAGAGTGATATGAATTCTTCTTTGTAGTCTCAGTGGTTGAGGTTGGTTCATTCATGAGACAGATTCAGACAAAGGAGTGATTCCATTTTTTTTAAAATTTAGTTAGCATTTTTGCACTATGATGGGGTCTGAACACTTTAGATGTTGACACTGCTTGCTAGGGGCAGCTGGTCACATACTTGGTTCGCATGTGGAATGATGACATTATCCAAAATGATGGAGATCTAAATTGAAGTTTAGTACTATGAAATGTCTGTGTTAATGCCAGGGTCATCCGAAAGTACTTATGGTGGAACTTTATGGATACTGTTTTAAAGAGATCATACAGATATATTTTAATACCAATTAGCTTAGTGTTGTTGGTTGCATTAGCATTATTGGTGTAGAAAGTAATTGATTGTTTTTGGTAGGTTTTTTATTTCTTTTCATACAGGTGGTAGTGTTGTTTTAACTATTAAAGTGATTGCTTTTTTTGTTTTTGGCAAAGTTTTGTTTTTTTCTATTCTTGTTTTGGGGTATTTCAAGAGGTTAGTCCATGCAATTAAATACCCAAAAATAAAGAAACTTTGACAGGTCAAACTGTGAATTGAAATACCCACATAAATGTTTATTTTTAAAAAACCATGGAAATTGAGAGCCATGAAAGTTAATAATACCACAGTATACTACCCTTTGGCATATTTCAGTGATCAAAGTACGTATATAAAATGGCTTTTAAACTTTGAAATTAATGTAGTCCTCAGTAAACTTGAATACACATAGTGTTGTTTTTGCAGGTAGTAAATGGTGTTAGGCATGTCAGAGCTGCTTCAGCATCAGACATGATGTTGGTAGGCCCAGCATACAGGACCCCTTTCTCTGAACAGGAACGTATGCAACGCCAAAAACGGCAACAGAAAAAGGAGGAAAAGAAAAAAGCCAAAGATGAAAAGAAAATGAAATCAGTGTGGAATATTGATAATGAAGTTTGCCGTGAGGATGAGCTTAGCTTTAAGTGAGGAAGCTATAGATTCAGTTGCATTATTGAAATGCTCAACATTGTGTCAGTTTTAAAATATTCATGACTTAAATTTCTGATAAATTAGCCAACCAATTTGTATTATTAACAGCATGATTACACATGATGCATAGTGTCTTTGGAAAAACAATTGTGCCATAAATTTGCTGAGGATTTAAATTAAAACCTATAATACTTGAAAAAATATTTGGTTAGCAGCGTATTCACATATCCATAATAAACCATGATATTTAGCTTTGTTGAATAATTGGTACACATTACATAATTATTGTGTTTGCAGTTTAATATTTTTGACGTGTTAGCATGTTAACATATCACTTTGTGTGAATCTGATGGGTCCAAATAAAATCATGAAGTCTAAGTGCAGTATTATTGGATATATTCCAGTTTTCCAACTTAGAAAGTTACCCAACCAAAGTACTTTTAAGTGGTAAAATAGGTCTAACAAGCTGATGTCATTTATTATTTGATGCTGTTCTTACTCCTAATAAAATGTGTTTGTCTGCTGTATTGTTTCATATCAAATAATGCGAGTATCATTGCACAAATCATTAGAGTAAATCTGGAATTCCTGCATCCAGTAATCATCCCTTCACATGAATATTCAACATTTGGATTGCTTAGTAGTGAAAGTGACACACTTTAGGTGGAAACATTGTAAACATTCTCATTGATCATATGGCTTGTCTAACCTAACCTGAGCCAGCCTAACCTGACATCATGCAATAATTTCCATCAGTGATACAGTGTTGAAAACTAATGTTGTCCATGTAAAATGTTTTTTTGATTTGGAAGGACACTTGCTTTTTGAATTATAATTTATAAAACATCTACATTTTAAATGTTACTGGTTATAGAACTGCGCATTGTTAATTCAGCTATTGTCAGGGACTATTTTTTATGCACAACAAATGAAAGGTATATCATCTGAACAGAATGAACAAAATTATTTCTTTCTCTCTAAACTATTTCCACTGAAATAAAATCTCTGATGAACAGAATGTCAAATGGGTACTGATTTAATATTAAATTTATGAAGGCTTGCAAAAGTTGGACATTATTCAACATGTTTCATAAATTTATATATGAAGTTATACCTTCATAAACTGTTGGATTATCCATGTACATCATAACTAGCAAGAGAGTTCCAAAAAACATTCCAGTAAGTCACACACACATTCGTACACACATGCACAGACACATGTATATAATGTTGAGTGCTCAAAAATGTTCAGATATTTTCAGTTGGTTACTTCTCCTGAATGACTTGTCATGTTGACTTGGAACTTGTACTTGTTTTGAATCAGTTTTATTCATTCAACACTGTACCTAATACCAAAATTGCTTAAAATGACATTCTTCCAATCAGAAAAGCATCATGCCTTCCTTAGTCGCTTCTCATAAATATGAGTGGATGAGTGGAATATTCGATCCTTGATATCTCTCATATAACTGGATATACATGATATTCATTCTTGTAGCAGATTAATTCAACATGGAATGTTGAAGTGCTCAAGTAAATTTAAATAATTAATAATATTCTGTACTTGATTGCCCTGACATTATCATGTTTTTTTTGGTGTCATTACAGAGTCCACCATGGTCTTCTGTTGGTGTGTGGTAGAGGTGTGCCTCCTGATACAGAAGCAGACGAGGGAACACTGCTGTGTGTGCCATCTGCTTGATTTCCAAGCTTTTATTTGAATCAGTGTGATGGATAATGGATCTATGGTACATGTTATGACTCTGTTCTGAAGTTACTGATGCTGCAATGCCAGTCTTGTTACATCGCTACGACACATATGCACTGTAACAAAATTAATTTTTTTTCTGTGTTCTGTGCCACCTGTTACACAGGTGAATGATGTTGTATTGATTTGTGTTAAATTGTCAGAGTAGGCTAGATCGGTTATACAGGTGTGTTGTATATTTTCTGTGGAAGATCATCTGTCATGTCTAGTCACAGCGTATCCCTTACAGCATCACTGTGTTACACGTGCTTGAGTTTTTTAGCCTTGCTACACCAGTATGTTTTATATCTATATGAAAGCCATAAACTGTTGACGTTAAGGAGTTCATCGTACACTTGAGTGGCTGATTTAGCACTGCTTTTTATGCAGTCTAACTAGCATCAGTCTGTTTGTACAAGTGTGACACATTTATTTTATTACAGCAACAGCTTTAAATGTGTTTGTGGAGGTTATGGGGTTCCTGTTACACCGTTGTGTGCCATCTGCTAAATTAGCCTTTTGAGGCTACTGAGCATGTCTTTGGTGTTGGGTTCCTGTTACACAGTGTGTGCCTTTTGCTAAATTAGTCTGTCAGGCTGCAAAGTGTGTCATTGGTGTGAGATTCCTGTTACACTGCTGTGTGCCTTTTGACAAATTACCCTCGTCAGGCTACAGAGTGTAACTAAGCATTATACAGCATATACATATCTTTATGCTTCAGTATGCTCAATAATTCTTGCTACAGTTGTTGATCTCATGGTATTTTCTTTGATTAGGTATGCATGTTATTGGTGATACATTTCTGACTGTAATTTGTCACTTTGCATAGCATCTTGTGACAAATATGATGTAGCTGTACACATGATTATCAAGAATGTGGTAGGGTTCTGTAGTGTTGTCCTTGTCTAACCATCTGTCTATCTGGTTAAGTTTCACATTTGACTTAGTTTCTAAAGCACTGTGGTGGGGGATCCCCATTTGATACCACATTTCTAGCTGGCTAAAATTTAGTAAGACACAGAAATTGGTCTTCTGTGCCATTTTCATCAATGTTAATATTTTTTACACTGATTGCTTCATTTTTAAAATAGGCAATTTGTTTATCTGTATTGCATAAATTTCAAAAAACATTAATTTGGAAAAGCCAAAAGGTAATGCTTGATGTGTGTGATATCAGTGTTTAGATACATGTTTTTCTGATTGCCACACTTTAAATATAGGCATATTGAGCATCTTTGTGATCGTTGTAACTTAAAAAGCCCAGTTATTTGGAAAAGCTAAATGGGTATCATTGATACATTTATTTTTCCTAGGCTGGCTTTTTAAAATGCTAACATCACATAATTTATCATGAACTAATGTTATAAATTTGATATTACAGATATATGATATAACATTATAATATATATGTGATATTCTGTGATGAAAAAAAGATCTCACAGAACATTGGACTATCTTACACTCCTAGAGATCTTGCAGAATATTAACATTTTTCTTCTGTTAAATGTTTTCTGACTTGTGTTTATTTTATATATTTATTATAAATGGAATGACATGAAAGACATAAATTCAAGTTAAGAATGTTTTAACAAAATGTTGTATCATGTATGATGCTTAAAAACCTGTAGATAAATATGGAATAGTACAGTTATTATTATGGTGACTCTGTAGTTTGTTCATCTCAAATAAAATGTAACTAAATTACAGTCAAACCCACTTATCTCGACCTCGGTTATCTCGACAACCCGCTTATGTCGAGCGTTTTGGTCCGGTCCCGAAAAAATTCTTCTTTGTTATGCTATTTTTTACCCGCTTATCTCAACCTCTGTTAAGTCGATAACCCGGTTATGTCGGGCATAAGTTTCGGTCCGAAGTAACATGTGGACCCGCTTAATTCGACGAAATGCAACTTTTTAACGTCAATCTCACAGAAATTGTACAAGAAATAGTCAGCAAAAGCGATCGATTTTCAGGCACAATTTTGGTCCGTTACGGCAGTAGTCACATGTTTATTTCATATTCTTTCTATTTTTGGTTCGTAAGAGTAGCCTAATCGATTAGTTTATTAAGAATATATCATGTTCACTACGTAAAATATTCAAGGATTCACAAAGACAAGAGTGTGTACAAATTACAATGTAACTTTATTTTACGAAAACGCAGAATCTTAGATGTCAGCTACATGTGTATTTTATCATTTCCCTTTTATTTCTTAAGGTACATTTCAGATATGAACTATGTTCCGAAGTACATGTATACAAGAAACAACAATCAAGGCAGACATTGCCAAAATAGCCCCGTTTCATCAGCATTGTATATATCGCATGGCTTGAACTTGTCTAAGATTTTTGGCAAAACTTCTTTATGCCATTCCTTAACAGCCACATCTGAAACAGATGCACTCTCTCCACACACGGTTTTAAAACATATATTATTGCGCTGTTTGAAACGATCTAACCAGCCATGTGATGCTTTCCATGTTTCGTGTCCCAAGTCTTTTGCAAATTTCTCAGCCTGTTGCTGGATACGAGGGCCATCTACTGGGATATTTTCGGCACGGACGTTTTTAAACCATTTTAGTGTTGCCTCGTCGACATCATCGAACTTTGCGGAACGCATTTTCTTTCTATCGGGACCAAATTGTCCAAGTTCATAAGTAGTTTTGATTTTATCAGCATTTTTCTTCCAGCCTGAAATAGTGTTTGATGGAATGTTGTACTTGTTTGCCAAATCAGCACACTTTTCGCCTTTTTCAAGTTGTAGCAAAATTTCATACTTCAGTTCAATGTTTTGGTTTGAAAGCTTTCTCTTTTGGAACATTTTTTTCTCTCTCATGAAACAGCATATACTGTACATGTACTTGTCAACAGAAAATAAACAGAACAGATATATTTCTAGGCAGAATATCACCCTATATATATGCTCGTATATATGCACGCGAATGGATAATCTCAGGCACTTGGCTTCTATACAATGGCAGTCGAGGCCCCATAATTTAGTTCTCATGCTTGAGGTCTTCTTAATTTTGTTTTGTTTTCTTATTTGTAATATATCTTATTTAGGTCTGGCAGAAAAATTGGCTTCCATTGTTTTAATTTATTTTCAAAATTCCTGTGAATACCAGTAAAGGGGAACCCAAGTCGGCAAAAAGAAAAACAGAAAAGAAAATAAGAATCGGCACACTTGAAAGAATCAAAAGTCATTTTCCAGGGTCGGTTTGCTTTGCAATAAAATAACCTTTGTATTTGATATCCTGCCGGTAAGTTCAAAGAATTAGTTTACTGCTCGCTACCGGATGTGTTTATTCACCGCCCGCGCATCTATTTATTTGCCATCTGGAATCATAATTGATACAAACTCGCATTGATGCCTGCGGGGTAAGTAGTCTACTCAACATTAACTTGCTTTAATAAATACTCTTTGTAACCCATGCTAGCGAAAGGAGTGTCATTTGCACTCACAGTCAATGTACATGTACATGTATTTTCAAAAACATTTATTGATCTTTATCTGCGAGATACTGTCATATATTAACCTGGATATAATACAATCTTGGTTATTTTGCACCTAACACCGCGTTATGCGTGAATGGCGGGTGCCTGAAAGCAATCGGTGGATGTTTCTCTCTCACTCTCTCGTTTGTGATTTTCTTTGATCCATTTTTCAATCTGATAACATATTCAAACCTCTGAGTACAACCAAACATGATTTGTTTTTCAATATTCACATCAATTATAAAAATGCGTCGTGTGTTATCTGACATAAGTGATGCACACTACAGTAATGGATGCATACGCTACATGTGATATAAGGAGTTCATAGATATATTTTTTCTTTAATAAATTACTTATGATGATAAAAAAGGAATAAATGATAACAACACCAGGTTAGTTCATTTCATTTTATTATCAATTAAGCGTTTTGTTTATTTTATTGTAACATGCAGTGGGAGGGGATTCCAGTAAACACCAGCAAGAGACAGGAGTAATGCTCAAGGACATTTTTAAAATTACCGGTTTTTATGAACCCGGATATCTCGGGACCCGGTTATGTCGACGATTTTTTTACACCCCCGACGTAATCGAGATAACCGGGTTTGACTGTACATTGGTAGACATTTATATGAGTGCACATTGAATAAATTCAGGGGAAAACAATATCAGAAAAGTTACTGAACTCTCTGTAATATTTTACCGTACCTTATGGCCTGAAGCCTGGAAAATTCCAGGTATACTGTGTCAAGAGGTTTACAGAAGAAAAATGCAACAGAATTAAATTGTTGTTAATAGTCTGTTGATAAAAATTCCAGTGTAATTTGCCATGCCATATATAGAATCTTACCATTAATGTTCTTTTTAGTGCTCCTAACACATCAACATTTTTCACCATGCTTCATAATATCTTTCATTTTCTTGTTTAACAGTTTTTATATTTTTGTAAGTTTCTTTGCATTCTACAAAGATGAGTGTTGACAAAAGGATATATCTTTAGTTATTTCCCTTTGCTTTGAAAACCATAGACAAAAAAGTTCAAGATTTACATTTTGAAAATCTTGTCACACAGCTAACCTAATAATGTTCAGTGTTGTCACACAGCTAACCCAACAATGTTCAGTGTTTTCACACAGCTAACCCAATAATGTTCAGTGTTGTCACACAGCTAACCCAACAAAGTGCAGTGATTAGTGTTGTCATACAGCTAACCCAACAATGTTCAGTATTGTCACACAGCTAACCCAACAATGTTCAGTGTTGTCACACAGCTAACCCAACATTGATCAGTGTTGTCACACAGCTAACCCAACAATGTTCATTGTTGTCACACAGCTAACCCAACAGTGTTCAGTGTTGTCACACAGCTAACCCAACAGTGTTCAGTGATCAGTGTTGTCATATAACTAACCCAACAATGTTCAGTGTTGTCACACAGTTAACATAACAATGTTCAGTGTTGTCACACAGCTAACCCAACAATGTTCAGTTTTGTCACACAGCTAACGCAACCATGTTCAGTTTTCAGTGTTGTCACACAGCTAACCCAACAATGTTCAGTTTTCAGTGTTGTCATACAGCTAATCGCCAATGTTCAGTGGTCGATCAAAACTGTTCAGTTATAAAAGAAATAGACTCATATACATCAAACCATCCAAAATATGTATATTGTTAGATTGGAAATCATTAGTACATAGCACACAAGATGACATTTTTGAAGTGTGTTCTGTTGTTAATTCATCTCATAAATGTGACTAAATAAATCAGTACTGACAATATATTATTTTTTCCTTTTAAGCACTATGCAATATGTATCATCTAATGATTTTTCTTTAGGAGATGCCAAAAACCATTCCCAACATCAGATCATAATTTTTTGTCATATTGAGAGGATTATATCACACAATCTTGCCAATTGAAAATATTGACATCTTTTTGGGCTCACTGTTTATACTGTTTTCAATCAGTGTCATCAAGCAGTTATTTTTTTACAGTGTTCACTGCTGGTAAGTGGACATAATAAGTCATCCTAATATTTGCATGGGACTTGGTTTGGCAAGTAGGAACATTTTAGTTTCAAGATTAGTTTTGTGATTTGTTGGCAGAGACTGAAGAATTGCAATTCCTGAATTGTGTGTATTTTCATTCATTGTTTAGTTAAGGTAACAATATAGTCATAAAAAGATGGCAGGTATCAGGTAAAAGGAGGAAAAAAAATATTCTTAAAGTAGATGACCGAATTGATTAGTATTTACCTCAGTTAAGCATAAATTAAAATTAAATTATGTCATGTACAATGGTCTTAAGTGGGCATTGGTTTCAGACTCATGTTCTGTTTTGACAAAATCTGTTTTCAGGCACAAAGATTGATTCTTTTTGTAAATTTCATAACTGAATAAAAGTACTCATCAAGTCATGGGCGCCTAGTAAATTAAGGAAATATTCCAATCTACATCTTAGTACATACTTGATTTTCAGTATGCTGTCACTCGTTGTTCTACATACAGAACTTGTCGTTTATTTTCAGGCACAGTGACTTGCATACTTGTCAAAAACTGATCTCAGTCAGAATATGTCAGTAAATCACTATGTGAGAAGAAGATAAAATATTGTAAAAATAAGTCTTTTGAGGGTAAAATATCTCAGGGCTGTTCTGTTTAAACTTACATGGTACCCAGGGAAGGCAGGTTTTTAAAAATATATGCCAAGGTACTTTGATTTGACAGAGTTTGTATTAAAATGATAATAAATTTCTAAATTGCTTCAGTGGGTGAGTGCCCCATTTTAAAAGTGCCTTCCCTGGGTCCCATGTATGTTTTAATGGAATAGCCCTTATTGAAATGTAATATGTAAATAGCTGTCCCACATTACACAATAAACTAAGGGCTGTTCTGGGACCAGGGCACTTTTAAAGTGGGGTACTAACCCATAGATGCAATTTAGAATTTTCTTATTTTAATGCAAACTCTATGAGATCAAAGTACCCTGGCATGTATACATGTATATATAAAAAACTGCCTTCCTTGGGTACCATGTATGTTTAAATGGAACAGCCCTAACTTGTTTGAGATGTCACCTTGAATTATTGTCTAGTTCCTTGGTTCAAGATTTATTTCTTATTATTTTATTTTTTAAGTGTTTATTATTTGTGTATTCATTTTATATAATTATGTATCTGTTTTCAAGCTTTTTGAACATCAACATTTTTTAAAAATCGTTTTCAAATCAAAATTTGTGTTTGTTTTTATCAGAATAAAGTTGCATACAGTTTTCATCATTGTTATTGCCTAATAAAGAAACATGTTTTGGAACTGGTGCCTCTAAAGTTACAATTCCATGGACAATGTAATAGCATGTTTTAATATTACCTTGAATTTTTCTCCAGTTCTTCCGTCCAGAATGAATTTCTTATTATTTTTATATTTTAAGTATTTAGTATTTTATTTGGTTGATTGACCATATTGAGTGTCTGTTTTTAAGCTATTCTACAATTTGCTTTTATTGACTTGTTTTGAAATGAAACTTTAATGTCATTTTATCAGAATAAAGTCACATACAATTTTTATCTTTGTTATTTCATGATTGAGAAACATGTTATTGCAACTAGTATCTCTGAAGCTGCAAGCTGTATATCTTCATTTCCCTACCAGGCACTTTCCTTTACCATTGCCATCACATCATTTCCCTACCAGGCACTTTCCTTTACCACTGCCATCACATTTCCCTACCAGGCACTTTCCTTTACCACCACGGTCATATTTCCCTACCAGGAACTTTCTTTACCACTGCCATCACATTTCCCTACCAGGCACTTTCCTTTACCACTGTCATCACATTTCCCTACCAGGCACTTTCCTTTACCACTGCCACCACATTTCCCTAGCAGGTACTTTCCTTTATCACCGCCATCACATTTCCCTACCAGGCACTTTCCTTTACCACCACGGTCATATTTCCCTACCAGGAACTTTCTTTACCACTGCCATCACATTTCCCTACCAGGCACTTTCCTTTACCACTGTCGTCACATTTCCCTACCAGGCACTTTCCTTTACCACCGCCGTCACATTTCCCTATCCGGCAAAGAATACTCATAGCACTAATGATAGGAAATGGCATGACTATATATTTAATTTCTGAACATATAAGTATAATTCTGTGTGCGAAATGCCCCTTTTACAAATTGGAAAAATTTGTTATGTAATCTTTAAATTCTGTTGTGGTATAATACATATCTTAGAATGACAATGTATGGCATATTTCACTCTTAAACGACTTACACTATTTCTTACTTCTTTGTTCTAAAAGTATTCAGTATTTAGTTAAAGAGAATTTTCTCTTTGATATTGCAATAAAAATAATGGACACAATAGGGTGTATTTGCTGATTTATAGAAATTACAACTCTAACAAGTTCATACTTAATTTCATTTCCACTTTATGGGAGTTCAATATTATATGCATATTTGCAATGTATGTGATATTAATATTGGTGAAGTCTGTTATTACTGTTTTCATTAGGGCATAGAGGGCCAGCAGATAGCTTGGACAGATTAAACATTCAACATGTTTCATCAATTTGGGATTTGAATTAGGCTCTTCCTCTAGCACAGTAAGTCCTGGTTTGCACCTTTGTTTGAAAAATGCAGTTATTTCTCTCAGATTGCATGGATTCCAGTTGTGAGAAAAGTCTGCCACTTCTTCAGTGGTCTTTGCTGTCAGATCAGGTGGTAGGCATTCAGGTGGGTACTTATTTCGGAAGAGTAACCATCTTCAGTAACAGAATACATATCCACTATATATATTTTAGAGACTCTTTGCATGTACCCTCAAAAAAAGTCCGCCACACCTTTCTCATGATGAAGAAAGATTCAATGATGATAGTATTCAATGTCAGGCTTGCAATGTGGTCGCCTCTTTACAACATGTCAAGTTATAAAAAAGGGTTAATGTGCGTCATTTAGTATACAGAGGCAAATATTGGGATACATGTTCTATTAAAATAAACAGTGTAGTATGTAACTAATCATACTCTAAAACTGCATTTGTAAAAAAAACATGAAACTTGAGGCCCAGGTACAGGAGACCAAACTCTTATTTTCATATGTGCCTTGAATTAATGCAAATATATGCCAACATTTTATTGAAATCCCAGTTAGACGAATTATAAAACATTTGCATCAATGGCTTATGAACGTTGCCACGATTTATATAAATGTCACTAAGTTGCCTCAGCTCCAATTGGATGCATTTGTCTACCAGTTAGCTGTTTTTATAAAGTTCATTTTAGAACTTTCTTATAAACAAAATCACCCATAAAAAGGATATTAAACTAAATACTAATAAACGAAGATGTAGTCCTGTCACAGACACTCAAGGAACACATTTATACAAATCTGTACAATCAACTACATATACCCAACACTTTAGTAGTATGAATGTAGGGCTCTTGTCTTTTATGTCCCATATTGGTCCTTGACACCAGTCCTCGCTTCTTCACCCATAGTTAGCCCATACGTGACCATTGCATGTTTATCACTTTTAATTTTGCACAAACATGACCCAATCATAGGAGGTAGAGTTTCGTACGGTTGGCAGTGTCACCCAAGGGTTTCCAAAAAAAGCAAATCCCAGCAAGACCATTTTGGGTAATTGTCAGCCAAGTAAAATGTCCCGCAATAGCAGTTGTTCAGTGTACGTCTGTGGTATATGTAAGAAATGACAATGCTGAAGCGGTTGAAGATTGCATAAGTCATCACAAACCTGATTCTGCAGAAAGTGAACGAGATAACAAAGGCATCCATAATGTTAATGTTTCTAATACAACTCAACCAGCAGCAGCAGCTCATCACCATCACTGGCTGCTCAGTCTTGACAGACCATGCGAATAGCGCCCTTGGAGTGTCGTCTGTCTCGGGGTGTTGAAATCGTCTGCTTTGGCTGTGCAGGCCTATGTGCGAGTGACAGTCCCTGTTGCAGTTGGTGCAGACATACTGGGAAGTCTGAGTTACTGGGGTTGCTGCCGAACTTTTCTTTCTCTCACGCTTCTCTGCTACCAACTGGCCTCTCCTCCCATCAGCGACTGCTATGCCATTGCTTAACGTCAGCCTACAGGTGCCACTGTCTTTGGCCAGCTCTTCCCAGCCATTGGGTGAAATGTCGCATGCCTTCATGTCCCTCTTTCACACATCCTTGAAATGGTGTCAGGAGCGGCCAACTCTTCTGGTACCAGTGACCAGCTGTCCATACAGGATGTGATTTGGCAGCTTTCCATCCTCCATGCATTGAACATATCCCATCCATTGAAGGCGGCATATTCGCAGCAGGGAGTACATGCTGTGGGTACTTGCATGCTACAGGATCTCGCTGTGTGGGGTGCGGTCTTGTCAGCTGATTTTCAAGATGCGTTTTTGTCACCGTATATGGAAGGAGTTCAGCCGGTGCTCTTTCCTCATGTAGGTGCTCTAGGTCTCACTTCCATATAGGAGGGTGCTGAGAATGCAGGCCTGGTAGACTTGGATCTTTGTGTGCTCTTTCAGTGCGTTGTTTTCCCACACCCTCTTTGTTAGTTGTTGTGCCATGATGATGTTTGTCTTTCCAAGCGTTCTGTCCAGCTCCACATCAAGTGAGAGACTGTTGTTGATGGTTGACCCCAGGTAAGTAAAGTTGTTGACTGATTCCAGGGTGACACCGTCAATTTTGATGGAAGGTGTAATGGTGGTATTTTGCACGCTTACGTTTGTCTTTTCCAGGCTGATGGTGAGTCAAAACTGTTTGCAGGCATCAGCGAAACGATCTCCCAGTCTCTGGAGGGTGTCCTCGGTGTGGGTCACAAGATTCGCGCCATCTGCGAAAAGCATCTCCCTGATGAGCACCGATCTCACTTTGGTCTTCGAATGCAGTCGTGCAAGGTTGGACAGCCACCCGTCGGAGCTAGTGTGTAAATATACATCATCAGTGAACGAGTCGAAGGCGTAGGACAAGAAGAAGATCCCGAAAAGAGTTGGCGCCACCACGCAGCCCTGCATCACGCCGCTGTTGATTATGAAGGAGGCTGAGGAGGATCCATCATACATGACTGTTCCCTTCATATCGGCATGGAAAGAGATTATCATGTTGCGGAGTTTGGGGGGGGGGGTAGCAACCAATCTTACTGAGAAGCTCAAAAAAAACTTTATGCTGACCAGGTCAAAGGCCTTGGTGAGGTCGATGACATCATGTAGAGCGGTTGACCTTGCTCTTTGCTCTTCTCTTAGAGTTGTCCTAGGAAGAGGATCATGTCTGTCGTCGACCTGCCTAATCTGAAGACGCACTGGGATTCCGGGTACACACGGTCCGGCAGCAACTTCAGCATGTTGAGTATGACGCGGGCATACGTTTTGCTAACGATACTCAGGAGCGGGATCCGTCTGTAATTATTATAGTCACTTCGGTCGCCCTTGTTTTTGTAAAGGGTCACAATCGTGGCGTCGTGCATGTCTTGCCCCTTCCTCCCAGCAGAGGCAAAGTAGCTCATTCTGCGGCTGAAGCAATGTTGGTTTCTCACGTTTGATAGCTTCGGGCGGGATGCTTTGTCGTTTGGGAGGGAGTCGATTGCTTTGATGAGCTCCTCTAAAGGTGGGCACTTTGTTGAACTCCTCCATGATGGGCAGTTCTTTATGCTGCTAAGGGCCTCATCGGTGACTGACTTTTCTCGGGATTATAGCTCTGAGTAGTGCCCCACCCATCTGGCCATCAGTTGCTCACGACCAGTGATCCCTCCTGTCAGAGATTTCAGAACGGCGACCCCTTTCACTGTAGGGACTAGAGCCTTCTTGATGCCACTGTACATACCTTGGATGTTTCCGGACTCGGTACTGCGTTGGATTTCTTCACACAGTTCTTGCCAGTACTCGTTCGCGCACTGGGTGTTTCTTCGGGCATTTCTGAGATCAGCAAGCGTCCAGTTTATTTTGTTACTTTATGGTGTCGTTAGTGTTTTTTTAAAAAAGTATATGCGTTTTCATTTATCCATCGGACGTTCAATTGATGTCGCACACTCTCTGCTGCTATAATTAAATCAACCAAATATTTTATCAAGACCAACAGGATATTTTACTCTAGGATCGTGTAAATGTATTGTTATAAATCCGTGTGGAGTAGATTGTGCTTTTGAAAAGACGTTTTTGACCTTAATCATGTGAATATCCCCCACTACACCAAGTCTGGTGAATATTTCGCAGTGTATGTGTATCAACTCCATTAAACACAACTAAAATGTTATAGTTATCTCTGATCACCTTAGGTATTTTTGTATATCGTTGAGTAACATAAATCACATCAGTATTTTTATGCCTGCCTCGAGAAAATATCCGAGCTGGATTTGTTTGTTTGTCCAGCATTACGTCGTCGTATACTACGAGATTATTAAAATATAATATAAAGTTAATAATGTCGTCACCATCTTCATTTACCAGTCTTGCATTTTCATTAAAATCTTTAAGTACATCATAACATCTCTGATCATCAAATGATGGTGCAACTAAATATAACTTGTCCCAGATTTGACCATCTCATTATCGAATTAAGCAGTAATTGCGTTTTAACGGACCCAGATGGACATATTATAATCATTCTGATATAATTCGGTAATGCTGAAATATGTTTTACTGGCTCTTGCTTTCGTGTCGCTCAGAATTCAATTACATCCGTATTATAAACATACATGAATCTATATAATTTGCGTTGTAGAGTTAAACTCCAACCACTGATTTAGCCACGGTTACAAAAAAAAAAAAAAAAAGAAGAAAATGGAAAAATAGCATATTGTGGAAAAATGTGCAACATGTAACAGAATTTTTGTTTTTACCTAAAATTCAAGATAAGGATGGCGTTGATATTGCTACATTAATGACAAAATTTCCAGGAACTAAATGGGCTAAATATCCAGGAGAAAAAACATCTTCCTGGGTATAATTATTGTGGTCCTGGTACCCGACATGATATCGGACTTGATAAACAAGATCAACCTAGACCTGGAAAGTATCCTATAAATGATATTGATAAAGCATATCACGCTCATGATGTAGCTTATAAAAGTAAAGAACTGCAGCAACCACATATTGCAGATGTGAAATTAATTCATGCATTCAATTCCTTAAATACTTTATCTTTTAAAGAAAAATCAGCTAGATTGGTAATAAAATATGCGATGAAAGGTAAATTATTGTTCAGAGCCGGTAATTAATCAACCATTAATTGAAATAATAGAATCGATTTATTATAGCACAAGAGGATATTGGAAAGGTAGAGCAGCAATTAGCAAACTCGTGGATGCAGCAAACGTTACACGTTCGTCTACTGCAAACATGTTAGCACGACATGCAATATGGCAGATTTATCTACCACCACAAAATCGAACTCAGCATGCACATTTTGATGTCAGTACTCCTAACGAAGTTCATCAGGCTGATATTTTATTGGAACCACACGACACCATCAAAATAGGTAGACGTCAATTAACATACAAATACGCGTTGACTGTCGTTGACGTTGCAAGTAAGTATACAGAAGCAGAGCCATTATCAACTAAAGCAGCTGCTGAAGTTTTATCTGCTTTTGAGCAAATTTATCAACGAGGACCCTTGCGATGGCCAAACTATTGCAGGTTGATCCTGGCAAGAATTTCTTGGCGTAGTATCATCTCTGATGAAAAACATAACATAATGTCGAAATCAGACGAGGACATACCTCAATTCATCGTGATCACGCAATTGTTGAACGATTTAATCGAACACTTGCTGAGCGTTTATTTGGATATCAATATGCAAAGGAAATAATTCAGGATACGAGATCTCGTGAGTGGGTTGCAAAATTACCAAGTGTGAAAGCTGCATTAAATTATGCAATTACTCCTGCAACTTCTATGAAACCTATTAATGCAATTACACAAACAAAGAAAAGCCATATACGAATAGAACGACATGAATTTATTTTCAAAACAACCAATATTAGGTAATGTGACTGTCAGGTATTTATATGAACCAGGTGAACTTGAAGGCGGTAAAAAAAAGAACGACATATCCTATTTAGAGTGTAACGACACATAACATATCTAGCGTGGTAAGAACTACGGGTAGACCTTCCATCTACAGACTAGATTCAACTGCTCCTCAACGGGGATTCGCACGCAAGCAATTACAAGTAATTAATGAAGACACACAATTACCACCGCATTCACTTTTGTAAATTAGCACCTTGACGACGATTACATTCAAGACAGGTCAGCATCACATTTTCGCGTGTATGACCAAACTTACTATTAATCCTGTCTACGGTGAATTGTCTTGGACCATTAATAATATTGCTCCACAACATTATTGTATTACAGCTCGCACAATGATTATTATGTTGTTGTTACAGCGTCTTTATAAATTCGGCATCAAGATCAAAGTCGCGGTTATTATGTTTGTCATATTGCTTGTAACTAACTAATTTGTTTCTTATTATATCATGGTCAATAACATCGCGAACAACAACTTTGTTGTTGTCGCCAGTGGTTTCTGTGAAGTCCATAGCAATTCTCCGCAACTGAGATATTTTTCTGACTGTAGACACTGCCAGATATACCAAATTTGATCATTCGAGATGATCATCGACGAACCAATCTCCAGTATCAGAAATAGTTAACCCCTAAGATGAATGAATCATCATCGCGTATCCTAACGTCCACGGAGATTTGTCCATTTTTAGCGCATCCTCAACAACATTGACAGGATACAAAACAATATCATTTAATACAAGATTTTGTTTTTCTAACGATCCTGGTGTATCAACGTCGATCTTCTGCCGTCGCGTATAAACTGGTCGAAAACATAATAGTACGGGTAGATTTTAAATTTTTTCTTTATGTAACATAAATAATTGTTGTTGAAGTGTATCACGAACTATCTTTCTACTTGCCACTATCAAATCATTTGTTCACCATAAATTCCAAAAGTTGCTCATAGGACTTTCTGAAATTACTTCACGCATTATTTCACATTGACATTTATTCGGTTGTAGTCTGGTTAATTTCTTAAACTCTCTTAATTTTGGATCAAGTGCTCTATGATCGTCTGTTATTTCTTCATAATAGTCTACAAAATTCCTCAGCCATTCGGGTGGAGACAATCCAACAAATGGCGGTGGTTGACCATGATCGGCAGATATTATTACAGCAGTAATTTTTGTCAACAACCAATCAAGAAATGTTTTTAATGTATCTGACGACACTGTACATATTTCATCCCAAACGATAATCTTTGGAATGTATTTTACGCCCATTCGATCAGGAGTTAATTTATCTGCCTTCCATTGAAAGAATTTGTAATACGTGCATGATTTAATATTTCTTCCTTTCATTTCTCTTGCGAGTCTGTGTGTAGGGGTTAAAACGACAATATCAAAATTCCGAAATAGTTCAATTATACTAGTAGTTTTACCGGAATGTTCTGGTCCATTGAAATAAACTGTTTTATGTCTAGCTACGGGATCATACACTGACTGTGAAGAAGATAGCTTTAATGTCTGATTCAGAATTATCAAGTATATTTTCTTGTTTTATTATCCATTCTCCCCGTGATGCATAAGTGCCGATATTCAATTTTTCCAACAATCCTGAATATTTGTTTTGGATATACAACTAATTGTAGCTAACCTGACAGCAAACTTAGAAACTCTATTTATCATTGATAATATACGTATCGAAACGTACGCGAGCATTGAAGATCTTAAGCGAGTAAACTGCGGTGACTCACCATCAATATAACCCACAATTGTACCTAATTTAGTTCCGTCCGATAAGTTAGCATTACATCGACTTATAAATGTATGTTTTTTTTCGTTGTATCAGCAATTATAAAATCTAACTCAGCAACGTCTATATTCAATCTTGTGCAATGTCATTTATGATCATATGATCCTCCTTGGGTAAATTTACCGATTATTTTTCTGCCGAGATCTTTTGCGATTTTATTTTCGTAAACGGTTATATCAGGATTTTCATCCTCAGAATATTTTTTTGTTGTTGTGGTAAGCAAACTTATTTCTGTGGACGATGTGATATAATTGGTTCACTTACTGTAAAGAATATAAGTATTTTTACATCGAGTATATACCGTAATAATACTGTTGGTACCCAAAGATTTTCTGAAAAATGTTTGCCAAACCAGACACAACAAATTGAATGAAGATTTTCGGCAAAAGTAAATGACTCGATACAAGCGAATCCAGTCAAGTCAAAATCTGGCAATGGTGCGTTTATCAATAATCTGGTCATTTCGTGTGTGGGATGACCAAATCACTTAAAATGCTTAGAAGATTCTCACATTTCAAGAAAACGTCCAGGATAACATGCAATCATCTCAACCGAGATAACAACTTTATGATAGTATTTACTATTCCATAATCCACCGTGTCCGCATTGAACACAACTCGATATTATATCATTGAGAAAAACCAATCGTGTTGGTTTCCACGAATTTTTCTCTCTAGCAAAATGAGCCGCAACTGACGGAATCGTAAAAGAATTACTGAATAATTATTCAACATCTTTGGTATATTTTAACGCAAGATTTTTCATTTCTTCGTGAAGAGATTCTGTGCGATAAATAATGCCATTTGGTCGTACAAACTGATAGTTTCCATCATCAGAACTTTGAAATAACCATACTGATACAGGATCGTTCGTCCTTTTTTCGTTAAAAAAATCGAATATATCATCATTATACAATTTAACAGTTCGATTTTGTGGAAATATTATTACTGTATTGGTCCACGCATACGCATTAAGATCAATAATTTAAATCGAGGCTCCTTTTGATTTATACTTTGATTCGGTTACCGTTCTTACTGTTATTGGGAACTATAGTTTCTTTCTTAGCTCAGCAACATCTTTGACAGACGCTCCAGTATCTTTAACTATTTCTCCCCATTCATTTATTTTTTTACGTCTTTAATCCGTGAGACCGTTTCCACGAGTCGAAACGGTAAAATGTTCCGTTACTCGTTCGGCTACACAATTTTGCCTTGAAAATTTCATTGGTTTTAAATTATTAACTCTGGGTTTATCATTTATCGGATATAACGCTTATATAACTGCTGTTTACAGGAGACGCTCGTTCATAATACGGTTTGTCAATACCAGTCAACATTCCTGTTTTCGAATTTTTACTCAGGATGGCAATTGTTTCATTTTAAAGGACAGGATCATATTTGTCACGGATAATCCAAGTATTAGTGTCTGTTTCTGCTAATACAACAAACTTTATTCTGAAACAATATTTTCGATTGTTGAGATAATTAGTGATCGTTTGTCGTTCATCGTAGCATCGACACCTTTGGTGTTGCGCAAGATTTTAAATGTTGACCACACATAAGAGGCGCATCTTTGCGAAACTCTTTCTTGACGTCGTGAATTTTAATAATCAAAGTTTTATTCTTCGGATCAACCAGAGCTTTCCTCGGTAAGTCAGGGGATATTCTGTCAAGATTAAATTTGTCTTTAGAAGGCCTAATCGTGGATAATTTCCCGAATCCATCCAATTATAATTAAGACAAATATACTATTTTAGGTGGGTTATAGGCAGAACCGTTGTCCTCATACTCATGTTGTGGGCAGATAAAGTTTAGTGGGCAGATTAAAATCTGCCCGCAACCAACGTCATCTTTATCTCCATTATTATCACAGATTTCAATAAAATAAACATATATAATCGTTTCTAGATCTTAAATATCCTACAAACACGTATATACTACACAAGTGATTGCCTTTTTCGTGTTTAATTACGATTTCTAGTGTATTGAATTGAATTATATATACGAGTTACTTCCCATTGTGATCTAAGGCTTAACAAGCACAGCGAAAGATTGACCCGGAAGTAATAACTTTCATGTCGTCTGCCCGTTCTCATGTGAGGGATTTCAACTGCTCAAAACGTAAGTTGCACGATGAAATTTGCCTATACGACGCCAACAGCCATATACAGGCAATATTTATTATTATACAAGAAGTAATGAGCAGTTATAATTCTTAAAATAACGCATTTGGAGTGATATCTTTTAAAATATCGTAATAACTGTATGCTAATTATTTTATTAAAAAAGGAAACAATATGTTCACTCCATGTACTGTCGACAACACTCTCCGAATAATATTCTGTCAAGAGGATTTAGAGTATCACGCAGATACAGATACAGTACAGTACAGTGAATGGCTCCAACACTCTGAGTTGGGGGTGGGGTGCAGGGAAGAGAAAATCGTGTAAACGTATTGAAAAGACCAATAGGAAGCCACTTATTGGTGGTGGTGAATAATCCAATACACACGTTTTTCTTCCTTATTTATATATATGATCATCACTTTTAGGTAATAAACTTGACACCTGAATAACATCAGCTGTACAATCAATTTGCAAAGTAATTATTTTGAAATGCTACTGTCTTGATAGGACTACGCCACATTTATATTAGTAAAGGAAAAACAATTTATGTATTGCATCAAAGTTGGACAGCAAGGGTTGTTTCGATTGCATCACATATGCCATAATTTTGCTGCCTACTGGGACAACCCATGCAACTGGAAATTACTATGTTAACTGTCCAGCATTTTTGTGCCAGATTCTATTGAAAATTTTCATATACCATAGTAATTTTGCAGAATGGACTTATCCAAATTATGATCATCTTATTGGAATATACTAAAATGTTAGGTTTGTAAAGTTTGTTTTCAAAATGAATTGTACCTTTTGATAAAATAAAATAAAAAATTCAGTATAAGCTTATTTGGCACTTACTTTAGACAAATTTCAAAATGACACTATTCCCTCTCAGTTACTTGGGAAGTTGGGAAGTAACTCAATGGTTAGTATGCTTGATACATGATCGTTGGGTTGCCACTTTGAATCCTGCACCGATTAATTGGGTTGGCTGTTGTGGGTCTGAGACGGGTTGTAACATGATACAATTTCTCCCCAGTTAATTGTTTAATGACTCAGTAGTTAGTATGCTGGATTCATGATAATTGGGTTGCCAGTTTGAATCCTGCCTCGATTAACTGGGTTGGCTGCTGTGGGTCTCGGACCAAAGAACTTGACTCCCCCAGCTTTAGCACTGAATAGTCAAAATGTCATGATGTGCCTATAAGCAACATTGCCAGCCAATCAGTTTGGGTAATTTATGCCCTTAATTCATGGCAGCTAAAGAAGGATTACTATCAGTAGTATTGGTAAGAACTAAGGTCTGACAAATTAATATATTTTGCAGAGTGATTAGATCAAGAAAGACTGTGTTTTTTCTTTTTTATCTTGATTCTTGTTCTTGTGTATATAACTTCTAAAGATCTTATGATACTTGTTTTTATAACAGGGAGAGTTGCCAGATTGCAGATGCTGTTTTTTTATTATATTTTTGAATATTTTATCAAAACTTTATATTGACAGTGCAACCATGCCAACACCACATTCTTTCTTTGGCACACCTGTTTTTATGTTCAGGGGCCCTCTTGGTACATCATGTAATTTAATTCTCTGGTCCACACACTGAGTTTAACAGCTAATCACTATTTTAATAAAGTAACCTAGCACTTTACCAGTTTCATCTGTCACACAACACCAATAAAATCTGATACATTTGCCTGCAGTTACTGTAGCTTGATGATGTACATTTACCATCATCAAAACTATACCTTAGAATAAATATGCTTTTCAGTGCAGATCGACTGTTGTTGACTTTTTTATGTTTGTAATATTTATCCAAGTATATTTATATTTAAAGTAAAACCTATTCATGCTGTTAATAACCTGGTGACTTTTCTTCATTATTGTTATACAGTGCAACAAATTGTTGGCAGGTGTCAGTTTTTGTGTTGTTGTTGATAGGTTGTCTGTTGGTAAAATATCTTGTCATTGTTTACTGCCCAGAAATGTCACATCCATGACATCACCTTTTGGCAAGTTGTTTAAGAAAATTATGTGTTCAAGAACAACTCATCCTCAGCCATTTTGTCCCCGGATAGTTCATTCCTTAAGAATTCAACCCTATGGCAATTTTAACATATTGCAATAGCATCTCAGGTATTTGGGTTCTGTGGATGTTAAATAAAGATAGACGGATTGTATTAATAACTGTTACTGATATATTCAGTGATTTCCAAATTATATTTAATAATAACAATAATGATAATAATAATTCAATTATAATAATAATCATAATAATAATAAAGTATGTTTAATAATAGGAAAACTTAGATATCATTTTTAAAAATTGCTATTAATCTACTGGTCAGTCTGTTTTTAATCTATTATATTTTGCTCATATACCTACCAACCAATTGAAAAATTCTTTCAGACATACATGCATGCATGCATACATACATACATACATACATGAAAAAGGTCCTCAAATGGCAGTGTTTGCTACACGTGACCAACAAATGGGTTCAAATGACTATTTGCCAACTCGAAATGTCAGTCATCGGACATGAGGTGTCCATAATTATCCCATGCAGTTATTTGGCCATCATGTTTTAACAATCGTTTAAGCACCATACAGCCGCAAAGCATAATATAAAAGAGGTATGAAAGCTTTTTTAATGGACTTACCAAATACCTATACTTCAACAAATGTGCAAGGATAAATATTGACATTACATCTGATCCATACACCATGCGCTTTTAACTAGATTGTGTAGCAGTGTCATTACCTATCAGACCATTAAAAAATATTTATTTTCTCTGTGTCTTTGGAGGCTGTTGGTTTTCAGACACCAAAAACTGTTTGCCAAAATAATTTTAATGCAGGATAATTTTGAGATGATATGTTACAAAACAATTTTTCATGAACTTATGTTTTCAGACACAATATCAAGAGAACTGTTTTATTTTCAAGTAACAGTCTCAGTGCTTTTATCAGTAATTGACCAAGTCAAATTTATCTTAATCAGTCATGAATAGGTACAAAATTTTCTTGGAGAATACTTCTGCTTACTTAGCAAGAAATATTGAATGTAATCATGAACTTACCAATAACTAATTACATGACAGTGGTCATGGAAGATATGCCGTGTTCTTTTTGTTTTGATTGCTATTTTTGTGCAGGTCACCACGTGACAGTGTTCTGTGTACAAATGAGATATGGCATGCATGATTAAATATGTGTATGATACTGAACTCATAACACTGTCAGAAAGGTTTCAGTAGATATATTATCATGTTTAATTGTATGTTTCTGGATATCAAAATGTATTGGAAGGGTATTTATGATTGTCTATTTCTTAATTGCTTGATTCATTTAAAACAATTATGATTGGTTGTCATTGTAGACATCATTACACAAGAGAAAAACAGGAATATCAGAATTGTAATTAGCAGCCATGATCCCCTATTTTATATCATCAAACAACAGATAAAATAATAAAATTACAAGGAATCTTGAAACAAAAGATTCAGCCTTTAATACATTTTGTTTTCTTTTTTCTATTGAACCAGCATATCACGTGGTCACACTGCATCAGATACAGTTACCGTAATGCCAGTATTATGGTCGGCAAGAACAACTCAGTTCTGACCAGATTTCCCTCGGAGAGTCCAGCTGGGAACTTTGAACAACAGTACTATCCAGTCTCAAATGAGTGCAAAGACAAACACAAATGACATTTATATTTTCAACCCCCCAACTGAACTATTGATAGACTGCATTTAATTAAGACTATATTGCAATGTCCATTAGATTTTAAAGACAGAACTTTATGCATTTTTTTATATCTCTGTGTGGCTGTGATTCTGTGAGTGTACACGTGTGTTTGTTAGGTGATGATATTTGACAATGCTAAGTGAACCAACTATATTTTGTTTGTAAGCGCATTAAATGCTTTAAAGAAAACACGTATTATTTTCTTGTATTCATGTATGAATTTCCAGTCATTTTCTATAGGTTTATATGAAAAGAGTTTATTCTGAATTGGACGATCTTGCTTTGGGGTGGTGGCGAGTGCACTGCCCCCCCAACCCCAACCCCCCACCTTTTTGAGTCTCAATAACCATCTGGAAATATGGCATGTATGCCATTGAAAGGCCCTGCATCCGTCTGTCGACAGCTGCTTCGTACCATCCTAGTGTCTATATTCTGATCCAATTTCAGTCAAACATGGAATATAGGTTTTTATCATCAAAATCTCCACAGATTTTGATAATAAGTAAGATGCATGAATATTAATGAGTTGATCTTGCACCCGATTGGCTAAACTTGGAGGCCATATATTTTTATCTTGTTTTGATCAAACTTGGAATATATCCTTACCATTAAGATCTCTGACAAGATTGTTAATGACCAAGATCCATGCATGAACATGCATTTGATTGGTTGAGCTTGTAACCACCTATTGAAGCCATGTTTTTTATCTTATTTTAATCAGAATTGCAATAGGGATTTATATCATTAAGATCTTGGATGGAAGAACAAGAGCCACATATATTAATCAAATAATCTTGCATGAGATTGTCTTGGATTGTTACCACTCCAAAGGCTATATTTCTAGTCCGATTTTGATCAGATTTGGAATATATGCTTAAATCATCAATATCTTGATCAACATTGGCAGATCCAGGAATGTTGTTGGGGAGTGTAAACAAGTAGGCATAGGGTCAGTAGGATGGACACTATGGTGGTGGCCCAGGAGGCAAAGGCCCTGGAAGGTCCTGCATTATAAGTGTTTCCAGGACATACTTTTAACCATCTATACGTTAAAAAAATTGCTCTTGGAAATGTTGCGGTTGTTCATGCTCTTTATGGTGGGGTGGGGGGTGCATGTCATTAAAGGTCAAGTTCAAATGAACAATGAGTGAGATCCACGCATATTAATATGGTGATCTTTCATCAAATTGGCTGATCTTGTTACCTCTCTGAAAGCCGTTTATTCTGATTAGATATTTATCTGACAAGCACTAAGGGTTTTTGCCATCAAGATCTTGAATAGATCTGGTATGGAGTAAGATCCACAGAGATTATCCTTTGCATCTGATTGGCTAACCTTGTGACCACTCTGGAGGCCAGATTTCTGATCTGAATTTGATCAAACTTGGAATATACGCATATATCATCCAGATCTCAGATGGATTTGATAGTGAATGAGATCAACTCATATTAATAAGGTGATTTTTGCACCTTTTTGGCTGAACTTGTTACCACTCAGGATATCATATTTCTGATCTGATTTTGATCAGACTTGGAATACATACTTATGTTATTAAGCTCTTGCATATGTTTGTTAATGAGTGAGATGAACACAGATTGATGTGTACTTCCTACTCAGACAAAATTACTTTTCCCTATTTTAATAACTACTAAAGTTACCGGTAGTGTACATTGGACTATTTCAGCTTCATTTCACGAGCAAGTGGGAGCAGCCATTTTGATCAACTGTCTTCTTTAGGCAGCCTGTTGTTTCTCTAATGCAACATATTAAGAAATTTTAGTCACATTAAATGAAAGTTGCTTTGAGGTATGTCCACATTTTCTCCAGTGAACGTGTTGCAAATGCACGTAACTTTACCTTATACCAGTCCCAGTTTCAGAAGTATTTAATCACCAGAACAGAACCATAAATATCAAACTAGTGTACACTTTAATTTTGGTGGTATAGGTGAAACATTGAAATAGTTAGCCTCTAAACAGTCCTTTTGAATAATTATTATGCATTTCTTCCACAGGGCAGTATTTGTTGGTCCCAAAGTCAGACCCAAGCCCTCAAACTCCAGCCCATGAGGAAAAGTGGGCTTTTTTAAAAATGCATATTGTATTTTCTCAACATAGCAAACAATATTATGCTAAAGACAGGAATTCAAGACATACCTCAATTATTCCTGAGATGTCATTTTTAAAGTTTACAGGTTGAATAGAAACAGAACAGATCAGGTTCATAGAGGTCAAAGGGTACAATGTTTCCTTCTTTCAACGCTTACATATAATGTTTTTAATTGCTCTTTATCTACCTGTCTGTTTTTAATCTATCATATTTTGCTTGTATACCTACCTACCAGTAAAACATATCTTTCAGATATGGTATACACACATACATAGATACCCATGGTCATCGAAGGCAATGTTTGCTATACTAGACCAACACATGGGTTCAAATGACTATTTACCAACTCAATATGTCAGTCATCAATCAAACATGAGGTGTCCAAAATTATCCCATGCAGTTATTTGGCCATCATATTTTAACAATTGTTTAAACACCATACAGCCACAAAGTAGAAGATAACAGGGGCATGAAAGCTATTTTCATGGACTTACCAAATACCTATGCTTCAACAATTGTACAAGGATAAATATTGACATTACATCTGATCCATACACCATGCACTTTTTAACTAGATTGTGTAGCAGTGTCAGTACCTATCAGACCATTAAAAAAATATTTATTTTCTCTATGTCTTCGGAGGCTGTTGGTTTTCAGACACCAAAAACTGTTTGCCAAAATAATTTTAATGCAGTATAATGTTGAGATAATATGTTACAAAACAACTTTTCATGAACTTGAGTTTTCAGACACAATATCAAGAGAACTGTTTTATTTTCAAGTAACAGTCTCAGTGCATTTATCAGCAATTGAGCAAGTCAAAATTTATCTTAATCAGTTATGAATAGGTTCAGATTTTAAAAATGCATATTGTATTTTCTCAACCTAGCAACCAGTATTATGCTAAAGACAGGAACACAAGACTTACCACATTCATTCCAGAGATGTCACTGATAAAAGGTATAGGTTGAATAGGGATGGAAAAGATCAGGTTCACAGAGGTCAAAAAGTACAAAGTTTGCTCATTCTTCTAACGGTAGTATAAGGAAGCATGTGAATCTGCCTTGTAATTTGTCCTTTTTTGTGTTACAAATGAATGAAAAGAAACATTTTTCCTACACTTTTCTTTCACCTAATCCAAGTTTATAATACTTCTGTGTTCTAAAACATTTAATTTCCCCACAATTAGAAACATTTCAGGCACAATACTGCACTAAACATTGTATCAACAACAGCAAGATAGGCTGATTAGCGTATTTTTTATTCATAACATCAATAGTAATGTATGGGTTTATTGAGAAATCATACATGATGATACGAAAAAGAGATAATTGCACGAATGTTCATCTTTGTTTTAAGGTTCCACTCTACCATTTCATAGTTTGCACAGGGTTTGACTTTTAAAGGAATATAGTTTCCCAGATTTTCCTCACTGGTTATACTGGGTATTTAAAAAAGACCTTTATATGTTAGGTATCATTAAAATAATTTTATATTTCCATTGTTTTGGTGTTTGTTGAGTGTAAATAGGGTTATAAATTATAGTTTGGCCTTACTTCAGATATGCACCTCTCAAAAGACTATTATCTCCGCTTGGTCATCTTCACTTCCTGGACTTAACAGGCAAATTGAAGAAAAAAACTAACGTTACTTTTGTATAGCTCTACTAGTCATAGACCAGATGAGCTTATGGGATGGTCTGTTGTCTGTCATCCATTCATCATCTGACTGTTAGCATGTTTGTTATCACTACTTCTCCTAAACTACTCTGAGGATAGCCTTGAAACTTTACACACATTCATCAATGAAAATGGTTTTTCTTGGACATCCAATATCACTGCCACAGTGGCCATCTTGAAAGTCTTGTTATCACTACTATTCCTGAATGAATTGTCATATGAACATAGGGTTTGCATGAAAAGACTTCTTATATTGTCAAGATGGTCCTGAATGAAAATTGTACCTAACTGACATCCAGTTTGGCTGCCACAGTGGATATCTTGAAAATCTTATTATCGTTACTGTTCCTTCATTGATGGACATATCAGCATGGGGTTTTCACTAAAATACTTTTTATAATGTCTGGTTTGTCCTAATTGAAAATGGTGCTGATCTGACATCCAATATGGTCATCATGGCAGCCATTTTGAAGAATCTTATTGCTACTGTTCCTAGATGGATGGTTATATCAACATTTGGTTTTCACTAAAAAGACTTCGTATGTTGTCTAGTTGGTCCTGATTGAAAATCGTGCCAATCTAATATGGCAGCCATCTTGAAAATCTTGTTATTGCAACTCCTGCTGAATGGATGGTCATGTCAATGGGGTTTTCACTAAAAGACTTCTTATTTTGTCTGGCTGGTCCTAGATGAAATGGTGCTGATCTGATGTCCAATATGGCCGCCACATCAGCCATTTTGAAAATCTTGTTATTGCTACTCCTCCTGAATGAAAAGTCATATCTTGAAGATATTGTTATCTCCTCTCCAAATGAATGGTTATATCAACATGGGGCCTTAACCAATAGAATTCTTATAATACCTTGTTGGTCCTAAATGAACATGGTGCCAGTCGCATATCCAATATGGCTACCACGACGACTGTCTTAATGAAACTGGTGTCAGTATTACATCAAAATATGGTTATCACGACGACTGACTTTAAATCTTGTTGTCACTACTCCCCTGGAATGAATGATCATTATGACACGTGGTTTTCACCAATGCACCTTTAATGATGTCTACTTTGTCCTAAATGAAATTGGTGCTAAGTTGACATCCAGTATGAGTACCACAGCCGCGAATTTGAAAATCTCGTTATTGCTGAAGGATACGGGAGATGGTTTTAATACTCAACAGTTAAAATGAAGAAATTGTCTTATCTTGAATTCCTGGAAATTCAAAATGTTCAGTAGAGCTTCAGTCCCACTGAGGGACTCTGGTTATATTTTATGTTTCATTTATTGTACTTTTAGAAGTTAGTATTTTCTACTGTCACAAAATTAATTTTCGCTATTTTAATAACTGCTAAAGTTTGTATACATTGGACTATTTCAAGCTCATTTCTAGAGCACACGGGTGCAGCCATTTTTCTATCCGCTGTCTACCTTAGGCAGCATGCAGTTTCCCTGATATCACATATAAAGACATTTTTAGTCACAGTACATGAAAGCAGGATAGAGGTGTTTCAACATTCTCTCCATTCTGCTTGTTGCAAATGCACACTTCACCTTTATATAATACGGGTTTAAGAAGTACATAATACCAATAAGCAGAAAGTTACATGTTTGTGCTTCCTGAATTCTTCCTCTTGCAAGAGACCGCTCCGGTGGCCTAGTGGTTAGAGCGTCTGCCTCGGATGCTGGAGGTCGTGGGTTCGAACCCCGGCCGAGTCATACCAAAGACTTACAAAATGGTACTAACAGCTGCCTCGCTTGACGCTCAGCATTAAGAGGTCAGTGTTAGGACTGGTTGGCCTGGTGTCAGGATAATGTGACTGGGTGGAACATCGTGCTACGTGTCTGCGGCATGATGCCCCAGTGCTAGACATCACTATAAATTGCCACACTGTATACATCGTAGCGATATGACTGAAAACATGTTAAAAGCTACGTTAAAAATCCTAATCACACACACACTCCTCTTGCAAGAATGATGAAACCAGATATACAAAATAAATTTTAGAATGCAAGATGCATACGTTTCAATAGAACAATTTATAAACATTACCAAACTAATCCAACTTAGAGATTCAAATGAATAATTTATAATTTATAACTAAGAAAAATTATGAAATATAAATACTGTTAGAGGAAATGTACAATTATTGACTAGCATAAACTATGTGTAATGTGGTAATGAAGAAGCTGATTATAGTTGCACAATTTGATTTCATGTAAAGCTATGTCTAAGTTTATCAATATAAATACACCAGGCACTAATCTGTCTACCAGTGCAGTGGTGTCATTCAGGTATCGTTACACTTTATTTTGCCTTCCAAGTTGTTTAAATGCTTTTTTAGTCACAGCCAAAACACAGACTGTTCAACGAGACCAGCCTATATACCGTAAATGTATTAGACATTCACACTCTTATTGTATCTTTAAAGTAAGGTTTACACACAATGCTGCCTCGTGATCACAACACTGTTTAAAAATATATTTGTATCTTCTGTACAATTGTAAACAGTTATACAAAACACTTTTACAGTGTATTTTGAATTTTCAAATGTATAATTCAAGTAACATGGAAAGTAAGCTGTGAGATTAGTGTAACATTAAAGTGTATCTCTCTCATTATTAGAGTCAAAACAATACTAAGGGATACACTTTGCAAGTATGTATTAGAAAAGTATGCCCATCAACTAACTCTGTACGTACATTTACTATAATATATCAGTTTGACCAGTGTACTTCACTTCTGGAATTATAGAACATCAATGCTATTACACAGCCGCCAGTGCTATAGTTCTGTTAAATTAGATATTTTGTGTTTTGTTTAATAATTTTTGGTATACTTGTGTTCCTTGTGATGAGATTGATATAAAACACTCTTTACAATACAATACAATTAACGTTACATACATCCTCAGTTTATTCAAGTAAAGCGGCTTGAAAATGACGAAGTTGCCACGAAATATTTAGTATGGTAATTTATCACCAAAATGTGTGGAAGTGTGTCAACAATGCAAGGGTAGAGTCTGATAGCCCGTAAAGTAGCTTATCAAAGCGATATTTAGGAAAGAATACCAGCTTTTTATTTTGCGTTTTTATACAAATCTAATGGCATAGATCGATTTAGATTGCCGAGAAACATAAATTATAGTAAACTTGTGCAAATCTGTGGATGTATATGAATAGTAAGACTCATTTACCTATAAGGAAAAATTACGTATCGGCACACGGACAGACAAATGAAGAGTTATTTAACTTGATACCTACACATTTTATATACTGTTGGATAGATTAGACTATATGCTTTATATATATAGTTTTATCGCCAATTTACATGGAAACATCGTAACAATGCAAGGGTACAAGCACATATCATGAACATTTCTATCCGTAAAGTCGCTTAGCTAAGCAATATTGAGGAAACAATACCAACTCTTTTATTTTGCATTTTTACACAAATCTAATGACATAGATTGATTTAGACTGACGTGAAACATATAATTTGATATCAAATTTGTCCAACTCTGTGGTTGTATACGAATGGTAAGACTTATTTTACCGATATGGAAAAAGTATGTATAGGCGCACGCACAGACAGGTGGAGACTTATTTAACATGATACCTACACATTTTATATACTGTTGGATAGCTTGGACTATACGCTTCATTCCTATGGTTTTATCACCAAAATATGTAGATAATCAAAGCAATATTTAAAAAACAATACCAACTTTTTTAGTTTGCGTTTTTATACAAATCTAATGGCAAAGATCGATTTAGATTGCCGAGAAACGTATAAATTAATAGTAAATTTGTTCAAATCTGTGGTTGTATATGAATAGTGAGACTTACTTACCTATAAGGAAAAATGATGTATCGGCGCACCGACAGAAAATAAAGAGTTATGTAACTTGATACCTACACATTTTGTATACTGTTGGATAGCTTAGACTATATGCTTTATATATATAGTACTATCACCAATTTACGTGGAAACATCGTAACAAGGCAAGGGTAAAAGCACATATCATGAATATTTCTATCCGTAAAGTCGCTTAGCTTAGCAATATTGAGGAAACAATACCAACTCTTTTATTTGCATTTTTACACAAGTCTAATGACATAGATCAATTTAAATTGCCGAGAAACATATAAATTGATATAACAATTGTCCAAATCTGTGGTTGTATAGGAATGGTAAGACTTATTTACCTATACGGAAAACGTATGTATAGGAGCACGTACAGACAAATGAAGACTTATTTAACATGATACCTACACATTGTATATACTGTTGTATAGCTTAGACTATATGCTTCATACGTTATCACAAGGCTAAATTGTGTGAAATGAGCAACTGCTTTTCTGAAAGATTGGACACTAAACCGTCAGTCCGAAACTTCTTTATGGTAACTATACTGCATGATAATGCATCACTAAGGACTTTGTGTTAAGCATCGTAGATAGGATCACAGTATATCATTGGCAGTTTTTGATTTTATTTTGTGGCTAAATCCTAGCGGCTAACAGTTCAATATAACTGTAAAGAGGGACTATACATCAAGCCTATCAGTAATGTCCACTTTGTGTAATCAATGTGAAATCTAACTTGACTCTCCAAGATGCCCGAGATCCCAGGAGGGAGGATGCAGCTTCGCCAAATTATCATACTCTCCAATCTGCCTCTATTTCAAGGAGAAAAACAAGGTGCACTTAATTATTATAATCTATGATGGAATTTGATTTTAAATTTAAACATATTTTGTTTTCCTACGAAAGGAAGGTTTAGTATCAGTTATGATTTACATCTCTCGGGAACTGAAAACTAATGGGATTCATAGGAATAACCTGTACCAAACCATACGAGTAAATAAATCTAATTATTCCAGATATTGTGTGTGTGTGTGTGTGGTGGTGGTGGTGGTGGGGGGGGTCGTGGTAGTTTAAATAATAACAAAGTTATATTTTAAAATGGTAATAACATGCCAGCCAAATAATCTTCGAAAAAGTAATACAGATCTGCAAAACTGTTCAAGGTATTAAACGCTTTATATCTATAGTATTCTCACCAAGTTACGTGGAAACATCATAACAGGGCAAGGTTGCAAGCACATATCATGACAATATATATCCGTAAATTCGCTCAGCTATGTGATATTGAGGAAACAATACCAACTCTTTTATTTTGCATTTTTACACAAATCTAATGACATAGATCGATTTAGACTGACGAGAAATATATAATTTGATATCAAATTTGTCAGTAGTTAAGTGGGGCACCCTAGGGACAATGGGACAAAGCATTAAAAACACCCCTGGGTCAATCTAGGGACAATGGAAATTTAACATCGAGAAAAATCGTGGGTCACTCTAGGGACAATGGGAATTTAACACAGAGTTTGGGTTTGTCTAGGAACAAGGGGAATTGAACATGGGATTTTTTTTTTTTTTTTTTAAATTTTTTTTAAAAAAAAGGGGTAGGCAATTGAAAAGTCATTCTCTTTTCGAGAAATATGGCTGGCCCTGAAAAGGGCCTTTGGGTTTCTTCTAACACTTCCACTTCTTCAACCATCTTCTCACTTTTGTCACTATTCCTGTCTTCTTTTTCTCCTTTTCTGGCATCCAGTCAGGATGACCTAGAGCTCTAAACTTTTCCTGAACTTTTATCCAATTCTCATTCAACCTCTCAAACTCTGCCTGTTTCTTTTTCTTTTCCACATCTTTTCTTTCTTCTCTCCATTTCTCTTTAATCTTCTCTACTTCTTCCTCCATTACTTTTCTCATCAGATCTTCCCCTTTCTTCACCTTTTCCAATCCCCATTTTACATTTCTCCACTCTGTCCAGTACAATATTTTTTCTAGGAAGCACCGGACTTTGATGACATTATCCAGTGCTTCCTTCAAACTTCCCACTCTGAAGTAAGGTGGGTTAATGAAGCCTCTTGACTTATTGACTTCTTCTTCAATCATCCCTGCTATGATATCTCTTGCTGTCTTTAGGCCTTGAATTTGACTCGTTACAAAGTCTTTCATATCTCCATGCCTCCATTCCTCTTCTATTCTTCCTAAAACATATTCTACATCCATTATCCAGAAATAGATGTCTCTCAATAGATTAAATAGAACTGATACTTGAGTCATTTTGTCTCAGTTATTCCTTAGAATGGTTCCAACATCAAACTTTGTGGGTTCTTATACTGAAAGCGCGGACGTGATGGAAAACATCCCCTAAAACATAAGATTGATCTTACCTAGATCATGACCAAACAACGCGCGGACGTGAAGGAAAACATCCCCACTTTTCTCATTTCATATAATATAACCCAAACTATACTCTCCACATACGCTAAGAAACAATAAATAAACCCATAATCTACTATTCACACAAACATACCTGAGCTCTTACAAACACAAACACACAAACACATACCCTCACACAATGAAAAAAGAGTTAGTGTTTATATTCACACTACTCTACCTACACACATTGGCAAATGGATGGTTATTTCTTTTCTAGAGTATTGGGTAGCCCTGAAAAGGGCTGTTTTTTTGGAACTTCATGGACACCTGGTTAATGGTGACACCTTCCAGGCCTGGCGCCACATACACATCTTGTCCCCCAGTTACTTTTTACCTTTTTGGGGGAGAGAGCAGAGGCAGAATATGTGGCTTCAGAATCCCAATTTTCGCTTTCTGGGATTCTGAAATTTTTTCTTCTCTCCTTTTCCTCCTCCTCCTCTTCTTTGTTTCTTCTCTCCTCCTCTTTGTATCTTCTTTCCTCTTCTTCTTTATATCTTCTCTCCTCCTCTTCTTTGTTTCTTCTGTCCTCCTCCTCTCTTATCCTTCCCTCCTCCACAATGGCTTCCGCGGCCAGTTCATTTAATATGCGCCTGGCATATTCCAGATGCACATGAAGTTCCAACAGTTTAGACAGTCTCGTGTTCATTTTTGGTGTTGATCAATCAACAAGGGTAGCTAGACTGCCGAACGAGTTTTAATTTATAGTAAAAGCGCGGACGTGAAGGAAAACATCCCCCTAAAAAACATAAAATTGATCTTACCTAGATCATGACCAAAAAACAACGCGCGGACCTAAAAGAAACACTCACTCACTTTTTTATGCTACCCATCACTATTTTAAAATTTTTTATAAATCACTTCAATAGACTATCCACATACGCAAAGCAATCCAATCTAACTCCAAATATACACCTCAAACACCAAAAAAAGACATTATTTTAATCTACTATCCACACCAACTTACTTAACCACTTACAAACACAAACACACAAACACACACCCTCACATTTTTTAAAAAAGAGTTAGTGTTTATATTCACACTACTCTACCTACACACATTGGCAAATCGATCGTTATTTCTTTTCTAGAGTATTGGGTAGCCCTGAAAAGGGCTGTTTTTTTTGTTTGCTATGGCATTCTTTTTTAGTTTCTAAGAATGCGATGTCCTCTGAGGATAGACTTTCTGGCGATAGGTCTGCTTCTTCGGAAAGAGAAGAAGAACTCTTTGGTGTCGATACGACAATCGACAAAGCCTCTGTCAGCTTCAGGTTGCTGCTGTTGTTGTTGTTGCTGCTGTTGCTGCTGTTGCTGCTGTCTCTGAAGTCTGTACTTCTCTGTCCATTCTTCTTTTTCCCTGTTCATTTCTTCTCTGAAGAGCTCTTCTATCAGGTCTTCAGTGATTTTTAACATTCTCACATTCTCTATTTCTTCTGGCTTCGGTATCAGACTGTGTCTGACCCTATGCAAATTCACGTAGGCTTCGTTGAGCTTAGCTAGTTTGGAACACATCTTCTTAGGAGGATGAGTCGACAATGGATGGTTAGACTGGAAACAACCCCGGTTCTTAAAGTCAAAGCGCGGACGTGAAGGAAAACATCCCCCACACGGTTTTCGAGCCGCAACGTTCAGTGAGTGTCATGAGAGGGATAGTAAGGAATCAAAGAGCATCAATCCAACATTCTTATAGCTAAACAAAAGACAAAGGCATTTTTTTTTTCAAAACACAACATTTTTTATTCAAAAATCACTTAACACTAAACAACAACTCTAACATTTTTAACAATAATCCAACACTATAACATCAAACATTTTTTTGAAACATCAAACAATTTTTTCTCAATTTACAGTCTACTTTAAACAGGGCTGACAACGTTGTGAATGAAATTATGATTTCCACTGTTGGAAATCATTAGGCCATTGATGGACACTACGTTTCCTAGCTTGAGACAAAAGATAAGCATAATGGACCAAACCATCGATCTACTTTCACATCGTTTCTAGCAGAAGAACGAGGATCAAAATGAGTCACTAAATGTTCTAAGGAATAGCCTAGGCTGCGATGATGCAGAAAATACACACAGTACTGTCCACACACCAAGGAATCTGTGCCTTGTAATTTCACATTATTGAATCGGGTGGTCTGAGCATTTCTTCTCATAAAGTCGATGATATCGTCTTCCAAAGGGGGCAATCCGTACGAATCGAAATATTCCACACATCCTTCTTGAGGAAAGTAGACGGCTACCCAGTGGGTTCCTGGGAGATGACTTTCGTCCGTGTTGATCACGTAAGCTTGATGGTCTTTAGGTTTGCGATGAGGGAGTTCATCTTTAGCACAGACGACAGGATTCCAAGAGGCTGTATACGAGCTGTGGTTCAAAAGGTAATAAAGTTCCCAGGTATCCATGTTTTGTGTGTGCTTTTTCTTCTTCTTCTTCACAGGTAATAATAAGTCGTCTATTCGATCCTGACTTTTTGCTTGAAAATGTCTGACGAATAAACGGTTATTCGTTCTGTTTCCTCACTCTGATTCAGGAGAGCTTCGATACGATGGATCTCTTGAGTGGTTAATGGTGGACAAGAATGTTCACGCAAGTCTTTATACCACTGGTGCAACACGTCTTTGTTCGAGATGAGACTCCAAGCTTCGTCCAGATACTCGTCCAATTTTTCTTCTTGACTCAACATCAGGCATTTATCGTGTTGAATTTGACTGGGATGAGCGTTTTGACATCCATAACAATTTTTCTTGATCAATTCCGTCATTTTTTCCACCAAGTGTTTGGCAAAACAGGAGACTAAATGGGCTTCTTGTTCTGGCCATCTCGACTTCATCATGATCACTTCTTCTTCCACAGTCTCCTCACATTTAATGTCCAAAGTTTCTCCACTAGGTAAAGAGGGACAACAGTCTTCCATGGTTTCTAGTAATCTAGGATGACTTCTCTCAAACTGTTGATTTCTATCGTATTATCGAATTCTGCATACAGGATGACTTGGCAGGGGTTTGCCAGAGTGAAATCTCAATGGGTCAATGTAGAACTTTTGTGTCGCGAAATTCATAAGAGGAAAGTGAAAAAAGTCAACCAGTGTGTTAGATTTCTTTGGGTCAAGGCTGCATTCATCCTATTATATCGCTTTAGACCGTTTACATCAAAAGAGTTCAGTGACATTCTTGGACGTTACCCTGAATGGCAGTGGTCAGAAATTAATCACTATGTGGATTACTTTTGTAAATTGTACGGACTGACCTATTCATGAATACTTTACAAGAGAACATTTTGGGCTTGCCTGAGGAGTTGAGAGAAAGGATCTACCGAGAGCTGGTGAAAATACAAGTGAAACGTAAAGAACAATTGCATCCGTTACGTCACCAGATCTTTAAGCACTGGTACCTGAATGGTATAAGAGAACTGATTCGTCAGAAATTGTTTCAGTGGTCAGACCTTGTTCAATACTTCCAGGCCCCCGATGATCCACGTGTTGATCATTTTGGTTACTTCGAGATTCACCTAGACCAACGCATTGAGGAAGACGAGGTAAAGGATTACCAACATATTTTCCGTGGAATCTACTTAGTGGAAGAGGAAACTTCTAATCGAAATCTGAAGTTCAGGTTACAGTATGCAAGATTTACATTCCCAACTCGAGAACGAACATCACTGGCTAGAAAGTACGTGTATTGCTTCCGAAACAAAGAGACTATAAAAAACAGGCTGCCATGCCACGACTTATGTCGTATGTAATCCAACAGATTCCGTGGAAGGTACTCAATGACCATATTCAAACCGTGGATCATTACCATCAATTATTACAAGAACTGTATCCATTCAATTTGGGACGACAAGTGGTGTGTGTCTTAGTGACTTGTTTTCTGGGATTTCGTTTACCAGCCGATTCTTTGTGGACTCTTTACGATCAGTACTTACCACCTCAATGGCCTTAAATGGTCACGAAAAACTCCTTTTGCTCAAAGCCTTGCGTTTTCATCTGGATACTTCTCGACCTCAACAGGAAAAAAAGATTCGTCAACTTTTAGCTACCCAAGACGTGTATGACGATGTGTGTGTAGCTTGTGACTTACACCCCCATTGGACAGATGTTCGTGATTGGAAAAAGGGGGGTTTTGAGGCTTGGACCCAAGAAGTGGCCCAGTATGCACGAGAGTTGTTCAAGGAAAAAAGTTACTTTTCAACCTGTGTTAGTGACGGTGCCAGAAGAACCCGTCACCGAGAACAACCACTCGCTTCAGGACAGGACTGTCATGGACATGCCTGAAAGGTCATTCCGGGAGGACACTTGTGTGACAATACCTCATGTAGAGACTGTAAGAACATTACACACTGTCCCTAGGACATCTTGGTTACCCAAAACATGTTGTACAGACACTTGTTTATATTCCACTTTGATCGTTTTGATGTGTTTTTTATTCCTGTACATCACTATTTGGGTTTTATGTATTTTTGTCTTTCGTGTTCATATTTGAAACATTCAATAAACGTGTTCTGAAAAAGTATATAAACTCTTGTCTTGTTTGTTTTTCGTGTCACAAGTGACATTTCTCACACAATGGCTACCTCTGCTGTCTCTGCTCCCTCTTCCTTTACTGTCAAAGTCATCGACGAACACTTAGATCGTGCCAGTTGGAAGGCTTTGTATCTTCGCCATCCCTTTAACATGCTCATTGCTGGACCTAGCGGTTCAGGCAAAACCGAATTCGTCAAACGTTTGATCGAACATAAACATCATTTGATCGATCGGCCACCTCAACGGATCGTGTGGTGTTACAAAGAGTGGCAATCGGCGTACAACCTCTTGCGAGAAAGTCAAGGCGATTCCATCGTGTTTGTGGAAGGCATTCCTAAAGAAGACGACGGCATCGTCTCTGACTCCCGTCAAACCCATTTGGTCATTTTCGACGACATGTTAGGAGAAGACGAAGAAGAAATTAAACTGTGGTTCACGCGCAAAGGGCATCACCGTAATGCCAGTGTCGTTTACATCACCCAAAATTTGTTTCAACAAAGTAAAGCCCATCGCACCATCAGTCTCAATGCGCATTACGTGGTCTTGTTTAAAAGCCATCGAGATAAATCGCAAGTGCAAGTCTTAGCCAAACAGTTAGGAACGCCTTGGTTGACTCAGGCGTACGACGATGCCACTCAAACGCCACACGCCTATTTACTCGTCGATTTGAAACCTACGACTCCCGAGGATTTGCGATTTCGTACCCACTTGTTTCACCACTGGTGCCAAGACGGAGGGCCTGTCCTGTACACGTCTCCGTCCTCGACTTCATTTCACTCCCCATAAAAAAAATCTATAAAAACCTCAGACCCTTTTTGTCTGTCTCACACAGTGTGAACATGACGTCCCTTCAGTCACATCTTCCCGTCAAACTGATTCGTGCCTTGTATGGCATCAGTCGAGAAAAAAATCCACAAACACGAGCTCGTGTCTTAGAAGCTAGTCTCAAAGAAGTCTTACGATGGTTCACGGTGACGGCACGTCAATTACTTCAAGGAATCATTCAGATTCCTCATCAAACCAAACGCTTTTTCGATCGAAACAAAGTCGCTTTGGTCCAACTGGCCGATCCCCGCATCGACACTCAAACCAAAAAACAAATCATTTTGAAACCTGGAGGGAGCGGTACTCTAGGAGGGGTCATCATTCGCTCTCTCTTAAGATGGGATCCTAATGCCCCCAAAGTTATCCCCAAGACAAAAGTCCAACGAAGCCCCAAGAAGAAAAAGAAAAAGACCAGGTCCCCAAGGAGAACTTCTCCAGTGGCAGGACCCTCCTCTGACCAGACACCACCCCGGAAAAAGAAAAGAAGCCCCCAGAAAAAGAAACAGAAAAAGTCCCCAGAAAAAGAAAAGTCCACAGAAGAAAACTAGTCGCAAGAGAGGCACTTCGGCCAGGACGCAACCTTACACTCGCAAACCACGACCTGCCGCAGCGGTGACTGCGTCTCTGGCAGCCTCACGTTTATCCACTTCTCCGTTAATGACACCCAGAAAAGAAGAGTACTTGGAGACGTTGATTACACCAAGAACTTCTCCGTTGATGACCCCCAAAAGAACTTCCCCAGTGGCAGGACCCTCCAATTTAGTGGCAGTGGCTGCTGCTCACAAAGTACCTTCTCCCAAAATCAAAGTCCAAGAAAGATCGGGCATGTTACAAAGTTTACTGGATTTGTCCAAGCAAGGACTAGCTCGATTTAGTCCATTGCGTACCCCTGCACGACGTGTCATGCCTGTCCTCAAACTGATACGACGTAAAGACAATCAGTGGCGACGCGTTCCAGTATAAAAAAGGCCTGTGACCAAGTAGGGTATCAGTGTTTTTTTGGTGCTCCTGAAGACTCAAAGATGTCACCCTCCAGAAAACCCCAAGGAAAGAAAAGGAAAGGACTGCCACCACGTTTAGCCAAACATGGGGACATGTTATCTGTCCTGTCCAAAGCTTCTCCACCCCTACGAAAAAAAAATCATTCAAACGGCCTCCAAAGAGGTCATCGATACCGTGTGCGAATGTTGTTTGAACGTTTTGAAAGGCACGATTCCTTTGTCCAAACACCAGAAACAATGCTTAGGCAAACATCGTCACGTTCTTCGCCAAATGGTTCAAAAGAAAATTCCCATTCGTCAAAAAAAGAAGATGTTAGTGCAGCGTGGAAGTATTTTGCCTCTCTTGTTAGGCCCCATACTGAAAGGAGTCTTGGGAACCATGTTGGGAGGACTGGTGGGAGCAAGATAAAAAGGCCCTCGGAAGTCCCAAGATCTCAGAATCGACCGCTGACAACCCCATGGAAGGACGAAAACTAGCTTTAGTGCCTTACAAACGATGGATGGAATACCATCGGTGGCAAGAACAACGCACCCCGCATTTACCTCCCAATCCCAATTTGAGCGAGATGTCCCAGTTACAACACGAATTGCAGTCCTTGATGGATCGCCAAGATTTGTCCGAAACAGAAAAATCGCAAAAGTACGGTCAACTCTTGCAACGACTGCAACTCTTTCACCAGAAAGCTTTAGACGAAACAGCTCTACCCACTCTGAAAGATTTTAAGACCTTGATGAAAAGTCCAGCACCATCACCATCACCAGTACCAGTACCACCAGTACCAGTGACCAAGACAGAAAAAGGAAAAGAAGAAGAAGAAGAAGGGTTTCAAACTCCACCAGAAAAAGTACGCAAGTTAACAACACCACCTACCTCCAGAATTGGATGGATTAAAAAGATGATGGCCACCCCTTCTTCATCACAAGAGAAAAAGAAAGTGAAGACAGAAGTGAAGACAGAAGTGAAACAAGAACCGATATCCCCCGCTCAGACATCCTCCTCCTCTTCAACAGCTATTGCCGGTCGCACACGCAAAGCATTGCAATCCAAGAAAATACCCCAAGAGAAAAAGAGTAGCATCCTCCAAGAGTGGGTGTCTTATTAACACACCAACCAACACAAAAAAATGGAAAAAGTCTTAGCCAGCATTTACTACGATCCCTCCCATCCTGCAGGTTACGCAGGAGTTCAAAAATTGTATCGTGCTGCCAAAACGCGACTGAAAAGTCTCCGTTTACCTCAAGTGCAACGATGGTTACAAGAACAAGCTACCTACACTTTACACAAACCCATTCGACGCAAGTTTGCCAGAAGTCGCACCCGAGTGGAAGGCATCGATCATCAATGGCAAGCCGATTTAGCCGATGTCTCTCCTTTGGCCAGCTACAATCGTGGCTACAAATATTTGTTTTGTGTCATCGACGTCTTTTCCAAATTTGCCTGGGTCGTGCCCTTGACTTCCAAATCGAGCAGCGAGTTAGTGCGAGCCCTGCAACGGGTGTTGAAACAAAGCGGTCGTCACCCTCTTCGATGGCAAACGGACAAAGGCACCGAATTTCTGAACCTAGCTTTCCAAAAAGAATTAAAGAAACGTGACATTCATTTTTTTACCACCGAGAATCCCGAAACCAAAGCCAGCATCGTGGAACGTTTTCAACGCACTTTGAAAGAACGCATGTGGAAATATTTTACGCATCACCATACTCTGAAGTACATCGACATCTTACCGCACCTGGTGCAAGCGTACAACCAATCTTACCATCGAAGCATCGGACATGCCCCGCAAGACGTGACTCCCGACAACGAAGTGTTGGTGTTTGAGCGTCTGTTTGGTACGTCCCCGACGAGGGCTGTCCCCAAGAAAAGTGGAATGTTGGCCGTAGGAGATTGGGTGCGTATTGGCAAAACCAAACGCACTTTCGACAAAGGTTACTTACCTAACTGGACGACCGAATTGTTTCGCGTCACTGGACGAGCGCATGGCCGTCATCCTGCCGTCTATAAATTGGAAGACACGAATGGAGAAGTGCTCAAAGGAACGTTTTATTTGCCCGAGTTACAACGCGTCACCAAAAAAGAAGACGACGTGTACGATATCGAAAGCATTCTCGAACGCAGAACCCGTAAAGTGGGCAAACGACGTGTCAAAGAAGTCAAAGTACGTTGGAAAGGATATCCACCCAGTTTTGATTCTTGGATCGACGCATCGCAAGTCATCGACTATAAAAAGAAGTGACCATCATGCCCTTTCACACAGCAGACGCAGCTACGTCGACCACTCCTCCTTCACCTAGTTCTTCTGTGCAAGATTTACAAAAACAACCCTTGTGGGTGTGGTGTGGAGAACGTGTTCCTAAAACGCAAATCGTCTTTTTCTGCCAAATCTTTGTGGTGTATTGTGTCATCGGGGCAGCCATTGCCAATTTGAGTTTGCAACAAGGAGACAAACAATTGTGGACCATTTTATTGAGCAGTTGCATCGTTACCTGCTTCCCAATCTCTCCCTGAAATTCTCTTCCAACGGGAACCACGGGAACCTTGTGTCCAGTGCCAGTGTCAGTCACCACTCCAATAACAATCAGAACCCCATTTTGGGCGGAGACACGCCTCTGACGTCCACTAACCCCTCGGACAGCCACAGAACTCTGGAATTATGAGTCACCAAAACCAATTTTACTTAACTTTACCCAGTGACAGTTCCATGGAGGTGTTTCCCAACAACACGTTGTGCTGTTACAGGGCCAAATTACCTCAGGCCATCCCCTTAGATCACGAAGCCCATTGGGAAGTGGATTTGGTAGAAATGATTCACCCGACCCAAGTCCTCAATGTCCTTCCCAATCAAAATGTTTTTGATGTGGAAGTTCATGACGAGCAATTGCAACGCTACTCGGAGAACGTCAAATATGACAAGAAAACCCGTACACAAAAGTACACCACCTATCACTTGTCCATTCTCCCAGGCTATTATTTTAGTGGTCATCATTTGGTCAGCACCATAGCCTCCAGGCTCAATGGCGTGTTTGGGAAAGCTTTTGAGCATGTCAACAAAAGTGTCACCATGGAGTACCACAAAGTAGCTCGTCACTTCTTGATGAAATTTGAGCGGAGTAAAATCATGTCCATTTCATTTTGTCCTGAATTGTTTGACATGTTGGGTGGAGACATGAACATGAGAATGACCATGATGAAGAAAAACGAATTACCCATCGTTTACGACAACGAGTCTTTTAGCAAGTTATTTCGTGCCCCGGTAGAACTGAATCAAGGACTGAATTTGATGTTCGTGTACTCCGATGTGGTGGAGTACAACGTGGTGGGACACACCTCCGTACCGTTACTGCGTGTCATTCCTTTCAAAGTAGATTCTGCCACGAACGCTGACGAGGAAGGTGGAAACAGTTACCACGTCCACCGCGAATTTGTCCATCCTCACTATTTGCCTGTCAGCAAGTCGTATTTGGACACGGTCAACATTGCTATAAAAGGAGATTTGGGACAAAATATTGCATTCACCAAAGGAAAAGTCACGGTGAAACTCCATTTTCGAAAACGGTTCTCTCACGACTCGTAAGTAAGTCATGTATCCAGTGTACCGAGGGGTTGCTCGACAGCGAGGACACGGTTTAGGAGATATGTTAAAATTGGCCTTTCGTTCGGTGGCCCCGGTGTTGAAACCGATGGTGACACGCGGATTGCACGCCTTGAAAGATGCGGCACTGACGCAAGGCAAAGAATTTCTCCAAAATGTCATCATCGACAAACAAAACCCTAAAGAAGCCTTCATGAGGGCAGGCAAAAATGTCTTGCTGCAAACGGGCAAAGACATTTTAGGTCGACGAGACACACCTATAAATGCCCTGCACGCGACCGAGTCAAGCATTCAGCAAGGACAAGGCAGAAAGAGACGACGAAGAAAACACCCTTTCACCAGACTTCAAGCTAGAAAGGCCGAGAAAAGAAGAACCGTTCGAGACTTAGACTTTTTCGATTATTGAGAAAGAACAAAAAAAAATGATGCACGGAGAGTCTTGCGCCTGTTCCAAGACGGAACTGGATCTGTTTGCCATGCCCCCCCCACCATGATGACCATGCAAGAATCCCAGTGGGTGGAATTTCATCCCGTTTCCTCATTGACCGATTCCGCTCCCATCGAGTCTGAAATCAAAGGACAGCCCGAAGATTACATCGATCTGAATAGCAGTTACTTGTACCTGAAAGTCAAAATTCTAGATAAAACTGGAGGTGCTATAGACGATGAAGCAGTAGCTGCCGTCAACAATTTCATGCATTCCTTGTTCAGTGGAGTGGACTTGTACTTGAATAACAAACTGGTCAGTAGCAGCATGGATACTTACCCTTATCGTGCCTACCTGGAAAATCTCTTGACGTACGGAATAGATGCCAAGAACACTCATCTCAATGCCTGTGTGGTATGGGAAGCTGACGAACCTACCAAGTTTGAAATATTGGAAACTGATGAAAAGAAAGACAACAATGATGAATTTCTAGAACGAAGAAAGAGAATCACGGGAGACACAAGTTTAGAACTGATGGATCGTTTGCATTTGGACATGTGGTTGCAAGAAAAGTATTTGCTGAACGGGGTGGATGTCCGCCTGAGACTGAATCGTAGCAGTACCGCTTTCCATTTATTGGCTGATAGTGACGGTTACAAAACCAAAATCCAAGAAGCCAGACTCTACGTACGCCGTGTGGAAGTGTTACCTAAAGTGGGAAACGACATCAGTCAGACGTTGAGCAGAACGACCGCCAAGTATCCCATACGACGCGTGGAAGTGAAAACCTTCACCATTCCCAAGGGACAGCGATCCATGATCGAAGATCATCTGTTCCAAGGACAGTTACCCAAACGTTTGATCATTGGTATCGTCGAGAATACAGCCTTCAACGGAGCTGCCGAAAAAAATCCTTTCTACTTTCAACACTTTGGTGTGTCCAAGATCGAAGTCAGTCGCGATGGCAAAACCTTGTGTACCCGACCTTTTGAACCTGACTTTACCAAGAAGAATTACTTGAGATCGTACTTGTCCTTGTACGAAGCCACCGGACAGTTAGGAACCAATACCAGTCACGGTATTACGTACGAGGATTTTGCAGGAGGCTACGCTTTGTGGGCTTTTGATTTCACTCCAGACCAAGGCAGCGACGAGGGACATTTCCACCCTATAAAATCCGGCCAGATTCGTGTGGAAATTCAGTTTAAAGACCGAGACCCTGATGAAACGGTGAACGTCATCCTGTATGCAGAATTCGATAATACGATAGAAATCAACAGTTTGAGAGAAGTCATCCTAGATTACTAGAAACCATGGAAGACTGTTGTCCCTCTTTACCTAGTGGAGAAACTTTGGACATGAAATGTGAGGAGACTGTGGAAGAAGAAGTGATCATGATGAAGTCGAGATGGCCAGAACAAGAAGCCCATTTAGTCTCCTGTTTTGCCAAACACTTGGTGGAAAAAATGACGGAATTGATCAAGAAAAATTGTTATGGCTGTCAAAACGCTCATCCCAGTCAAATTCAACACGATAAATGCCTGATGTTGAGTCAAGAAGAAAAATTGGACGAGTATCTGGACGAAGCTTGGAGTCTCATCTCGAACAAAGACGTGTTGCACCAGTGGTATAAAGACTTGCGTGAACATTCTTGTCCACCATTAACCACTCAAGAGATCCATCGTATCGAAGCTCTCCTGAATCAGAGTGAGGAAACAGAACGAATAACCGTTTATTCGTCAGACATTTTCAAGCAAAAAGTCAGGATCGAATTGACGACTTATTATTACCTGTGAAGAAGAAGAAGAAAAAGCACACACAAAACATGGATACCTGGGAACTTTATTACCTTTTGAACCACAGCTCGTATACAGCTTCTTGGAATCCTGTCGTCTGTGCTAAAGATGAACTCCCTCATCGCAAACCTAAAGACCATCAAGCTTACGTGATCAACACGGACGAAAGTCATCTCCCAGGAACCCACTGGGTAGCCGTCTACTTTCCTCAAGAAGGATGTGTGGAATATTTCGATTCGTACGGATTGCCCCCTTTGGAAGACGATATCATCGACTTTATGAGAAGAAATGCTCAGACCACCCGATTCAATAATGTGAAATTACAAGGCACAGATTCCTTGGTGTGTGGACAGTACTGTGTGTATTTTCTGCATCATCGCAGCCTAGGCTATTCCTTAGAACATTTAGTGACTCATTTTGATCCTCGTTCTTCTGCTAGAAACGATGTGAAAGTAGATCGATGGTTTGGTCCATTATGCTTATCTTTTGTCTCAAGCTAGGAAACGTAGTGTCCATCAATGGCCTAATGATTTCCAACAGTGGAAATCATAATTTCATTCACAACGTTGTCAGCCCTGTTTAAAGTAGACTGTAAATTGAGAAAAAATTGTTTGATGTTTCAAAAAAATGTTTGATGTTATAGTGTTGGATTATTGTTAAAAATGTTAGAGTTGTTGTTTAGTGTTAAGTGATTTTTGAATAAAAAATGTTGTGTTTTGAAAAAAAAATGCCTTTGTCTTTTGTTTAGCTATAAGAATGTTGGATTGATGCTCTTTGATTCCTTACTATCCCTCTCATGACACTCACTGAACGTTGCGGCTCGAAAACCGTGTGGGGGATGTTTTCCTTCACGTCCGCGCTTTGACTTTAAGAACCGGGGTTGTTTCCAGTCTAACCATCCATTGTCGACTCATCCTCCTAAGAAGATGTGTTCCAAACTAGCTAAGCTCAACGAAGCCTACGTGAATTTGCATAGGGTCAGACACAGTCTGATACCGAAGCCAGAAGAAATAGAGAATGTGAGAATGTTAAAAGTCACTGAAGACCTGATAGAAGAGCTCTTCAGAGAAGAAATGAACAGGGAAAAAGAAGAATGGACAGAGAAGTACAGACTTCAGAGACAGCAGCAACAGCAGCAACAGCAGCAACAACAACAACAGCAGCAACCTGAAGCTGACAGAGGCTTTGTCGATTGTCGTATCGACACCAAAGAGTTCTTCTTCTCTTTCCGAAGAAGCAGACCTATCGCCAGAAAGTCTATCCTCAGAGGACATCGCATTCTTAGAAACTAAAAAAGAATGCCATAGCAAACAAAAAAAAACAGCCCTTTTCAGGGCTACCCAATACTCTAGAAAAGAAATAACGATCGATTTGCCAATGTGTGTAGGTAGAGTAGTGTGAATATAAACACTAACTCTTTTTTAAAAAATGTGAGGGTATGTGTTTGTGTGTTTGTGTTTGTAAGTGGTTAAGTAAGTTGGTGTGGATAGTAGATTAAAATAATGTCTTTTTTTGGTGTTTGAGGTGTATATTTGGAGTTAGATTGGATTGCTTTGCGTATGTGGATAGTCTATTGAAGTGATTTATAAAAAATTTTAAAATAGTGATGGGTAGCATAAAAAAGTGAGTGAGTGTTTCTTTTAGGTCCGCGCGTTGTTTTTTTGTCATGATCTAGGTAAGATCAATTTTATGTTTTTTAGGGGGATGTTTTCCTTCACGTCCGCGCTTTTACTATAAATTAAAACTCGTTCGGCAGTCTAGCTACCCTTGTTGATTGATCAACACCAAAAATGAACACGAGACTGTCTAAACTGTTGGAACTTCATGTGCATCTGGAATATGCCAGGCGCATATTAAATGAACTGGCCGCGGAAGCCATTGTGGAGGAGGGAAGGATAAGAGAGGAGGAGGAAAGAAGAAACAAAGAAGAGGAGGAGAGAAGATATAAAGAAGAAGAGGAAAGAAGATACAAAGAGGAGGAGAGAAGAAACAAAGAAGAGGAGGAGGAGGAAAAGGAGAGAAGAAAAAATTTCAGAATCCCAGAAAGCGAAAATTGGGATTCTGAAGCCACATATCCTGCCTCTGCTCTCTCCCCCAAAAAGGTAAAAAGTAACTGGGGGACAAGATGTGTATGTGGCGCCAGGCCTGGAAGGTGTCACCATTAACCAGGTGTCCATGAAGTTCCAAAAAAAACCCAGCCCTTTTCAGGGCTACCCAATACTCTAGAAAAGAAATAACCATCCATTTGCCAATGTGTGTAGGTAGAGTAGTGTGAATATAAACACTAACTCTTTTTTCATTGTGTGAGGGTATGTGTTTGTGTGTTTGTGTTTGTAAGAGCTCAGGTATGTTTGTGTGAATAGTAGATTATGGGTTTATTTATTGTTTCTTAGCGTATGTGGAGAGTATAGTTTGGGTTATATTATATGAAATGAGAAAAGTGGGGATGTTTTCCTTCACGTCCGCGCGTTGTTTGGTCATGATCTAGGTAAGATCAATCTTATGTTTTAGGGGATGTTTTCCATCACGTCCGCGCTTTCAGTATAAGAACCCACAAAGTTTGATGTTGGAACCATTCTAAGGAATAACTGAGACAAAATGACTCAAGTATCAGTTCTATTTAATCTATTGAGAGACATCTATTTCTGGATAATGGATGTAGAATATGTTTTAGGAAGAATAGAAGAGGAATGGAGGCATGGAGATATGAAAGACTTTGTAACGAGTCAAGTTCAAGGCCTAAAGACAGCAAGAGATATCATAGCAGGGATGATTGAAGAAGAAGTCAATAAGTCAAGAGGCTTCATTAACCCACCTTACTTCAGAGTGGGAAGTTTGAAGGAAGCACTGGATAATGTCATCAAAGTCCGGTGCTTCCTAGAAAAAATATTGTACTGGACAGAGTGGAGAAATGTAAAATGGGGATTGGAAAAGGTGAAGAAAGGGGAAGATCTGATGAGAAAAGTAATGGAGGAAGACGTAGAGAAGATTAAAGAGAAATGGAGAGAAGAAAGAAAAGATGTGGAAAAGAAAGAGAAACAGGCAGAGTTTGAGAGGTTGAATGAGAATTGGATAAAAGTTCAGGAAAAGTTTAGAGCTCTAGGTCATCCTGACTGGATGCCAGAAAAGGAGAAAAAGAAGACAGGAATAGTGACAAAAGTGAGAAGATGGTTGAAGAAGTGGAAGTGTTAGAAGAAACCCAAAGGCCCTTTTCAGGGCCAGCCATATTTCTCGAAAAGAGAATGACTTTTCAATTGCCTACCCCTTTTTTTAAAAAAAAATTTTTTAACAAAAAAAAAAATCCCATGTTCAATTCCCCTTGTCCCTAGACAAACCCAAACTCTATGTTAAATTCCCTTTGTCCCTAGAGTGACCCACGATTTTTCTCCATGTTAAATTCCCATTGTCCCTAGATTGACCCACGATTTTTCTCGATGTTAAATTTCCATTGTCCCTAGATTGACCCAGGGGTGTTTTTAATGCTTTGTCCCATTGTCCCTAGGGTGCCCCACTTACCTACTTTTGTCCAAATCTGTGGTTGTATACGAATGGTAAGACTTATTTTACCGATATGGAAAAAGTATGTATAGGCGCACGCACAGACAGGTGGAGACTTATTTAACATGATACCTACACATTTTATATACTGTTGGATAGCTTGGACTATTCGCTTCATTCCTATGGTTTTATCACCAAAATATGTGGATAAGCAAAGCAATATTTAGGAAACAATACCAACTTTTTTAGTTTGCGTTTTTATACAAATCTAATGCCAAAGATCGATTTAGATTGCCGAGAAACGTATAAATTAATAGTAAATTTGTGCAAATCTGTGGTTGTATGTGAATAGTGAGACTTACTTACCTATAAGGAAAAATGATGTATCGGCGCACGGACAGAAAATAAAGAGTTATGTAACTTGATACCTACACATTTTGTATACTGTTGGATAGCTCAGACCATATGCTTTATATATATAGTACTATCACCAATTTACGTGGAAACATCGTAACAAGGCAAGGGTAAAAGCACATATCATGAATATTTCTATCCGTAAAGTCGCTTAGCTTAGTAATATTGAGGAAACAATACCAACTCTTTTATTTGCATTTTTACACAAGTTGTATGACATCGATCAATTTAGATTGCCGAGAAACATATAAATTGATATAAAAATTGTCCAAATCTGTGGTTGTATAGGAATGGTAAGACTTATTTACCTATACGGAAAACGTATGTATAGGCGCATGTACAGACAAATGAAGACTTATTTAATAATAATATCTGCCAAGTGGTCCTCAGTTTTTGTAATAAAATAACAAAAATAGAAGTTCATGCACATAACCATGTATCGTCGCACACTCATTCGTAAATATTTGACATGAATGACTATGTGTGACTATAGCACTGGACAACAAATTTTTACAAAAGTCATGTTACTGAAATAAAATTAGTCAATTCTTATCAATTTTTATGTGCTGAACACGAATATGACAGTCAAATTGCAAAATTGGCTCTAGTTTTTTTGTAATCTGCAAGAAATTAATGTTTACATAACGAAATGCATTCCAATAGTAAAAGGTCAACTGTAATAGCCTACCTATAAAAAATCAAGTCATTGACTACATCTTAGATTTCTTCGCCTGTCTCTTGTACAGCTGTTCGGGAGCATCTCTGAGGAGTGTCCAGCAGTAGTCAGCCAGCATTGTAGTGGACCATTTTCCCTGGTATCTTTGTTCCATTGTTGCGATATCTTGATGAAAACGTTCGCCGTGTTCATCACTAACAATACCACAGTTGCTAGGAAAGAAATCCAAATGGGAATGAAGGAAGTGAATCTTTAGAGACATATTGCAGCCAAGTTTCTTATACTTCATCAACATGTCTTCTACTAGTTCCTTATAGTTTTCTGCCCTAACATTTCCGAGGAAGTTTGTAGAAACTAGGCGAAAAGCATTCCATGCTTGTTTCGCGTCACCTTCCAGCAAGTTGTTGAACCGGTCATCTTTGAAAAGCTCTCGAATCTGAGGACCCACAAAAACTCCCTCTTTAATCTTTGCTTCGCTGAGTCGAGGGAATTTTTCATGCAGGTATCGGAATGCTGGCAAAGTCCGGTCAATGGCTCTCACGAAGTTCTTCATCAAACCTAGTTTGATGTGAAGGGGTGGTAGCAAGATTTTCTGAGCCTCAACCAGAGCTGGGTGTTGGATATTCTTCTCTCCAATGGCTACATTCTGCCTGTGAGTCCATTCCTTCCTCATGTAGTGCATTTCCCTTGCTCGGCTATCCCACTCGCATAAGAAACACATGTATTTTGTATATCCTTGCTGCAGTCCCATTAAAAGGGCAACTCCCTTCAAATCACCACAGAGGTGCCAGCTGTACTTGTTATACTCAATGGAATTCAGTAGCTGCCTTAAGTTATCGTATGTCTCTTTCATGTGGACAGCATACGCTACTGGAATAGATGGAAGAATGTTTCCATTGTGCAAAAGCACAGCCTTGAGACTCAGTTTCGAAGAGTCCACAAATAGTCTCCATTCTTGTGGGTCATGAGTGATTTTTAAAGCATTCATGAGGCCCTCAATATCGGAACAGAATATCAGATTACTTTCCTTTCTGAAGAAAGGCTCCAATTGCTGGTGGCGCTTTCGATATGCAGTAATTGTGACATCTTCTTCTAGAAGATTCCATTGTTGGAGTCTTGATCCTAGCAATTCTGCCTTGTTCTTTGATAAGTCCAAATCACGAATCAGGTCATTTAGTTCGTCCTGTGTTATTCTGTGTGGGGTTGATGATGCACCACAGTGAAAATCTGGATCACTGCATGCTGATGGACCAGGAGAAGAACAGGTCGACTCACCTTTGTCTTCGTCAGATGAATCAAGAGAATATTCTGCTGGAGGTTCTGGAATAGGAAGTCCCTCACCATGTGGAACTGGTCTCAATGCAGACGGAATGTTTGGGTAGACTATTCTCGACTTCTTTCGCTTCGTTATTCCGCCGGAAAGAGGAGAAACCAAGCAGAAGTAACAGTCATTTAGGTGGTTGCTTGGCTCTCTCCACACCATTGGGACTGCAAACGGCATTGATGACCTTTTGCAATTCAACCACTGTGAAAGCTGTGTTGTACATGTAGCACAGCATATATGCGGAGCCCAAGGCTTGTCTTGGTCACCAACCTTGCATCCGAAGTAAAGATGATATGCCTTCTTCACTTGAGAATTGATACTTTTCTTCTGGTTGGCAAATGTCACTTCCCCACAAATATAGCAAAAATTGTCCGCGGTATTAACACACTTTCGAGGCATTACTGTTCTTTATTGTACGTAAATGGATAAAATAATAAGTTTTATGTAACAGTAGCTTGAACTGTCTCGCACAACATCTAAAATATTTTAAATGCTGAACCTATCTGATTGGGCTTTATATAGTACACTGCTTACGTCAGCTTCAGCAGCCGCCTGGCATTAGTATAATAGGCCTACACATGTACAGTACACTGCTGACGTCAACTTACTTCAGCAGCCGCATGGCATTAGTATTGCATTGCATCAGAAAATGATGCAATCAACTGTGGATGATGTGAGCATGATGCTATTATGCAATGTTACATCATTATTCCGGATGTTGCTGCAGTCCTACTGGAGAAATTTACACAGTGAAACATAGAAAATGAGGTATATGAATATCTTCAAAACGAGAGCCAATACAAATTTTTCACGGTTATATTCGTGTTCGGCACACCAAAATACTACAGATTAGGGCCTTTTCAAGTCAGTAATGATTTCACTGTTGACCAGTGTAGTGGGAAACATACAAATATATATCAATTATGGATATGATTTTAAAGTTTTCTATTCAGAGTTTTTAATATGTCATTCCAGCTGGTCTAGAAAGAATTTCTTTAATGATAATTTAAAAGAAGCAAGGTATGTTGAATTACGTATCCTCATTGGTAAGGAATTCCATACAGTAGGTGCTGATACAGAAAATGAGCTTTTGTAATGATTGGTTTTCGACCAAGGAATCTGGAGATCGTTGTTTGTCGTCGATCGGAGATTACGCTCAGTATTTGATGATCTTAGTTCAATTATGTTAGATATATAATCTGGAGAAGGACCGTTTAAAGACTTGTATGTCATGATTCCTTTAGAATAAAGAATACGTTTTTGTATAGGTAGCCATTTCAGACGTGAAAACAAAACATTTGAGGGAGTCATAACAGGAAGTTTCAGTATTATTCGGGCTGTTCTTTTCTGGAGTCTATCAATTCTGTACAGATTATAATTTGATGTGTTTCCCCATATGGTACAGCCGTACTCTATCAGTGGTAGTATATAACCCGAAAAATAAATTTCAAGTGATTGTGGAGGTAGAAATTTTGAAAGTAATTTTAATAGAGTTATTCTTTTGACTACCATTGCACATAAGTGATCGATATGCGCATTCCAGCTGAGGTGTTGATCAAGGTAGATACCAAGAAGTTTTTGATGTTTGACAATAGATATGTCTAAGCCATTTTGAGTTAGAAGTAAATCCATGTTAGTAGATAGACGCTGCCTTGTTCCAATTGTCATACATATCGTTTTAGAGATGTTAAGATGCATTTTGTTTTGATGACATCAAACTGATATATTATTGAGGTCGGTTTGAAGTTTATTTTTAATGGAGTCTAGAGATTTATCAGATAAATGCAATGTCGAATCGTCAGCGAAAAAATCTGTGTTAGTGTGTGCTGGATACAAGGCTAAATCATTGATAAATAGTAGAAAAAGAAGAGGCCCTAATATAGATCCTTGAGGAACACCACTTAAGATATGACTTGGTTCGGATATATGTTTACCCGTGCAAACAACATGGTGTCTGTTTGTGAGATACGACGTGAACCAGACAACTGAGTTTGGAGAAAACTTCTTGGCTGAAAGTTTTTTAATAAGCACCGAATGGTCAACCAAATCGAATGCTTTTTTAAAATCAATGAAGATTGCACCAGTAAGTTCACCTGATTCTACTGCTAGTAGCCATTGGTCTATAAGTTTTGTCATTGCAGTCTGACATGAATGATTCTTTCGAAAACCTGATTGTGATCTATGAAGGAGTTGGTACTTGTCAAGATATCTGAAAATATGCTTGCTGACATGTTTTTCCATAATATGGGTCGATAGTTGGATGGGTCATTATTTTCATTTCCCTTATAAATTGCGAATACTTTTGCTAACTTCAATGACTTCGGGGATTTATTGAAAGTGAAACTACAGTTAATTATTTTTTCAACGACTCTGAGATTGATAAAGCCGACATTTTCAGAGTTTTGGGTGAATTCCATCTAGATCAGCTGATTTGATTGTGTCAAGTTTATTTATAATATCAAAAGTGTCATTTATTGTTATTAAGGGAATGTTGAAACTAACATGATCGGGTACCCTTTCATTCACGAATTTAGTAAGTTTGTCTAAATTAGGCTCTGTAATCTTAGACCTGTCAAGCGTTTGAGAGATATTAGTAAAAAAAAACGGTTCAGCTGGTTTGCAATATCGAGCTCTTCAGTATATTTAGTGCCATCGATTATAATTTCACATGGAGCTAGAGGCGCAGGTTTCGTTGAAATTAGATTTCGTAAGTAATTACAGATGGATCTGTTATCGGACTTTGATGTGATGGCTTCTTTGAAAAAGGAGCGTTTATATTTTACAATGATTTATTTGACTTTGTTTCGCCATAAACGATAGTTTGTGAATTATTTATGTTTATGGTAGTAGTTTCGTTTGCGTTGTGCCTCTGCGATTTCATTAGAATACCATTCTGCTTGTTTTGATCGTTTAATTCTCTTGATGCGTATCGGGGCGTGTTTATTCAGGATAGTAAGAAAACAGTGATTCCAGTTAGACAAGTCATAATCTGGGTCTATGTTAGGGAAATATATTGCGTTAATGTTTTGTGATAGTTCGGAGAGAAATTTATTTTCAGAAAAGTTTTTGAAACATCTGTACTGCATGTAGGAGTGTAAGTTGTTTTTCTTTGCATTCTGTTGCTTACGAGTTGCACATATAGGATAGTCATCACTAATAGGGAAACATGGTACGTTTATCTCGTAGAGATTGGTTTGATGGGTAGTATAGATGTGGTCGATCAGAGTAGAAGTACAGGCTGTTACTCTTGTTGGAGCATATATTACCTCTGTAAGGTCGTGTAGTTGTATCATATGTAGCCATTTAGTGTTTGTATCAGAGATGAGGTCAATATTAAAGTCTCCCATGATAATTACTTCATTGTTGGAAGATAAAGCAGCCTCTAACTCGTGTTCAAATTGGTCAGTCCATGATGAGAAGGAGTTTGGGGGACGGTATGCTGAGCAGATATAGAGTGATTTGCTTTTGAGGAAACTTAACTCGATCCATATTGATTCGATAGTAGAATTTTCAAAATCTGTTCTTCTCTTGTATGTTAAGTTATTTAAAACGTACATGACTATCCCTCCTCCTATGCCTCGTGGTCGATCTCGTCTTTCCAAAGAAAAGTTGCTCATAGAGATAGCACTGTCAGGTACATTACAATCTAGAAACATTTCGCATAGTCCAACTACTGCAAGCTTGGGTTCATTTTGTATCGTTAGTCTTCATCGATCTTTGGTAAGATGTGTCTTACATTGATATTGATAAGTTGCAAACCTTTCTTTTTCAGACCAAATGATGTACAGTTTAAATTTTTCTCAGTCGTGATAGGAATGAAGACAGATTTATTAGCTATTCCCGAGTCCGTGGGAGAGACCTCATAACCTTGGCATGTACAATTAGAATTTGTACTTTGAACAGAGATGCCGTCGGAACAAATATCTAAAAAAACATGATACTTATTATTGGTTGAGGTGTATATATAATAATCATTGTATCGAGATGGACATACCTAATGGTTATAATTATAGCTTGGTATGCCACGTCTGTCATGTGCGTACTGTTGTATGATCGAAGTGTCACTTTTCCAAGGTCTTGTATAACGTTCGAATCTGCCTCGATAACCATGCCATGTATTCTGTGTATTATGTTGATGATTCCGTTCCCACCCATTTCGGGCTTGCATTGCAAGTCTGTGGCTTTTCTGTTGCTTATGTTATATTGAGCTGTTGGGTAGTGCTTACTCACGTTGGTAGGTGTTGTTTTGAACATGATACCTACACATTGTATATACTGTTGTATAGCTTAGACTTTATGCTTCATATGTTATCGCAAGGCTAAATTGTGTGAAATGAGCAACTGCTTTTCTGAAAGATTGGACACTAAACCGTCAGTCCGAAACTTCTTTATGGTAACTATATTGCATGATATTGCATCACTAAGGACTTTGTGTTAAGCATCGTAGATAGGATCACAGTATATCATTGGCAGTTTTTGATTTTATTTTGTGGCTAAATCCTAGCGGCTAACAGTTCAGTATAACTGTAAAGAGGGACTATACATCAAGCCTGTCAGTAATGTCCACTTTGTGTAATCAATGTGAAATCTAACTTGACTCTCCAAGATGCCCGAGATCCCAGGAGGAAGGATGCAGCTTCGCCAAATTAGCATACTCACCAATCTGCCTCCATTTCAAGGAGAAAAACAAGGTGCACTTAATTACTATAATCTATGATGGAATTTGATTTTAAATTTAAACATATTTTGTTTTCCTACAAAAAGAAGGTTTAGTATCAGTTATGATTTACATCTCTCAGGAACTGAAAAGTAATGGGATTCATAGGAATAAACTGTACCAAACCATACGAGTAAATAAATCTAATTTTTCCAGATCTTCTGTTTGGGGGGGGGGGGGGCGGCGTGCTGATTTAAATAATAACAAAGTTACATTTTAAAATGGTAGTAACATGCCAGCCAATTCCTCTTCGAAAGAGTAATACAGATCTGCAAAACTGTTCAAGGTATTAAACGCTTCATATCTATAGTATTATCACCAAGTTACGGGGAAAAATCATAACAAGGCAAGGTTGCAAGCACATATCATGACAATATATATCCGTAAATTCGCTCAGCTAAGCCATATTGAGGAAATAATAGCAACGTTTTTATTTTGCATTTTACACAAATCTAATGACATAGATCGATTTAGACTGACGAGAAACATATAAATTGATATCAAATTTGTCCGAATCTGTGGTTGTATACGAATGGTAAGACTTATTTTACCGATATGGAAAACTTATGTATAGGCGCACGCACATACAGATGAAGACTTATTTAACATGATACCTACACATTTTATATACTGTTGAATAGCTTGGACTATAATCTTCATTCCTATTGTTTAATCACCAAAATATGTGGAAGCATGTCCACTAGGCAGAAGTTGAGGCTCATTACCCGTAAAGTAGCTTGTCAAAGCAATATTTAGGAAACGATACCAACTTTTTAAGTTTGCGTTTGTATACAAATCTAATGGCATAGATCGATTTATACTGCCTAGAAACATATAAATGGTTATCAAATTTGTCCCAATATATTGTTATATACGAATGGTAAGACTTATTTACCCATACGGAAAACTTATGTATTGGCGCACGGACAGACATATGAAGACTTATTTAGCATAATACCTACACATATTATATAATGTTGGATAGCTTCGTCTCTATGCTTTATATTTATAGTATTATCCAATCGATTTAGACTGCCGATAAACATATACATTTACGGATGTCTGACGATTACGTACGAACGGACAGGGTAAATTGCATGCGGTTTTCACTGTCAGATGCGTCTTCTCAGCGCCGACGTATCGATATGTCATACTGCAAGATACGTGATTGTAGTTTGGGAGACTATTGCCGTCAAACCATTTCTCACACGCTCCAGACGTCGTGATAGTACTGGTTTTCTTCTTCTTACAGACGAACGGACAGGACAATTTATATACGGTTTGCACTGACAGATGCGTCTCATCGAGGCAAACTCGTTCGTTTAAGTTAGTGTTCATTTGATTATTTTTATTAAGGAATTATAATAAATCAAGGAAAACTATAATATAAATATGTATGTATGTATGTATGTATGTATGTATGTATGTATGTATGTATGTATGTAGATACCTTATGTGTATCCCTGTACGGAATATTTTAGAAATAGATTATTATTAACATATGTCATGTTTGAACGATAAAAATTCTTGGGTTTTTTAAGGAACGTTAAGACCGACGTGTAGAAGGAAGAACACCAAGACGAAACTAAAATACCGAACATTTGTTTTCTACTCCCTTCAGAGATTTGGATTCGGGGTTGTTTTGTTTATGGATTTTATTTGCTTAACCTCGTCAAACCCATTTGCAGGCTACAAGATATTCAGGGAAAGTCGTGTTTCTCTGTCTTGCTTAAGATCTGAACTAATTTCAACGTTGGCACGAAAGTCGACTTCAGCAAATAGAAAGTTATTGTTAAAGTAGACATTTTTCTTACAAATTCTTTTAATATTCACATTTTATTTGTACCTTCCCAGCACCAGAATCGCAAACCGAATCACCACCTTCATTAAAACCGTCATGAATGTCAACATTTTTAACGAAGGCAAGTGGTAGTGTGAAATTAGATATAACCTGTAGGGCATTGTTATTATAATAAACGCTGTTGTACGAATTGCTGCAAACCTTCTGAGGGGATTAATATTGTTTTGCAGACATCAAGTATTATGAGTCGCATGGATGGACTGACTGACGGGCAGTCAAGCAAGGGTAATACAAAGTGTCAAATGTGTATTCGTGATAAAAGCAAATAAAAATACCAATAAAAGTGTACTGGAGGCAAAAAGTATTTGTATTTTGTGAGGAAGTAAACAAATTCCTGAAAACACACATACAAGATGAAAACTGAAAGGAAATATACAAGAGTAGTAAGGTGGGGCACCCTAGGGAAAATGGGACTTAGCATTAAAAAGACCCCTGGGCAACTCTAGGGACAATGGAAATTTAACATGGAGAAAAATCGTGGGTTACTCTAGGGACAATGGGAATTTAACATAGAGTTTGGGTCTGTCTAGGGACAAGGGAAATTAACATGGGGAATAGAGTTTGGGCTTTTGGGATTTTTTTTTTTTTAAAATTTTTTTAAATTTAAATTTAAATTTAAATTTAAATTTAAAAAAAGGGGTAGGCAATGGAAAGGCTATCTCTTTTCGAGAAATATGGCTGGCCCTGAAAAGGGCCTTTGGGTTTATGTTAATGTATTCATTAACATAAATGGTACCGCATTGGTCTTCTTCTTGTCCTTAGGCTACGTCTCACTGTTGGTCCGTAAATCAGCACTCTTTTCAGGCATCCTTGTCTTTCTACGTAGATCCTACGTATCCACAGGCTGGTGTTTGTCCAGTGGACAACGGTCCACTTGGATCGGACATACATGGGTATGTCCGTCCGGAACATCATGGAAGACACAAGCGTAGAAGATTGCACATCGGTCCACATCTTGAAGCGACGAGAACAGGTGAATCAATGCACTGAACTGCGCTTATTTATAGGTAGAGGCAGGATTGAAACGGATTGAGTTCATTCACCAATCCAAACACGCGTTACAAAATTCAGTCAGCCCGCATCCAATCCGAAGAGAGTAGTCTGTGACGTCAGTTGGTCTATATAGATTCGCTAGCGCTTGTGTGCAGTCAATCTATGCGACAGTGATTCAACATGACGGAAACTCAGAAAACGATCCATTGGGGTGCACCAGCAGGGGAGACTGCCCAAGGGAACCCGGACTTACTTTCAGAAGAGGTACATTGGGATTTTGTGGATTTTCTTACCTCGCAAGAATTTGTTCCGGAACCTTCGTTACCTTCTTCATTACCGCAAGTGGAGAATTTTAGACAGAGACAGAAAGAAGAATTGGAGAAATTTATGCAACGACAAAAGGAAGCGGAACAAGCTTTTCTCCTACAGCAACAGCAACAAGAAGAGGTAAGAAAAAAACAACAGCAGCAACAGCAAGAAGAAGTAGCAGCAAAGAAACAAGAGGGTGAAAATCAAACGGCTACGGTACTGTTGGACATTTTAGCGGAGTTAAGAAGTCTGAAACAAATGTATCAGACTTCTTTATCACGACCGAAGAGAATACGACCTTCCCGAGCTAAACACGCCAACCCTGTGACTAAGCCTGTCGTACCACCCTTAGTGATTTCAACCCAATCATCAGAAGTAGGTCTTGGCCGTGGCAAAGGCTTAAGGCAGTTAAAGTTGATTGGTTAAACTCACCCCTACACCAAAATAAAAAGGCCCTTTTCAGGGCCACCCACATTTCTCGAAAAGAAATACAATTTCAATTTGCCAATAACTCAAAAATAAACCCCACCCATTTTACCCTTATAGTACGTGTCTGTGTATGAGTGCGTGAGTGTAGCTTCTTATTTTAAAATCAAAACTCAAAGACACTTACCTTATATCATTCATGTATTCTTTTATCCATTTTTTACAATCCAATTCACAATTCACCACAGAACACTTTAATTAAAAGTTCATTGACTTCTTCTTTCTCCTTGTTTAGTCTCTCTGTTTTTTGAATTTCTTCACCGTTTTTTCCTCATTTTCTTCCCTTCTTCTTTTCTTCTCCTGTTTCTTTGCTTCTTTTAAATAGAATTGTCTTCTTTCTTCCTCTTCTTCCTCTGAAGAATCCCTCTCTTCTTTCGAAGAATCCCTCTCTTCTTCCGAAGAATCCCTCTCTTCTTCTGAAGAATCCTTCTTTTCTTCTGACTCCTCTTGTTTCTTTTTTGGGCAACCTGGAGACCAATGTCCTTTTTCTTTACAATAATAACAGGTATCTTGACTTTTGTCTTTTTTAGTCCCTGTTTTTTTTCTTTTTTGACGGTCTGGACACTCTGAAGACCAATGCCCTTTCTTCTGACAGATATAGCAAGCATCCTGACTCTTATCTCGAAAGGAAGGAGAGTAGTCCGTCGGCTGGTCTGAAGAGAATTTTCTAATGACCCCTCGCAAAGCTCTGACGAAACGTTCCATCTGGGTAGTCTCTTCCATCGTTCTCCTCGGTCTGAGAGTGAAATGAATAGTGAAAGGACAAGACACACCCTTTTTATATACGCTGGTTTGCCATGACTATAAATTAGTCTATGGTGTTTGAACTTGAGTCATTTGACGTTTTGCACTCAAGATGAAACGATCATATTCATTCGAGAAGAAAGAAGAAGAAGAAAGTAAGAGGCAGAAACGTGATCTATCGCCTCGTACCAGGGACGAAATCTTGGCACAAATTCATGCCAGTGATTTTGAAGAGGACATGAGTGAACCAGAATCCGAACCCTCTAAACCAAGTTCACCACCCTTAGTCAACCCTGAAAAGTACTATTCCATTCGAGAGACGGAAAAGCGCTCCTCTAGAAAATTTAGAACCACGGCTTACACCTACACGGTGAAGTTTAAAGATTTCAAGGCCGACGTACCCTTGGAGAAAGCAGAAGGGTTTATCACCGAGATGTGGGATTCTTTGCTCACCGCACTCAAGCGACAATGTCAACCCAAAGAAGACGATCGCTTGACACTATCCATAGATCACGACGGTTTGAAATCCCCTGTTTGGATCGAGTTTAGCAGACCCGCAGAACTAACCCCTTCCAAAGTCATGGACAAGATTCAACACGTACAACAATCTAATGACCAGTTTGACATCACCGATGGTAAAGCCACACTGAAAATGGCTCACGTCTCTCTTCCTCAAGGGACAGGACGCAAAAAGATGTTATTGGTGGACGACCTTCGCAACACCAAAACAAGTCTCGTCCGAATTAACAACCCTCAAGACCAGATGTGCATAGCCCGTGCCATCGTGGTGGGACGAACCTATGCCAACAAGAACGACACGGTAGAATGGAAAAGAACCTGGGAGAACATTCGAAAATCGAACCGAACCAAACAACGAAACGAAGCAGAACTCCTGTTGCAACAAGCTGGCCTGTCCAAAGACACACCCTGTGGCATTCCTGAGATGCAAAAATTGCAAGATGCCCTAGCTCCACGCTACACCTTGAAAGTGCACCCTCAAGAAATGCGCGGGTCTCTGTTGTTTCGAAGCCAGGATTTTAAGGACGGAAAATACATTCACCTTTATTATCACGATGACCATTTCGATACCATTACCAGTATCACCGGATTCCTGGGATACAGTTATTATTGTGAGAAATGTGATTATGGTTATAACAATCGAGAGCAACACAAGCATTGTGGATTGAAATGCCCAGGATGTTTGGCCTCTCCACCCTGTCTGAGCGAAGAACCAGTGCCTTGTTCGACTTGTCTGCGCACGTTTGTCAGCCCTGCCTGTTACCAGCAACATTTGAAAACACAAGGTTCACAGAAGAAATGTGCTTGTCAACTCCTGAGATTGTGCCCTACGTGTGGACAAGGCATACTTACCAACAATGCCAAGGCACACGTATGTCGAGGAAAGAAAAAATGTCACATTTGTCACCACATCGTGGACTTGGAACACGAATGTTACGTGCAAAAATACCAACCCCCACCAGAGAAAGAGGACGGTCACAAGAAGAAAGGCAATTTCATCTTTTTCGATTTCGAATGCATGCAAGAGACTGGCATTCACATCCCTAATTTCTGCGTGGCTCATCGAACGTGCGAGAAGTGCATTCAAGAACCTATCTTCAGTCATTGCCCTCACTGCAGCAAGATTCCTGGAGGACGTGAAAAAATCTTTCGGGGACCAAACACGTTAGCCGATTTTGCCCAATGGGTCTTAGACCCCATCGACAAGACGTGGAGCCAAGAGGACATCGAACGTTACGGAGATTGTCATCGTCATGCCACGGTGATGGCTCACAATTTCTCCGGATACGATGGACAGTTTCTTTTGAGGTACTATGCGGAACAAGGCACCGAGCGTCCTAAAGTCACTTTGAACGGAGCCAAAATCATTTTCATGCAAGTGGGACAAGTACAGTTTAAAGATTCGATGAGTTACTTGGCCATGCCTTTGAGTCGAATGCCTAAAACGTTTGGAATGACAGAAATGGCTAAAGGGTACTTTCCACACTTTTTCAATACGGAAGCCAATCAACATGCCGTTCTACCCCATTTACCTGAGGCTCACTATTACGACCCCGACAACATGCGTACCGAACAACGAGAAGCTTTCTACGCTTGGTACCAGGCTCATGCCTCTGACCCCTTCGACTTTCAGGAAGAAATGTTAAAGTATTGTCGTTCCGACGTGGACATTTTACAACGTTGCTGTGGAAAATTTCGAGAACTGTTCATGGAACACGGAGGGGTCGATCCTTTGAAAGAAGCTTGCACCATTGCCAAAGCGTGTTCCTTAGTGTACCGGCAACGATTCATGCCTGAAAACACCGTGGCTGTCATCAGTCCTCAAACGACCCACTATGTCAAGCGTCAATACTCGGTCAAAGCCCTACGTTGGTTACATTACTTGTGCGACAAGGAAGACAAATGGATTCAGCATGCCCGCAACGGAGGAGGCGAAAAGACCATCGGAACGTATTCGGTAGATGGCTGGGACTTAGAAAACCCCAAGATCGTGTACGAGTTTAACGGTTGCTTATTTCACGGATGTCCCGTCTGTTACCCTGACCGTAGCACTAAAAATCAGTTTTTGCAACGAACCATGGAAGACTTGTACCAGGACACTTGTCAGCGACGCCTAAAGTTAGAACAGCAAGGATACCAAGTGGTGGAAATGTGGGAACACGAGTACGATCACCGTTTGAAAACCGATCCCGAGTTTAAACGCCTCGTGGAAAGTTACCAGTTCATGGACCCGCTGAACCCGAGGGATAGTTTGTACGGAGGAAGGACCAATGCCACCTGTTTGCTGTACCAAGCCGACGAAGAGAAAGGAGAAGAAATCAAATACTTGGACGTGTGTTCGCTGTATCCCTACGTGTGCAAATATTGTCGCTTTCCTGTAGGGCACCCGCAATTGTTCACGGAACACATCGACCTGAAAAACATTCGACAATACGAAGGTTTGATCAAGTGTAAAGTTTTGCCTCCCACGAACCTATACCATCCCGTCTTACCTCACCATTGTCAAGGCAAACTGATGTTTCCCTTGTGCCGTACTTGTGCCGAAACGTGCAACCAGGACCAACCTTGCCATCACAGCCAGGAAGAACGTGCCTTAACGGGAACTTGGGTCAGCGTGGAATTGTTCAAAGCTCTGGACATGGGATACCAACTGTTAGAAGTGTACGAAATTTGCCACTTTCCCAAGACACAACAGTACCACAAGGGTGACCCTACTCAGAAAGGCATTTTCGCCGACTACGTGGATGCCTTTTTGAAACTGAAACAAGAAGCCAGCGGCTATCCTTCCTGGTGTCACACTCCCGAAGACCAAAAGACATTCAAAGAGAAATACTGGGCACAAGAAGGCATTACTTTAGATCACATAGAGAAAAACGAAGGCAGGCGATCGTTTGCCAAAGTGATGTTAAATTGCTTGTGGGGTAAAATGGCACAACGACCGTGTTTACCCAAGACGGAATATTTGACAGAACCTTCCCGCTACTTCCAGATGATTCACGACAAAACCAAATACATGAAACACGTGGACGTCGTTCGAGAGGATTTGATCTTGGTCAATTACGAAGAAGATCTGGACTTTGTACAAGACGACCCTTTTGGAAATGTCATCATTGCGGCTTACGTGACAGCTCATGCTCGCTTAAAATTGTACGAAGCTTTAGAACTGTTAGAAGAACGCGTCCTGTACTTTGACACGGACAGTTGCATTTACATCCATCACCCGATTCAACAGCACCCTGACATCGAAGGAGACCGTTTAGGAGCCTGGACAGACGAGCATCCCGACGACAAGATTCTAAGTTTCGTCAGTGGTGGTCCCAAAAATTACGGCTACGAATACCGGGACAAACAAGGAGAAGTGCACACGACGTGCAAAGTGAAAGGACTGACTCTGAATCATCGTACCAGTCGAGTGGTCAACTTTGGGGTATTTAAAGAAGCCTTGCAATCGGGAGAGGATGGAAACTTTAAAGTGACCACCTATCAACCGAACAAGATTGTACGTTTACCCACTCACCACATCGTCAGTCGACCCTTGGAAAAAGTCTATCAAATTGTATACCAGAAGCGAGTGCGACTTCCCAATCACTTCACCTTACCGTACGGTCACGTCGGTATTGGTCTGTATATGAAAAGAAACCCTAGGCAAGATCGATAGTTCATTGTTCATTGAAGTAACTTACCATGTCGTTGACGAAGAAGAAACCAGATTGGTTAGGAGTCAAATGTTGGACATCACCGAGACCAGGGTTTTGAGGCTTGGACACAAGAGGTGGCCCAGTATGCACGAGAGTTATTCAAGGAAAAAAGTTACTTTTCAACCTGTGTTAGTGACAGTGCCAGAAGAACCCGTCACCCAGGACAGGACTGTCGTGCACAGGCCTGAAAGACCCTTTCGGGAGGACACTTGTGTGACCTTACCCCTACTATAGAACTGGTTAGAACATTACCCAAAACATGTTGTACAGACACTTGTGTTTATTCCACGTTCATGGTTATCATATGCCTTTTATTCTTGTACTTAAGCCTTTGACTTTTATGCATTTTTGTCTTTCGTATTCATTTTTGAAACATTCAATAAACGTGTTCTGAAAAAGTATATAAACTCTTGTCTTGTTTGTTTTTCGTGTCACAAGTGACATTTCTCACACCATGGCTACCTCTGCTGTCTCTGCTCCCTCTTCCTCTACTGTCAAAGTCATCGACGAACACTTAGATCGTGCCAGTTGGGAGGCTTTGTATCTTCGCCATCCCTTTAACATGCTCATTGCTGGACCTAGCGGTTCAGGCAAAACCGAATTCGTCAAACGTTTGATCGAACATAAACATCATTTGATCGATCGACCCCCTCAACGAATCGTGTGGTGTTACAAAGAGTGGCAATCGGCGTACAACCTCTTGCGAGAAAGTCAAGGCGATTCCATCGTGTTTGTGGAAGGCATTCCTAAAGAAGACGACGGCATCGTCTCTGACTCCCGTCTAACCCATTTGGTCATTTTCGACGACATGTTAGGAGAAGACGAAGAAGAAATTAAACTGTGGTTCACGCGCAAAGGGCATCACCGTAATGCCAGTGTCGTTTACATCACCCAAAATTTGTTTCAACAAAGTAAAGCCCATTGCACCATCAGTCTCAATGCGCATTACGTGGTCTTGTTTAAAAGCCCTCGAGATAAATCGCAAGTGCAAGTCTTAGCCAAACAGTTAGGAACGCCTTGGTTGACTCAGGCGTACGACGATGCCACTCAAACTCCACACGCCTATTTACTCGTCGATTTGAAACCTACGACTCCCGAGGATTTGCGATTTCGTACCCACTTGTTTCACCACTGGTGCCAAGACGTAGGGCCTGTCCTGTACACGTCTCCGTCCTCGACTTCATTTCACTCCCCATAAAAAAATCTATAAAAACCTCAGACCCTTTTTCGTCTGTCTCACTCTCAGTGCGAACATGACGTCCCTTCAGTCGCATCTTCCCGTCAAATTGATTCGTGCCTTGTATGGCATCAGTCGAGAAAAAGATCCACAAACACGAGCTCGTGTCTTAGAAGCTAGTCTAAAAGAAGTCTTACGATGGTTCACGGTGACGTCACGTCAATTACTTCAAGGAATCATTCAGATTCCTCATCAAACCAAACGCTTTTTCGATCGAAACAAAGTCGCTTTGGTCCAACTGGCCGATCCCCGCATCGACACTCAAACCAAAAAACAAATCATTTTGAAACCTGGAGGGAGCGGTACTCTAGGAGGGGTCATCATTCGCTCTCTCTTAAGATGGGATCCTAATGCCCCCAAAGTTATACCCAAGACAAAAGTCCAACGAAGCCCCAAGAAGAAAAAGACCAGGTCCCCAAGGAGAACTTCTCCAGTGGCAGGACCCTCCTCTGACCAGACACCACCACCCCGGAAAAAGAAAAGAAGCCCCCAGAAAAAGAAAAGTCCACAGAAAACTAGCCGCAAGAGAGGCACTTCGACCAGGACGCAACCTTACACTCGCAAACCACGACCTGCCACGTCAGTGACTGCGTCTCCGGCAGCTTCACGTTTGTCCACTTCTCCGTTAATGACACCCAGAACTGAAGAGTACTTGGAGACGTTGATCACACCAAGAACTTCTCCGTTGATGACCCCCAAAAGAACTTCCCCAGTGGCAGGACCTTCCAATTTAGTGGCAGTGGCTGCTGCTCACAAAGTACCTTCTCCCAAAATCAAAGTTCAAGAAAGATCGGACATGTTACAAAGTTTACTGGATTTGTCCAAGCAAGAACTGGCTCGATTTAGTCCGTAACGTACCCCTGCACGACGTGTCATGCCTGTCCTCAAACTAATACGACGTCAAGACAATCAGTGGCGACGCGTTCCAGTATAAAAAAGGCCTGTGACCAAGTCGGGTATCAGTGTTTTTTGGTGCTCCTGAAGACTCAAAGATGTCACCCTCCAGAAAACCCCAAGGAAAGAAAAGGAAAGGACTGCCACCACGTTTAGCCAAACATGGGGACATGTTATCTGTCCTGTCCAAAGCTTCTCCACCCCTACGAAAAAAACTCATTCAAACAGCCTCCAAAGAGGTCATCGATACCGTGTGCAAATGTTGTTTGAACGTTTTGAAAGGCACGATCCCTTTGTCCAAACACCAGAAACAATGCTTAAGCAAACATCGTCACGTTCTTCGCCAAATGGTTCAAAAGAAAATTCCCATTCGTCAAAAAATGAAGATGTTAGTGCAACGTGGAGGTATTTTACCTCTCTTGTTAGGCCCCATACTGAAAGGAGTCTTGGGAACCATGTTGGGAGAACTGGTGGGAGCAAGATAAAAAGGCCTCGGAAGTTCCAAGATCTCAGAATCGACCCCTGACAACCCCATGGAAGGACGAATACTAGCTTTAGTGCCTTACAAACGATGGATGGAATACCATCGGTGGCAAGAACAACACACCCCGCATTTACCTCCCAATCCCAATTTGAGCGAGATGTCCCAGTTACAACACGAATTGCAGTCCTTGATGGATCGCCAAGATTTGTCCGAAACAGAAGAATCACAAAAGTACGGTCAACTCTTGCAACGACTGCAACTCTTTCACCAGAAAGCTTTAGACGAAACAGCTTTACCCACTCTGAAAGATTTTAAGACCTTGATGAAAAGTCCAGCACCAGTACCAGTACCAGTACCAGTACCACCAGTACCCGTGACCAAGACAGAAAAAGGAGAAGAAGAGGAAGGGTTTCAAACTCCACCAGAAAAAGTACGCAAGTTAACAACACCACCTACCTCCAGAATTGGATGGATTAAAAAGATGATGGCCACCCCTTCTTCATCACAAGAGAAAAAGAAAGTGAAGACAGAAGTGAAGACAGAAGTGAAACAAGAACCGATATCCCCCGCTCAGACATCCTTCTCCTCTTCGACACCTATTGCTGGCCGCACACGCAAAGCATTGCAATCCAAGAAAGTACCCCAAGAGAAAAAGAGTAGCATCCTCCAAGAGTGGGTGTCTTATTAACACACTAACCCACACAAAAAATGGAAAAAGTCTTAGCCAGCATTTACTACGATCCCTCCCATCCTGCAGGTTACGCAGGAGTTCAAAAATTGTATCGTGCTGCCAAAACGCGACTGAAAAGTCTCCGTTTACCTCAAGTGCAACGATGGTTACAAGAACAAGCTACCTACACTTTACACAAACCCATTCGACGCAAGTTTGCCAGAAGTCGCACCCGAGTGGAAGGCATCGATCATCAATGGCAAGCCGATTTAGCCGATGTCTCTCATTTGGCCAGCTACAATCGTGGCTACAAATATTTGTTTTGTGTCATCGACGTCTTTTCCAAATTTGCCTGGGTCGTACCCTTGACTTCCAAATCGAGCAGCGAGTTAGTGCGAGCCCTGCAACGGGTGTTGAAACAAAGCGGTCGTCACCCTCTTCGATGGCAAACGGACAAAGGCACCGAATTTCTGAACCAAGCTTTCCAAAAAGAATTAAAGAAACGTGACATTCATTTTTTTACCATCGAGAATCCCGAAACCAAAGCCAGCATCGTGGAACGTTTTCAACGCACTTTGAAAGAACGCATGTGGAAATATTTTACGCATCACCACACTCTGAAGTACATCGACATCTTACCGCACCTGGTGCAAGCGTACAACCAATCTTACCATCGAAGCATCGGACGTGCCCCGCAAGACGTGACTCCCGACAACGAAGTGCTGGTGTTTGAGCGCCTGTTTGGTACGTCCCCGACGAGGGCTGTCCCCAAGAAAAGTGGAATGTTGGCCGTAGGAGATTGGGTGCGCATTGGCAAAACCAAACGCACTTTCGACAAAGGTTACTTACCTAACTGGACGACGGAATTGTTTCGCGTCACTGGAGGAGTGCATGGCCGTCATCCTACCGTCTATAAATTGGAAGACATGAACGGAGAAGTGCTCAAAGGAACGTTTTATTTGCCCGAGTTACAACGTGTCACCAAAAAAGAAGACGACGTGTACGACATCGAAAGCATTCTCGAACGCAGAACCCGTAAAGTGGGCAAACGACGTGTCAAAGAAGTCAAAGTACGTTGGAAAGGATATCCACCCAATTTTGATTCTTGGATCGACGCTTCGCAAGTCATCGACTATAAAAAGAAGTGACCATCATGCCCTTTCACACAGCAGACGCAGCTACGTCGACCACTCCTCCTTCACCTAGTTCTTCTGTGCAAGATTTACAAAAACAACCCTTGTGGGTGTGGTGTGGAGAACGTGTTCCTAAAACGCAAATCGTCTTTTTCTGCCAAATCTTCGTGGTGTATTGTGTCATCGGGGCAGCCATCGCCAATTTGAGTTTGCAACAAGGAGACAAACAATTGTGGACCATTTTATTGAGCAGTTGCATCGGTTACCTGCTTCCTAATCCCTCCCTGAAATTCACCTCGAACGGGAACCCCGGGAACCTTGTGTCCAGTGCCAGTGCCAGTCACCACTTCAATCACAACCAGAACCCCATTTTAGACGGAGACACGCCTCTGACGTCCAGTAACCCCTCGGACAGCCACAGAACTCTGGAATTATGAGTCACCAAAACCAATTTTACTTAACCTTACCCAGTGACAGTTCCATGGAGGTGTTTCCCAAGAACACGTTGTGCTGTTACACGGCCAAATTACCTCAAGCCATCCAGTTAGATCACGAAGCCCATTGGGAAGTGGCTTTAGTAGAAATGATTCACCCGACCCAAGTCCTCAATGTCCTTCCCAATCAAAATTTTTTTGATGTGGAAGTTCATGACGAGCAAATCCAACAGTGGATGGATAGCAATGTCAAATATGACAAGAAAACCCGTACACAAAAGTACACCACCTATCACTTGTTCATTCCCCCAGGCTATTATTTTAGTGGTCAACATTTGGTCGGCACCATAACCTCCAGGTTTAATGTCGTGTTTCTGAAAGCTTTGGAGCATATCAACAAAAATGTCACCATGGAGTACCACAAAGCAGCTCGTCGCTTCTTGATGAAATTTGAACGGAGTAAAATCCTGTCCATTTTATTTTGTCCTGAATTGTTTGACATGTTGGGCGGAGACATGGACATGAGAAAGACCATGATTAAGAAAAACGAATTACCCATCGTTTACGACAACGAGTCTTTTAGCAAGTTATTTCGTGCCCCGGTAGAACTGAACCAAGGACTGAATTTGATGTTCGTGTATTCCGATGTGGTGGAGTACAACGTGGTGGGACACACCTCCGTACCGTTACTGCGTGTCATTCCTTTCAAAGTGGATTCTGCCACGAACACTGACGAGGAAGGTGGAAACACTTACCACGTCCACCGCGAATTTGTCCATCCTCACTATTTGCCTGTCAGCAAGTCGTCTTTGGACACGGTCAACATTGCTATAAAAGGAGATCTGGGACAAAATATTCCATTCACCAAAGGAAAAGTCACCGTGAAACTCCATTTTCGAAAACGGTTCTCTCACGACTCTTAAGTCATGTATCCAGTGTACCGAGGGGTTGCTCGACAGCGAGGACACGGCTTAGGAGATATGTTAAAATCGGCCTTTCGTTCGGTGGCCCCGGTGTTGAAACCGATGGTGACACGCGGATTGCACGCCTTGAAAGATGCGGCACTGACGCAAGGCAAAGAATTTCTCCAAAATGTCATCATCGACAAACAAAACCCTAAAGAAGCCTTCATGAGGGCAGGCAAAAATGTCTTGCTGCAAACGGGCAAAGACATTTTAGGCCAACGAGAAACACCTATAAATGCCCTGCACGCTACCGAGTCAGGCATTCAGCAAGGACAAGGCAGAAAGAGACGACGAAGAAAACACCCTTTCACCAGACTTCAAGCGAGAAAGGCCAAGAAAAGAAGAACCGTTCGAGACTTAGACGTTTTCGATTATTGAGAAAAGAGACAAAAAAATGATGCACCGAGAATCTTGCGCTTGTTCCAAGACGGAACTGGATCTGTTTGCCATGCCCCCCACAATGATGACGATGCAAGAATCCCAGTGGGTGGAATTTCACCCCGTCTCCTCACTGACCGATTCCGCTCCCATCGAGTTTGAAATCAAAGGACAGCCCGAAGATTACATCGATCTGAATAGCAGTTACTTGTACCTGAAAGTCAAAATTCTAGATAAGACTGGAGGTCCTATAGACGATGAAGCAGTAGCTCCCGTCAACAATTTCATGCATTCCTTGTTCAGTGGAGTGGACTTGTATTTGAATAACAAACTGGTCAGTAGCAGCATGGATACTTACCCTTATCGTGCCTACCTGGAAAATCTCTTGACGTACGGAATAGATGCCAAGAACACTCATCTCAATGCCTGTGTGGTATGGGAAGCTGACGAACCTACCAAGTTTGAAATATTGGAAACTGATGAAAAGAAAGACAACAATGATGGATTTCTAGAACGAAGAAAGAGAATCATGGGAGCCGACACAAGTTTAGAACTGATGGATCGTTTGCATTTGGACATGTGGTTGCAAGAAAAGTATTTGCTGAACGGGGTGGATGTCCGCCTGAGACTGAATCGTAGCAGTGCCGCTTTCCATTTGATGGCTGATAGTGACGGTTACAAAACCAAAATCCTAGAAGCCAGACTCTACGTACGCCGTGTGGAAGTGTTACCTAAAGTGGGAAACGACATCAGTCAGACGTTGAGCAGAACGACCGCCAAGTATCCCATACGACGCGTGGAAGTGAAAACCTTCACCATTCCCAAGGGACAGCGATCCATGATCGAAGATCATCTGTTCCAAGGACAGTTACCCAAACGTTTGATCGTTGGTATCGTCGAGAATACAGCCTTCAACGGAGCTGCCGAAAAAAATCCTTTCTACTTTCAACACTTTGGCGTGTCCAAAATCGAAGTCAGTCGCGATGGCAAGACCTTGTGTACCCGGCCTTTCGAACCTGACTTTAAAAAGAAGAATTACTTGAGATCGTACTTGTCCTTGTACGAAGCCACCGGACAGTTAGGAACCAATACCAGTCACGGTATTACGTACGAGGATTATGCAGGAGGCTACGCTTTGTGGGCTTTCGATTTCACTCCAGACCAAGGCAGCGACGAGGGACATTTCCACCCTATAAAATCCGGCCAGATTCGTGTGGAAATTCAGTTTAAAGACCGAGACCCTGATGAAACGGTGAACGTCATCCTGTATGCAGAATTCGATAATACCATAGAAATCAACAGTTTGAGAGAAGTCATCCTAGATTACTAGAAACCATGGAAGACTGTTATCCCTCTTTACCTAGTGAAGAAACTTTTAGTGTTGCATTGTTGTTAAAAAAATGTTAGAGTTGTTGTTGTTTAGTGTTAAGTGATTTTTGAATAAAAAATGTTGTGTTTTGAAAAAATTGTTTGATGTTATATTGTTGGATTATTGTTAAAAATGTTAGAGTTGTTGTTTAGTGTTAATTGATTTTTGAATAAAAAATGTTGTATTTTGAAAAAAATGCCTTTGTCTTTTGTTTAGCTATAAGAACGTTGGATTGATGCTCTTTCATTTCTTACTATCCCTCTCATGACACTCACTAAACGTTGCGACTCAAAAACCGTGTGGGGGATGTTTTCCTTCACGTCCGCGCTCTGACTTTAAGAACCGGGTTGTTTCCAGTCTAACCATCCATTGTCGACTCATCCTCCTAAGAAGATGTGCTCCAAACTAGCTAATCTCAACGAAGCCTACGTGAATTTGCATAGGGTCAGACACAGTCTGATACCGAAGCCAGAAGAAATAGAGAATGTGAGAATGTTAAAAATCACTGAAGACCTGATAGAAGAGCTCTTCAGAGAAGAAATGAACAGGGAAAAAGAAGAATGGACAGAGAAGTACAGACTTCAGAGACAGCAGCAAAAACAACAACAAGAGCAGCAGAAGCAACCTGAAGCTGACAGAGGCTTTGTCGATTGTCGTATCGACACCAAAGAGTTCTTCTTCTCTTTCCGAAGAAGCAGACCTATCGCCAGAAAGTCTATCCTCAGAGGACATCGCATTCTTAGAAACTAAAAAGAATGCCATAGCAAACAAAAAAAACAGCCCTTTTCAGGGCTACCCAATACTCTAGAAAAGAAATAACAATCGATTTGCCAATGTGTGTAGGTAGAGTAGTGTGAAAATAAACACTAACTCTTTTTTTAAAAAAAATGTGAGGGTATGTGTTTGTGTGTTTGTGTTTGTAAGTGGTTAAGTAAGTTGGTATGGATAGTAGATTAAAATGATGTCTTTTTTTTTTTTTTTGGTGTTTGAGCTGTAAATTTGGGGTTAGATTGGATTGCTTTGCGTATGTGGATAGTCTATTGAAGTGATTTATAAAAAATTTTAAAATAGTGATGGGTAGCATAAAAAGTGAGTGAGTGTTTCTTTTAGGTCCACGCGTTGTTGTTTTTTTGTCATGATGTAGGTAAGATCAATTTTATGTTTTTAGGGGATGTTTTCCTTCACGTCCGCGCTTTCACTATAAATTGAAACTCGTTCGGCAGTCCAGCTACCCTTGTTGATTGATCAACACCAAAAATGAACACTAGACTGGAGAAACTGTTGGAACTTCATGTGCATCTGGAATATGCCAGGCGCATATTAAATGAACTGGCCGCGGAAGCCATTGTGGAGGAGGGAAGGATAAGAGAGGAGGAGGAAAGAAGAAACAAAGAAGAGGAGGAGAGAAGATATAAAGAAGAAGAGGAAAGAAGATACAAAGAGGAGGAGGGAAGATACAAAGAAGAGGAGGAGGAGGAAAAGGAGAGAAGAAGAAGAAATTTCAGAATCCCAGAGAGCGAAAATTGGGATTCTGAAGCGACATATCCTGCCTCTGCTCTCTCCCCCAAAAAGGTAAAAAGTAACTGGGGGACAAGATGTGTATGCGGCGCCAGGCCTGGAAGGTGCCACCATTAACCAGGTGTCCATGAAGTTCCAATTAAAAAAACAGCCCTTTTCAGGGCTACCCAATACTCTAGAAAAGAAATAACGATCGATTTGCCAATGTGTGTAGGTAGAGTAGTGTGATTATAAACACTAACTCTTTTTTAAGATAGTGTGAGGGTATGTGTTTGTGTGTTGGTGCTTGTAAGAGCTAAGGTATGTTTGTGGGAATAGTAGATTATGGGTTTCTTTATTGTTTCTTAGCGTAGGTGAAGAGTATAGTTAGGGTTCTGTAAGCGCTCACGTACGATTGTGTGGATAGTAGATTATGGATTAGTTTATTGTTCTTAGCGTATGTGGAGAGTATAGTTTGGGTTTTGTAACCGCTCACGTACGATTGTGTGGATAGTAGATTATGGATTTGTTTATTGTTTCTTAGCGTATGTGTTTGTGTGTTTGTGTTTGTGTGTTTGTGTTTGTGTGTTTGTGTTTGTGTTTGTACCCGCTCACGTACGATTGTGTGAATAGTAGATTATGGATTTGTTTATTGTTCTTAGCGTATGTGAGGAGTATAGTTTGGGTTTTGTAAGCGCTCACGTAAGATTGTGTGGATAGTAGATTATGGATTTTGTTTATTGTTTCTTAGAGTATGTGGAGAGTATAGTTTGGGTTTTTATTATATGAAATGAGAAAGTATAGTTTGGGTTTTATTATATGAAATGAAAAAGTAGGGGGGATGTTTTCCTTCACGTCCGCGCTTTTCGTATCAGAACCCACAGTATTCGTCGTTCAAACCATTCTGCAAAGAATAAAAAAAGAAGATGGCTTCTAACCAAATGGACAAAATGGAAAAATTGCAAAACGTCCTCGACAATTTAGGAATCATAGAGCAAATGTTGGTTAACCTAAACGAGGATCACTATTCTTATAGTCCCCATCGAGTGAAGATGGAGATAAACAATTTACGAAAAATGAAGGTAATCATCAGTGATCTGTTGAAAGAAATAAAGGAGGAGAAGGAGGATGAAGAGGAAAGGATAAGGATGAGAGCATGGAATGAAAAAATTGAAAAAGAAGAAGAAAATGAAAAGAGGAAGAAAGAAGAGGAGGAAGAGAAGAAAAAAGATGAGCAGGAGAAAAAAAGAAAGAAAAGAAGAGAAAGAGTGTTGGAGATAAAATAAGAACTTGGTGGAGAAAAAGAAGAAACTAGAAGCAGAAGAAGAAGAAGAAAACCCAAAGGCCCTTTTCAGGGCCAGCCATATTTCTCGAAAAGAGAAAGCCTTTCCATTGCCTACCCCTTTTTTTAAATTTAAATTTAAATTTAAATTTAAAAAAATTTAAAAAAAAAAAAAAAATCCCAAAAGCCCAAACTCTACTCCCCATGTTAATTTCCCTTGTCCCTAGACAGACCCAAACTCTATGTTAAATTCCCATTGTCCCTAGAGTAACCCACGATTTTTCTCCATGTTAAATTTCCATTGTCCCTAGAGTTGCCCAGGGGTCTTTTTAATGCTAAGTCCCATTGTCCCTAGGGTGCCCCACTTTACTACTTACAAGTCCATAATATCTGGAACATTTAATTGTGGGAATGCATTCAACTGTACATTCGAAAATAAATGAAAAGGTCATTGCTGGGATATTTTTAAATTGCATTTTTTAAAATATAAACGTTGAAAAGAGTTTTTGAACACAAACTAAAGAAAATTATAAGGTCAGATAGAATGTTTTTCTTTTAATATGGTCGGTTAAACAGCCTTTTGCTTATTCGTATGCCTGTTTCTACTGTCACCCATAGTTAAGTATGCGTAAACCAATCTTGGACAATTTATACCAATTGTTTCTTCTATTTTCAAACCGCTCCGGTGGCCTAGTGGTTAGAGCGTCCGCCTCGGATGCGGAAGGTCGTGGGTTCGATTCCCGGCCGAGTCATAACAAAGACTTACAAAAATGGTACTAACAGCTGCCTCGCTCGGCGCTCAGCATTGAGAGGTTAGTGTTAGGACTGGTTGGCCTGGTGTCAGGATAGTGTCACTAGGTGGGACATCATGCTACATCTCTGCGGCATGATGCCCAAGTGCTAGACATCACGATCAACTGCCACACTGCAGACATCGTAGAGATATGACTGAAAAATTGTTTAAGCTACGTTAAAAATCCAAATCACGTCACACTTCTAATTTCACGCAAGTGAAATAATTACATAGATTCCACAATGCATTGTTTTGGTTAAAAATCTAACTTCAGCAATACCATTTTATTCTTTTATATAATTTTCTGACCGCACCATATACCGTGTATAGGTAATTTTCACATCATTCTATATTTGCACCATTTTAGTAACAGGATAAGAGATCGGGAAATATTTAATTCGTGCTGATCTTTGGAATGCACAGTTATCTATGATCTCAGAAGAGCAGCTAATGAAATTTCTTTTCTTTAAAAGGCCAGTGGTGTACATTTGGCAACACAATATTTTATCCATGTATTATAACATTTCATAAAACTGAATCTGTTACAAAAATGTCAGAAACACATCAACTATCAAGCCTATATTTTAATATGATGCATTAGTTTTAATTCTTAGGTCCATTTAACATCGGTAGTTAATATGAGGAAAAATTATACAGTCCAAAGAGGATACACGTTATAACAATACAAGAAGAAAGAAATCAGCTCGTGATTTTATGAATCAGATTATGTAAAACGTGTAGGCGTCATGTAGAAACTTTGTTGATGGTGAAAATTACGTACATGTGAAATACCAAAATATATCTTTTGATACATGAGTTTATTTATGCACGCCATCATCTACTTCTGAGTAAATGTATGGAACCAATAGGCTGTCACCTTACTGTCTGAAGTAACAATTAAGATTCAGTGTACATATACAAGGGATACTCATAATGCCGTCGTCCTTTGATAATGGGAATTGTTAATGATCTCTCGTACAGACCATATGAACATACAGTTTTTTCACAATTATTTATTTTCATATCTCTTTTAAAACTAGAAGTTATTTCCCCAAAACATTATACCAGATGGGTGAAATTTATACACGTAATAATAAACAACTTTCCAAAACCATCCCTTGTATAACATGACGTGCTTATAAATCATGCTGTTTCAACTTTATGCCATAAAATTAACTAGACAAGGATTTATTTCTGCTTTAATGTCTCATAGGTTTGGACACTACAATGTACTTATTACTCTACCAACTTGCACATGAACAATAAATCCAAAAAAATAAAATGTATCTTAAAATTCAAACGAACGAATTACGCATTAGTACATTTCATTTTTTGAACGTATAATGCAGTTGTCTTGCTTTGGGCTTTATAAAAAAAAGCTCCGTTTTCAAAATAATAAGACTTTCCTTTATCATTATTTTTGGAAAGTAAGCATAAAATTCAGGATACTTTAAGAATGAAATTTGGATATTGGTCTGAATAATTTATAGAATCTTGGTTACTACTCAAGTATTTACAATTATTTATAAACGAGTGACAGAGAAACTAGTTAAAAATGTAATAGTACGAGTTTGGGGATTTTACAGAAGGGTTTATTTGCTACTCTCTCGGTATAATTCTCCCAGCTTTAAACTACACATATACAGAACTGACCATTATATAATACAGCTGTTTTCAGTGTTAATCGAAAATCTCCATACGGGAGTAGAGGTAATTAAATTACCGTTTCCATAGTTACACACTGAGGAGATAGAGAAGTTTACCACACGTATTATTCCCGAAAAGTGAATTGGAGGCCATGTAAGCTGCCTTCATTTCATGAGTCCTACTAGTGTAGAATAGATTAAATAATTTTTAAAATGGCACGTGAATTTTAGGGCACATCAAAGTGATGTCTCTTTTGTAACCAAAGTGTAACTCAATAAAGGATTATAATAACATGTAAAATTATATAAATAACAATGTACGATCTTTCACAAGAGTGGCAAAAGATTGAAACTATTCAACGTATTTCATAAATTTCATTTTAAAAGATCTCAAATGTAAGATTATGTTATGTGTATCACATGACAAAAATGATATTCAATAAAAAAATCGCAAAAATAGGTTAGATAATTGTCTTTAAATTACATTGGGATGCATTCGTCATTACACCTTCAAATTAGATGTCGTCATGCCGTCGTTTGCTGTGTTATTGGCTGTTATTAAACAGGTATAACATTGGAACATATCATACAGGTATATTAAAATTAAGCGGAGCCACCGTGGCTCAGTGGTTAGCGTCTCAGACCTGCCACCGAAAGGATGAGGGTTCAAGCCCTGCCTTCGGATCAAATCCTCGACCTTATTGGAAAATAATGAGATAACAAGTATATTCTACAAAGACCTTGGACCTAATACCTCCACTGAAACGAATGAACCGATCCTCTAACTTTGCATCAAATGATAAGGAAAAGTGCGGGCTGCTGAACTCTTTGCTCTGTTACGAGTTTAAAAATTATGATAAACAGTTACCGCATTTTGAAGTTAGAAATCAAACTCTTATTTCTGCCATCATTAGACATAAACAAGAAATTATAGATGTAATAACTAGTCTTGACCTAAACAAAACCACTGGAACCGATTAACGAAGATATAAACTTGTAAAAGTATAGTTGAAGAAATGTATGTTCCATTGCAAACATTTTAAAATAAATCACTCGAAGCCAGCGTATTCCCAACACAGTGGAAGTTAGCGTATGACATGCCGATGTATAAGAAAGGTGACAAAACACAATCGTCTAATTAAAGACTGATTGTTGACTTCGGCTAAATTATATACACTATTCATACGTCCAACCTTAGAATATTCTTCTGGAGTCGGGGATAATTGCTCTTTTGAAGATTCGGAAAGATGAGAATAAAGAGAAGAAAAAATAATTATGATGGAATCTGCATGGATCATTACAGATCTATACCCATTAATTCTGCTAGATAATCTCTTTATACGGAAACTGGTTTGCACAACGAAGGAAAAAGGAGAGAGTATGCATACTGTATTCGATTATAAATATTCAAGTACGTAACTATTTAAGCCACAAAAGATATATGAGGCATATAATTGTCGTCTACGTTACTCTCAAAGTATCACACCAGTCTCCACCAGATTTTATTTTTTCAGACGACCTTTTACCAATATACAATTTGTCTTTGGAACTCTCTCCCTGACGATATCCGAAATCCTCCAAAATCTTTATATTTTAAAGAAACGTTTCTCTAATTCACCAAACGTGGCATCACACTAGTATGCTACTGGCAAACATCACCTTAATATCATACGAACTAAACTTAGATATGCGGGTAGTCCCCTGAAATCCGACCTTTACATGGTGAATTTAGTTAACTCTTCCACGTGTGCATGTGATTATGATAATAAAGATGTCGAATAATTTGTTTGTCTATTGCCCCTTACTTAATACCCAAAGATCCCAGCTCTTTCGCTCTAGCTTTTTTCAGTACATTCCTAGTCTAAGTCTAGAGTTATTATTGGAATGTGACGTCAATATAAGTGAAGGAACACACTATGTAATATTTCCAAATTTTCATAAATATGTTCTCGGAACTAGACATTTCTAGTGCTTACAATTATATTCTAAGTAACGAATCTATAAAATAAACGAAATGTACAATAGTGACTATAACCAGTGCAATGTCTCCCCCCCCCTTTCTCTCGTACATACGTATATGTCTCTTCTGTTTGTCTTTTGAAATGTTACATGCCTTTTAATAGATGAAATTTGTTTACCTTACTTTTCATAGACACTGGAATCTTTGTTAAACGAATGGTAGCTTTGGACCATTTTTGTATCTTTTGGGGAAAAATCTAGATGAGTTTGACAACTCGCGTCGAATGCCACATTATTAAATTAAATGACAATAAAATACGCATACAAAAAAAAAATATTTAACGGTATTATAAACTAAAATTTGAGCAAACTACACGGTTTCCTTCCCGCCCTCCATCCCTAACTAATAGTAGTCCCATTTTAGTTTATGTGGTCCATGTTCTCCTGGTGGCTAACGTAGAAATTCAGAGTATCTTCAACTTAAGACACATAAACTCCATGGATGAATCGAGTCTGATGTTTGTATGGTCTGTCTCTAGATTGCACACGCTTTTCTTTGTTTGGAAAATAGCCGTGATTAATAATTCCTAATATGTAAAAAGACATTTGTAAGTTTCATTTATGTAGGTCTAAAAGAGTCGAAATAATATACTATCACAAAAATCTTATCCAACTCCATTTATTTTATATAACATAAAATGGACAACACTCCCGAAATTAGGCAGAGTATTTTTAATGAACGTCAGTCAGTTACAGTCAGAGGTGGATTAAGGCTCACTGGTGCCCTAAGCACTCTCAAATCTTGGTGCCGCCCTCCTTTCCACGTACACCTGGGAAGATAACCCTAGGGTGCACCATGATCAAGAAACATAATATTATGATCAATGTGCACTACTTTTATCGTATGTTTTTTTTTTTTACAAATCTTCATTCGTTTTTTTCTTCTTTTCACCCTTTTCTCAACTTTGTGGTGCCCCCTTTGGCCCTGGTGCCCTAAGCACGCGCTTAGTCTGCTTAATGGTTAATACGCACCTGCTTACAGTGTAGAGTTATTGTTTGAATCGGTCTTTATATCCGGCATGCACTGAGCGAATATATTTGGTCAACAGCCAGCGTCTCAATATTTGTAATAATGTGCAAATTATGTAAGCAAGAGCAAAATGAACATGATTAGCTTATTTTCATGCTTAACATCAATATGAATGTACCATTTTATTCAGAACATAATACATATTTATATGAAAATTTAAAAAATAATTGCATACATATTTGATTTAAGATGGCGCTCTACAGTTTCAAGATTTTGCATAGGCTAGGATTTAAATGAAAAGAATTTCCCCGGCTTTCATTACTGGTTATATTAGCTATTTAAAACAGACCTTGTATATTTTAGGTATAATTCAAATAACCTTTAATTCCCTATATTTTGGTGTATAATTCATGGTTGTAATATGGGATATAGAGTACACAGCATGGCTTTACTCCAGATGTGCACCTTTCAAAAAAGTGCTAGCTCCATTTGCTCATTTTCACTTCCTGAACTTCAGAGGTAAATTGTATAAAAAAGAGCCGATAACTTTTTCTTTACATATATTTGGTAATTTATTCATTGCACTTTCAGAAGCTTGTATTGTCTAGTCTGGCAAAATTCATTTTCTTTATTTTAATTCCTGCTATAGATTGTGTACTTTAGACTAATTCAGGCTGATTTTTAGCACAAGGGAGCAGTCATTTTAGTTAACAGTGTGTTTAAATCATGTACAATTTCCAAACGTACAATATCCAAAGAAATATCATCCACATTACATTAATGCAGCATTGAAGTATGCCAACATTCCATCCATTGTGCATGTTTTAAATGCAAACAACCTCATCTTACATACATCACTATCTAAAAAGTAATTATTTATGAGATATCAACAATGAACTTTACAGTTTGAAAAGGGATGGAACATATCAGGTTCATAAAGGTCAAAGATCAAAGTGTAAAATATTTGCCTATTGTTTAATATGGAAGAACTGAATTCACTTTCTCATCATTTTTTTATTTATTGCATTGCATATAAATGAAAATATCTATTTCCACAATATACTTCTTTTACTTATTTCAACAGATTTTAAGTTAAGTTAACTTTATTCTTATATTCATAGACTTCTAATTTCCCCATAATTAAGTTCACTGCTCACACAAACATGCCTCATGGCAAATTATGTAAGCAAGAGAAAAATGAGCATAAGTAGCTTATTTTCATGCTTAACATCAATATGAATATACCCTTTTATTCAGATCATAATAGATAATTATATCAAAATAAAATAAAATAATTGCATACAGTTTTACATTTGCTTAAGGTGGCACTCTACAGTTTCATAATTTTGCTTAGATTTGGAATTAAAAGAAAAATAATTTCATCAGCTGTCCTCGCTGGTTATACTAGTTATTTAGAAAAGACATTATATATCTTAGGTATAATTCAAAAAACCTTTAATTCCCTATATTTCGGTGAATGGTTGATGATTGTAATATGGGTTATATAGCATACAGATTGGCCTTACACCAGATGTGCAACTTTCAAAAAAGTGCTAGCTCCACTTGGTCATTTTCAGATTCTAAACTTTAGAGGTAAACTGTATAAAAAAGAGCCAATAACATTTTTTACATTTTATATATTTGGTAATTCATTTATTGCACTTTCAGAAGCTTCTATTGCCTAGTCTGGCGAAATTCATTTTCCCTGCTTTAATTGCTGCTATACATAGTGTACTTTAGACTAATTCAGGCTGATTTTTTAGCACAAGAGAGCAGTCATTTTAGTTAGCAGTGTGTTTAAATCATGTACAATTTCCAGAAGTACAAAACCAAAGAAATATCATCCACATTACATTAATGTAGCATAGAGGTATGCCAACATTCTCTCCATTGTGCATGTTTTAAATGCAATCATCTTCACCTTACATACGTCACTCTCTCAAAAGTACATAATAACTGGTGAGATCCCCCATAAGGAGAATATAGGTATTATTATCGTATGATATAATTATGATTTTATGTCACAAGCATCAAAACAATCTTTTTGAATAATTCCCCTCCATTTCCCTCCTATGAACAGTATTTATGAGTGTCAGAGTCTCTAACAAGTCCAGCACCCCCCGCCATGATAATAAGTGAGTTATTTTAAGAATGCACATTAAATTTTGTAAACATACCAACCAAAGTTATGCTGAATGACAGGAACATGAAGCTAGCCATAATAATTTCTGAGATAACAACAATGAATTTTACAGTTTGAAAAGGGATGGAACACAGCAGGTTCATAAAGGTCAAAGGTCAAAGTGTAAAATATATGCCTATTGTTTAATTTGGATGAAGTATATTCACTTTCTTATCATTCAATTTTTATATCATTGCAAATAAATGAAAAGAAACATTTCTACTATATATTTCTATTACTTATTGCAATAGTTTTAAAGTTAAGTTGACTCTACTCCTATATTCTAAGACTTCTATTTTTTCCATAATTACCTTCACTACTGACACAAACATGCCTCTACTAATTATGTAAGCAAGAACAACATCATCATAATTAGCTTATTTTCATGCTTAACATCAATATAAATGGCCCCTTTTATACAGCACATAGCACATAATTATAAAAAAATTATTTTAAAAAATTGCATATGTTTTAATATTTGCCTTAAGGTGGCACTAAACATTTTAATAAATTTGAATAAGGTTAGGATTTTAAAGAAAAGGAATCTTTCCGGCTTTCCTCACTGGTTTCACTGGCTATTTAATAAAAGACCTTGTATATTTTAGGTATAATTCAAAGAACCTTTATTTCCCTATAATTTTTTATATGATTGATGGTTGTAATATGGGCTATAGAGTATACAGCTTGGCTTTACTCCAGATGTGCATCTTTCAGAAACGTGCCAAATCCACTTGGTTATTTTCACTTCCTGAACATCAGAGGTAAATTGTATAAAAAAGAGCCAATAACTGTTCCTACATTTTATATATTTGGCAATTCATGCATTACACTTTCAGATCCTTGTATTGTCTACTCTGGCAAAATTCATTTTCTTTATTTTAATTCCTGCTATAGATTCTGCACCTTAGACTAATTCAGACTGGTTTTTAGCACAAGGGAGCAGTCATTTCAGTTAGCAGTGTTTTTAAATAATGTATAATTTCCAGAAGTACAATATCCAAAGAAATATCATCCACATTACATTAATGTAGCATCGAGGTATGTCAACATTCCATCCATTTTGCATGTTTGAAATGCAATCACCTTCACCTTACATACGTCACTCTCTCAAAAGTACATAATAGCTGGTGACAACTCCCTCAAGGAGAATATAGGTATTATTATTGTATGACATATTTATGATTTTATGTCGCAAGCATCAAAACAATCTTTTTCAATAAATCTCCTTGATTTCCCTCCTATGAACAGTATTTATGAGTGTCAGGATCTCTAACAAGTCCAGCACCCCCCCCCCCCGATAAAAAGTGAGCTATTTAAGAATACACATTAAATTTTGTAAACATACCAACCAAAATTATGCGGAATGACAGGAACATGAAGCTAGCCATAATTATTTCAGAGATATATACAATGAATTTTACAGTTTGAAAAGGGAGGGGTCACATCAGGTTCATAAAGGTGAAAGGTCAAAGTGTAAATTATTTGTCTATGGTTTAATATGAAGAAGCCAATTCACTTTCTCGTCATTTAATTTTTATATCATTGCAAATAAATGAAAAGAAACATTTCCACTATATATTTCTACTAATTATTGTAATAGCTTTAAAGTCAAATTGACTCTACTCCTATATTCTAAGACTTCTATTTTCCCCATAATTACGTTCACTACTCACAAACATACCTCACAGTAAATTATGTAAGCAAGAGCAAAATGATCATAATTGGCTTATTTTCATGCTTAACATCAATATGAATGTACCCTTTAATTTAGAACATAATACATCCTTATATGAAGATTTGAAAAATAATTGCATACATTTTTACATTTGATTTAAGGTGACGCTCTACAGTTTCATAAGTTTGCAAAGGGTTAGGATTTTAAAGAAAAAAATTCCCGGCTTTCCTCACTGGTTCTACTGGCTATTTAAAAAAGACCTTGTATATCTTAGGTATAATTAAAAGAACCTTTAATTCCCTATATTTTTGTGTATGATTCATGGCTGTAATATGGGTTTTAGAGTATAGAGCTTTACTCCAGATGTGCACCTTTCGAAAAGGTACCAGCTCCACTTGGTCATTTTCACTTCCAGAACTTCAGTTGTAAATTGTTTATAAAAGAGTCGATAACTTTTCTTTACATTTTATATATTTGGTAATTCATTCATTGCACTTTCAGAAGATTGCTTTTTCTAGTCTGGCATGATTCATTTTCCCTTTTTTAATTCCTGCTATAGATAGTGTACTTTAGACTAATTCAAGCTGATATTTTAGCACAAGGGAGCAGTCATTTTAGTTAGCAGTGTGTTTAAATCATATATAATTTCCAAAAGTACAATATGAAAAGAAATATCACCCACCTTACATTAATGTAGCATAGAGGTATGCCAACATTCTCTCCATTGTGCATGTTTTAAATGCAAACAACTTCACCTTACATATGTCACTCTCTGAAAAGTACATAATAACTGGTGGGAATATATGTATTATAATTGTATGATTTCAATGATTTTATGGCTGAAACATTTAAGTCGGAAGCATCAAAACAATCCTTTTAAATAATTATCCTGCATTTCCCCCACAGAATAATATTTATAAGTGTCCGAGTCTCTAACAGGTCAGGCCACAAACCCCACACACCCCGATAAAAAGTTAGCTTTTTTAAGAATACACATTACATTTTGTAAACATAGCAACCAATGTCATGCTGAATGACAGGAACATGAAGCTAGCCATAATTATTTCTGAGATAACAACAATGAATCGTACAGTTTGAAAAGGGAGGGAACACATCAGGTTCATAAAGGTCAAAGGTCAAAGTGTAACATATTTGCCTATTGTTTAATTTGGAAGAAGGACATTCACTTTCTCATCATTTAATTTTTTATTTCAGTGCAAATAAACGAAAAGAAACATTTCCACTATATATTTCTTTTACTTATTGCAATAGTTTTAAATTTAAAATGACTCTATTCCTATATTCTAATACTTCTAATTTTTCATAATTAAGTTTACTACTCGCACAAACACGCCTCATGGCAAATTGTGTAAGCAAGAGCAAATTGATCATAATTGGCTTAATTTCATGCTTAACATCAATATGAATGTACACTTTTATTCAGAACATAATACATAATTATATAAAAATAAAAATTAATTGCGTACAATTTTATAGTTGATTTAAGATGGCACTCTACAGTTTCATAATTTTGCAAAGGGTTAGAATTTTAAAGAAAAAGAAATTTTCCCAGCTTTCCTCACTGATTATTCTGGCTATTTAAAAAGACCTTGTATATCTTAGGTATAATTCAAAGAATCTTTAATTCCCTATATTTTGGTGTATGATTCATGGTTGTAATATTGGTTGTAGATTGTACAGCTTGGCATTACTCCAGATGTGCACCTTTCAAAAAGGTACCAGCTCCACTGGGGCATTTTCACTTCCTGAACATCAGAGGTAAATTGTATAAAAAAGGGCCGATAACTTTTCTTACATTTTATATATTTGGTAATTCATTCATTACACTTTCATAAGGTTGTATTGTCTAGTCTGGCAAAACTCATTTTCCCTATTTTAATTCCTGCTATAAATTGTGTACTTTAGACTAATTCAAGTTGATTTTTTATCACAAGAGAGCAGTCATTTCAGTTACCGGTATGTTTAAATCATGTATAATTTCCAAAAGTACAATATCCAAAGAAATATCATCCACATTACATTAATGTAGCATAGAGGTATGCTAACATTCTCTCCATTGTGCATGTTTTAAATGCAAACAACTTCACCTTACATACGTCACTCTCTCAAAAGTACTTAATAACTGGTGGGAATATATGTATTATAATGGTATGATTTCAATGATTTTATGGCTGAAACATTTAAGTCGGAAGCATCAAAACAAACCTTTTGAATAATTGTCCTGCATTTCCCCCACAGAAGAATATTTATAAGTGTCAAAGTCTCTAACAGGTGAGGCACACACACATACTCACCCAATAAAAAGTTAGCTTTTTCAAGAATACACATTACATTTTGTAAACATAGCAACCAATGTCATGCTGAATGACAGGTAAATAGAGGCTAGCCATAATAATTTCTGAGATAGCAACAATGAATCGTACAGTTTGAAAAGGGAGGGAACACATCAGGTTCATAAAGGTCAAAGGTCAAAGTGTAAAATATTTGCCTATTGTTTAATTTGGAAGAAGTATATTCACCTTCTTATCATTCAATTTTTATATCATTGCAAATAAATGAAAAGAAACATTTCCACTATATATTTCTATTACTTATTGCAATAGTTGTAAAGTTAAGTTGACTCTACTCCTATATTCGAAGACTTCTATTTTCCCCATAATTACGTTCACTACTGACACAAACATACCTAACTGCTAATTATGTAACCAAGAGCAAAATGATCATAATTAGCTTATTTTCATGCTTGACATCAATATCAAAGGCCCTTTTATACAGAACATAGCACATAATTATATGAAAATTAAAAAAAAATAATTGCATCTTTTTATATTTGCCTTAAGGTGGCACCCTACAGTTTGATAATTTTGAATAGGGTTAGGATTTTAAAGAAAAAAGAAATTCCTCCGGCTTTCCTCACTGGTTGTACTGGCTATTTAAAAATTACCATGTATATTTGAGGTATAATTCAAAGGACCTTTAATTCCCTATATTTTGGTGTATGATTTTTGGTTGTAATATGGGTTATAGAGTATACAGCTTCGCTTTATTCCAGGTGTGCTCATTCCAAAATGTTCCAGTTCCACTTGGTCATTTTCACTTCCTGAACATCAGAGGTAAATTGTATAAGAGAGAGCCGATAACTTTTCTTACATTTTATATCTTTGGTAATTCATTCATTACACTTTCAGAAGCTTATATTGTCTAGACTGGCAAAATTCATTTCCCCTATTTTAATTCCTGCTATAGATTGTGCACTTTAGACTAATTCAGACTGGTTTTTAACACAAGGGAGCAGTCATTTCAGTTAGCAGTGTGTTTAAATCATATATAATTTCCAAAATGTACAATATCCAAAGAAATATCATCCACATTACATTAATGTAGCATCCAGGTATGTCAACATTCCCTCCATTGTGCATGTTTGAAATGCAATCAGCTTCACCTTACATACGTCACTCTCTCAAAAGTACATAATAACTGGTGAGAACTCCCTCAAGGAGAATATAGGTATTATTATTGTATGATATGATTATGATTTTATGTCGCAAGCATCAAAACAATCTTTGTGAATAAATTTCCTTGATTTCCCTCCTATGAACAGTATTTATGAGTGTCAGGGTCTCTAACAAGTCCAGCACCCCCTCCCCCCCGATAAAAAGTGAGCTATTTAAGAATACACATTAAATTTTGTAAACATACCAACCAAAGTTATGCGGAATGACATGAACATGAAGCTAGCCATAATTATTTCAGAGATAGCAGTAATTCTAGTTGATTTTTTATCAGAAGAGAGCAGTCATTTCAGTTACCGGTATGTTTAAATCATGTATAATTTCCAAAAGTACAATATCCAAAGAAATATCATCCACATTACATTAATGAAGCATAGAGGTATGCCAACATTCTCTCCACTGTGCATGTTTTAAATGCAATCATGTTCACCTTACATACGTCACTCTCTCAAAAGTACATAAAAACTGGTGAGATCCCCCATAAGGAGAATATAGGTATTATTATTGTATGATATAATTATGATTTTATGTCACAAGCATCAAAACAATCTTTTTGAATAATTCCCCTCCAGTTCCCTCCTATGAACAGTATTTATAAGAATCTAATATTCTCAACCATCCCTTCAATAATAGAAAATTACCCTTTCACTTCCGTCTACCCTTTTTTTTCTTCTTTCTTTTTTCTTCTTGTTTTTAAAAAAAACCCAACTGGAACATTTATCTTTGGCGATAATAAAAACAAGGGTAGATGGTACTGACTAGGAATAAAACCTAGATCAGAGGAATTAGCTTTTAGATAACACTAGGGCATAAATACCCTACACAATTCTCTCCAAAAATATTATGCGAAATTCTTTTATAAACATTACAGAAACACACACATACATAGATAATTGACCTGATCTCTCACCTCATGGAGGAAAAAAAAAGATCAGAGAGAGAGAGAGAGAGTTAAGTAAAACTCTCGAAATTACGGGGATACAACTTAATAAAAACACTTTTACTTCTTTTGGCAAAGTTGGGGGGGGGGTATCTGTCTTGTGCCCCCCCCCCCCAACTGTAAAAGATAGATAGTTGATATGTTGGCTATAGTAAACCATTTACCAAAACACATCAGATGAAAATTTCCTGAGAGTTTGAAAACATTCAATAATGTGGTTTTTTGATTGTTGTTGTTGGAGGGTTTAACGCCATTTTTCAGTACACATCTATACATGGCGGCCAGTATTAATGGTGGAGGAAGAACCCGGGAAAACCCCAAAAAGAACCACCGACCTGCGAGGAGCTACTGGCAAGCTTTCTCACATACCCACATTGGCCGAATCCGAGACTCGAACCCACGCAGACAGAGGTGAGATGGCAGTGATCCGTAACGGAGAGCGCTTTAGACCACTCGATCACTCTTGGCCCCCTAGTTTTTTGAAGAATAAAAGGTATGTTTCTCACTGGGCTTTCATTGAGACCAAAAATACTCACATTAATTTGTTTATTATGTCATGATAAATATTTCGTTCAATTCATCGTTTAAAATTTTACCGGTACATTTTCTCGAGATGTAAACATGTGTTTCTACCTGATTGCTATGGAACTTGAATGGTTGCAATGGAAGCCACCAAAAACAAAATTTTCATAAAAATAATCCTGGAAAGTTTTACCAAATATGGCTTCATTTTAGATTTTAAAATATATTTTGATCTGGTTGTTATGGGAATTAAGTTTATGTCACTCTTTCTGTTCATGCAGGTCAGATAATAAATGAATATTATATAATATTGTTTGTGTTATGTATCACTTTCTATGAAGTTACTAGAAGCTAAAACAACCCTCGTATTCTTAACCTAAATATGTTCATGTGAGGAATAAATATTTCAGACTGCATGCATTATAGACCATCTAAGGTATCATAATATCACGTCGTCAGCAACGTTCCATCTAAGTGAATGGTAGATGCGCGCGCTATGCGCGTTGCATAGTGCAAGCATTACGGTGACTTGAGCATTAATGTTGGATAGAATATTTGGTAATTTTTATCTGCTGTGCGGAGAACAATTCAGCTGCGCGGAGATGTCTGAGCAGCTGCCCGGCCACGCGTGCGCCCAGCTTAGAGGGAACGTTGGTCGTTAGTAGTCTTAACTTTATATAAATGCACTGTAGATGTGGGCAGAAAACTAATATATATCATCCTTGTGGGAAGAACGCTATGCATAGTATTTCGTATTCAGTATTCAAATGTCAAATCTGCCCACAATATGTATATATCTGCCCACTAAGTAAAATATTAATAGTGTTACCAAACAAGTATATATACTGAATTTGAACATATACATAGTTATTATATGAGGAAAGATACGTATATATATATATAACTTTTGATTTGAAATGTATGTCAGATCACTGTCTTCCCGTAACCCACTTTGGGGATGAAATCCCACAACCCACGTAAAACTAGTATATATATATATATATATATATATATATATATATATATATATATATATATATATATATATATATATCAATGGGGATGGGGGGTGGGGGTCCTGGACTTGTTAGCAATACAATCATAATTAAATCACAAAATAATAATACCTATATTCTCTTTAAGGGGTCGCTCACCAGTTATTATGTACTTTTGAGAGAGTGACGTATGTAAGGTGAAGTTGTTTGCATTTAAAACATGCACAGTGGAGAGAATGTTGGCATACCTCTATGCTACATTAATGTAATGTGGATGATATTTCTTTGGATATTGTTCTTTTGGAAATTATACATGATTTAAACACACTGCTAACTAAAATGAGTGTTCCCGTGTGCTAAAACATCGGCCTGAATTAGTCTAAATCACACTATCTATAGCAGGAATTAAAATAGTGAAAATGAATTTTGCCAAACTAGGCAATGCAGGCTTCTGAAAGTGCAATGAATGAATTACCAAATGTATAAAATATGAAAAAAGTTATTGGCTTTTTTTAAAATACAATTTACCTCTGAAGTTCAGGAAATGAAAATCACCAAGTGGAGCTAGCACTTTTTTGAAAGGTGCACATATGGAGTGAGGCCAGGCTGTACACTCTTTATAAACCATATTACAATCCTCAATCATACACCAAAATATTGGGAATTAAAGGGTCTTTGAATTATACCTAAGATATACAAGGTTTTTCTTAAATAACCAGTATAACCAGTGAGGAAAGCCACGGAAATTATTTTTCTTTAAAAATCATAAACGTATGCAAAACTATGAAACTGTAGACCGCCACCTTAAAGCAAATGTAAAAATGTATGGAATTATTTTTTTTAATTTTCATATAATTAAGTATTATGTTTCTAAATAAATTGGTACATTCATATTGATATTAAGCATGAAAATAAGCTAATTATGTTCATTTTGCTCTTGCTCACATAATAAGCAATGAGGAAAATTTGTGTGAGTAGTGACCTTAATTATGGGGAAATAAGACGTCTTAGAATATAGGAATAAAGTCAATTCGACTTTAAAACTGTTGCAATAAGTAAAACAAAGATGTGGTTCTTTTCATTAATTTGCAATGAAATAAATATAAAAAAATGATGAGAAAGTGAATTCATTTCTTCCATATTAAACAATACGCAAATATTTTACATTTTGATCTTTGAACTTTATGAACCTAATGTGTTCCCTCCCTTTACAAACTGTAACATTCATTGTTGATATCTCAGAAATAATTATGGCTAGTTTCATGTTCCTGTCATTCAGGGTAACTTTGGTTGGTATGTTTACAAAATGTAATGTGCATTCTTAAACTAACCTAAATTAGTCTAAAGTACACTATCTATAGCAGCAATTAAAATAGGGAGAATGAATTATGCCAGACTAGACAATACAATCATCTGAAAGTGCAATGAATGAATTACCAAATATAGAAAATGTAAAAAAGTAATCGACTCTTTTTTATACAATTTTCCTCTGATGTTCAGGAAGTGAAACTGACCAAGTGGAGCTAGCACTTTTTTTTAAAGGTGCACATCTGGAGTAAAGCCAAGCTGTATACTCTATAACCCATATTACAACCATGAATCATAAACCAAACTATAGGGAATTAAAGGTTCGTTGAATTATAACTAAGATATACAAGGTATTTTTTTAAATAGCCAATAAACCAGTTTGAAAAACCGGAAAAATTATTTTTCTTTAAAATCCTAACCCTTTGCAAAATTATGAAACTGTACAGCGTCACCTCAAAGCAAATATAAAAATGTATGCAATTTTTTAAAGTTATTTTCATATAATTATATATTATGTTCTGAATCAAATGATCCAATCATATTGATGTTAAGCATGAAAATAAGCAAATCATGATCATTTGCTCTTGAATACATAATTTGCCATAAGGCATATGTGTGTGTGAGTAGTGAACTTAATTATGGGAAAATTAGAAGTCTTAGAATATATGAATAGAGTCAACTTAACTTAACAACTATTGCTATAAGTAAAAGAATATATAGTGGAAATATTACTTTTCATTTCTTTGCAATGAAATACAAAATTAAATGATGAGAAAGTGAATTGATTTCTTACAAATTAAACGATAGGCAAATATTTTACACTTTGACCCTTGACCTTTATAAATCTGATGTGTTCACTCCCTTTTCAAACTGAAAAATTCATTGCTGATATATCAGAAATAATTCTTGCTTGTTTTATGTTCCTGTCATTCAGCATAACATTGGTTGCTATGTTTACAAAATATAATGTGCATTCCTAAATAGCTGACTTTTTATCATGGGGGCTGGACTTGTTAGAGACTCTGACACTCATAAATACTGTTCTGTGGGGGGATATGCAGGAGAATTATTCAAAAGGATTGTTTTGATGCTTGCGACTTAAATGTTTCAGTCATAAGATCAAAAATTAAATCATACAATAATAATACCTGTATTCTTTAAGGGGGAGGTCATCAATTGGTATGTACTTTTGAGAGTGACGTATGTACGGTGAAGTTGTTTGCATTTAAAACATGCACAAAGTAGATAATGTTGACATACCTCTATGCTACATTAATGTAATGCGGATGATGTTTCTTTGGATATTGTACTTTTGGAAATTTTACATGATTTAAACACAGTGCTAACTTAAATGACTGCGCCCTTGTGCTAAAAAATCAGCCTCAATGAGTCTAAAGTACATTATCTATAGAGGAATTAAAATTGGGAAAATGAATTTTGCCAGACTACACAATACAAGGTTCTGGAAGTGCAATGAATGAATTACCAAACAAATATAATGTAAAAAAATTGTCGGCTCCTTTTATAAAATTTACTTCTGATGTTCAGGAAGTGAAAATGACCAAGTGGAGCTAGCACTTTTTAAAAAGGTAAGGCCAAGCTGTATACTCTATAACCCATATTACAACCATCAATCATACACCAAAATATAGGGAAATAACGGTTCTTTGAATTATACCTAAAATATACAAGGTCTTTTTTAAATAGCCGGTACATCCAGTGAGGAAAGCCGGAGTAATTTATTTTTCTTTAAAATTCTTACCCTATTTAAAATCATGAAACTGTAGAGCACCACCTTAAAGCAAATTTCAAAAAAACGTATGCAATTATTTTTTTAAAATTTTCATATAATTATGTATTATGTTCTGTGTAAAAGAGTACGTTCATATTGATGTTACGCATGAAAATAAGCTAATTATGGTAATTTTGCTCTTGCATACATAATTTGCCATGAGGTATGTTTGTGTGAGTAGTGTACTTAATTATTGGGAAAATAGAAGTCTTACAATATAGGAATAGAGTCAACTTAACTTTAAAACTATTGCAATAAGTAGAACAAATAAATAGTGAAAAACGTTTTTTTTCCCATTTATTTGCAATATCAAAAATTAAATGAAGAGAAAGTGAATTGGCTTCTTCCGTATTTAACAATAGGCAAATACTTTACACTTTGACCTTTGTCCTTTAAGAACCTGGTGTGACCCCTCCCTTTCCAAACTGTAAAAGTCATTGTTGATATCTCAGAAATAATTATGGCTAGATCCATGATCCTGTCATTCAGGATAATTTTGGTTGGTATGTTTACAAAATGTAATAGGCATTCTTAAAATAGCTTACTTTTTATCATGGGTGGGGTGGGGCTGGACTTGTTAGAGACTCTGACACTCATAAATACTGTTCATAGGAGGGAAATGCAGGATAATTATTCAGAAAGATTGTTTTCAAGCTTACCACATAAAATCATAATTATATCATACTACAATAATACCTATATTCTCCTTAAGGGAGTGCTCAACATTTATTACATACCTTTGAGAGAGTGACATTTGTAATGTGAAGATGATTGCATTTGAAACATGCACAATGGAGAGAATGTCGGCATACCTCTATGCTACATTAATGTAATGTAGATGATATTTCTTTGGATATTGTTCTTTTGGAAATTATACATGATTTAAACATACCGGTAACTGAAATGACTGCTCTCTTGTGATAAAAAATCAACTTGAATTAGTCTAAAGTACACAATTTATAGCAGGAATTAAAATAGGGAAAATGAGTTTTGCCAGACTAGACAATACAAGCTTATGAAAGTGTAATGAATGAATCACCAAATATATTAAATGGAAGAAAAGTTATCGGCTCTTTTTTATACAATTTACCTCTGATGTTCAGGAAGTGAAAATGACGAAGTGGAGCTGGCACTTTTTTGAAAGGTGCACATCTGGAGTAAAGCCAAGCTGTATACTCTATAACCCATATTACAACCATGAATCATACACCAAAATATAGGGAATTAAAGGTTCTTTGAATTATACCTAATATATACAATGTCTTTTTAAATAGCCAGTATAATCAGTGAGGAAAGCTGGGAAATTTCTTTTTCTTTAAAATTCTAACCCTTTGCAAATTATGAAACTGTAGAGTGCCATCTTAAATCAACTATAAAATTGTATGCAATTATTTTTTATTTTCAGATAATTATGTATTATGTTCTGAATAAAAGTGTACATTCATATTGATGTTAAGCATGAAAATAAGCCAATTATGATCAATTTGCTCTTGCTTACACAATTTTCCATGAGGCGTGTTTGTGTGAGTAGTAAACTTAATTATCGAAAATTTGGAAGTATTAGAATATAGGACTAGAGTCAATTTAAATTTAAAACTATTTTAATCAGTAAAAGAAATATATAGTGGAAATGTTTCTTTTCGTTTATTTGCACTGAAATAAAAAATTAAATGATGAGAAAGTGAATTGGATTCTTCCAAATTAAACAATAAGCAAATATTTTACACTTTGACCTTTGACCTTTATGAACCTGATGTGTTCCCTCCCTTTTCAAACTGTACATTGTTATCTCAGAAATAATTATGGCTAGCTGCATGTTCCTGTCATTCAGCATGACATTGGTTGCTATGTTTACAAAATGTAATGTGTATTCTTAAAAAAGCTAACTTTTTATTGGGTGAGTATGTGTGTGTGGCCTGACCTGTTAGAGACTCTGTCACTTATAAATATTCTTCTGTGGGGGAAATGCAGGATAATTTATTCAAAAGGATGCTTTTGATGCTTCTGACTTAAATGTTTCAGCCATAAAATCATTGAAATCATACAATTATAATACATATATTCCCACCAGTTATTATGTACTTTTCAGAGAGTGACATATGTAAGGTGAAGTTGTTTGCATTTAAAAACATGCACAATGGAGAGAATGTTGGCATACCTCTATGCTACATTAATCTAAGGTGGATGATATTTCTTTTCATATTTTACTTTTGGAAATTATATATGATTTAAACACACTGCTAACTAAAATGACTGCTACCTTGTGCTAAAATATCAGCTTGAATTAGTCTATAGTACACTATCTATAGCAGGAATTAAAAAAGGGAAAATGAATCATGCCAGACTAGAAAAAGCAATCTTCTGAAAGTGCAATGAATGAATTACCAAATATACAACATGTAAAAAAAAGTTATCGACTCTTTTATAAACAATTTCCAACTGAAGTTCTGAAAGTAAAAATAACTATGTGGAGCTGGTACCTTTTAGAAAGGTGCACATCTGGAGTAAATCCAAGCTGTATAGTCTATAACCCATATTACAACCATGAATTATACACCAAAAATATAGGGAATTAAAGGTCCTTTAAAATTTTACCTAAGAAGTACAAGGTCTTTTTTAAATAGCCAGTATAACCAGTGAGGAAAGCCGGGAATTTTGTTTTCTTTAAAATCCTAACCCTTTGCAAACTTATGAAACTGTAGAGCGTCACCTTAAATCAAATATAAAAATGTATGCAATTATTTTTCAAATCTTCATATAAGGATGTATTATGTTCTAAATTAAAGGGTATATTCATATTGATGTTAAGCATGAAAATAAGCTAATTTTGATCATTTTGCTCTTGCTTACATAATTTGCTGTGAGGTATGTTTGTGAGTAGTGAACTTAATTATGGGGAAAATAGAAGTCTTAGATTATAGGAGTAGAGTCAATTTGACTTTAAAGCTATTGGAATAATTAATAGAAATATCTAGTGGAAATGTTTCTTTTCATTTATTTGCAATGATATAAAATTAAATGATGAGAAAGTGAATTGGCTTCTTCCATATTAAACAATAGACAAATAATTTACACTTTGAACTTTGACCTTGATGAACTTGATGTGACCCCCTCCCTTTCCAAACTGTAAAATTCATTGTTGATATCTCTGAAATAATTATGGCTAGCTTCATGTTCATGTCATTCCGCATAATTTTGGTTGGTATGTTTACAAAATTTAATGTGTATTCTTAAATAGCTCACTTTTTATCGGGGGGGGGGGTGGTGCTGGACTTGTTAGAGACCCTGACACTCATAAATACTGTTCATAGGAGGGAAATCAAGGAGATTTATTGAAAAAGATTGTTTTGATGCTTGCGACATAAAATCATAAATATGTCATACAATAATAATACCTATATTCTCCTTGAGGGAGTTGTCACCAGCTATTATGTACTTTTGAGAGAGTGACGTATGTAAGGTGAAGGTGATTGCATTTCAAACATGCACAATGGATGGAATGTTGACATACCTCGATGCTACATTAATGTAATGTGGATGATATTTCTTTGGATATTGTACTTCTGGAAATTATACTTTATTTAAAAACACTGCTAACTGAAATGACTGCTCCCTTGTGCTAAAAACCAGTCTGAATTAGTCTAAGGTGCAGAATCTATAGCAGGAATTAAAATAAAGAAAATGAATTTTGCCAGAGTAGACAATACAAGGATCTGAAAGTGTAATGCATGAATTGCCAAATATATAAAATGTAGGAACAGTTATTGGCTCTTTTTTATACAATTTACCTCTGATGTTCAGGAAGTGAAAATAACCAAGTGGATTTGGCACGTTTCTGAAAGATGCACATCTGGAGTAAAGCCAAGCTGTATACTCTATAGCCCATATTACAACCATCAATCATATAAAAAATTATAGGGAAATAAAGGTTCTTTGAATTATACCTAAAATATACAAGGTCTTTTATTAAATAGCCAGTGAAACCAGTGAGGAAAGCCGGAAAGATTCCTTTTCTTTAAAATCCTAACCTTATTCAAATTTATTAAAATGTTTAGTGCCACCTTAAGGCAAATATTAAAACATGCAATTTTTTAAAATAATTTTTTTATAATTATGTGCTATGTGCTGTATAAAAGGGGCCATTTATATTGATGTTAAGCATGAAAATAAGCTAATTATGATGATGTTGTTCTTGCTTACATAATTAGTAGTGAGGCATGTTTGTGTCAGTAGTGAAGGTAATTATGGGAAAAATAGAAGTCTTAGAATATAGGAGTAGAGTCAACTTAACTTTAAAACTATTGCAATAAGTAATAGAAATATATAGTAGAAATGTTTCTTTTCATTTATTTGCAATGATATAAAAATTGAATGATAAGAAAGTGAATATACTTCATCCAAATTAAACAATAGGCATATATTTTACACTTTGACCTTTGACCTTTATGAACCTGCTGTGTTCCATCCCTTTTCAAACTGTAAAATTCATTGTTGTTATCTCAGAAATTATTATGGATAGCTTCATGTTCCTGTCATTCAGCATAACTTTGGTTGGTATGTTTACAAAATTTAATGTGCATTCTTAAAATAGCTCACTTATTATCATGGCGGGGGGTGCTGGACTTGTTAGAGACTCTGACACTCATAAATACTGTTCATAGGAGGGAAATGGAGGGGAATTATTCAAAAAGATTGTTTTGATGCTTGTGACATAAAATCATAATTATATCATACAATAATAATACCTATATTCTCCTTATGGGGGATCTCACCAGTTATTATGTACTTTTGAGAGAGTGACGTATGTAAGGTGAAGATGATTGCATTTAAAACATGCACAATGGAGAGAATGTTGGCATACCTCTATGTTACATTAATGTAATGTGGATGATATTTCTTTGGTTTTGTACTTCTGGAAATTGTACATGATTTAAACACACTGCTAACTAAAATGACTGCTCTCTTGTGCTAAAAAATCAGCCTGAATTAGTCTAAAGTACACTATGTATAGCAGCAATTAAAGCAGGGAAAATGAATTTCGCCAGACTAGGCAATAGAAGCTTCTGAAAGTGCAATAAATGAATTACCAAATATATAAAATGTAAAAAATGTTATTGGCTCTTTTTTATACAGTTTACCTCTAAAGTTTAGAATCTGAAAATGACCAAGTGGAGCTAGCACTTTTTTGAAAGTTGCACATCTGGTGTAAGGCCAATCTGTATGCTATATAACCCATATTACAATCATCAACCATTCACCGAAATATAGGGAATTAAAGGTTTTTTGAATTATACCTAAGATATATAATGTCTTTTCTAAATAACTAGTATAACCAGCGAGGACAGCTGATGAAATTATTTTTCTTTTAATTCCAAATCTAAGCAAAATTATGAAACTGTAGAGTGCCACCTTAAGCAAATGTAAAACTGTATGCAATTATTTTATTTTATTTTGATATAATTATCTATTATGATCTGAATAAAAGGGTATATTCATATTGATGTTAAGCATGAAAATAAGCTACTTATGCTCATTTTTCTCTTGCTTACATAATTTGCCATGAGGCATGTTTGTGTGAGCAGTGAACTTAATTATGGGGAAATTAGAAGTCTATGAATATAAGAATAAAGTTAACTTAACTTAAAATCTGTTGAAATAAGTAAAAGAAGTATATTGTGGAAATAGATATTTTCATTTATATGCAATGCAATAAATAAAAAAATGATGAGAAAGTGAATTCAGTTCTTCCATATTAAACAATAGGCAAATATTTTACACTTTGATCTTTGACCTTTATGAACCTGATATGTTCCATCCCTTTTCAAACTGTAAAGTTCATTGTTGATATCTCATAAATAATTACTTTTTAGATAGTGACGTATGTAAGATGAGGTTGTTTGCATTTAAAACATGCACAATGGATGGAATGTTGGCATACTTCAATGCTGCATTAATGTAATGTGGATGATATTTCTTTGGATATTGTACGTTTGGAAATTGTACATGATTTAAACACACTGTTAACTAAAATGACTGCTCCCTTGTGCTAAAAATCAGCCTGAATTAGTCTAAAGTACACAATCTATAGCAGGAATTAAAATAAAGAAAATGAATTTTGCCAGACTAGACAATACAAGCTTCTGAAAGTGCAATGAATAAATTACCAAATATATGTAAAGAAAAAGTTATCGGCTCTTTTTTATACAATTTACCTCTGAAGTTCAGGAAGTGAAAATGAGCAAGTGGAGCTAGCACTTTTTTGAAAGGTGCACATCTGGAGTAAAGCCATGCTGTGTACTCTATATCCCATATTACAACCATGAATTATACACCAAAATATAGGGAATTAAAGGTTATTTGAATTATACCTAAAATATACAAGGTCTGTTTTAAATAGCTAATATAACCAGTAATGAAAGCCGGGGAAATTCTTTTCATTTAAATCCTAGCCTATGCAAAATCTTGAAACTGTAGAGCGCCATCTTAAATCAAATATGTATGCAATTATTTTTTAAATTTTCATATAAATATGTATTATGTTCTGAATAAAATGGTACATTCATATTGATGTTAAGCATGAAAATAAGCTAATCATGTTCATTTTGCTCTTGCTTACATAATTTGCACATTATTACAAATATTGAGACGCTGGCTGTTGACCAAATATATTCGCTCAGTGCATGCCGGATATAAAGACCGATTCAAACAATAACTCTACACTGTAAGCAGGTGCGTATTAACCATTAAGCAGACTAAGCGCGTGCTTAGGGCACCAGGGCCAAAGGGGGCACCACAAAGTTGAGAAAAGGGTGAAAAGAAGAAAAAAACGAATGAAGATTTGTAAAAAAAAAAAAATACGATAAAAGTAGTGCACATTGATCATAATATTATGTTTCTTGATCATGGTGCACCCTAGGGTTATCTTCCCAGGTGTACGTGGAAAGGAGGGCGGCACCAAGATTTGAGAGTGCTTAGGGCACCAGTGAGCCTTAATCCACCTCTGACTGTAACTGACTGACGTTCATTAAAAATACTCTGCCTAATTTCGGGAGTGTTGTCCATTTTATGTTATATAAAATAAATGGAGTTGGATAAGATTTTTGTGATAGTATATTATTTCGACTCTTTTAGACCTACATAAATGAAACTTACAAATGTCTTTTTACATATTAGGAATTATTAATCACGGCTATTTTCCAAACAAAGAAAAGCGTGTGCAATCTAGAGACAGACCATACAAACATCAGACTCGATTCATCCATGGAGTTTATGTGTCTTAAGTTGAAGATACTCTGAATTTCTACGTTAGCCACCAGGAGAACATGGACCACATAAACTAAAATGGGACTACTATTAGTTAGGGATGGAGGGCGGGAAGGAAACCGTGTAGTTTGCTCAAATTTTAGTTTATAATACCGTTAAATATTTTTTTTTTGTATGCGTATTTTATTGTCATTTAATTTAATAATGTGGCATTCGACGCGAGTTGTCAAACTCATCTAGATTTTTCCCCAAAAGATACAAAAATGGTCCAAAGCTACCATTCGTTTAACAAAGATTCCAGTGTCTATGAAAAGTAAGGTAAACAAATTTCATCTATTAAAAGGCATGTAACATTTCACAGGACAAACAGAAGAGACATATACGTATGTACGAGAGAGAGAGAGAGAGAGAGAGAGAGAGAGAGGGAATACATTGCACTGGTTATAGTCACTATTGTACATTCCGTTTATTTTATAGATTCGTTACTTAGAATATAATTGTAAGCACTAGAAATGTCTAGTTCCGAGAACATATTTATGAAAATTTGGAAATATTACATAGTGTGTTCCTTCACTTATATTGACGTCACATTCCAATAATAACTCTAGACTTAGACTAGGAATGTACTGAAAAAAGCTAGAGCGAAAGAGCTGGGATCTTTGGGTATTAAGTAAGGGGCAATAGACAAACAAATTATTCGACATCTTTATTATCATAATCACATGCACACGTGGAAGAGTTAACTAAATTCACCATGCAAAGGTCGGATTTACGGGGACTACCCGCATATCTAAGTTTAGTTCGTAGGATATTAAAATGATGTTTGCCAGTAGCATACTAGTGTGATGCCCCGTTTGGTGAATTAGAGAAACGTTTCTTTAAAATATAAAGATTTTGGAGGATTTCGGATATCGTCAGGGAGAGAGTTCCAAAGACAAATTGTATATTGGTAAAAGGTCGTCTGAAAAAATAAAATCTGGAGGAGACTGGTGTGATACTTTGAGAGTAACGTAGACGATAATTATATGCCTCATATATCTTTTGTGGCTTAAATAGTTACGTACTTGAGCATTTATAATCGAATACAGTATGCATACTCTCTCCTTTTTCCTTCGTTGTGCAAACCAAATAGTTTCCGTATAAAGAGACTATCTAGCAGAATTAATGGGTATAGATTTGTAATGATCCATGCAGATTCCATCATAATTATTTTTTCTTCTCTTTATTCTCATCTTTCCGAATCTTCAAAAGAGCAATTATCCCCGACTCCAGAAGAAAATTGTAAGGTTGGACGTATGAATAGTGTATATAATTTAGCCGAAGTCAACAATCAATCTTTAATTAGACGATTGTGTTTTGTCACCTTTCTTATACATCGGCATGTCATACGCTAGCTTCCACTGTGTTGGGAACACGCTGGCTTCGAGTGATTTATTTTAAAATGTTTGCAATGGAACATACATTTCTTCAACTATACTTTTACAAGTTTATATCTTCGTTAATCGGTTCCAGCGGTTTTGTTTAGGTCAAGACTAGTTATTACATCTATAATTTCTTGTTTATGTCTAATGATGGCAGAAATAAGAGTTTGATTTCTAACTTCAAAATGCGGTAACTGTTTATCATATCTTATACCATGTTAGAAAATAATTGCATGCAGAGGATGATATTGTTGTCCGGCATGGATTTAGCTGAATATTATATTATATTTCAACAGTTCTTGTTATTATTCTTCTCAATCTAAATTTATCATTATACAATTATATATGTATATATAATGCTACCCAATGTGTGTTTAGGTATTTGCCTTAATAACCTTTTCGAGGCTGTTCGTAAATAATCCTCTTTTCAGAATCCATTATCATATACCAAGGCAAAACCGTAGCATACATGAGTGGTTCTGCAAGGCAACATCATAAATGTTTAACTTCTTTTCCTCTTCTATGCATTTTTCAAAATTCGTATGTAAATTTCGACTCCCTGTTGCTAACTGGATCTCGTACTTGAATGCTGCATGGAGCCCCCAAGATCCATTTGTTGTTGGACTGGGCAATATTTTAATTTAAATCACATTGTTGTGTTTGTTGCTTTCAAGTATATTTTACAAAGCAACAAATAAGCAACGAGAAAAAAGAGATAAGTGAAGCCTAATTTCAGTAACTATTAATAACTCATTATCTTCAGAATTAAACAATATTTAGACATATAAACAGGATTCGTTTATGAACCCGTTTATTCTGCGTTGCTATCGTGATGTACAGTTACATAAATGTGTTATGAAGTAATGTTGAAAGATATTAAATGAGAATAAATTTAACAACAACAAATTAGGAATTAATCTTAATCAAATTAAATGATAGAATTAGATACTATTTAAAATAAATTGAAACGTTTTTTCTTTGAGTACACACGCGCCAACTTGGCTTTCAGATATATAGACGGCTTTTATCCAGACGAAACGTTAAGTTGAATGTTAAAATGGAGGTCATATTACAAGATAAATTATGTTTTTAATTTTTTTGTACGATATGACTTTGCCTTCCTGTATAATAGTGGCCGTCGAAAGGATAAAGGTTCAAAGTCGGTCGTATCGGGTCAAGTTTGGGTGTATTGGGTATGAGCCAATGTGGAGGTCCTGCACAATCAGACTTGGGCCCATGTGTCTGACATTGATCAAGGTCAATTTCCAAAACACACATTGAGTCGCCTATTTTTAGTTTTGTATAATATCACAAGATACATACTGAATGTAGATTAGTATTAAATCATGACTTTATTCCAAGCATTTCATCCCGTGGCAAAAACGGCTCTATATTAAACTTTAAGTAGGGTCAGTGCGTAAGTTATCCACTTGATGCTTAATATACGCACTGCGTAAAGCTCCATAAAGGTCACGCTAAATCATGGAATTAAATGAACTGTCTTAAATATATTAAATATAGTTGATTCACCATGTTATTATAGAGGAATAAAATTACATTGATAAGAAAATGTAATAAATGTTTATATACTGATAGAGTGATATCAAATATAACATAAACTTTTGCTAGAGGTGCGAAATATAGCATTGCCTAAATTTAAAGTTTTAGTATCAGTACTTATGAGTGGAAATTAATTTATTTTTTATTTTGAAAATTATTTAATACATCATCAACACACTGATATGGTTCAACATAAAATTGATTTTTATCAAGACCATTTATAGAAGTCCTTGAAATGTATTTTGATTATATCAAATTTAAGACATCTGGATTGTTATTTAGATACTCAAAACATGAATACAAAAGAAGAATTTGGTAGTTTATCTACACGTCACGTTCATAATTTCGAGTAATTAGTGAAATACACGGGGTACAAACATGTATAAAAAAGTACGATTTTAAAAATGCTGAATGCATGTGACAAACTATTCTTAGTTTGTGCACGTCTTCATTCATAAGGGATTTTTATATTCATATATGTACATAAGTGTTGTTTTTTGTAATTTATAATTTGTCTGAACCAATAGATTCTTCATTAAGATTGTGTTTTGCAATTTTTCATGTATTTTGTATTTCTCTGGTTTTCATGTAAAGTACTTTTATCATACCAGCCAGTTCTGTGAGCATAAACCACCTGATCTCATTAACTCGGGTGCATGCATTCGGCGATCTTCATTGTGTAGGACACAGGATAACCCGGAAGAGTGTCTGTCCATCCCTGATTATCAAATGCATTTACACATGGCAGCTCAGGTAAATGCACCTCTTACGTGACAAACTAAGGAGTCTAAGGACATTCGTATGTGATTTTCATGAATAAAAACGTGAATTAGATTGAAAACTGGTATTTGTCACTGGTAACACTCATTGTACTGAAAGCTAATTTGTGTATTACTGAACATGTTAATATTATGTTTCTTGTGTTGCATTAAATAACAAGAGGGTAAACATCTTTACGTATTCTCAATATTGGCAATAATCGTGTAATGTAGGCTCGGTAGTGTAAAACGCACTTTCACTAGAAGACCACTAACACTGGATTGGTGTTCATTTTACCTTGAACTTACCAGAACGTGGTATCGAACCTAAGACCTCAGAACCGCAAATTAAATGTGCTACAGATTTGACTTTCAGCTGTAGATATTCCAGAACGTAAACTATTTAGACAAATGAGCAATATAGCAAGACCTGGCCTTTTCTTCAAAGCGACGTGAAAATACAAATTACTTCACAATTTAACATCCACAAAACTGGTACCAAACCTTTTAATGGGATCTTCGGTAATTATTTACATTAACAAAAATGATTGTTAATAAATAACCTCTTTATCAGTGACTTTGCTTTGTTTATTAAATGTGATCCATGCATTCATTGCTGGTTCTCAAACAATTGATGTGAAATCTGTTTAATGTTTGTTCTGTGTCTTTTCTGTCAATCGATGTTTCACGGATGCCATTGTTCTTACTTCATGTACCAACTCTTATAAATTTTCTGAGGTTTCAGTTCCTGTCTTCTCCATATCAATCACAAGCAAACATTCACTCGTCCACAAAGATGCATACCATAACACGAGCAAACATGTAAAACCCAAGACTTCTCCTCGCCTGCAACAAAAAAGAATTACAAAATGATCCTAACCGCAGCTTATCACTTTCATGCTGTTTCCAGATCGTACATAATGGATATGCTCATTTTTTTCCCCGTTAACTTTACATTGTCTGAATCGTTCAATATTCCCCGATACTGAACGCGCGCGACAATACACATATAGCATTCACGTGAATAAAGGAACGATTTTCTTTTGTAAATAAACAATCGACTCAGACGCCAGTACTTTTGATTTGTAAACAAATCATGTACACTCGCGTAAGAGGCTCTTTACGTTGTGGTTGTTTATATTTGTTTCTGAATGAACTAAATCATGTTTCGTGGACTGCAAAAAAAACCCCAGCTGTCTTGACATTTTGCGTTGATACAATGTTACGGATTTAGGCTAGCTACCTTACAAAAATGACGGATTAGGTCCTTACAAATAACAAGGCATATAACTGTTTTCTTTAGCTGGTGATAAGAATGGCAAAATAAAATATACTTACAGTTTTACATCCTGAATTTCCTCAAAATGTTTTTTCTTAATTCTGCAAATCCCAATTACATAAGCCATGTCATAGGTTTTCAATCTGGATTACACATTTTGAAAGTGTGCTGTAATTTCGATGATAAGTGCAATTGCATCCTCCTTACTGCACTCAAAATGAAATACACATTAAATTCCATAGCTTCCTTTTGAATATTGCAATTGAAAGACTTCATATTTTTCCCACATTATTATTTCAAACATTCAGTGACAGAAACAGAAACACATTTGCAGACGTAAACAAGCTTCTCCCGCGCCACTTCAATCCGATGTATTTCATGTATAATATGCACAGATGAATCCAGTCCAAAATCACAAACTTTCGTCGAATCGAAACAAAATACCAAAATACATTCACTCCAGATCAAATGGAAAAGTCGTTGCAATGCGCAATCATTCACAATATCACTGCAAATTTCAATTTTAACTAGACACGCCATTTTCTTTCGAAAGTTATGTCGACCGCGCGACTAAGTTCAAATTTATCTGGGCGGAACTATGTGCGCATTAATAATGATGTCATTTTGTACTGTCAAATCTGCGCTGGTGTATTTGGTTTGGAATACGGCATTCATTCATTTACGTTGTTTCTTGTAGTGTATTTTGTTTATATAATTAAACCTTAGGTAGAATAAAAAAAATGAGCATATAATAAAAAGGTTACTGGATTTGTATGGGAAAATATGAACTCGTTTTGTTGGAAGGATATACTGCACTCACAAGTTCGTGCAGTATTCATTCTGAAAACTCGTTCATATTTTCCCATACAAATGCAGTAACCTATAATTACTGCTCATTCTTGATTATCAGTGTGAATCAAGAAAAAATTAAATAATTGATGTCAAGCCTTTTCCATACTTTACTCAATGGCTCATAAGGCAATCAAATAGATGAACTTGGTTACAAAATAAGACATCACCAAACACGTGACTATGGTTTTAAGTCAATGATTGTTTAGGGAATGTTAGCATGGAATTGATTTTCAACCTACGACCGACCAAGATAAGGTGTCGTTAAACACGCATTCAATCCCATACATTTTTGTACTTCCATTCTATTTTTCCGACTCCTTTCCTATGGACACCCAAACTCTGAGTGTCATTTGAGTGTCCATTGACCTTGCGTTACGAGGTCACATGATCTGCAGTATTGCATTCTGGGAGTTCAAATTGAGGTCGCTGTCTTGGATTCCCCATCCTGAGGCCTTTGAAATATCTTCGGTTTTTATCAAAAAGAATAATAATAGTTAGATACCATCAGAGTTTATCGTTAAGTTAAATAAGAAATTTCGTATATCAATGGATTTTATCGTCAAAATTATAATCCATTTGGGATCCTAGTTAAAATTATGTTAGGATATATTTTTATTTTATTTTTGAATCATATTATCTATATATAGATCATGTACAATTTCCGTAAGTATCATATCGAAGGACATTTTAGCCACAGTACGTGAAATTAAAATAGAGGCATGCTAACATTCTCTCCATTCTGCATGCTGCAAATGCAAACCTCGTCACCTTACACCTGTCACTCTCTTAAAAGTTCATATCTGTAGAGCGTACCTATCTTATACATTTCTGATGTTTTTGGAACTTTTCCTTAAATCATGCATTAATTTTAGACATCCCCTGATTTTGTCGATAAATTAAACTATAAACTCCAGATTTATCATTAAGCCTTATTATGAGTTTTGGACGTCATTTGATTTTATTTTTTGTAGAAATCAATATAATTCAAAATAATTCCAAAATTTATGAATTGACCACAGTTTCTACAATTGAATTGCGCCTGATACTGATCTTAAAATGTTTACACATGGAAAAATTCTGCGGACTACTTTTGGTTCCCTGTTTCCATGTCATTTGATGTGAAGTTTTATCTTTATCAACGCCCTACACGCTAATAATAACAACAAAAACAACCCATCCTCTCCTGTGATCTCTAATCAAATTTTACTAAACCCAGATTAAAATCGACTATTGGAAACTGAAACAATGTAATTCCACAGACTATCCTGCACTCCAACACTAACCCCTTTTCCCGAAGAGTAAAGGTCAGAATCGTATGTCAAGCAAGGGATCTCACTAAAAATGGACACGATTTTGCTTTTGAAAGATCGAATTGTGTAGAACGTAACAACGACGTATGCTATAGCAACACATGCCAAACACAAGCGTAATTTTAGGAAAAAAGGAATAGCTTGGTTGAAACAGCAGCAACCATTTTTTTAAAATAAATTAAAATAATGATCATGGCAATATATCACTGGCATGACCCGCTACTCTAACCTATATTACCGTATAAAGAATCGACTACTCTTGGCTAACGAAGATCGGACTATGCATTCTGTTGCAGTTAATCCGCTACTGAAAGAAAAACTTTGGTCTACATAAAAGTGAATGTTTTACTGATGAAACCTGCTGATCTGAAGACATAAAAGAAGTAAATTGGATATATAAGGATTAAATGATCATGGCTGGGTATTTATCGATGCGTAAATTTTACCTAATCAATCACAAAGTTAACATAAAGTCCTTTGGCTTTCATTTACTCTGTGAGTGATTAGGTAAAATTTATACAACGATACATACCCAACCATGATCATCTAATCCTATTTTAAACGCAAGAATTATTACTAGAAAGGTACATTTCCTTCAAAATAATGTTAACACAACTAAATTGAATAGAACTATATAATAATGTACCTTTGCTTGAAAAATAGTTACGTTTCTTTCCAACTTTTTAGACGTTACTTAAAAGTAAACAGATGTATCTAAAAGGTCAATTATTAATTACAAAATCATGAAAATATTGGAAAAAGTTATTCCAATTAGTTAAACTTAATAAAACTAATAAGACTTGGATCCCTTTATCTCTGAAAGAGTCATCATTTCATTCTAAGTAAGTAACATTTAGTAAAAAATATCAAACTTACCACCCAAAGAGTTATCATTTCATCCTAAGTAAGTAACATTTAGTAAAAAATATAAAACTTACCACCCAAAGAGTCATCATTTCATCCTAAGTAAGTAACATTTAGTAAAAAATATAAAACTTACCACCCAAAGAGTCATCATTTCATCCTAAGTAAGTAACATTTAGTAAAAAATATAAAACTTACCACCCAAAGAGTCATCATTTCATCCTAAGTAAGTAACATTTAGTAAAAAATATCAAACTTACCACCCAAAGAGTTATCATTTTCTTCAAAATGTCATGAAGTTAAATAATAAATTAGCAACAAATGCGTTCAATAAAATTTTAATATAAATAAATAAAATTTTGTAAAAGTAACTAAAATGCAAAACAAATATAAGAAATATAATTGAAATTTAGTAAAAATTCATACACGTTGATTGCATTTGCATAAATATCAAGAAAAGTTATATTTCATTTAGCTGCCTACAAGCTTAGGGAATTGACAACAATAAATTTAAGAAGCGTCAACGAAATTGGACGATAATTTATGCAAAAAATATATATGAGTTATTTACAAGAGAAATACAATACAATTGCCTATTCCAATAGCTATCGACACTTGAACGTCAATTTTGTTTAAAGAAACATAAAATGGCATTTTGTCTTACTGTGAAGTAAGCCTAAACAAGTGTCAATATCTATTGGAATGGGTGATTTTTTTTCTTCTCTTTCTGTTTCTGGATGCATTCTGAGACATTCTTCAACGCAGATCGTAATATGAATATTTTGGATCAGAGCAGCTAAATATATAAGAGGCGCATTTGAGGAATAATCTTTGCAGCAATAAAAAAAGGAGTTGATAATGTTATGCCTGACAAAAATGATCTGTTAAAAGGGAATGATGTTAAGAAATAAAATACCCGTGTATTTTTTCATTAACTGATCATATGAAGTTGCATTTGTTATTAATATTCTACTCTTGTATGATTTCAACCTATATTGACACTCAGACAAATAGGATCACAATATGAATAATGATGTGAATCACACCCATACATTACATTTATCAAATCCAAACTGAATCAAGTAAAAGATCAATAATACTTAGTAACATTGTTCATTTGTTTCACCTTCATGAATTATATTTGCACATTTTGATAAGGACTCTTGATTTCTGTAGTTTTTAAAGAAATATTTAGCAAAGAAAAGGATTATTGTTGTCACGGAATTGTGTATGAGTATATCAATATGTATATGTTGTCAAAAATGTACTCGGGTTTCGTTGCCGCGTACAGCGTCACCCGAGGGTGGTATATTTTTTCGGCTCTAGTTATTTCGAAATCCTGAGCGAAACTCAGACCATGCTGCAAGAGCAAATTGACTGCAGCGGGAACCCTAAGTACCTAGCTGCGCACATCTGTCACAGCTAGTGTACATATAGAGCAAATTCTCTATAACCAAATTACATTACGCCGAGTCTTGTCAGGATTCTTACCCCTTTACGGGACTGAAGGAAAAAGCGCACTTCTCCCGCTAAACCAGGATCGCCATGTCAAGACAAACGATAGTGATCACTAGTACTTCTAACGAAGTTTTTTTCAAACTAATAACCAAGAAGAACCAAAAAAAACAAAAACAAACAACAAAACAACACATCATACAGGAAAAGACATGGAACGAACAGTTACTCCGATTCAGGATATCGAAAAACGGAAAATCGAAAAAACAGGATAGACACGGAAACGTACAAGGACGTTGATTCAGAATAATGGAGTGTACCTTGCAAACAACAAAACAAACAAATTGTAATGGAATGTACATGGAACGAACAAGGACTTAGATTCAGGATAACGGATTTTACTAAAAATATTGTTAAATGCTTCTTGCGAAGTATAATGGAAGTTCTAAAGAAATGGATCTAGTTTCATGACTTTGGAATTGAAAATTACTTAGTACTCCTTAGGGAGTATACCCCGCATAGCACAGACTCTGCAACGGAGCCACACCCAGAAGACTCAAAGAGAACCAGGAAAACAATGGTGGTTAAAAGGGCTGGAGCCAAATAGACAAGAAAACGAACTAGCATGCATTTAGTAAGTTGGTTATAACTTTCAGTTGGCCAAAGCAATCAAGATTTTTGATTGAATAACTCAAATAACTTGGATTTACTTTGCAATTGCTTAAGGGAATAATTCTCCCTTTTAATTTATTATAAATCGGTATAATATTCAATCTACCGAAGGAACATTTACCAATTTTTCTGGTATAATAACTTCGTCATTTTAACATACGACTTAAAACTATGAACTGACAATGGATCGCTATAACTTTAAAGTGATATAACAATTCAGATAATGTGGAATAACCGTCTCCTCTAATCTATTGGAATTTTATAAACAATCATATGCTACGAATTGACTTTGAAGTCTACGGCACAAACAAACAAACCAAACTTAAAACATAATTGTATGCTATGGCATAAAGTGAATACAAAAACAAACAAAACAAATAAGCAACACGCACGCACAAACAGAAAAAACGATGCATGTTAGACACCTTATTCATTTAGTAATTTCGGATTAAAGGGACAACGTATTCCAAAATGATATACAGAAATGAAAAAATAACACAAATACTGTTTCCTAATGGAAAAACCAAATTAGACCAAAACAAGTGCTATGGTACCAAATAAACCAAACCATTGATACATATAATAAACAAATAAATTATGCTAAGGCATAAAATAGGCACAAGCAACATGCACTCGCAAACAGTAAAACAATGCAGTATAGACACTTTATTATTTTATCATTTGGATTTAAAGGCAAAGCCTCATTTAAAAAATGTTGTTCCTTAAATAAGGAATAAAAACTGAGATGAATTTGACCTAGATAATGCCGTCCATACACAAATATGTGGACAACAAACAACATCAACACCACGAACAACACACATTCCTGACTCTGGCAGAGTCACTATTATAGAAGCAAATAAAGGAGAAGAAAACTACCTCAAAGTTTATATAACTTTAGAGTGAGCTCGTACTCTCCTAAGTTCATGTGAGAAAATGGAAATCGGGCCCACTGCCAGTCCAGGCAAAGGGAAGATAGTACATTTTCTCCAAACCTCAAAGGGATAATTAAACCAATAACATTTGACGAACAAAATAAAGAGTAACCCTGCTAAATTATTTTACTATTTTATTATTTTATGACACAAACACTTTAAACATTGGTGGGTGGACAGGGAAACCCAAATCATACAACACTATTTGGAAAAAAAACCCAGGGTACACTTCTATGTCCTAACCAACCATATATGTTGGGATGGGACTAAGAGGGGTTAACACCTTTACGGAAGCAAATCTCCAGCTGTAGAGGTAATGAAATTTTCTTTATTACTATTCGTTTTATGACAGAATTGTTTCATACTTTAGATGTTTTATAATTTATTCTAAATTCTGGAGTCAATACCTAGGTTGTACAACGCCATATTAGAAATATTATAGTCTGGTTCGAGTTAGCTATTTGTTGTAACTGAATAGACAAATTGATATTTAATTATACACTGCATGCATTAAACGATTAATGTAATGGGTAACGAATGCGTGTGCACGCATGCGCAACATGTATCAATGCAGAAGTACTTATCCGTGTCATATGTACTACACGGTTTAGTTACAATTTTAGCTGCCTTATGCCATGCCTTGTATATGGTTTGATATGGAGTCGCCAGCTGTAAAGCTGCCTTATACATGCCTGGCATGCCTTATACATAGTTTGATGTGGAGTCGCAGAACTCTGTGGGGTTTCGTGTGACGTATACGCTGTGTTATGGTGACGTTTGATCGGAAGAGTGGACTGGTTTTCTCGATGCGAGGGACCAGGGCTTCGCGACCATCGGGTCTGTAATGTGAGGGCTCTCGAGGGATCCTTCAACAGACTGAGAGGAGCGGACCATGCGTGGGTGCTTCTCTGGCCATTGACTAGAGCGCGTGGAACCGGAGTTACATCTTGGACGTCAAATGGGCGCCACGATAGTTATATATAGTGTTCCATGTTATTGCCACTATTGCATTTCATAATTTCATTCATTCCTATTTCAGTATCGGTTTACGATCGATAGGTTCATAATTTCATTCATTCCTATTGCAATGTCGTTATGTGAACGATGGATAGGTTCATAATTTCATTCATTCCTATTTCAATGTCGGTTTACGATCGATAGGTTCATAATTACATGAATTTCAAAATCGTTATATGAAATATAATACGTTCACCCCAGCAAGAACGATGATTGATCATTTTGTACTGTCGGATCAATGCATAGGTAGATTACGAAGTGTGCACATTGTTTCAGATCACGAAGAGCACGCGATATCTGACCACCTCCCTATCCTTACTTCCCTTCGTACAGTGACCTGTGGGAGAGACTTCAGACAGTCTATGAAGAGAAACAACATAGCCTGGAATAAATTAAACGCTGATATCTTGAAAAACTATCAATCTGAGCTGGACCTTCGCCTGAAAACTTTAGATATAGATACTATTTCGGACAATGTTGATAGCTTTTACCAGCACATTGTTAATGCAATACAGCAGTCAAGCGACATCGCGCTTCCAAAGTCTAAATTCAATTATCATGCCAAACCATATTGGTCAAATGAACTCAAAGAAGCACATAAACTTCAAAGACATGCTAGGTATACTTGGATAAATGAGGGAAGACCGAGGGGTAGTCAATTTAATTCTTACAGAGAATATAAAGATAAGAAGAGAGACTTTAGAAACGTTCAAAAACTGGCTGTGGAAAAATATATGGGGGAGGTGTATGAAGAAATTGAAAAAGCACATGAATGCGATGTAAGACACTTTTGGAAAATGATCAACATTAAGAGAGGGAACAATACAAATTTTTGTCAGGAACTATCAACTGATGGAGTTTGTGTCCGTGATGATGATTCCATCGCAAATGGCTTTGCTAGATACTATGAGGACATTCACACGCAGAATTTAAACCATAGTTTTGACGGAAACTTTTATGAATTTATAGAGAGAGAATTAAATCGGGGTCTACAGGACGAAGTAAGCCATATCGAGGCCTTACAGACCAGTATCAGTTTAAATGAAGTAAGAGAAATCATTAAAGGTCTAAAGAAATCAAAAGCATCGGGCCATGATCAAATTTGCAATGAACATTTGATCTATGGCAGCGACTACCTCATCGAGTGTATGACAATTTTATTTACTCGGATGATTGATCAATCTTACATACCTGTAGATTGCAAAAAAGGGTTAGTAATACCACTGTACAAAGGTAACAGAAAATCAAAGAACTCCCTCGAAAGTTACAGGCCTGTTACTTTACTGCCTGTTATCTACAAAACCTTTGAGAAAATTATTCATGAACGTTTGGTAACTTGGCTCAAAGATACTAATTCTAGTATACCCAGTTCACAACAACATGGTTACCAAAAAGGTTTAGGCTGCACAACAGCGAGTTTTGTGCTGTTGCAATCAGTACAATATAATGTAAACATGGGTTCACGGGTTTTTGCTGCTTTTCTTGATACAAAAAAGGCATTTGATACCGTGTGGCACGAAGGACTGCTTTTTAAATTATTCACGTTGGGAATTACGGGTAAATCCCTTTTGATATTTTTTAACATGTATACAAATTTACAGAGTAAAGTTCTTGTAAATGGGCAATTTTCAGATTGGTTCTCAATTGGCCAAGGAGTGAGACAAGGGGGTGTTTTGTCAACCTTGATGTACACAATATTTATAAATGACTTGCTGCTACAGTTAGAAAATAGTGGATTTGGAGCAAAGATTGGATCCTTAGCTGTGGGAAATCCAACCCTAGCTGATGATATTTCACTTTTGGCTATATATCCTAGCAATCTACAAAAGCTGTTAGATATAGCATACGACTACAGTAATAAGTGGCGATTCGAGCTTAGTGTTACAAAGTCATACATTATCATTTTCGGACCCCAATACAAGAATTTTATCAATATGAAATGGTATCTTGGCCCGTCATGTTTGCCGGTCACCGATTCGGCAACACACCTGGGTCACCGGATTAACTCAAAGCTGACGTCGCATGACGCAATACTCGATGCATGCAAGAAAGGGAAAAAATCTTTTCACGGTCTGTTTGGTATTGGCATTAAACCGAATGGTTTAAATCCTTTGGTTGCTGCAAATGTAATTAAAAAGGTAATTTTCCCTTCAATGTTTTATGGAAGTGAATTATGGTGTAACATTTCAAAAAGTGACCTCGCTTTATTGGATAAAACTCTGAGGTATTTTGCCAAACATTTACAAGGTTTTCCAATACATACAAGATCAGACATTGCCCTGGGAATGCTAGGATGGACATCAGCGCAGTCCGAAATTGATAGAAGAAAATTGATGTTTTTACACAGATTGTGTTTGATGCCTAACAATGTACATACAAAACGTGTGTTTAACGTTGCGTTATTTCACTTCATTCTGAGCGGATGCATGTCAAGCTGCGGGTTAATTTCAAATTTATATTATACCTCAAAGAAGTTTGACTTGCTCGGGTATCTAACTGATTATTTACATTATTCTGAAATTCCAGATAAACATAATTGGAAAGAAATTGTAAGGTCAAAAATTGTTGGTCTTGAAAATAGCCTCTGGAGAGTTCGTATGTCTAATCAAGCAGATTTTGATAGATTCTCTTCGATACACGAATACTTACGACCTGCCTCAGTGTGGCAGTCGGCTAAAACTAGACAACACACTAAGGTATTTACATATGTAGCTAAACTATGGGCTGCTGTTCCACAAACACAGCTTGATATGTGTATTAGATGTGGGAATGTTTATACAGACTTGATACTTCATTGTTGTGTTAGTTGTCCTTATATGTCGAACTTTCGAAATTCTTTCTGGGATTTCCTTACTGATAAATTTCCCCTGAGCCTGCACATTACGTTATTTAATGCAGAAGATGAGCTGCAACTACAATATCTTTTAGGTAAAAGGTTACCATCAGGAGTAATCGACAAAGAAAACTCCAAGCTATTCGTCCTGTATGCAGCATACTTTGTCATGCAGTGTGCAGCTATCTTCTGTAAATAAGGTACTGAACTTGCAACTTATGAGTTGACGAACACTTTGTTGATTGATATTGTGTAAGAATTTGTATTCCAATATAGAATATTTTTTTTTTTTTTTTTTTTTTTTTTTTTTTTTTTTTTTTATATTTATTGATTGTATTCAGATGATTTATTCTTATATCATGTAATCTTCCATGGAAGGAAATAAAGATGATGATGATTCATTCCTATTGCAATGTCGTTATGTGAACGATGGATAGGTTCATAATTTCATTCATTCCTATTTCAATGTCGGTTTACGATCGATAGGTTCATAATTACATGAATTTCAAAATCGTTATATGAACGATACATTCAAATTTACCTGCTTTTCAACATCGTTTTATGAACGATACATTCAAATTTACATTCTTTTCTAAATCGTTATTTGCACGATACATTCAAATTTACCTGCATTTCAATATCGTTGTATGAACGATACATTCAAGACTTTCTTTATATTGGGGTGAAGATCACTTTTATTTTGTTGATCGGTGATAGGAATTCACGTTTGTTTTGAAATTCCATTTTGTTAAATTCATGTTTGAGTTTTTTCTCGTTGAGTTAATTGTTGTTGATAGTTCCATGTTAGGAACTTTATTATTTTCCTTGTCTTTTTGTTTATAATAGTGTCAGATTTGTTAATATTTATTTTGCGTTTATAAACAAACATCTTGTAAACGCAATTGCTTTTGGTGTCTTCCCTAATCCAGTCCCAACCCGGCTTCATCCCGTGACAAATGTATGATCTTTCTACTTTTAGTACAACGAATTATATAAAAGTCTATTGCACAAAGCATATATATCTACTACCCTAAGGGACTTTACTAGGCAATAGTGTTGTTTATATACAGTAAATTGTTCAGTTTTGCATATAGACCGAAAATGTTGTTGTTGTTGTAGGGTTTAACGCGGCTATACATGGCGGCCAGTATTAATGGTGGAGGAAGAACCAGGGAAAACCCCAGAAAGAACCACCGACCCTCGAGAAGTTACTGGCAAGCTTTCTCACATAACTACATTGGCCCAATCCGAGACTCGAACATACGCAGACAGAGGTGAGATGGCAATGATCCGTAACAGAGAGCGCTTTAGACCACTCGGCCACTCGGGGCCCCTTGACCGAATAGGAAAAACGATTTCGATTTTAGTAACAATGTCTCGGACATTAGCTGTTGGAGGCCGACCGTACATTTTGTTTTACTTTTTTTATTTAATATTTTTGTCTGTCGCTTTTCATTTAAATATAAATAAGTTTATATTTCATTTGACTTCTGTAATTCATGCGTATTATGTTCACACCATTTCCTTATTTCCGTCATACTTTCCATTTATTAAATATTTTTGACGAGTAACTCAAACTGTTATATATCCAAAGGTTTGAATTAAAGTATTTTGTTCTTAAACTACTGCAATTTCAACTGGTGGCTTTTTCATTACTGTTGACAAAAATGCCGGGGGATGGAGTGGTATAGGTGGGTGGGTGGGGTGGTAACAGTACTTTTATAGACATTGATGGCTGTATCATCCCAATGAAGTGGAAGCTAAGCGCTTTCCCAATGACACACCGAGGTATACGGCCTGGGTTCTGTCGTGGAAGGTACCGCACCCGCGACCCTTAGACTACCAATCAGACGCTCTACCAACGGAGAAACAGTGATTCCCACCACCACTCTCAAAATGAAATGATGGGTCCCTAAGTCATAAATGGATGTCATGAATCTCATGTAAATTGAATTGGAAAAGATTATTTTGTTATATTTTTCATAATTTCTCAGCTCAGCTGCCAAAATGTCTATACCAATCTTAATGGGCAATTACAATTGTCGCACGAGATTTGCGTGCATGAAGTTTAGGTTGATATGATTTATCTCCTGTAGCTGTTTACGAGCGGATTGTGTTGTCCTATATGTAGGCACAGCCTAATATAGTTTGCGAGGTCTAAGGCGCCATACTAGCTACGATGACAGGCCTGTTGAGTTAATGTAGTATGTCTATTTTTCTTCGTCAGTTGGAACTCGAGTCCCGAAGACGCGTAGCCCTAGAGAACCGGCTTACCCTAAGGCCGATCCTGCTTACATGTAGGACTATTTATCATCGGAGAGCTACACTTAAAGCAAATATATATTTCCATCGAGCATATCTTGTGAGAAATTGCTGGTTTTACTGTCTATAGAATGAAGTCTGATTTAAAGTCATCATCATCATTATTATCAGCAGCACCACCACCACCATCACTGCCATCATCATGATTATTATTTTAGTATTAGTAGTAGTAGTGGTGATAGTAGTAGTAGTACTAGTAGTATAAATTAAAATTTACCCTCGCAAATAAGTACATATCTCACACAAATGAATATCATGATATGATCATTATTATGGTTAATTGTCCGTAATAATATATTAATATATTAATTTTAATCATTTTGTACCTCTTGGCATTCTTGTAATTTTCTATAAATAATACATTATCTTTCGTCATTATTATAGCACGTTTAAGATAATATTGTAACGACTCTATGGTCCTAAACTAAATAGAATAGTGTTGCAAAATTCAACAAATAATTTATGTCCAGAGAATGCCAAGTTAGAATAAAAAAGAACTTCTGTTATTGCGCATTAAATCCCAGATAGTCCTAAAGGTTCTATCATAAGTCCAAATGTACAGAGTATTCCGAATGAATTTCAGTGATGTTTCGAATAAATTCGAAACCTGACGTACACTTGTGTGCTAATGAATTTCATCTTTGAATTTTTTGATGTGCAAATCGCCTCAAATGTGTTAATGTGCAAACTGTCTTGGTGTATCACAAAGACATAATCCAGAAATGCCTTAAATTAATTTACAATAATCCCAAAATTGTGATTAAGTACGGAATATTGAGCACTTTGCAATTCTAGTGAATAATTATTAAAAAAAAATACTCCGGATTAAAAACAGAACACCACAATAAGGCTGATTACACTTTGGATATTATGACATGAATTAGTAATTTTTGAGGTAATTAACATTTATAGAAAAATGTCAGACACGATACCAAAACCAGCATGAGTGTAAACTTCGCATGAAATTCGTAAACAACTTGCTTCTAGAATATTCTTGTTGTTGTTGTTGTTGGGTTTAAAGCCATTTTTCAGCACACGATAGGCTATACATGGCGGCCAGTATTAATGGTGGAGGAAGAACCCGGGAAAACCCCCGGAAAGAACCAGCGACCCACGAGAAGCTACTGGCAAGCTTTCTCACATACCCACGTTGGTTGAATCCGAGACTCGAACATACGCAGACAGAGGTGAGAGGCAGTGATCCGTAACGGTGAGCGCTTTAGACCACTCGGCCACTCGGGGCCCTTTTTATAATATTCTTAATTTCTTAAACAAATACACAATGAACTCAACTCGTATAAGCATGTTTACCTCTGTAACATTGTCACCAATGATATTATTGCTAATCTCGTAGGAGGACGTACAATTTAAATTTTTTAAATAGATGGATATATAGCTCCGAGCCCCCAGTCAGCAATGCCGAGGGTCTAGGTGGATAATATACAAAAAATAAAATGAAAGGAATAACAATTTAATAACAGATCTAAACATTTAAACAACACAATTCAATTTCCATAATTTATCTACTCGGTCGACCTATTTAATCTGCCAGTTTCATCATCTGATATGCAAAGTTAGTTTCCATTTGTCTCTCCTACTTTACTCATCTGTATTATTTGCTTTTCTTGACTGGTACTCCAGTAGCCCTTCCGTCCCTCGTCTACGTCCTTCACCCTTCCACATCCTCAACTTCCGTTCTCCGGTCTGCCTTCAATCTTCTGCCTCCGTTATTCTACCCGGTCCCGCGACCTCTTTAACAATTTCTCCCTACTTCGTCACCTTTGGTTGGCACTCGGTCCAACCCGAAAACTCCAAAACGGTACCTAAAGCTTCTCTGTAAATAATAAAGGACGTATAGTCTTGTCTCCTTTCGACCTAGACAATCTCACACCCTCACACAACCTTTCATCAGCATACTCGCGACTAAAATCATTAGGTCACAAATACTCACATAGAAATATTCCATTTACGCTTGTACGATAAAATAAGGGTAATAATGCAGCAACGGTATTAACGACTCCTGATTAATACATCAACAACTTCCCTGACATAAGTACACATTCTTAATTCTCGATATTATAACTACCAACCTCACAACAATCAGACGCATTCCTTACCTTACAAATCATAAATAGTACACACATTGTTGAAATACAAACGTGAAGATACCTTCTCGATATGTTCACAAGCCCAACATGCCTAACTCTGTATAGTTCACAACTATGTATTCAAATTCAAAATTATAACAAGTGTAAGTTCTAATATAACCCATTAATAAATGCAGTAAGTCAATACGATGCACACAGCAGCAAATTACACAATTCTGATCACATGCTAACAATCTACGTAATTCAATCTTATATACTACTTTCTCTACAGAACGTTACGTGAGAAAAATAACTCAAATACGTAGGTGAGATTAACTCCAATGGAGGTAACTTCTACATACCAACACAATTCTAGTAATCAATTTCTACACACTACATATAAATTTACAACTCTCAGTAATGTTCAACAAATTTGGGCGAAGAATTCTTACCTTTAAGCTTTTCACTCTGAATTCTCGCTCTCCCTTTTACGAATGCCGTGTATTCGGAGTATGCCTATTAGAATTCACTCCCTAAATTGCTAGACTCTGTGTTGGTCAAAATCGTGGCAAGTACTGAAGTGATCGTAAAATGACCTGTCGAATAAGGGCCTGCTTTGTACAGGTGCACCGCCCTGATTTGACAATGGGGTCTCTTTGAACTGTAGTTTGTCTAGTTTCTTACGCGCATGTCAAAATTCATTATCCCGCAGCTAGGCCAAGGCTTGGGTGTGAATAAACAACCCCTTCCGGTTTTACCAGTTACTTCGTCCCTTTGAAAATAGCATACCCTTTGTTCCCTCCAGTGTTGATTCAAGCCGCAATCTTGCGTAACAAAGGTCAGTCGCCAATGTCGTGGCGACATTCTCCACTCCAGATAAGTTGTGCACATGTGGGGTCTTATGTTACGTGTCTAGGTTCTAATAAACAGTAACAAAAGCGTGAAAACAACAAGCTTTGAAAACTTTAACAAACAATTTATTTCCCTGGAAAAAGTCAAAATGAAAAAATAACATATGGTTTTAAGAAAGCAAATCCAGAAATAAGAGAAGTCCACGAATTCAATTTTAGAAATCCTAGTAATGAAATGTTCTATTAAATGTAAGTTCGAGTCCCGACGAAAAATACAAAATAGAGGGCGATGACGTATGCTGTAGTCAGTATAGCGCTGATGTTTACAGTTCTTTGTGAGCTACAGAAAATAATATTCCGGTGTTTGAAATTCCGAATAAAATTTAAATAAATCTCTTTGTCCTAGAATTCTGTATGAGCATTCAAATATTTCAAGGAAAAAGAATTAATCTTTTAGAATCCAAATAATTTTAATAAAAATTAAACTGTAACTCCAAACTGGTCACAGACATTTGCCAGTGTAAAGTAAAAGCCCGACTGAGATTATTTCTCTATAGACAAAGGTTTAACTGACAAATAATGCGCAAAACATATACCCATATGAGGGTCACGAGATCACATTCCAGAACATTTTAGAAGGTATTCACATGTCTAAGAGTTATAGGTTACTGCATTTGTATGGGAAAATATGAACGAGTTTTCGGAATGAATACTGCACGAACTTGTGAGTGCAGTATATCCTTTCGACAAAACGAGTTCATATTTTCCCATACAAATCCAGTAACCTTTTTATTATATCCTCATTTTTTTTATTCTACGTAAGGTTTAATTATATAAACAGAATACACTACAAAAAACAACGTAAATGAATGAATGCCGTATTCCAAACTAAATACACAAGCGCAGATTTGACATTACAAAATGACATCATTATTAATGCGCACATAGCTCCGCCCAGATAAATTTGAACTTAGTCGCGCGGTCGACATAACTTTCGAAAGAAAATGGCGTGTCTAGTTAAAATTGAAATTTGCAGTGATATTGTGAATGAATGCGCACTGCAACGACTTTTCCATTTGATCTGGAGTGAATATATTTTGGTATTTTGTTTCGATTCGACGAAAGTTTGTGATTTTGGACTGGATTCATCTGTGCAAATTATACACGAAATACATCGGATTGAAGTGGCGTGGGAGAAGCTTGTTTACGTCTGCAAATGTGTTTCTGTTTCTGTCATTGAATGTTTGAAATCATAATGTGGGAATAATATGAAGTCTTTCAATTGCAATTTTCAAAAAGAGGCTATGGAATTTAATGTGTATTTCATTTTGAGTGCAGTAAGGAGGATGCAAGGATGCAATTGCACTTATCATCGAAATTACAGCACACTTTCGAAATGTGTAATCCAGATTGAAAACCTATGACATGGCTTATGTAATTGGGATTTGCAGAATTAAGAAAAAACATTTTGAGGAAATTCAGGACGTAAAACTGTAAGTATTTTTATTTTGCCATTCTTATCACCAGCTAAAGAAAACAGTTATATGCCTTGTTATTTGTAAGGACCTAATCCGTCATTTATATAAGGTAGCTAGCCTAAATCCGTAACATTGTATCAACGCAAAATGTCAAGACAGCTGGGTTTTTTTTTCAGTCCACGAAACATGTTTTAGTTATTCAGAAACAAATTTAAACAACCACAACGTAAAGAGCTTCTTACGCGAGTGTACATGATTTGTTTACAATCAAAAGTAATGGCGTCTGAGTCGATTGTTTATTTACAAAAGAAAATCGTTCCTTTATTCACGTGAATGCTATATGTGTATTGTCGCGCGCGTTCAGTATCGGGGAATATTGAACGATTCTAACAATGTAAAGTTAACGGGGGAAGAAATGAGCATATATTAACACGTATTCCAGTACAGCCTAGATTTCACTATTATCATTCACACATTAAAAATGAATTAAGAAAAAGGAAGTTGTTTACTTGATTCTCAATCAAGGCCAGGAACTAGGTCAGGACAAGATACAAAGTTCGGTGTTTACGACTAAACAGTCAGATCAAACTCATTTCTGGTAAATATCAAATTCCTAGTAAACAAAATTACATTATTTTGACATGTTACGAAATTAAAAGTAATAAGATTTTAAAACTATATAGTACTTCTATTCACGTGACAATGCATCTGAAATTAGATTTGTTTTCACTTCGTGTGCCTGATGTCAATATTGTATTCATTTATCATCAAACTCCACCATAACAATATATGATTTTTTGTTGTTCATTTTATTAATGAAAGTGTTGGGGTTGTGATCACTGAATTCAATAATCGGAGAAGGAGATCAACTAATGTACACTTCAAAGCGTTGTAAAACCAATATTAAAGCCAAATGCTCCTTCTGGATTATTAAATAATTTCTCTAGTGCTTGTTTAAGTGTTTAGAAAAATAGCACATTGTTTGCCTTCTTGAATCAATACTCCACAACACCAACTTCATCAAAAGAAATTTTAAATGATTGACTAAAAATTGGAGCTGAAAGAACTGGTGCATTCTTAATTATGGCCTTTAATTTATCAAAGCCTCCTGATATTTTTCAGACCAATAAAACTTGGTTTTCTTACTCAAGGCATTGGTCAGGGGATCAGCAATTATGGGAAAATTGGAGCAACATTTCCGACAATTTCTAGCAATACCCAGTTGCGTTTTACTGATAGGCACAGGTAATTATGAGACAGCTTTGTCCTTAGCATCTATAGCTTTAACGTAACCGTCTCCCACTATGTCCTAAAATTGTAACCCAAGCAAAGCAAACTCACTTTTGCTTAACTTAACGGTTAAATTTTAATCACCGAGTCTATCAAGGAATTTATGAATCGTTTCCAAGTGATCTTTCCAGGTGTCGCTGTAGACGAAGACACCATTGATTTAACCATCGCAATTATATCGACCAGATATAATTATGCTCACTGAACGTTGAAAAGAACAAGGCGAACCTTCCCTCCTCAACGGCATCACTTTATATTCACAATGTCCATCCGGAGTTACGAATGCCGAAATTTCCTTTGCCCTTTCGATCCGCAGAATTGCCAGGATCCTTTAGAAAGGTAAAATTTCGTGACATATTTTGCGTACCAATTTTATCACTGCAGTCATCGATTCTTGGCAATGGAAATGAACCTGTTTTGGTCACGCTATTTCCATTTCTATAGTCTGTGCACGTGCAGAAAATATTATCTGGTTTCGGCACAAGAATGCACGGTGATCTTCAGTCACATTTACTTGGTTCTGTGAAATCATTCTACAGCCAATAATTTCTTTCTTTAAAACATTCCTGTTTGAGATGATTCATCCTGTACTGTAACTGTTTTGCAGGTGTAGTATCGACAATTTCAGCTTCCTGGTAGATTTTATTTGTTCATGTTGGAATATCTGGAAACAAGAGCTCATATTCAAAAAAGAGCTGTTTCAGTTCACTCTTTTCTTGTGGCCGTAGATTTGACAGTTTCTGATCCAGATTATTCATTATTTCTGAATTCTGAGGATCAGTTACACCAACATCGAGATTGCATTCCATCACTTAAATCTTTACAGTGTGGGTCAGGTACAAATAAATTGGCACACTGATTAAGATGTGTATCTATGTCATCTTACTCCTTTATCATTAACATCCCAGGGGTAATTACGATGTAATTTACGTTATATACTTTCTTTTTAACGTATAAGGACCATAACAATGGGCATGAAGAAGATTTTGAGGTATGGGCAAGAGACCCAGAACTTTGTCATCAAGCTTAAAATTCCTTTCTTAGGTATTTATGCCATACCTTAATTTCCTTTTTTACTTGGTCTTAGGTAAGTGATCTACTCAGTCTAGCATTATTCTACTAAATGATTCGTCAAATGCAGGAATAAGAATAGATTGCAGATGAGCCTTACTAATCTTCTGATTCGTTTTTCCTACTATTTGACAAGTGTACAACATCTAAAGTATTTACAAACATCACTTTTAATTTTCGGTCAATTAAATGATTCAAGATTTTGTGATCAGTCTTATTGGCTTCTAAATGACCAGCCAGATGAGTTTCATGGGCCAGACTAAGAACTTTCTGTTTGTACGACGTAGGAACAACAATTTGATAGTTCACTGACAACTCGTCACCAGCGAATACGACAGGTGGTCTCCGTTTACCCCTAAGAACCCCAGTTTTAATAAATAATAAAAAAAATTGTACAAGATTGGAACTGGGAATTTATCGTATTATACTCAAACAACATTTTACAACTAAACTGCTGAGTGGAGGACTTAAGGAAATTGTTTATCTACTTCTTTCTCCTTGAAAGGGTGTACTAGCCTAATATTTCCAATTACATCAAAAACTGAACTCGTTTGCAACGGGGGGGGGGGGGGGAGGGAATGTGTTTAACTTGCCAGCTCTAATTATTTTAATCTAAATTGAAATTTCCTTTCTTCGTTTACTCTCTGCATCGTATTTCCCTCTTTCTTTACTCTGTGTTAAACAAGTACCGTTGGCTCAGCATCCAGAAAATATATTACATTTGGCAATAAAATACTATTTATTGCAGTTGTCGAAAAGATCTAACAGTTGTAATGTACATTTCGTTCATTCGCATATTAACAAAGCAGCTTTGAGCCGATTTTTTTTTACAGGAATAGATGAAGTAAATAATTTGTAATGAACGGATCATGGCGATAATCTCAATCTGGTTAGGTATGTGGCCTGATCAATATGACAGCTATTCAGGCATGGAGTGTCGAGTGGTCTTCAATAGATGTTGTAGACCGCTGCCTCATAGCTGAGCCATCTGTCTGCCCTCCTGGTTTCAACCTTCCACATCATCTGTTGACCACACTGAACCGCTTTCGGACAGGACAGGGTCGTTGTGCAGTCATCTTTGTCCGATGGGTCCAGGCCTCTAACACTTCCTGTTGGTGTCTTCAGACAATGTCACACATTGTGAACAACTGTCCACTGACAAAGTTCCCCGGCGGACTGCTGGCTCTGTACCTTGCTGAATATGACGTTGTTAAATGGCTGAGCACGCACTGCACACGATAATAATATTAATAATCTCAGTATGTTACCTAATGAACGTGTATGCTCTCTCTCTCTCTCTGCCTCTGTCGCTGTCTCTCTGTCTCTCTCGCTCACACACACACACATTATTGTTAAATATATCCAGCGTTCACGGTTGCTTTTAAGCAAATCATCCCAAAGACACTGTACCGTTTGTAGCTCGGTTTCTTTGACAATATTGCGTGTTTGGTCATGCAGTTTCTTCTGTGTATCCACATTTATAACTTACGTTAACACCCATTAAAATAGATTATGGATGTAATGACCTAACATTTTATTTGTGAACTGATTATGCCAAGTTTTTGGATTGTTTGTTGTAACACGCCAAGCAGGCGAGACATATCATTAAACAAAATTCCTTCCTTCATAGCACAAACATTCAAATTTGTATCCAGTTATGAACGTGAAAGAAGAAAATAAATGACAACCCATCTTTCGTCTGTATAGTTTAAAATAGAACAATTGGCACTTTCTACAGGTGATGTCCCTTTGCGCAAGGTCTGAGGTAATTGCGGGTAGAATATTTTATGCTCAGCTGGGGTAGTTTCATGAATATTATTTAAGCATAAGAAATGCAAGAATATGTTCTGTCTCAGTTTACAGTAGACATATTCTTTTGTATAACATACCTAAAATCTGCATTATTTACACGTGTAACTGTCAAAATTCATTCTAAATGGAGACAGTTTACTCCAAATCACCTCTGACATCTGAAGTTTACAATGTGTAAAAACCGCATTGTGATCTATTTGTCAATTACTATATTGTTTTCCTTGTACGATCTTTCTTCATGGAGGTGGGGTGTTATAGAAAGATGTACACAGACGAAGTAATTGTGTTATTCTTACAAATACTGACCAATAATATTTACTTCCAATTATAAGTAATTTTCAGTTTCAAACTTAAAGTGATGATGTCAGTTTTTTTAATCTTCTAATGCAATTATGTAGTACAAGATTGGGCATGTTTCTTTTTAAATCTACATTCTTTTACTTATTTCTAATGAAAATATTATGATTTGAAGAGCTAATAAAGTTATAAAAAGGTGAAGAATTAATATCATGAAGTAAAATGCCCTTACCTTGTAAATGTAAGAATTGAATATTATGAATCAAATTGAAGGAAATTATTAAGATTTTAATGTAAAGTTTAATTACCTAAGTTTATTTCATTGCTTTGTCTCACTGTGGAAATATAGTTCCATTTGTAAATGCAATACAATACAATACAATCCTGTACAATATTAAATTATTACAAAAATTAAACATATTTATTCAGTATTTCAGGCGAGTTGTTCAAAAATTAAAATGAATATAAAGAGTCCAGCAACCTCTGAAGTTAGGAATGTCGTAGTAGTGTATGTTTGGAATAATCTCGCTGTCAATGTTTTTTTTTATACAGTTGGTTAATTTGTTAAAAACCAAGACCCAATATGTTCTTTACTAATTATGGTGTAATTTACAAGATATGAAACACAATGAAACACAAAAATTGTCCATGAATAATACTGCTGGTTTTGAAAATTGGAAATGATTTTAAAAATATATCAAATTTTACAAAATTTGATATTCTACTGTCATGCCAGGAAAAGGCTTTACAAATTCATCAAAGAAAACGAACGAACTAAAATAAAGTATTGAGATGGTTGCTTCATAATACTCATTAATATTAGAAGTAACTGCAACCTCCACAATTATATACAGCGGGTCTACGCTCTTTATGGAAATTACATTGATGTTTGAGTATTTGTAATTCCGATTGAGTATCTGATTTATTTCTTGACCGAATATCATGCAATTAGACTTTAGGGCGACATGACAAGTTTCTTAATAGTGCACCGTTCTGGAAATCAAACCTGTTAGCTTGATTTAAGCGTTTATGACAGGAAACTGGCCTGATCATCAATAATCATTTTAGCTGGAAAAATGGTAGTGTATTTGTTGTACAATACATGTATCGATCCTCTCTCCTCTCCCCATCTCTCATATGTCTAGTGTTAAAAATTAAAAGTAAAAAGCTTCTTGTTATCTACATTGATCAACATCTCATATGCAATGTTAGTCTAAAGAATAACTCTAGTAACACTACTGTCGAAATTTCTACCTTCCCAGTCACTTGAACTTTATTTTTCTGGATATATGCTACCACTGATAGACTACAGCTGTACCATATGGAGAAACACATCAAATTATAATTTGTCCAGAATTGACAAACTCCAGAAAAGGACAGCCTGAATAATTCTGAAACTTCCTATTATGGCACCCTTGAATGTTTTGTTTTCACGTCTACAATGGCTACCGAAATATAAACGTATTCTTTGTTTTAAAGGAATTATGACATATAAGTCTTCAAACGATCTTTCTCCAGGTTATATATCTACCCTAACTAAACTCAGATAATTAAATACTGAGCGTAATCTCTATCAAGAACTGATAATGTTCTCCAGATTCCGTGGCCGAAAATCAACCATTAAAAATGCTTACTCACTGTATCAGCACTTTTTCTATTGGAATTCCTCACCTCTGAATACAGGTAATCCGAATTTCCTTGCTTCGTTTAAAACCTCGCCAACGAAATTCTTTCTTGACCGTCTGGAATAATGCATTAAAACCTCTAAATAGAGACCATTATCATTGTATCCAGAAATAATATGTGCATGTTTTTTTCCATGTATGATATACAATTTCGAATACATTAAAATGTGTATACTTGTGTATGATACTTTAGTAGGTGTAACTGATATTTTATTTATTTTTAACTATTATTTTTAATAACATAACTTGTTACAAACAATTGAGGACTACATGGCAGATGGGTCTTTCATGACAAAGTATGCTATCCTTGTTAAATAAAGATTATTATTATTATTATTATTATTATTATTATTCAGGTGGGTACTCAACACAGAAAAGTTACCATCTCCAGTAACATAATACATATCCACTATATGTGGTTAAGCATCTCTTTATATGTACGCTCCAAAGTCTGCCACTCATTATTCATGGCAAGGAAAATTGCCATGACGGTTCTATCCAATCGCTGGTTCGAACACTGACCGAGTCATACTAAGTACTTATAAAAAATGATTCTAGCAGCTCCTTCGCTTGGCGCTCAGTATTAAAAGATTACTGTTAGGAATGGTCGGTCTGGTGTGAGGATAATGTGATTGGGTGGGACATGATAATACATGTCTGCGGCATGATGCCTCAGCGCTAGATATCACTATAAGCTGCTACACTGTATATAGATCCTATCGATATGGCTGAAATTTTTAATGCTACTTTAAAAATCCAATTTTCTCTCTCTCTCTCTCTCTCTCTCTCTCTCACACACACACACTATTCAGTACCAGGCATATTTACCTCTGCATATATATGGTTGCGTCACTCCAACGCCATATTATGTTATACACAAGGGTTAATGTAAATATGTACTATGTAAATAATCACACTCTAAAACTGCATTTGTAAAAAGCACACGAAACTTAAGGCAAAGGTAAAGGAGACCAAACTCTTATTTTCACGTCTGCCTTGAATGAATGTATAGTGAATGGAAATATATGCCAACATTTAACATTCGAGTCGATTGCTTGAGCTTATTAAAGTCGCCATCATTGCGATAGTTGTGGCGTCGCTCAGGTGCATCTCTGATCCCTTTGTCTACCGACTCGGTTGCCATACAGTTTATTGTATAACTGTTTTATAAAAATAATCACACATAAAACGACGTTAAACTATATAGTAATAAATGAAGACGAATCCCGTCATAGAGACACTCAAGGAACAGCTGTCAGATTTGTGCAACCTACTGCTAGAGCGTACCACTTTTCGCTACGGCAAGAAAACTATAACTAAATCGGTACGTAAACAACGACTGTCGTCAAGATATTTCAATGCTAAGACATCTATGTTTTCATATGAAATCAAATTCTATCCAAATTTAATGGAAACGCTTCAACAACTATGAAATATTTTAATCACTTTGAACTAACTGTAACCGAAATGGACTAAACAACTTCACAGGCACAGATAAAAAGTTATTTCACCAAAATGAAGAACTTACATCATATGCATTTAGAATGTCACCGATTGCGGAAAAGAAACTTATAAATTATATCTTACAAAAGTTCTAATGCATATATTTTGGGAATGATGAACTTACATTTGGTAAAATTGGCTTGTCACAATGATTTGTTAAAGTGAACAGCACGGTTGGACACCTACCCCCAACAAAAAAAAAAAAAAAAAAAACTAAACAAAGCTACATAATAAACTTTGACATTCCATATTAAGAACATTTCGAACATTTTTCTTGACCATGGTATTTGGTAAACTACTTGAATGAATTTCTTTATTTTTAACAAAAATGTTTATTAAGAAGATTTGCCTTTCAAAGCCCTATATCGTGCCATCAAACTTTATTGTGTCCAAGCCATTCTCTTTAGCTTTAGTCATGTCCAGTTACTTCTTCAGGATTTTCGGAACTGTTTCATACCCAAAGTCAAATCTTTTAAAGTTTTTCAATAGTTACTGGACGAGATTTGTCAGACTTTAACATAGCGAACATAGTAATTATTGCTTATAGTTTCTCTGGAATCCATTGCCGTCCAAGCAAGCTAATATTTGTTTGATTTCTTGCCGGTAAAGAGCCCACATCGTAGAAGGTGATGCTCGTGTCATTTGACCGTACAAAACAGAAATTATGCAAGGGTAGATTTGAGGTGAAAAAGATATAAAAATATTTAAATTTTTTTTTTAGGACATAACTTCTGCATAAACTGAATTGTACAATATCTCCAAAATGTGGGCATGTTAATGTGGAGATTTCTTTAGCTAGATTTATTTGTTTTCTCCAGTATTATGCCAGACGGTCATTGATTTAACAGAGTCCTGTTCTTGTAAGAAAATATTGTTTTACATTCTCATATGAAGTTTTAAAGAACATAAATCTTCCACGTAATAACCAAAATTTCAAATCACTATCGGTCATGTAGAAATGAAAACTAATTATATCTGACAATGTTATGTGAGGTACTTTTCAGACTGTAAGCTAACTGGTTTTCTTCTCGAGTGAAGATCACATTCTTCATCGCTAAATTCTATAGGGAATGATGATACAGGTAAAACTCGTGGATCTCGATTAGGAGGAACACATATCATCATATGGATATATATATATATATATATATATATATATATATATATATATATATATATATATATATATATATATATATAATTCGATTCAAACGGCGGAAGAATGTGTAACGGGTTTCATTTTAGCAGTTAAGTAGAATTAAACCCAGACCAGGTCAAATTCATGCACGAAGAGGAACATATGTCGTGGAGTGGCGTGTCTGCTCGGTGAGGCTATTCTGCAAGTACATTACTGACTGTTATATGGTTGACTACAATAAGAAAATCAAGTCAATCAAATAAAACGGCCGTTACAAATTTAAACTTCTGTTCAGTACATGCTGTATAAGTTTTGACGTTTGTGTCTCCTGAAATGTGTGTCTGCAACATATGCATGTCCATATTCACGATTTACTTCCATACTTACCTCTGGATGTACTCTAGGGGCGAGTGTATGGCGCGTGCATGAAAGACGATGCTGACAAATGTTCGATTCCCGGTAATAGGAGAATTATAACTTTGGTCTGTACGACACTAGCTCTCTCTATCTCATTCTCTCTCTGTCTCTGTCTGTCTGTCTCTCTCGTGATATCGTATATATATATATATATATATATATATATATATATATATATATATATATATATATATATATATATATATATATATATATATAAGACACTACACTATTCATGAATTGTGTTTTCGAAAGAGGCATGCTTGACTTGATATAGAGTAGTTTTAGTTTTTGAAATTAGAGAATTGTTTAAAGAAAACGACTGTCCTTCCCTCCTATTCCTCAAGGCGATATGTGATCTGAGAGGCGAAAAATGTAATTGCTACACCGATCAGAATGCATATATATATATATATATATATATATATATATATATATATATATATATATATATATATATATATATATATATATATGAATGGATAGATAAATATTAAACGACGTTCTTACTTGACGTGTAAATGACACAAATCTCTCTATTATGCAATTCACATTTACGTGGAGCTTTGAGGCCTTACGTTTTCTCTGTAGCACAAGAAGGCCAAAATTGAAAACTCAGTTGATTTTGCAGTAAATTGATTTATCACACTAATAATGTGTGATGGAAGTATTTATTAGGTAGACAACAACTATACAAGGCTTCAAAGCATAGAAGAACTACTGACTAGCCCATAGTTACCCAGTATTAAGTTATAAGGACACGCGCTCTACCGATAACACTGTTGAATTCGTTTACTTGTTCACTGAAATGGTAGAAAGTTGCTTCAAATTAGTCTGAGGTCTCACTTTTTCCCATGCTGGGCAATACGGAACTAGGTCTAGACCCGAAACTGTTACACTATTTTTATAATAGCCATTCCATCTGAAAAGAGCTTTACAGGGACGGGCCAAGCTCCAGTAATAGTGGTTGGCACCAAGTGTAGTTAATTTATGTAGCCAGAGGCGTTAATATGGGTGTGCGCGGGAGTTGGTGCGGACCTCACCGGGTGTTACCGTCGGAGGGGGTGACACCAAAGTAACTGCTTTTAAAGTTTTGAATTTTTGTGCAGGAAGAAGGTCCATGGGAGTGACACAAGAAATTACCGCGCATGAGTGTCTATACAATTTTCGAATTTTTGTGCAGGAAGGGGGTCCATGGGAGTGACACCACGAGTTACCGCACATGACTGTCTATAAAAGTTTTGAATTTTGTGCAGGAAGGAGGTCCATCGGGGTGATATCATGAGTCACCGCACTGGGTGACACCTACCCTAGTGACGCCACTGATTGTAGCTATATTTGGAAATATATGTTGTTTCAAAACTTTCTCTCTATGACTGAATTACAATCGGAAGTACTAGTTTGTACGTGTTTGTAAGGTTGTAGGCGGTCTTGAGCGAATTTGTATCTTAAGGAAGCCCGTTCTGCATATTTGGATTTTATGATACGGATCATAACAAATTTTAAACCAGATTACAGTGCATAAAAACAAATGTCCACTCATTTGCCCTTACTCCAAAGTTACTACCTTGTGACCAAGTCACTTCAGGTAAGGTGACCCAGGGCCAATGGCAGCTGCAGATGTGCACATTTGCATTGTTTTCCTTCGGAGTAAACACACACATACACACACACGCACGCACGCACTCGTCCAACACCATCACCAACACCGATATCAGGAGCCCTACGATCCATATTGACGGGCAAAATCTCTCACATCTGATGAGTGACTTATTAATGTATTGACCCTAAACCCACCAGACTCACTCCCGCTCTATCTCAGACAACCAACAACTACATGTGACTTATCAATCTACTGACCCCATACCCACCAGACCCACCCCATCTCTATCTCATCTCAGACAACCACCAACTCCATGTGACTTATCAATCTATTGACCCCATACCCACCAGACCCAACCCCTCTCTATCTTAGACAACCAACAGCTCCATGTGACTTATCAATATACTGACCCCATACCCACCAGACCCATCCCCTCTCTATCTCAGACAATCAACAACTCCATGTGACTTATCAATCTATTGACCCCATACCCACCAGACCCACCCCCTCTCTATCTCAGACAACCACCAACTCCATGTGACCTATCAATCTATTGACCCCATACCACCAGACCCACTCCTCTCTATCTCAGACAACCACCAACTCCATGTGACTTATCAATATACTGACCCCATACCATCCAGACCCATCCCCTCTCCATCTCAGACAATCAACAACTCCATGTGACTTATCAATCTATTGACCCCATACAACCAGACCCACCCACTCTCTATCTCAGACAACCAACTACTTCATGTGACGTATTAATCTATTGACCCCATATCCACCAGACCCACCCCCTCTCTATCTCAGACAACTAACAACTCCATGTTAAAGATTGTCTGTCGGTTCGTCTGTTGTTCTCTCTCCTTTGGATATGACATGATAATAGCATGACTTACGATGACCTTAAGTTAACGGTTACCATAAACGAATTAGGTGTGAACGAACAAATCGTGCGTGAAGCGTAATGGTCTATTTCTAAGAAAATTTGACTGTCCTACCATGTACCCATCTGTTCATACGTAACAATAAAGGGATATTGATTGAACTATATGTAGAAGGTATGAAATATATGTTACTTGTAATCTGCAGTCCTCCATCTATGCCATCATATTTCTAAGATTCACTGAATATGAATATTGATTAGGATTTCAATGTCTGTGACAATAGTTTAATTTTGATGATGTAACCAAGGGTCTTAGTGCTGAAATTCAAAAGACTCGGACAGTAATTATGTTTAAGTAACATGCACAATAAAATAACAGAGACAACAATATTGTTAGGCAATTCTGTTAGGTCCCTGTTTTATATTTCCAACCATAGATGTTCTTCGTTCTGGAATTTGTTCTGTTGATGCAAATTAAGTGACCACAAGTCCTTTCATTTAATTACTCGGCTGCATTATGAATCTTCCACCTGTTATAAGAAAGAAGTATTGCTTCATAATAAGGTGGATTTTGTGAATTTAACAATGTTATAACAGGTAAAGACCGGACGACTAAGGTAGGGACTTGTGGCGATGTCAATAATGCCATTCCAACTTTTACATCCTCCTATATTCAGTTTTCTAAAGACTGTATACCATTTCGCTCAATGACCGTTCGTCAGAGGGACAAATGTTAGTGTGGGTGCTCATTACGTAGAACCAGCAGGAAGCGCAGTTAGGAGAAAATTGATTATATTGATGTAAGCTCGAAAGATTATTGGAAACTTGTGCATCATTTTGTTAAAGAAATCTTTTTAACCTTAACACCTCCACTAAGGAGCATTAATGCGAATGGTTCGTTATATTTAGCATTATCTTATGATGTCAGAAAAGCCACATGTCTCAATTTGTTTTCACTGAGACAGGGAAGGTTGATGACGCCATTGTCAATGTCCAGGACATACACTTAAATACTAATAACAAATGTACTCGTATTAATAACAGAAGAATACATGTTTGATGTGATCATCACCTTACCCACCCATATGAGGCGTGGATAAACCACTCTGTATTCTATTCAAAGTGCCGTTGTTAATAAGGTTTGTATCTTTATGGAAAACCGCGAAAGTAATACCAGTGTATAAAACATGATGTGACAGTGATTCTTCAAATTTAAGGTCTATTTCGTTATTAAGCTGTGCTGGGAATGTTATAGAAATAATTATTTTAAAATATCACTTCAACTACCTACACTCAGATTATCTTGCACTGACATGTCAATTTAGTTGTCTTTCCAGCAGTTCTACAGTATTTGAAACAAGATGACCGCTATCGCTTAACCGGCTTGAAGCAGCTGTTCCGTTTTTTAGCGCCGTTTTCATGATATTTGTGCTTGTTGCCTGTTTTCATCTTCGTTATTGTGTTCATTATGTATTGGGTGTTAAATTCGTATGTATTTCTTCATCTCCTTGTTTTGGAAACGAGAACAATTAGACTTTTTCTCAGCTGTCTTGCTCCACTGTTTTTGAACAAACCGCCTTCACGTGATACTCGCCAGTCAACCCGTTTATGCTACGATGGACCCTCATTAATTGCTTTAAATGATCACTCCTTGGCTCTCCACTCTACATTGTGCTCTAGACTAAACGAACTGGGACTACATTCATCATTACCTAAATGTAAACAGAAGCGAAAAAAGAAACGTTGTTTCAAAGCTGGCCGGCGTAGAGCAGGAAGAAAAATTCCAGTTACCTCCCTTATTTCGGCTCAACAATTTAAAAAATTTCGACCGTTAATTTAGATAACCTAATTCAAATCCCTATTAATTCGTCAACCTTTGTGTCAACTATCCAAGAAATACCTCTACGCATTGCATTATACAATGCCCAGTCAGCAGGACCACCGGAAAAGCGCACAGAAATAGTTAATTTTATCAATTACCAAAATGTTGAGATATTTTTTTCCTGACAGAAACATGGCTAAAAACATCAGGTGATGAACCCAAGTGTGCGGATCTAACACCCACTGGTTACTCCATCAAGTCGTTCCCTCGTAATTCTCGCGGAGGTGGAATTGCTGTCATCTCAAAGAACTCCATGATCAAACGTCTTAACTACACCACAACATTCAATTTCGACCACACATCGTTTGAACTAGTCCAAAACCACACTCACACTGGAGCAAAGGTCAGTCCATTTTTTTCTGCCTATACCGCCCTCCTCCTAGTAGAAAAAAACAAGCTGGCTGACTCTCTCTTTTTTGGAGCAGTTTCCGAATCTCCTGGACTATGGAAATTCGATAGGTGGCAACCTGATTATTCTTGGAGATTTCAACTTTCACTTTGACTGTCCCGGAAACTCAGATACATCAAAACTCCTAGATTCCATTAATGTTTTCAACCTCAAACAGTCAGTTAATCAACCCACCCATAAACATGGTCACATTTTAGACTGGATTCTTCATAGACCTGATGATAACATTCTACGGTCCTCCCTGGTATCCCATGACCTTGCATCAGATCACCTCTGCATTATATGCCATCTGGACGTATCTGTCCCTAACCCTCCACCTTTATCTGCTACTAAGAGAATCCTCCATATGATAAATAGAACCAAACTAATGCACGACATCCAAGCTAACCTAACAACTTGCTTACCTCCAACAGCAGAACAACTCGATAACTGTCTGCATTCTTTGCTTGACAAACATGCCCCAGCTACCAAGTGCAGAGTATCAATTCAAAAGTGTTCTCCATGGTATAGCAGTGTTAGGGACCAGCTTCGCATTGCTAAAAGAGACCGCCGTAAAGCTGAGAGGCTCTGGCTTTCCACCAGACTCACTATTCATAAGCAAATCTATGCAGTCGATAAGAAGAATGTCACAAATATAGTCCATGCAGCGAAATCAGCCCACTACACTACTAAGATCATGGAAATTTCCAACTGCAAAGAGCTCTTCGAGATTACTAACAAGCTAATGTCAAGGAACAAATCAACACCACTTCCAACTACCTTCTCTCCAGTCGTCCTTCCGGACATGTTTGCAAATTTCTTCCGTGACAAAGTACAAACCATTGGAGATAAGCTTGACACCACAATTTCAATTGATTCGTCGTCACCATACAGTTTGGATACAGAATTTGAGCGGCAACCATTAGCAGCATTTGAACCTGTCTCTATGGATTTTGAACGTACAATCGTGATGAAGAGTGCACCAAAGTCATGTGAACTTGATCCAATTCCAACATCACTGCTGCTTGAGTGCTTAGATCCAGTATTGCCTTCACTAACTGATGTTATTAATACCTCTCTCTCATCCGGCGAATTGTAAAGCGTCTGCTGAAGAAACCAACACTAGACCATAACGATTTAAAGAACTACCGCCCAGTTTCTAATCTCCCATTCATATAAAAAATCTTAGAAAAGGTTGTTCTATCCCAGCTTGTATCTCATCTAAATTCAAACAGTCTTTTTAGCAATGTACAATCTGCATATCGCCCTTGCCACAGTACTGAAACTACTCTTCTAAAAGTAGTTAAGGACATTCTCTCTGCGTTGGATAGCGGAAAGATTACAGTCCTCACCCTCCTTTATTTGTCTGCAGCATTTGACACAATAGACCATGATATATTACTGCACCGTCTCCAGCATGTATTTGACATTCATGATACAGCCTTACTGTGGTTCAAGTCCTACTTGGTCAACAGGACACAAATTGTATCTTCAAATTGAATACACTCCAGCCCAGTTGATCTATGTTGTGGTATCCCACAGGGGTCTGTTCTTGGACCTGTTCTCTTCATTCTGTACACTCAGCCTCTCTCATGTGTCATAGATCATCATCCAGTGTCTCACCGATTGTACGCTGATGACACCCAAATATACAAATCTAGCTACCCAACTGAAGTTGATGCTACCATCCAAGGTGTAAAGAGGTGCATTTCTGATGTGAAATCATGGATGACATGTAACAAGCTGCAGATAAATGATGTTAAAACTGAGGCCATTCTGATCACAACACAAAGACTTTCTCATTCACATCCTTTACCTCAAACAATAAATATCAGCAACGCCAACATTAAATTCACATAATCAGTACGAAACCATGGTGTTACTCTGGACAGTACTCTCACATTGCACCAACATGTCATGAACATATGAAGGGTTGCATATCTTGAGCTGAGTCGCATCAGCTCAATTCGCAAATATCGTTCAGTTGATGCCACTAAAACACTTGTGTGTTCATTGGTAGTTTCAAGACTGGACTATTGTAACTCAATTCTGTCTGGTTCATCTCAATATCTACTCCAGAAACTTCAAAAAGTTGAAAACACAGCTGCTCGGATCATACTTAGAGTACCACGATCAGAGCACACCTCCCCGCTGCTCTGTACCCTACACTGGCTATCCATTCGATCCAGAATCAAACACAAAATTTGTTCTCTGTGCTACGTTTCACTGTCGGACTCTAGTCCAACATACCTATCCGATCTCACCCATGTGTACACACCAGCAAGATACTTACGCTCCTCTTCTGACAATCGTATACTCATTATTCCCACTATGAAAACAAAGTCATATAGACAGCGTTCTTTTGCGTACCAGGGCCCAGCAACGTGGAATGAATTGCCCACTGAACGTAGACACAAAGACACAGTGATCACATTCAAGAGGGCTCTCAAAACTCACTTATTTCGACTGCAAGAACAAACTTAAAGACCTAATAATGTGTCCTACTTGAAACATTCTCATCTTTTTTTTATTTTTTAATGTTTTTCTAATTTCATGGTGTTTGTTTTTGTAATAATATTATTATATGGTTTTTTTTATCTTATAGGTGTTGTCTAATGTTTTAAAGCGCTTAGAGCTTCTAAAGATTAGGCGCTATACAAAGTCCTCATTATTATTATTATTATTATTATTATTATTTCAGCTCATATGTTACATGGTATATTTACTACGCTTGATAACAAAGATGACGCATTTCTGGTCTTCTCTGATGTCTCTACAGCATTTGATCATGTTGGGTATAAAGGTTTAATACATAAATTTAGTACAATGCATCAATAGTTCTCTTATGGATTGGTTTTCTGAGCGCCTATCTAACAGACTCCAAGCTCTTTTTGTGAATACAGCCGAACCTAATAACCAAGATCTAGAGGCTGGAGTACCACAGGGCTCTGTTTTACATCTATTATTATTTATTTTGTATATTAACGATATCGGCGACAACCTGGCGTATTCTTCAGATGGTATTTACAAAATGAATATGTACTAATTTAGCCTAAAACGCTGGAAATTATATATTGTACATACATCAGCCCACTTCTAGAATATGCTGATGGTGTATGAGGTAGGTTTTCGGATTAAGACTTAATTAGAAAAATTACAATTAGAACCTGTAAGAATCGTAACCGGGCTTACTAGAAGTGTTTCGTGACCTGAGATTTATGAAGAAACGGTTGTCCTACTTTGATAGATAGATGAAAGTTTCATAATCTAAGGTACTTTCATAAACTTTTATATGGTGTCTTATCTACTTTTTTGCTGACCTTCTAACACCACTGGTTGGTCAGACAAACATGTGTATTCAAAATATTTGTAGTTTTGTTCGAATTCATTCATTGCTAGAAATAAGTAGAAACTGATTTCTACACTCGTTTTTGGAATTTGCTCCCAGTTTCAGTAAGAGCTGAAAACAATTTTAGACGTAAAATAGAGGTTAAGCCAACACTGTTTTTCCCAATTTTTAGATAATAAAAGGAACTGATATATTTTGAATACTGGATTTAGATATATAACTGTAGTAATTTATATTCTAATCGTTTGAGAGAAATCCACTGAGTGCTTGTGGTTATGATGCTTATCATTACATATCTAAAGCATCTCTACTGACCAGTGACTGCAAATATTTTATTACATGGATCATCTTATTTTACGGCGAGTGTTTAACTTTATTTATTTGACTTGTTCCAGTCATTTATTAAAAAGAGAAACGAATTATAACTTGGCTTACTTGACATGCTCCAGTCATTTATTAGAAAGCGAAACGAACTATATAATAAGTGATTAATAACATTTTTTTCGATTAATTGTTTTGAAGCATATTATTTTGTGTGTGAATTTCGTATCACTGAAACATGAAATTAAGAATAAATGATGATAAAAATGTTCATCGTGACGTGATCCTGAGATGAAACTATCTTCCTCAACTATCTGCCGCAATACTTGCATAACAGCCGTTTGCAGTATTTATGTTCATACGTCTCAGTTTATATTCAGTGGGAAACCTTGTCTTGATTTAACTACTTGAAGCTAATATGTTCCAGCCACGAGAGGGTGTATATTAGTTACTCGGACCAAAGACTTCTATCTAAATAATCTGTCTCGAAAACATGTTGATACATCATTCATATATAACCTTTATTCATATCTGGCTTGAACAAGGGACTATACAAATAGAGCATTTATGTAGTTTACCAACACGACAAAATCTTGTATAAAGAAAATATTTTGTTTAATCAAGATATTTAGTTTCAGCAAAATATTATTTTGCTTAAAGAAGACATTATTTTGTTTAACAATGATATCTTATTTCAACAAGGTATGGAAAGAAATTGCGGTACTATTGAGCCACCATATTGCTGTCCTCAAAATATTCATGACACATTTTAATAATAATGGCTAATTCATTTGATTGACTAATGTTCCAGCGAGAAGCTCACGGACACTACTGTTTACCTAGTGCTCATCGACGTATGAAGAAAATGTGCGTGTCTGCTTATGTACATAAGTAGCATGGAAATAAGTAGCTGTACAGTTTTCCATGCTAACAATTCAGCATCCACATTTAGGTAGAGTGAGAGTAGATTGCATGTTTGTGATATAATTGATACATCTTGATAAAAGGTTTACAAGACATAGCTTTCTTCACAGGTAATAATCAGTCTTTTGCATGTGAAAATAGTATAAACCTATGCAAGATCTTATCAAACCGGATCAGTTACCGTAGTCGTACAAGCACCATTACAAAAAGCCTCGAATTACCTTTGAAATTATTTGCTAACGGTAACAACAGAACTGCGCTAATAATTTGAACATACTCTCAACTACATCTCCCTGGAATCATTTGATACCATAAAAGACAAATTATGCTGGTTTATTGCCTAAATGCAATTGATATAAATCTTTGCTGGCCGATTATCACAATTCTTTGTGTTATATTGCAGAGATCATATTTATATATTAAAATATTAAGGCATGATTCTGTTTACAAAAACGTTCACCTTAAATATATCTAACAATGTAGGCAAAACAACTTTAGAATCGTTGGGATATTGTTTCATGCTGCAAGATATTTTAAAATATCCACACCACTGTTCATTGCTGATTTTGTACAAAAAGGCTTTATTTTGAAGAGAAAAAATAAAGGAAAGTGCCTCACTATATGTGTATTGTGAAGATATCGGAAGGTTTCCTACTTCCATGTTTATCACAATTAGAGCTGTTATATTTTGGGTTATGGGAAGTCCATAAATTACGTACACTTGGAGGGGGTTGTTGGTGAGGAAAGCGTATGGGGAGGGGAGGGGAGTGTTGACTGTTAATATGTAAATATGTTCTGCACAGTCAATGTATATAAGCTACATAAGCTTTGTTACGAGAGTACAAATATTTCTGTCTGCAAAAGTGTTCGCTGTGCAAAAGATGGGGGTGGGATTGAAAATAGTTGATTTTACTGCGTACGTGCTTTATTTACATCCCCTTAGACTTGCTACTGAACCAATCGGCAAAATCTTCTTTGATATTGTGTTAAACTAGGCTGTTGCTGGTATATCGCTTGTCTCTATCAGACAACTATTGTGTGATCTTGGACAGAACACTATAGTAATCAGTCACTCCCCATTGTTGACTGACTGAAAGATTAGTATATAACACTTGCTAATTCCTCTAAAAGTAGAACTTGTCGAATGCTAATGAAAGCTTTTAATTTGAACCACGCTCAACACATATGCTCAAAAAATAGAATAATTGTTTAAGATAGTTCCAAAAATTAATCGTAGGTTTCCGGTTGAAACTGGGAAGCTGCTTATATTAGAAAGTGCCTCACAATAGATTGGTGACGAATTTCTTTCACTCTCAATATAGTGCTAAAGTAAGAAAACAGTCTATATAAAAAAGAAGTACCTTAAAATTGTAAAACGTATACTTTCAGTGATTTTTTTAATAACACAAATATTAATGCATAGACAAGATTGAGTAAATTTATTGAAGTGATATTCAAATAATTCCGTTCTTAATTAAACTTAGAATGGCTATCGGTTGTCTGCTAATTCAACGGAGGTTTGGACAGACAATTAATTTTTCGAATGAATAATGGGACGGAATCACGGGTATCATTTCTTATAAAAGTATATTAATCGTCCAGACAAGTCAGAGACTAATTAAAACGTCTATCTGACAAAAATCACTAGAATAGATGGAATAGGGTGTGACTAATACTGTGCATATACATTCATTTTAGAAAAGAGAAGCCTGATATACCAAACAAATGAATATTTAAGAAGTCGTGTTAAATTTGAAACAAAGTTATACGGTTCAATTGATGTAATATGTCCACCATTTCCCAGTTTGATAACAAATGTCAATTTTTTGATCACTCCTCTCTTCCATTCTATTCCCCTTCCTCTCCCCTTCTCCCAGAGCATTTAACTTTAAACTTGGATTAGTTTTTACACTAAAGCCGTAATCCTTACTAATGTCTTTTTCCTTTTTGAAAAAAAGAACAAAAGAAAATAGTTTGTCGTCCTAATCATGATCATTATTAACTATTCAGTTGAATTTATCATAGTATTCATGGTGGTAGTATAGAAGATTGGAAAGGGTATGGCAGAGAGATAATTAGGACGATATTTTGGGCATGCAAAATATTTATTGTGAAATTCACCACCTTTTTTCGTGTAAGTAACATAATTTACATTTACTTTCAGATTTATACACATTTTATCAGTATTAAGGTTTATTTGGAAACCTTTGGGAAATTTGTTAAAACTATTATAAACTTTTCTTGTCATTATTACGAAACAATATCGGAACAATCCTACATCTATTTTACATAAATTGTCAGACAATATCAACAACGTCCAATCGTATCCAAAGCTTAAACAGAATAATGTATCTTTCAAGTGTAAGAAAGGGCTCCTGAGAAATCCTCAGAGTAGAAAACTCGTTATTTTCAAAGAATTCGCATTTGCATTGCATTCTCTAACAACTGTTTAAATTATCAATGTAGCTTAATTGTTCCTTTGGTAAAGTAAGTCTCCCACCAACCCACTACCTAAAAAACCCAGCAAATATTAAATAGCTATCAAATAATGTTAGACGAATTCGCTGTGTGTATGTTAATTGTTGTACGAGAAGTAATTTAAAAAGTGTAATTAAAGTGCGATGATGAAACTCACCTCACAGCTGATACTATGAAATATACTGTGGTTACATTAGAGAGCTTATTGATAACAATGGGAAGTCCTGATACTATGAAATATACTGTGGTTACATTAGAGAGCTTATTGATAACAATGGGAAGTCCTGATACTATGAAATATACTGTGGTTACATTAGACAGCTTATTGATAATAATGGGGAGTCCTGGTACTATGAAATATATTGTGGTTACATTAGAGAGCTTATTGATAAAAATGGGAAGTCCTGATACTATGAAATATACTGTGGTTACATTAGAGAGCTTAGTGATAACAATGGGAAGTCCTGATACTGAAGCCTCAACTTTCTAGCAGGTTTTACGTTACAAAATGGACCACACCATGGCGGCAGATCGTGATGTGTAGGGAACATTGTTTTCAAAACAAGTTCCAACAAAACTAGTTGTAATTGGTGCATTATGAGAGATTTGTATTTTCTGTCATGTTTAAAATAAATAGTTCTCTTGGCAGCCTGTGAGCTTTTATTAATTCATATAAAGATCATATTTTGTATTTTTTTATATTTTATTTTAAATGTGATGCGCCATTATTGAAAATGCAGCTGTTTTGAATGGAACAATTTTTCACTTGTTTAGTTCCAGCAGAGTTATCTCTCTTAAACACGACGATGTACCGGATTCTGTCCTTGTCCAGTTGACGATCCAACATTGATCTATATGACAGTGTGTGACGCACATGCTAAATTCAGATAAAAAGTAAATATATATTCATTGCACCAAATGTTAGCATTGAGGTATATGGACAATCTCTTGGTACCGTGATAACTACTACAGTTTTGACATACTAGGCATAGAACCATTGAGTGGAATGCGAACAAGCGGTCAATATATTTAGCACAGAGGGCCAGTTATCATAAAACATATTCAACAAACGAGAAAATATTTAGAGGGCAGAAAACAATCGCACTTCTGAAAATCGTTGGATTACTAGCAGTCTTACAACGGAATACATATATATGGCGCATTAGCAATTAACTAAAATATGTCGTGTGTCTTTTTTGTTCATGCTTGTTTTAATCCGAAAATTGGAATTGGCGCGAATATGTTTCATAACATTCCATTTGGACATTAGCTAAGCATACGTGATACGTGTCAAACATGCGATTAAATGATCATAAACATAATAATATTTGTAATATTCTGCAATAATTTTTCACTGATACAACCGTTTTGTTAAATTAAAAAATATTTTTCTCGCTATTTTGTCATAAATAATAAAAACGCACTGTTAATATCATTAAAGTCGTACCAAGATTGCTCGGAAATTTCCGTACATTAATTAAACTACCGACCTACCGGTACCATGAAAAGAAACCATGGTAAGTACAAATGGACCAAGAAAACAAATACCGCGGTAAACCTGTGTATCGGTAATACTGCGCAACTCTAATCCGAATAATGAATTTTAGTTACATATTGATTTATTTTAAGTATTTTCAGTTATCTTTATATAACGTTTAGCTGAAGTTAATTTATTCTTCCAAAATTTTACTGGGTTTTATTAAATTCACCAATCTTTCAGAATAACTCGTTCAGTTTGGTCAATTGTTTTATTGATATTTAATTTTTGTCATTAAATTACATTTATACTTTCATTACTAGTAAGCATTTTTATTTGTTTTGTATAATTTTTAAACTTTTACCTAATTTAATAAGGTAACTTTTTAATCTATTTGGAAGGAAATGGACTGAGAACTCTTTTCGTCACAGTTTTTCTACATTTAAATTATTTTGTTACATTTTTCTTGAATTGAGATATTTATACTAACTTTTATTTATTTGTTTACAAATTTTGCTTAGTTTTTGTTAGTGATATTAAATGTTTGTTAAACTTCTTGATACTTTCATAGAAAAGTCAACTCTTTTAGAAAACATTCTTACAATGTTACTATATTTCTTTATTTTTGGATATAAAGATAACTCGTTTACAATCGACGGTTCATAATTCTTATATTTTTCTAATATGTAGTTATTTGTATTAATCTTTTACTAAATTTTCATTATTTTTGTATTAAATTTTTAAAAGTTTAAAGTAATTATTTTAGTTATTGTTTTAAAACTTCTTGATAAATTTATAAACAAACGATAGTTTAAAAACAAATAGACAGATGTGTTATATTTGTGGAAAAATTTCAGTTGCTTTAAAATTATTTTGAAGTTAAAAACAACTCGTTCGAAATAATTCTTAATTTAAATTTGAATTGCTTTTCTAAAATATTAGTACATTGTTTTGAGATTTCTAAAGAATGATATCTATCTGAGAAGCAATGGAACGTATATTACTTATAATTTACTTAAAACGAAGTTATCTTGAAAGAAAAGATAAATCTTTGGACACAAAAGGATATATTTCTTACATTTAAAAACAATTTGGTTCAAGATTAGTTATTGCTAAAATAGACAACTCATTTGGAAAGAAGGGACACAGTTCTTATGTTTATATCTCATGTCTGATTACTTTTATTTTACTTCAAATTAGTTTCACTAAATTATTTAAAAAGTCTTGATATTTTGAAAAAGCAAGAAAATCTTTACGCGAAGTCATTCAAAGTAGAACATAACATACGTTTAATGCATACATATTTCACTAAATCAATATATAATTAATGCACCAGGATAATATTTTAATCGTTAGAGTACTGATTTAACGCATACATAATCATTTTAATATTATTTATTTTTACTTTTATATAAATTAAAAAAAATACTGCTGTTAGTATAAATCGATACACCTAATCCTTTAAACGACAATATTACATTCTTTAAACGAAAGAGGCGATGACTATATTATGTATAAAGAAGAATACATTTAACAGAGTGCATTTAAAGGAGATATATCTTTCATATAGTACCACTTCACTAAATTATCTATTTAATAATAATAAAGGAACTGGCAGCGATAACTAAAAGGACATGGTCACCAACTCTAGGCCATAGCCAACCGAAAGGACACACCAGATGATGAAGAACAAACCTGATAACATATGTGTCCTCAAATTCTTTCTCTGTTTGGCTGCTTCAAGGAAGAATTACAGACCATAATTTATATTAATGATGTTGCTTAATAAGGAACCCTTATTTAGTGATATACGGCATATCAAACACGTACGTTTTATTTTCAAGCAGTTATACAAAATGGTTACATCACTGTTAGAGCTTCTGGATCTTTTGCTGTACAAATATTATTGTTGGCTGTTCGCCTTGTATTCATGTAACATCATATAATTATATTACAAACTCTCGTTATAGACCACCTGGAAAACAACAAGGCAGACAATAAATTAGCGAAGATTGAGGTGGTTGTTGCAAAGGAAAATAGCATGAATGGTGTTGTAGTGATGCCAGTAATGTTTAAAACAGGTGACCAGTAGAGGCACAAACTCAGAAACCCGCGAGCAAGAAAGGTTTCCTTCAGTAACCAAAACACCGAGCCTACGTGCTAACAAAGGTGCGATTTAATACTGCTGTACTGGCCTGACTAAAAAGTCTTTTGTTCAAGTCAACAACGCAAGATGCACGTTTAATTTTGCCTGAGCGCCATTAAAGGCCTGTTTGCCATATTTTGTGCATAATTGATGTTGTACTTTTGCTTATATTCGGTTCAATGCTGCAAATATATCTGGCGTTGGCATGTCTCCTGCATTGTTTCGGAAGTGGCACTGAGGGCATGTGCTTATCCATCAAGGACGAATCTTTTTTCATCGTATGCAGAAAATACAGTCTCATTTAGTGATATAGTACGTAAAACATGGTTATATGAGCTAAGTATGTTTATCGTCGATTATTGTTTTCAGGCAGATATCCCTGCTTATAATTATCATATGAAATATTTTTAAGACAACCTTTTCTTTATTCCCTTATCACGCTTCTTTGATTGATCCAACTACATTAGCAGGTATATGTTTGATCTTGAATCCGAAAGCAATAACATCTACGATTGCCATATACTTTTTCTTGAATATTCCTTCAATTTGTTGTTGCTGTCATCATAGAACATGCTAACCAGACTATCATCAATCTGGGTACAACCAGAAAAACCAAATGCGTCCTTCATACCTTCATAAATATATTCTGTCCTGATTTCATAATTTAGCGAGTCTGTATCGGAAAGCAGCAACCTGGATTTTGTCGCCATAATTTGTTTCTGTAACGTTGTAAAGGATGTCATACATAGCCACTTAGCCACTTGGATTGGTCACGTACAGTGTAAACAACATATACTGGTTTATATAATTTCAGTTCTGTTTTATTTCGGTGGATTGCAACCACATTTTCTTCAAATATTTTCACCGAAATAATAGCAGGATCTGCAACCAGTATGTTACAGCGCTTCACATTTTTGACCAATTCATTGTTCACACGAGTCACGATATTTTCCATCGCCTTGTCAAAGATAGAGTTATTAACGAGCATAAAGAAGATATTTGTAGCAGCGGATGTCTTTGTAGTATTACAATCACTGTAAGGTCTCAGCCAGGCTCCTTTTCTTAATTTCTTTACACGATAAATTCTGATCGGTCTTAATCCTAAGTTAAGATCTTGCCTTAGGTCATTGAAGTTTTTGTTTCTTCAAATCGCATGTTATCTAGCAAGTTAAAGATCAGCTTTGGAATCTTACAATGTCCAACGCCAGGTATTTCCTTAAGCGCTGCCGCATACGTACTTTGCACAGAACCATCCTTTATCATGTTCTTTGGCGAGAAAGGCCAATCATTATGCAGAAAGGTTAATCGTTATGCAGGTCACCTGTGCAATTTGGATACTCGAGATCAACTTCTAAAATGTAGCTAGAATCATCATCGCTCTTTAATACATTTCCTGTGTCATTTTTTTTTTATCGCAACCCATGCAGACTCACCAACATGTAGCCTTTGAGACATCAACCCATTCGTACGAATTATGTTTTATCAATATTCATGATATACTTAGATTCCTGCGATTCGTCATATTCAGACAGATATTTTTTTGTAGGATATATAATGACGATGCAAGATTAGAGAAATTCCACCCCATGACGTATTTCCGAAAACACTTATGTATGTCAATATCGGTCAGCAACTCCTGACTTTTGTCAATTTAAGCGCTGCATCCAATCCCAAACTAGAACAAGAGCAATGCCTAGCGGAATCCAAGTTGTAATAAGCTATTCACGCATGTGAACAACAGCAAATCCATTTGCATAAACAAGTCGTGATATTTACCAAGATTATTGTTCCTTACTTTGCTAGCTTGGCCATAGTCTGCATCAGGAACGCGTTGAGTCATTTTTTGTTGTACAAGCATTGTTTTCGCGGCATATTAGTTTCATCATATTTGTAAATTCCTTAGCGCTTAACACGTTTTTCATCAGGAAATTCTTCTATCGGTTATCCGAATATTGCTGTATGTTCGACACGCTTTTTTCAATGATGTGCTCAAAACTGCATGATATCAATAAAATGCAGCTAATCAAGTGAAAGTAGCAAGTATATATCCATAGTATTTGAATACATGCTTTTTTTTCTCTCAAGAAAAAGTTCTACAATGCTTGACTTGTTATATTCGCACAGATTATGGAACACGACAGGAAATAACTCTGGCATCTTTGAGTGCACATTACATTTGTTGGGACCAACGTTACGATAGTTTCCCGTGAAATGACTATGGTTATATACATGTTTATCCCCAATGGAGCGGTTACAAATCTAGCAAAATCCTGACTTGAAAAAGTTTTATTTTTCTTCAGCTTCAGCATTATAATTTATTCTTATAGGATAAGTTTGATACACATATTCAACTTCATGAAGTTGTATTGACTTACTTAGCGCATTGTTGAGAGAGACGGTTTATAACATTATTCTCAAGTAGGTGTCCTTTATTTTTTTCTTGATGACTTACCAAGATCGCTATCTGCACCTACAAGTAGCACCTGAAAGTTAAAATCAATAACAAATGGAACTCTAGCCATTTTAATGTAGCCTTGAAACCATACTGTATTATGTTCCTTGTTTGGCCTGACAGCTTTTAGTCTGGCGACTCATTATTTTCTGTCTTCCTTTATGTAGTTCCTCGCAATATTAGCAGTGTAACCAATTTATGCAATAAAATATTTTTCAGTTGTGTATGTTGTACCGGCCTTTATTAATCCTGATATTTTAATCACCGAGCTGTAATGGCCGTAATTTTCATTTTCATGTGTACAGAGCAAATCAACTTCTCGCTAACAAGCAACCGACACAAGATGTATTTACTTAAAACATCAATAATATTTAGTAGGTATTTGACGACATTGTTGTCTCTGGAATATTCTCTCATATCCTGCTGACCAGATATCATCCACACTATTGGCCAGATCTCTGCGCCTAGCGAAACATCGTAATGCTGGCTCGTGTAATTCTTCTACAAGTACGTCATCTACTTTTGTTTGGGCAACAGCTTCTTGTTTGGTTTGTTGATTCATGCTTTGGGTGTGATGACGTTTGATTTTGGTTTGCTAGCATTTGTTCTCGTCTTGCTGGCTTTTATGATTGCTTCAACACCATGTTTACATTTAAGCCCAGTAGCAATTCAAACAAAAGCGTCATCGATGTGTTTTCTCATTCCTCTTGGCTTTATTGTGGCAAATGCATCAAGCATAAATTTTGTCGCATTTATTTTTCTGTTAGAGTGTCTGCATTGCAAATGTCATGTCGCACCTTTGTGGCATCCATTTGATTATTTGGTTGTTGGCCAGGAATCGGTTGATCATTTGCACCACGTTGTTCGTTCCAATGATTATATAAGCCAGTATATTTATGACCTAACATAGACCAGCCGCATTTTGGCGTAGGAAGGTTTTCAATAAGCGCATGAAGATCAAGGGCACCACAATAACTTTTACATCGATGTTTTAATTTATGCTGAAGACAAATCAAGTACAATATATTTTCCTGCTACACTTTTGTTTTCACTTTTTTCATGTTTGAGTTTTGCTAGCAATAATTTATCGATGCCTCAAGATTATTGTTATCCTGGTATTTATATGGAAAATGGGTTGCTTATTTAACCGACCAGAGCAACTGTGTTCTTGTCTGAGAGAGATAGACTAACTTCCCGATACAACATCTCTATTTATGTAGAATGTTTAGAAACAACTCTTTGGAAAGTAAGCAAACACGTTTTGTATATCGAAGTCGCAATCATCTCCCGCTTGTTGCCCTTTCCGTGGCACGAAATATTCTTATAGAGCGGCTACCATTCCTAACGAAGCAAGAACCTGTATACGTTTGGTACCCACGCTGCAAGAGAAGTAGCAATGTCTCCCATGAGAGACATTTATTTGGGTGATAAGGTCAAATTTAAACCAGTATATGCATGCTTTGCTACTCTGAATTTAGGGTGTTTTTGTTTATTAGGGCAAGAACATGTCGTCCTTAATGCAGATGACAGCGTGCTTGTTTTGTGCTGCAGCAATAGGCTGTAGTTTTGATGGTATCAAAAGAACATTCATGAGGTGTAACTCATTTATATATCTATGGACAATTATGTGGAACCAATTGATGCTAAACAATTGCTGATATCGTATTACCAAACACATCAAGTGTGAGAAAACTGTCAGAGGTAATTACATCTTAAATAATACAATTTTGCAGCTACAACAGGCTGCATAGTCCACTTGACTTCAATCTCTACTATGGAATCATTTGTACTTTCCAAATGCTTGGAAACACCTACGTTATAAACAGGTACAAGATTTGCAATGTCCTCCAAAGATATTTGAGGTCCTGTATCAACATCCTGTTATTTTGGCATAGTTTTCTAAGGCAATCTGCTGCCAGGCAATGTAGCTATTCCTAATGTCACCGATATTTGCAGAGCTTGATGCATGACACCTTTGCTCAAAAGATAGTTTCTTTCTGAATTTTTATGACGGATTATCCAATTCTACAGCGTAGTAAGTGGGGGGGGGGGGGTTTCTTTAGCATCGAAAGCGATAACTTACTAACAATGAATTATCTGTCACTAACACATACAGAACATACGTGATATGTTCAGATCGCTCCAATATCAGCGTATACTTAATACCAATGTCTCAGCAAAACCCAAAATGGATTTTAGTGGCAAGAGCATGGAAACATCATTGCAAAGCCCGAGTTATATGTAACACTGACATTATTTGTTTTAAAAATGGTCCTGTAACATTAACATCATTAGCAGCAGCAGCAACTAACAATAACTCTGTGGCGGTTGGAACTTTATAGATTCTGCCGTGCCATTGCTGGTATCTTTGTACCAGAATATATGTATTGCTTAACTTCTGCTGTGGTCGACAAAAACTGTCTGATTATCATGTTGGTATCATGCCGTCCTATCTAAACTGCAGCCGTTGTTTTCTAAGGCTACGTTTCCATTGGATGTAACATTGGCAGGAGGAGTAGCAGATGTTTGCAAATATCCTCTGACGTCAAGAAAAATTTACGGAAAACAAGTAAATGTCATCATCTCTCGTTTCAATAAATCCTCAGCCTGGCTTATTCATCTTGTGAGAATCTTTGTCCAAGTATTCCACATATTCGAATTCTGTGGTTGACTTATGAATAGGAGCTTCATGAAAATGATTTAAGTACTCATTGGTAAATCTAGACAGTATGTTTCTTCTTTCCATGTTACACAAAAATTCTGTTAGGACCGGATCTTGCCATGATATTTGATACTTTTACTCTAGAATTGACTCCCGATGCTCTCATATCGAGCTCGTACATAATTTCTTTACCACTGTTGGACACACATTTGTAAGTACTAGTAATCACGCGCTCAGGTTTTTCAGTTGGCTCAATTTCCTTGATGATTTCTGGACAGGTTTCACTAGGCAACTGTAACATAACAGGCAGCTGTGGTGCATGCGATCCCTTCATCTTGCCAACACTTTATTATCCTACTGCTGATTCTAATGTGTTTAGTTTTGGGCTTGCAGACCAGGCCGATTTAAGTTCAGATCACTTCTTTGGTGTCTTTTAGCCCGATTATTACTCAGGCACCAGAAGGCTTTCGAATTTCAAATTAAGTTAAAGCGCCTATGTTTATGATTACCACTGCAGATGTAGACGTAAACAGTGCAGCAAAAAGCAATACAAATATATGTTGATGTCATGCACGTAAATGTAATGGAGCACTGTAATGGATTTCAAGTGTCTGCTTCATCTGAGGACTTGATTATCTAAGAAAGCAATGTACCGTCTTGCTGGAGGGGTTGCTTTGTCAACACAAGGAAATGAATGGGCAACGGCTGACGTCTACAATAACATTTGGTTACAAATCATTTGTCCTGTTTCAGTTACACTACGTTGATTTAACCTTGGAGGTAGGCTAGCTTAGGCTAAATGCCCGACGAATTTGCGGCGAGAAGCATAAAATGATGCAACAAACTGGATATATCTTTATGCCAGTATAGATACAATAAGAACATCTTTGTATAAAGTTGACATTCTAGATCCGGGCACAGCTGTTTCAGATTGTTTCGTGTTCCTGCGATAAAAACAAAGCCAGATCTCAATTACTTTCGGAGTTTTTACTCTTGATGGTATTTTGTAGACAACATAGAATATGGGGGGGTGGGTCAGAATTCTTAAGAGCTGCGCACGAACTGAACATACCGCTCTTTGAAAAAAGACATAAAGAAATGGAATTTGATCCTGCGCTGGCTGAGGAATATTGGAGTATCGGAAGTGCAACAGGTTTGTAGACAGAATTTATCCAACATACAGTTACTTTCAATGTGGAATCCAGCATGAAAAACATTTTGTTAGGTAGCTAGTATGAGTTAGCAACAGTTGCAAGATGAACTCGGCAAGTATAAGACACTTAAATAGAGTCAACTTATATCACACAAAAACTTGGGAAAGCTTATGAAAAGTATAATAAGCGAGCTAAGCAATGCAACCTTAGAAACAATATTAGCGACAAAATAGCGCGAAAATGAGTGCAAAGGATGAAAAGGGTTACAACATCATTGTTACTAAGTCTTTACCAGTCTATTAATGTTGTAACGGCACAACCGCATACTTGTAGGTATATAACGAATAAGTATAGGTATCCCCACCAGATATGCAACCAAAGTAAAAGTAAAGGCTAAAGGTTAAAATCCCTGAAATACATAGTCAAATATTTTATATACACCACACCCATTTACGAAAATCAAACAATTCAAAATATTAATATTTAGTATATAGCATACAAGATGACATTTTTGAAGTGTGTTTCATTGTAAATTCATTCCCATAAATGTCACTGAAAAAATTCATATCTGATTTACAGCAATGATGATATATTATTCTGGGCCGAGTCGTCTAAAGTGATTGCCTTTACAAATCATTGTCATCTCACCCCTGTCCGTGGGCCCAAGTCTTGGGTTTGCCAGAGTGGGTTTGTGAGAAAACTTGTTAATAGCTTTCGAGTATTTCATGGGTTCATCCTCCACCTGGCCACCATGTATATAGTGTGCTGAAAATGGTGATAAACCCCACAAAAAACAACAGTATATTATTTTAGTATATATCATTATAGACGTTTCTTTTGAAGATGCCAGCAACCATTCTCAGCATCAAGTCGTAACATGATTGTATTAAACAATATTGCCAATTTTCAATCTTAAACCATTACAATATTTACATTATTTTTGACTCATCGTTTACAGTCTTATCTCTCAGCACTATTTTTACAACGTTCACTGCTGGTAAGTGGACATAATAAGTCATCATAATATTTGGGTAAAAGATGGTTTGTCAAGTCGGTTAATTTTAATTTCAAGACTACTATTATTATTTGCTGGCAAAGACTGAAGAATTGCAATTCCTGAATGTTGAGTGTTTAGCTAAGATTGAAGTATAAGATGACTTGTTCACTACAGGTTTCATGAAATCAACAGAGAGGAGAAAAATCCTTTCTTTACCTAAAATCAACTGACATAATTAATTACTATTTACCTCAGTTAGGCATAATTTAAAATTAAATTATCTCCTGTACAATGGTCTTAAGCAATGATTTGTTTTAGACTCGTGATCTGTTTTGACACATATTAGTTGCCAGACATATATATTGATTCACTTTGTAAACTTCTCAACTGAAGTGAATTATTTTGAAAATAAAATCACTCAACATGTCACTGGTACATAGTGAATTAAGAAACTATTCTAATCTAACACGTCGGCATTTCAATGATTTTCAGTATACAATCATTATTCATGAAATATTTTAATCTTTAGTGCACAAATCTTTGCTTCGAAACAATCCTTAATTGTGTACAGTTGATGATTGTCAACAACATTATTGCCCATGTATGCATGTCTTAAAGCTTTTTTGGCAGATATTACTATATGTAAATGTTATGGTTAGCATAAAAAATAATTTTAAACATCTGTGGAATATGGTTTTAAATATTTTCTATTAGATGTGAAACTTCACTGACATAATGTTCTTAAGGATATTTTATAAAAATGTTCTTGATTCCACCGTCCCAACCTTACTTGTTGAAGGCATTTTAAATTTGCAAAATTTGTTTTAAGTTACTGTGAAATCAGTTTTCTGTTTGTTTTGTTGGGTACCAGTTTCTGCCGGAAATCGTGATACTAAAAGCTCAAATTTAAATACCGAATGAATAATAATCCTTATATAAAAATATTAGGACCTCTTATTCAGCCCACAGATTTAAGTAATCGCAAAAATGTCATATTTCGGCAAACAGTGAAAAGAAATGAATTCATAATATATAGCAGCATAAACTTAACAGTGTGTAAATTGTATTGAAATATTTTTCAGTTGCTTGATATATATTTTATTTTTTATTTTCTACTGAGCTCTTTCAAATTAGACTGTATTGCCTAATGTGTTACGGAGGCCAGTAATTACTGATTTAACGTTTTTCATCATGATCGTCATTTAATTCTCACATTACCTCAAAATACAAGACTGGTATGGTGTTGATTTTAGTGGAGGTCACTGTTTGATCTACCATATATAAATTTAATCCTGATTGACTAAGCTAAGTAAGGGGTGGGCATCCCAGGTAAAATATCGTGTCTTATAAATGTTGTACATCACAAAAGTAGTCAGTGTACGTTTTGCAAAAGGCAATGTCTTAGCTCAGTGAGGAATGGCGAATATTTGTCTCATTAAATAAAGGTCCAAGGAACGTGTGTTGAAAATCGTGAGGGACAATTCTGATAAAAGGGTACAAAAGACGATTCTAAATGATGTGAAAGAGAACAAGGGTAATAGTTCCACACAACAACACAACAACGCAACGCAAATTGTCACGAGAGGACTCAAATTGTCACGGAGAGGACTCAAATGGTCAAGGAGAGGACTCAAATGGTATTATGATCTTCCCAAACAAATGGTCTTAAAAATGTTACGGTCACTGTCAATAATAGTTGAAGCATTTTCTGGATGCCTGGTCTAGTTCTTTTTGGTGCGGGTTGAAAGTTTCTTAAGTATGAGCAAACCTGTACAAGACCCGTACATGTTAAATTATTCTCATGCACAAAAGTCGGACTGAACTAAACACTCTGGTGTCTGATTCAAGTCGGTGCTGAAACATTGGCCAATCAGATTTAAGTATATAGTAACTAGTCTGAGTATGATGAGAGGACGTAAGGTTCTTTCAAATAATCCCAAGACCCTGGTTGATTTACCTATGGTTTAAGCTTTCCTGTTTTCACAAGAAATTAAATTTGTGCTTAGGGGTATGGATTGTTTTTAGCTATTAACAGCTATTTATAGAAAACGGAATTCATGTGTAAGGTAATTCGTTAATTTGTTTAAAATAACGCATGCGATATAACACTTCTCAAATGTTCTTGATACAAACAGTTAAATAAATCTAGCAAATATTTAGCTCAGTTTCAAAAGATTTTGTGTTTATTAAATTAAATTAAATATTTATCTTTATTTTGAATTTGTTGAATTTAAACTTCACCAGTGACATTATATACAGTTATGTGAAGATCATTTCCTGGAAGGCGTTGTATACACAAGTAGAACAAATATTTTCTGATCGCCAAAACATGTTACGTGTATGTGGACTTTATTAATTGTCATTGTAAATTTTAATTGATCATAGTGGCCATTATTGTGAGGTAAAATAGATGGAATACGATTTTGATTAACATAGAAAACCCAGTCAGCAGAATTTGCCCGTCATCTCTATCTTTTAGTATTGTGAAAGTAGGTCTAGTTTCATTTTTGTTAATTTCGAATGGGTACGTGTTGATAAAATCAGATAGCCTGTTACAGTCACTTTACTTTTCATTACAAGATTATGGGTTTTTAAACACATTTTGATTTTATTTTGATAATTTTTAGGATCAACTAATTATATACAACAATTAAAAATGTAATGTTCTCCTCTATCTTAACTACAGTATTTGCAATGTTTTAAATTTAAAAAAAAAAAAACCTGTTCTGTACAAAAAATGTAAATACAGTAAATCATTATAATTTCCAGGTTTTATGATGTGCAAACATTAGAGAGTATGAACGACTACAACGAATACAGTATTGAAAACGTATCTTTTGAAAAGGACCGCTCCGGTGGCTTAGTGGCTAGAGCGTCCACCTAGGATGCGGGAGGTCGTGGGTTCGATCCACGGTCGAGTCAGATCAAAGACTTACAAAAATGGTACTAACAGCTGCCTCTCTTGGAACTCTCTTAGTGTTAGGACTGGTTGGCCTGGTGCCAGGATAATGTGACTGGGTTGGACATCATGCTACATGTCTGCGGCATGATGCCCCAGTGCTAGACATCACTATAAACTGTCACACTGCAGACATGGTAGCGATATGACTGAACAATTTTTAAAGCTATGTTAAAAATCAAAACCCCCAGACACACACACATCTTCTTAAAGGATATAGCCATGACGCTGATAATGGTAATAAAGGATATATTTATTAGAGTTAGTGTGACGACATTTTTTAACGGTAACTTATGATTAAATTATGGCATTGAAAAGGTCATAAAAGATATAATTATAGCATTAATAATTCTGAAAGGTCACTTAGAATATAATTAGGGCATTAAAAATGGTCAGAAAGGTAGAATGTAATCATAGTATCCAAGGTGACCTTGACATATCTCAATAAGGACTTAAGATTAATGACATTTGCAAACGTCACCTTCGCATATAAGTCTGATATGGATCATAATTACTTTTTAGAAAACTTAAAGTCATCAAATATTCAACTTTACGCAATATACTGATATGTTGATAATAACACCTTTAATTATTATTTAGCTCCTTGGTCCAAGATTGATGTAGTACTATTTTATTTTGTAATATGCTTAATATTTGTTTATTCATTCGATATAATTGTGCATCTTTTTTTCAGGCTATTTAATCATTAACATTTGATTGGATTCTTTTCAAATGAACATTAGTTTTTGTTTTTATTACAGAAGGTTGCATACGATTTTCAACATTGTTATTTCATAATAAAGAAACACGTTTTGAAACAGCATGTGTTAATATCACCTTGAACTATTGTCAAGCTTTCCGTCCAAAATTTATTTCTTACTAAAAGTTCTTTTAGTTTTAATATTTTATTTAGTTGATTTTGATGTAACTTAGTGTCTGTTTTCAAGCCATTTGATGATTTACTTTTATTGACTTGTTTTCAAATGAAAGATTGATTTCATTTTATCAGAATAGAGTTACATTCAATTTTCAACTTTGTTATTTCAAAATTAAGAAACACGTTATGCAACTGGTACCTCAGGAGGTACATAACTCTTACTTTCAAGAGTGACTTGAATGGATGGAACTGTATTCCACTTGGAAGCTTCAGAGACATAGCCTATTAATTACAAGCATTGGCGCCAATAGTTTACCAACGTCGCCATGATTGCTTTAGTTGTGATGTCTCTAAGACGCATCTGTCCACCCCCCACCCCCGTCCATTGCTCTACCGGTTAGCTGTTGCCATTGAATTAATTTTAAAACTGTTTTATAATCAAAACCACACATATAATGGATGTTAAACAAATGGCAATACATGAAGATTAGGTCCTATCACAGAGACACTAATTTAACACATTTATAAAACAGTCAGATTTATAGAATCAACTCCAAGAAGCTAATACTTTTCACAATGGTAAGAAAACTATAAATGATTCGGTTCGTTAACAAAATCTGTCATGAAGATATTTCATTACTAAGGCATGCACCTTTCATAAGAAATCAAATTATATTCAAATGCAAATCCAAACTTTAAAACAACTATAAAAATCTAAGTCACTATCAGCTAAATCTAATCATGTCGCATAACCAGAATGGACTGAAACACGTCTGATGCACAGACAATGACTGCTATCACTGATAGGGAGCTGATAAATATGACGACATCCTGTGCATTTGGAACGTCGTCGATAATGGGAAAAAACTGAGAAATTATCTCTTAGAGACCTGCTATAAAGCAAATTACTGTCAGAACTTGCATTTTCTTTTAATAAAACTCATTTGTCATCAGCAGTTAATTTTCTTTAAACTGACACCACGTTTGGACAAAAAATAAAACCAAACAGTCCAAGAAAGCTTCATAAAGAACTTCGACATATATTTCATGCATGCCATTTTTAAGATCGACTTGAACGTGTTTCTAATACCATGACATATCGTATATTACCTAGATAAATTTATTTTTCTTAAAAATAAGGTGACTTGGCTATTACAGTCCTCAATCGTATTTAAACTTTATTGATTCCACATCATTTCCTTCAGTTTTAGTAATGTCCAATTGCAACATCAGGTTTTTCTAAACTGTTTCATATTCAAAAGTTAAATCTTTCAAATTTAGCAGATAGTAACGGAATATTATTTATCAGTCTTTGACATCACAAACACAGAGTAGTTCTTGCTTATAGTTTCGTTGTCATTCATTACTCTACTTGTGTACTAAAGAAATACACACACTAGTCTTGGGAAAATGTTCGAAGGCTGCTCATAGCTGTACGACCGACTACTGATACTACATCGTTTATCTTTGCATCGGTTTGATTTCACGTGTTGCTTTAGATGTTCTTAAAACTGCAACTGTCGGATAAATTATGAGAGTTTCACACAGAATGACGACACAATTCAAGCTTGTCATCCGTTAATAAAACAACAGAATTAAGAAGGGACGTGATACTACGCGAATACAAAAGTAGTTGTATGTGAAACACTTTCTTCCAATTTGCACAAGTCACCGTATTCGAACTATAATTCTTTCTTTTGATATTATAAACAGTCGCCCATAAAATGTTGCATTCGCACTGAAATCACTGAAAGTACATATAACAATGCTAGATGTAAGCGATTTAATTTGTCCTGTGTTTTATGCACGGGTCTCGATAATTTTCACAGAGGGTGTTATATGTACCTAAAACGGGGAAAATCAACAACAAAAAAGACCGTGGTTTCATACATGACTGGTTTGCTTGGGACATTTTAAATGTCAAGGTCATTGGCAAGGCTAAGAACTGTGTCAGTCTTGTAATCACAGTTATAACGGTTACCTCCCTTATACGAAACCATCCTCATTTGTCACAACAGAATGTTGTTGAGATTATAAATGAAAACAATGATCTAGGGAAACACAAACACATTATATTTAGAGAATCATGGGTAGAAGAACTGCCACAAAAAGAAAACAAACGGTTAAAGAGAGATCATGCTACGACATATTCCTTGTTACACACACATTGAAAAAGGCATTCTGCTAAAAGGCAAAAACAATCAACCAGTCACTCACAAAAAATTGGTACTTTCAAACGTTATCAAAGAGGACGCGAGTGAAATATTGCACGAAACACTTTTTTTTTATTGTGAATGAACACGTAGGAAATTATTCTGAATGATATGTCTCGCTTGATCTGTAAATCGTATTTTCCAATCACTTTTAAGGGCCAATTCATCAAGATATGCAGGTCATTACAACCGCAATTAACTTTTTATGGGTATTAACATAGCTCATAAATGTAAATATATACATAGAACTGCATGTCTATGCATTTAACAGTAAATGATAAATCGAGTTACAAGGAATACAGCTTGATTGGGGTACTTTTAGAGCCGTAGATAAAGCAAACAATATGTTGCGCAATGGGATCTTGGGGGTCATCTCAGTGAAAGTTTCTGCCATAAATCTCTCTCTCTCTCCCTCTCTCTCACACACACATACCCCCTCGCGCACACACAAACACATATTATATATATATATATATATATATATATATATATATATATATATATATATATATATATATATATATATATATAATGTGTGTAAATGCGCGGGTGTGCGTTGGTGTGTGTGTCTGTGTGTGTATGTGTGTATGAGAGAGAGAGAGACTTATAACAGAAACTTTCACCTGGCAGCATACTGAGATGACCCCTACGATCCCATTGCACAACATATTATTTCCTTCAATGAAACCACATATTGTCAAAGAAACAAAACTAAACAGCCAGAGCGACATAAAAGACCTCGGCATATTTTTAATGAATCACAGTTGCAAGAACATATTTACCATTTTTCTTAATCGATGACTTCTAACATTACCTAAATGAATTTCATTACTTTTTTGTTTGAAAGGACATGGTTCTAGCGCTTGAAGTCATCTGTCGTCTATTAAACTTGATTGTGTGTACATCTTTCACTTTATCTTTAATTCATTTATAGTTCCTCCATCAGAATTTTCTACACTGTTTCGTATCCAAAAATTCAAACTTCTGAAATGTTTCAAATATATACTGAATGATATTAGTCAGTATTTGACATTACTAACGCAGAGAAGTCTTTCTTTCTTTCTTATAATTTCTTTTTCATCCATTATCTAACTGCATACTAAAGAAAGAAAAAAATCGAAGCCTGCAAAAATGCTACTGCTTAATTTTCCTTCACCCGTTTCACTGCACTGGTCTTATTACTACATGTTCTTTTGACTGCAGCTGTTTGAACCATTATGGGAAACATAACAACGACATAATTCAACCTGCTTTACAGTACGAAAACAATATATTTTAGAACGGACTTCATCACTGTTACTTTGATGTTGTTGTTGTAGGGTTTAACGCCATTTTTCAGCACACGATACTTTTATGACTATTAAGACTGATCTACTTCCCAGATTTGATTCTTGCCCCAGTGAACTCTTAAACTTGAAATACAACATCAATTGTCAGACCTTACTTCTGATGAAAAACTAGGGTGTGAAGTATTCTTATATCACTCATAGCGGAATGAGCAGACTGTGCAGACACAATGATCCAACCAAGACACTATTGTGTGAATCACTGACGTAAGTAAAATTTGTTGTGTGGTCTACTAACCGATCTGTAATGACCACGGCTGCACTAACCAGGTGCATATGAAACAGATAAATGGATTATACACTGATATAGTAAAAGCTTTGTCGAACTCTGTAATAGATTGACTAGTAAATCCAAACGTGCCACCGGGTTATACCAGGCTGGAATGACAGTAGTGAAGGGGGGCTCTTTAGCGACAATGGGAATTAGCATTAAAAACACCCTTGGGGCACTTTAGCGACAATGGAAATTTAACATGGAGAAAAATCGTGGGGCACTTTACCGACAAGGGGAATTAACATGGCGATAAATCGTGGGGCACTTTACCGACAAGGGGAATTTAACATGGGAATAGAGTTTGGGCTTGTTTAGGGACAAGGGGAATTTAACATGGGATTTTTTTAAAAAAATTTTTTAAAAAAGGGGTAGGCAATTCAAAGACTATCTCTTTTCGAGAAATATGGCTGGCCCTGAAAAGGGCCTTTGGTTTATGTTAATATACCCTTAACATAGAGGGCATTTGCGACATCTTCTTTTCCTCAAACTTCGTCTTACAGCAGGGCCATACATCAGAGTCCTCTTGAGGCAACCTTGTCTCTCTATATAGACTCTTCTTATCCACAGGCTGCTGTTGGTCCTGTGGACAACGGTCCACTTGGCTCGGACATACATGAGCATGTCCGTCCTGAACATCATTGTTGACACAAGGGTTGAAGATTCAACGTCTGTCCACATGTTGAGGCTCCGAGAATAGGTGAATCAATGCAGTGAACGGCGCTTATTTATAGGGACAGGAAGGATTGAAAATGATTGAGTTCATTCACCAATCCAAACACGCGTTACAGAATTCAGTCAGCCCGCATCCAATCGTAAGAGTGCAGTCTGTGACGTCACGTAGTCTATATAGATTCGCTAGCGCTTGTGTGCAGTCAATCTATGCGACAGTGATTCAACATGACGGAAACTCAGAAAACGATCCATTGGGGTGCACCAGCAGGAGAGACTGCCCAAGGGAACTCGGACTTACTTTCAGAAGAGGTGAATTGGGATTTTGTGGATTTTCTCTCCTCGCAAGAATTTGTTCCGGAACCTTCGTTACCTTCTTCATTACCGCAAGTGGAAAATTTTAGACAGAGACAAAAAGAAGAATTGGAGAAATTTATACAACGACAAAAGGAAGCGGAACAGGCTTTTCTCCTACAGCAACAGCAACAAGAAGAAGAGGTAAGAAAAAAACAACAGCAGCAACAGCAAGAAGAAGTAGTAGCAGCAAAGAAACAAGAGGATGAAAATCAAACGGTCACGGTACTGTTGGACATTTTAGCGGAGTTAAGAAGTCTGAAACAAATGTATCAGACTTCATTATCACGACCGAAGAGAATACGACCTTCCCGAGCTAAACACGTCAACCCTGTGACTAAGCCTACCGTACCACCCTTAGTGATTTCAACCCAATCATCATCAGCATTACGCAGTTCAGAAGTAGGCCTTGGCCGTGGCAAAGGCATAAGGCAGTTAAAGTTGATTGGTTAAACTCACCCTTTCACCATGAAGAAAAAAGGCCCTTTTCAGGGCCACCCACATTTCTCGAAAAGAAATACAATTTCAATTTGCCAATAACTCAAAAAAAAAAACCCCACCCATTTTACCCTTATAGTACGTGTCTGTGTATGAGTGCGTGAGTGTACGTTCTTATTTTAAAATCACAACTCAAAGACACTTACCTTATATCATTCATTTATTCTTTTCTCCATTTTTTACAATCCAATTCACAATTCACAACACAACACTTTAATAAAAAGTTCATTGACTTCTTCTTTCTCCTTGTTTAGTCTCTCTGTTTCTTGAATTTCTTCACTGTCTTTTCCTCATTTTCTTCCCTTCTTCTTTTCTTCTTCTCCTCTTTCTTTGCCTCTTGTAAATAGAATTGTCTTTTTTCTTCCTCTAAAGAATCCCTCTCTTCTTTCGAAGAATCCCTCTCTTCTTCTGAAGAATTCCTCTTTTCTTCTGACTCCTCTTGTTTCTTTTTTGGGCAATCTGGAGACCAATGTCCTTTTTCTTTACAATAATAACAGGTATCTTGACTTTTGTCTTTTTTAGTCCCTGTTTTTGTTCTTTTTTGACGGTCTGGACACTCTGAAGACCAATGCCCTTTCTTCTGACAGATATAGCAAGTATCTTGACTTTTATCTCGAAAGGAAGGAGAGTAGTCTGAAGAGAATTTTCTAATGACCCCTCGCAAAGCTCTGACGAAACGTTCCATCTGGTCAGTCTCTTCCATCGTTGTGCTCGGCTTGAGAGTGAAATGAATAGTGAAAGGACAAGACACACACCCTTTTATATACGCTGGTCTGCTATGACTATAAAGTAGTTTATGGTGTTTGAACTTGAGTCATTTCAAGATGAAACGATCCCATTCATTCGAGAAGAAAGAAGAAGAAAGTAAGAGGCAGAAACGTGATCTATCGCCTCGAACCAGGGCTGAAATCTTGGCACAAATTCATGCCAGTGAGTTTGAAGAGGACATGAGTGAACCAGAATTTGAAACCTCTAAACCAAGTTCACCACCCTTAGTCAACCCTGAAAAGTACTATTCCATTCGAGAGACGGAAAAGCGCTCCTCTAGAAAATTTAGAACCACGGCTTACAAATACACGGTGAAGTTTAAAGATTTCAAGGCTGAAGTGCCGTTAGAGAAAGCAGAAGTGTTCATCACCGAGGTGTGGGATTCTTTGCTCACTTCACTCAAGCGACAATGTCAACCCAAAGAAGACGATCGCTTTCCATACAACACGACGGTTTGAAATCCCCTGTTTGGATCGAGTTTAGCACCCCTGCAGAATTGAACGCTTCCAAAGTCATGGACAAGATTCAACACGTGCAACAATCTAATGACCAGTTTGACATCACCGATGGTAAAGCCACATTGGACATGACCCACGTCTCTCCTCCTCAAGGAACTGGACGCAAAAAGATGTTATTGGTGGACGACCTTCGCAACACCAAAAAGAGTCTCGTCCGAATTAACAACTCTCATGACCAGATGTGTTTAGCCCGTGCCATCGTGGTGGGACGAACCTATGCCAACAAGAACGACACGGTAGAATGGAAAAGAACCTGGAAAACTATTCAACGATCCGATCGAGCCAAACAACAAAATGAAGCAGAACTCCTGTTACAACAAGCCGGACTGTCCAAAGACACACCCTGTGGCATTCCTGAGATGCAAAAATTGCAAGATGCCCTAGCTCCACGATACACCTTGAAAGTGCACCCTCAAGAAGTGCGCGGACCTCTGTTGTTTCGAGGCCAAGACTTTAAGGACGGAAAATACATTCACCTTTATCATCACGATGAACATTTCGATACCATTACCAGTATCACCGGATTCCTGAAATACAGTTATTACTGTGAGAAATGTGACCATGGTTATAACAATCGAGAGCAACACAAGCATTGTGGATCGAAATGCACAGGATGTTTGGCCTCTTCACCCTGTCTGAGCGAAGAACCAGTGCCTTGTTCAACTTGTCTGCGCACGTTTGTCAGCCCTACCTGTTACCAACAACATCTGAAAACGCAAGGTTCACAGAAGAAATGCGCTTGTCAACTGCTGAGATTGTGCTCTACGTGTGAACAAGTCATACGTACCAATAATACCAAGGCACACGTATGTTCAGGAAAGAAAAAATGTCACATTTGTCACCACATCGTGGACTTGGAACACCAATGTTACGTGCAAAAATACCAACCCCCACCAGAGAAAGAGGACGGTCACAAGAAGAAAGGCAATTTCATCTTTTTCGATTTCGAATGCATGCAAGAGACCGGCATTCACATTCCTAATTTCTGCGTGGCTCATCGAGCGTGCGAGAAGTGCATTCAAGAACCTATCTTCAGTCATTGCCCTCACTGCAGCAAGATACCCGGAGGGCGTGAAAAAATCTTTCGGGGACCAAACACGTTAGCCGATTTTGCCCAATGGGTCTTAGACCCCGTCGACAAGACGTGGAGCCAAGAGGACATCGAACGTTACGGAGATTGTCATAGTCATGCCACGGTGATGGCTCACAATTTCTCCGGATACGATGGACAGTTTCTTTTGAGGTACTATACGGAACAAGGCACCGAACGTCCTAAAGTGACTTTGAACGGAGCCAAAATCATTTTCATGCAAGTGGGACAAGTACAGTTTAAAGATTCGATGAGCTATTTGGCCATGCCTTTGAGTCGAATGCCTAAAACGTTTGGAATGACAGAAATGGCTAAAGGGTACTTTCCACACTTTTTCAATACGGAAGCCAATCAACACGCCGTTCTACCCCATTTACCTGAGGCTCACTATTACGACCCCGACAACATGCGTACCGAACAGCGAGAAGCTTTCTACGCTTGGTACCAGGCTCACGCCTCGGACCCTTTCGACTTTCAGGAAGAAATGCTAAAGTATTGTCGTTCCGACGTGGACATTTTACGGCGTTGCTGTGGAAAATTTCGAGAACTGTTCATGGAACACGGAGGGGTCGATCCTTTGAAAGAAGCTTGCACCATTGCCAAAGCGTGTTCCTTAGTGTATCGACAACGATTCATGCCTGAAAACACCGTGGCTGTCATCAGTCCTCAAACGACCCACTTTGTCAAACGTCAATACTCGGTCAAAGCCCTACGTTGGTTACATTACTTGTGCGACAAGGAAGACAAGTGGATTCAGCATGCCCGCAACGGAGGGGGCGAAAAGACCATCGGAACGTATTCGGTCGATGGCTGGGACTTAGAAAACCCCAAGATCGTGTACGAGTTTAACGGTTGCTTATTTCACGGATGTCCCGTCTGTTACCCTGACCGTGGCACTAAAAATCAGTTTTTGCAACGAACCATGGAAGACTTGTACCAGGACACTTGTCAGCGGCGCCTAAAGTTGGAACAGCAAGGATACCAAGTGGTGGAAATGTGGGAACACGAGTACGATCACCATATGAAAACCGATCCCGAGTTTAAACGCCTCGTGGAAAGTTACCAGTTCGTGGACCCGCTGAACCCGAGGGATAGTTTGTACGGAGGAAGGACCAATGCCACCTGTTTGCTGTACCAAGCCGACGAAGAGAAAGGAGAAGAAATCAAATACTTGGACGTGTGTTCGCTGTATCCCTACGTGTGCAAATATTGTCGTTTTCCCGTAGGGCACCCACAATTGCTGACGGAACACATCGACCTGAAAAATATTCGACAGTACGAAGGCTTGATCAAGTGTAAAGTTTTGCCTCCCACGAACCTATACCATCCCGTCTTACCTCACCATTGTCAAGGCAAACTGATGTTTCCCTTGTGCCGTACTTGTGCCGAAACGTGCAACCAAGACCAACCTTGTCATCACACCCAGGAAGAACTGGCCTTGACGGGGACGTGGGTTAGCGTAGAATTGTTCAAAGCTCTGGACATGGGATATCAACTGTTTGCCACTTTCCCAAGACACAACAATACCACAAGGGTGACCCCACGCAGAAAGGCATTTTCGCCGACTACGTGGATGCCTTTTTGAAACTGAAGCAAGAAGCCAGCGGCTATCCGTCCTGGTGTCACACTCCCGAAGACCAAATACAATTCAAAGAGAAATACTACGAACAAGAAGGCATCACTTTAGACCACATCGAGAAAAACGAAGGCAGGCGATCGTTTGCCAAAGTGATGTTAAATTGCTTGTGGGGTAAAATGGCACAACGCCCGTGTTTACCCAAGACGGAATATTTGACAGAACCTTCCCGCTACTTCCAGATGATTCACGACAAAACCAAATACATGAAACACGTGGACGTCGTTCGAGAGAATTTGATCTTGGTCAATTACGAAGAAGATCTGGACTTTGTACAAGACGACCCTTTTGGAAACGTCATCATTGCGGCTTACGTGACAGCCCATGCTCGCTTAAAATTGTACGAAGCTTTAGAACTTTTAGGGGAACGCGTCCTGTACTTTGACACGGACAGCTGCATTTACATCCATCACCCGATTCAACATCACCCTGACATCGAAGGAGACCGTTTAGGAGCCTGGAGAGACGAGCATCCCGACGAAAAGATTCTAAGTTTCGTCAGTGGCGGTCCCAAAAATTACGGATACGAATACCGGGACAAACAAGGAGAAGTGCACACGACGTGCAAAGTGAAAGGACTGACTCGGAATTATCGTACCAGTCGAGTGGTCAACTTTGGGGTATTGAAAGAAGCCTTGCAATCGGGAGAGGATGGAAACTTTAAAGTGACCACCTACCAGCCGAACAAGATTGTACGTTTACCCACTCACCACATCGTCAGTTCGACTTCCCAATCATTTCACCTTACCGTATGGACACGTTGGTATAAAACATTGGTTGTAAGAGGATATCAACCCACCAGAAAGATGACTTCGCCACAGCAAGAATCGAGTGAGAAACCCAATGAGAACTCCAAGTTCAAACCCTACCATTTTCCAGTCTTCTTACCTGACTATTGTGATTGTGCCCGTCGATTGGACACATTTCAGAAATGGCCTACGGATAGGGAAGGATTACCTTCTTCGCATGTTTTAGCTAGAACAGGATTTGTCTACTTGGGACCTGAGTCAGGATTGGGATACGAGGTACAGTGTTTCGCTTGCGGACTGAAGTTACGAATGGATCTATGTATCTATAAAGATTCAGCTATTCTGGAACATACTCGATGGTCTCCGCACTGCCCTTACCTTTCTATGGCCTTTCCACCCATTACACTACGGTACAATGTTGACGGTACCTTAGAGACGGTACCTTCCGAAACAAGACATAAAAAACGTAAAAAAGGAAAGATGTACAAGCTGGAGACTGCATTGAGACTAGTATAAAAAGGGGGCTATGGTCAAGATCGATAGTTCATTGTGACTACCACGACCGAGCGAACAAGATGAATACTTTGAAAGAGACATCGTTCCAGTTTGGGGATTGTAAAAAAGTTGTATCTTCCTCTAGTGTGACTAATATTGGATGGATAAGACCCATGCATTGCGACGGAAAATGTCCGGAAGGAAACTGCGATTGTCCATGTGGTTACCATTGTAATTGCGTAACGGAGTTTGCAGACGAGTGCGATTGTGAGCCTTGCGATGGGTACGATGCTGCACGTTGTGACCTGAGCGATGCCGTAAAGCATCATGGGAACTTTGTTCTCACTGCCCCTGTCATGGAAAGTGATGCTGTGCGTGTCAAACCTGAGGGATGCGAAAGCGATGCCGCTCGTCCTCTTAGACATTTTACCGGGTTTAAAGGGGAATGTTCACCTTCACGTCTACCCCCCTACGGATGTCATCCAGCCCTGAGCAAACTCCTGTTCCTGTCACCCAACCCTCATCGAAACGAACCTGTGAAAAACGAATATTCGTTTCCTGTGCGTTTGTCGGAATACTGCGACTTTGAAAATCGTCTTCAATCGTTCAAAGGAAAATGGCCAAAGTATCTGGGAGGACCGACCCCCGAAGAATTAGCCAGAGCCGGATTTTTCTACTTGGGCGAAGGAGATAAAGTCAAGTGCTTCAGTTGCGGTGTGTCACTTCACCACTGGGAACCGCAAGATTCGGCCTACGTAGAACATGCTCGATGGTCACCGAATTGTCATTACTTACCTTTAGTGGGACCGAGACATTGAAGTAACTTCTTACCATAATAATCTGTTCATGGATACTTTACAAGAGAACATTTGTGCTTTGCCTGTGGAGTTGAGAGAACGCATTTATCGAGAACTGGTCAAAATACAAGTGAAACGTAAAGAACAATTGCATCCGTTACGTCACCGGTGTTTGAACCACTGGTACCTGAAGGCTATACAAGGACTGATTCAATTGAAAGTGTTCCATTGGACAGACATTGATCAACGATCCTCTAGTTTTAAAAAGGATTGGTTTGTTATGGACGATTCTACCTACATCATTGTAAACGTACTGCATCGAATTCCAGAGGAAGAGTTAACGAATTACCAACATCTTAAACACAATGTCAACTTGGTGAAAGAGGAAACTTCTGACCGAATTGTAATGTGTAGATTAGTGACTCAACGATTTAAATTCGACACTGAAGTAAAACCATGTTTGTGCAAAGAGTACATTTCTTGTGTCAGACCAAAGAGAATTTAGTATGACCTATTCATGGATACTTTACAAGAGAACATTCGTGCTTTGCCTGTGGAGTTGAGAGAACGCATTTACCGAGAGCTGGTCAAAATACAAGTGAAACGTAAAGAACAATTGCATCCGTTACGTCACCAGATCTTTAACCACTGCTACCTGAAGGGTATAAGAGAACTGATTCGTCAGAAATTGTTTCAGTGGTCAGACCTTGTTCAATACTTCCAGGCCCCCGATGATTCACGTGTTGATCATTTTGGTTACTTCGAGATTCACCTAGAGCAACCCATTGAGGAAGACGAGGTAAAGGATTACCAACATATTTTACGTGGAATCTACTTAGCGGAAGAGGAAACTTCTAATCGAACTCTGACGTTTCGGTTACAGTATGCAAGATTTACATTACCCACTGGAAAACGAAGATCACTGGCTAGAAAGTACGTGTATTCTTTTCGAAACAAAGAGACTATAAAAACAGGCAGCTATGCCACGACTTATGTCGTATGTAATCCAACAGATTCCGTGGAAGGAACTCAATGACCATATTCAAACCGTGGATCATTACCATCGATTATTGCAAGAACTGTATCCATTCAATTTGGGACGATAAGTGGTGTGTGTCTTAGTGACTTGTTTTCTGGGATTTCGTTTACCAGCCGATTCTTTGTGGACTCTTTACGATCAGTACTTACCACCTCCATGGCCTTAAATGGTCACGAAAAACTCCTTTTGCTCAAAGCCTTGCGGTTTCATCTGGATACTTCTCGACCTCAACAGGAAAAAAAGATTCGTCAACTTTTAGCTACCCAAGACGTGTATGACGATGTGTGTGTAGCTTGTGACTTACACCCTCATTGGACAGATGTTCGTGACTGGAAAAAGGGGGGTTTTGAGGCTTGGACCCAAGAAGTGGCCCAGTATGCACGAGAGTTGTTCAAGGAAAAAAGTTACTTTTCAACCTGTGTTAGTGACGGTGCCAGAAGAACCCGTCACCGAGAACAACCACTCGCTTCAGGACAGGACTGTCATGGACATTCCTGAAAGGTCATTCCGGGAGGACACTTGTGTGACAATACCTCATGTAGAGACTGTAAGAACATTACACACTGTCCCTAGGACATCTTGGTTACCCAAAACATGTTGTACAGACACTTGTTTATATTCCACTTTGATCGCTTTGCTGTGTTTTATATTCCTTTACATTACTATTTGGGTTGTATGTATTTTTTCTCTTTCGTGTTCATATTTGAAACATTCAATAAACGTGTTCTGAAAAAGTTTATAAACTCTTGTCTTGTTTGTTTTTCGTGTCACAAGTGACATTTCTCACACCATGGCTACCTCTGCTGTCTCTGCTCCCTCTTCCTCTACTGTCAAAGTCATCGACGAACACTTAGATCGTGCCAGTTGGGAGGCTTTGTATCTTCGCCATCCCTTTAACATGCTCATTGCTGGACCTAGCGGTTCAGGCAAAACCGAATTCGTCAAACGTTTGATCGAACATAAACATCATTTGATCGATCGGCCCCCTCAACGGATCGTGTGGTGTTACAAAGAGTGGCAATCGGCGTACAGCCTCTTGCGAGAAAGTCAAGGCGATTCCATCGTGTTTGTGGAAGGCATTCCTAAAGAAGACGACGGCATCGTCTCTGACTCCCGTCTAACCCATTTGGTCATTTTCGACGACATGTTAGGAGAAGACGAAGAAGAAATTAAATTGTGGTTCACGCGCAAAGGGCATCACCGTAATGCCAGTGTCGTTTACATCACCCAAAATTTGTTTCAACAAAGTAAAGCCCATCGCACCATCAGTCTCAATGCGCATTACGTGGTCTTGTTTAAAAGCCATCGAGATAAATCGCAAGTGCAAGTCTTAGCCAAACAGTTAGGAACGCCTTGGCTGACTCAGGCGTACGACGATGCCACTCAAACGCCACACGCCTATTTACTCGTCGATTTGAAACCTACGACCCCCGAGGATTTGCGATTTCGTACCCACTTGTTTCACCACTGGTGCCAAGACGGAGGGCCTGTCCTGTACACGTCTCCGTCCTCGACTTCATTTCACTCCTCCCATGAAAAAAATCTATAAAAACCTCAGACCCTTTTTAGTCTGTCTCACACAGTGTGAACATGACGTCCCTTCAGTCGCATCTTCCCGTCAAATTGATTCGTGCCTTGTATGGCATCAGTCGAGAAAAAGATCCACAAACACGAGCTCGTGTCTTAGAAGCTAGTCTCAAAGAAGTCTTACGATGGTTCACGGTGACGGCACGTCAAATACTCCAAGGAATCATTCAGATTCCTCATCAAACCAAACGCTTTTTCGATCGAAACAAAGTCGCTTTGGTCCAACTGGCCGATCCCCGCATCGACACTCAAACCAAAAAACAAATCATTTTGAAACCTGGAGGGAGCGGTACTCTAGGAGGGGTCATCATTCGCTCACTCTTAAGATGGGATCCTAATGCCCCCAAAGTTATCCCCAAGACAAAAGTTCAACGAAGCCCCAAGAAGAAAAAGAAAAAGACCAGGTCCCCAAGAAGAATAACTTCTCCAGTGGCAGGACCCTCCTCTTACCAGACACCACCACCCCGGAAAAAGAAAAGAAGCCCCCAGAAAAAGAAACAGAGAAAAAGTCCTCAGAAAAAGAAAAGTCCACAGAAGAAAACTAGTCGCAAGAGAGGCACTTCGGCCAGGACGCAACCTTACACTCGCAAGCCACGACCTGCCACAGCGTCTCCGGCAGCCTCACGTTTGTCCACTTCTCCGTTGATGTCACCAGGAACTGAAGAGTACTTGGAGACGTTGATCACACCAAGAACTTCTCCGTTGATGACCCCCAAAAGAACTTCCCCAGTGGCAGGACCTTCCAATTTAGCGGCAGTGGCTGCTGCTCACAAAGTACCTTCTCCCAAAATCAAAGTCCATGAAAGATCGGGCATGTTACAAAGTTTACTGGATTTGTCCAAGCAAGAACTGGCTCGATTTAGTCCGTTACGTACCCCTGCACGACGTGTCATGCCTGTCCTCAAACTGATACGCCGTAAAGACAATCAGTGGCGACGCGTTCCAGTATAAAAAAGGCCTGTGACCGAGTAGAGTATCAGTGTTTTTAGGTGCTCCTAAAGACTCAAAGATGTCACCCTCCAGAAAACCCCAAGGAAAGAAAAGGAAAGGACTGCCACCACGTTTAGCCAAACATGGGGACCTGTTATCTGTCCTGTCCAAAGCTTCTCCACCCCTACGAAAAAAACTCATTCAAACGGCCTCCAAAGAGGTCATCGATACCGTGTGCGAATGTTGTTTGAACGTTTTGAAAGGCACGATCCCTTTGTCCAAACACCAGAAACAATGCTTAAGCAAACATCGTCACGTTCTTCGCCAAATGGTTCGAAAGAAAATTCCCATTCGTCAAAAAAAGAAGATGTTGGTCCAACGTGGAGGCATTTTACCTCTCTTGTTAGGTCCCATACTGAAAGGAGTCTTGGGAACCATGTTGGGAGGACTGGTGGGAGCAAGATAAAAAGGCCGTCGGAAGTCCCAAGATCTCAGAATCGACCCCTGACAACCCCATGGAAGGACGAAAACTAGCTTTAGTGCCTTACAAACGATGGATGGAATACCATCGGTGGCAAGAACAACGCACCCCGCATTTACCTCCCAATCCCCATTTGAGCGAGATGTCCCAGTTACAACATGAATTGCAGTCCTTGATGGATCGCCAAGATTTGTCCGAAACAGAAAAATCGCAAAAGTACGGTCAACTCTTGCAACGACTACAACTCTTTCACCAGAAAGCTTTAGACGAAACAGCTCTACCCACTCTGAAAGACTTTAAGACCTTGATGAAAAGTCCAGCACCATCACCAGTACCAGTACCAGTGGTCAAGACAGAAAAAGGAGAAGAAGAGGAAGGGTTTCAAACTCCACCAGAAAAAGTACGCAAGTTAACAACACCACCTACCTCCAGAATTGGATGGATTAAAAAGATGATGGCCACCCCTTCTTCCTCACAAGAGAAAAAGAAAGTGAAGACAGAAGTGAAGACAGAAGTGAAACAAGAACCGATATCCCCCGCTCAGACATCCTCCTCTTCTTCGACACCTATTGCTGGCCGCACACGCAAAGCCTTGCAATCCAAGAAAATTCCCCAAGAGAAAAAGAGTAGCCTCTTCCAAGAGTGGGTGCCTTATTAAGACAAAAAAATGGAAAAAGTCGTCTTAGCCAGCATTTACTACGATCCCTCCCATCCTGCAGGTTACGCAGGAGTTCAAAAATTGTATCGTGCTGCCAAAACGCGACTGAAAAGTCTCCGTTTACCTCAAGTGCAACGATGGTTACAAGAACAAGCTACCTACACTTTACACAAACCCATTCGACGCAAGTTTGCCAGAAGTCGCACCCGAGTGGAAGGCATCGATCATCAATGGCAAGCCGATTTAGCCGATGTCTCTCATTTGGCCAGCTACAATCGTGGCTACAAATATTTGTTCTGTGTCATCGACGTCTTTTCCAAATTTGCCTGGGTCGTGCCCTTGACTTCCAAATCGAGCAGCGAGTTAGTGCGAGCCCTGCAACGGGTGTTGAAACAAAGCGGTCGTCACCCTCTTCGATGGCAAACGGACAAAGGCACCGAATTTCTGAACCAAGCTTTCCAAAAAGAATTAAAGAAACGTGACATTCATTTTTTTACCACCGAGAATCCCGAAACCAAAGCCAGCATCGTGGAACGTTTTCAACGCACTTTGAAAGAACGCATGTGGAAATATTTTACGCATCACCACACTCTGAAGTACATCGACATCTTACCGCACCTGGTACAAGCGTACAACCAATCTTACCATCGAAGCATCGGACGTGCCCCGCAAGAGGTGACTCCCGACAACGAAGTGCTGGTGTTTGAGCGCCTGTTCGGTACGTCCCCGACGAGGGCTGTCCCCAAGAAAAGTGGAGAGTTGGCCGTAGGAGATTGGGTGCGCATTGGCAAAACCAAACGCACTTTCGACAAAGGTTACTTACCTAACTGGACGACCGAATTGTTTCGCGTCACTGAACGAGTGCATGGCCGTCATCCTGCCGTCTATAAATTGGAAGACATGAACGGAGAAGTACTCAAAGGAACGTTTTATTTGACCGAGTTACAACGTGTCACCAAAAAAGAAGACGACGTGTACGACATCGAAAGCATTCTCGAACGCAGAACCCGTAAAGTGGGCAAACGACGTGTCAAAGAAGTCAAAGTACGTTGGAAAGGATATCCACCCAGTTTCGATTCTTGGATCGACGCTTCGCAAGTCATCGACTATAAAAAGAAGAAGTGACCATCATGCCCTTTCACACAGCAGACGCAAGTACGTCGACCACTCCTTCTTCCCCTAGTTCTTCTGTGCAAGATTTACAAAAACAACCCTTGTGGGTGTGGTGTGGAGAACGTGTGCCTAAAACGCAAATCGTCTTTTTCTGCCAAATCTTCGTGGTGTATTGTGTCATCGGGGCAGCCATCGCCAATTTGAGTTTGCAACAAGGAGACAAACAATTGTGGACCATTTTATTGAGCAGTTGCATCGGTTACCTGCTTCCCAATCCGTCCCTGAAATTCTCCTCGAACGGGAACGTTGTGTCCAGTGCCAGTGCCAGTCACCACTCCAACAACCACAACCAGAACCCCATTTTGGGCGGAGACACACCTCTGACATCCACTAATATTCCCTCGGACAGCCACAGAACTCTGGAATTATGAGTCACCAAAACCAATTTTACTTAACCTTACCCAGTGACAGTTCCATGCAGGTGTTTCCCCACAACACGTTGTGCTGTTACACGGCCAAATTACCTCAAGCCATCCCCTTAGATCACGAAGCCCATTGGGAAGTGGCTTTAGTAGAAATGATTCACCCGACCCAAGTCCTCAATGTCGTTGCCAATCAAAATAAATTTGATGTGGAAGTTTATGACGAGCCATTGCAACAGTGGATGGATATCCATAGCAAATATAAGCATAAAACCCCTGGCACAAAAAATCGACATTACACCACCTATCACTTGTTCATTCCCCCAGGTTATTATTTTAGTGGTCAACATTTGGTCAACACCATAGCCACCAGGTTTAATGGCGTGTTCGGGGAAGCTTTTAAGAATGTCAAGAACAAAACTGTCACCCTGGAATACCACAAAACAGCTCGTCGCTTCCTGATAAAATTTCCTGAGGATAAAATCATGGGTTTCTATTTTTGTGATGAATTGTTTGACATGTTGGGCGGTAACATGGAGATGAGGAAGAGAGTAGAACAACAACCCCCCCCCCCCCCGAATTATCAATCATTTACGACAACGAGTCTTTTGGCCAGTATTTTAATACCCCGGTAGAACTGAACCAAGGACTGAATTTGATGTTTGTGTATTCCGATGTGGTGGAATACAACGTGGTGGGACACACCTCCGTACCGTTACTGCGTGTCATTCCTTTCAAAGTGGATTCTGCCGCAAACGCTGACGAGGAAGGTGGAAACACTTACCACGTCCACCGCGAATTTGTCCATCCTCACTATTTGCCGGTCAGCAAGTCGTATTTGGACACGGTCAACATTACTATAAAAGGAGATCTGGGACAAAATATTCCATTCACCAAAGGAAAAGTCACGGTGAAACTCCATTTTCGAAAACGGTTCTCTCACGACTCGTAAGCAAGTCATGTATCCAGTGTACCGAGGGGTTGCACGACAGCGAGGACACGGTTTAGGAGATATGTTAAAATCGGCCTTTCGTTCGGTGGCCCCGGTGTTGAAACCGATGGTGACACGCGGATTGCACGCCTTGAAAGATGCGGCACTGACGCAAGGCAAAGAATTTCTCCAAAATGTCATCATCGACAAACAAAACCCTAAAGAAGCCTTCATGAGGGCAGGTAAAAATGTCTTGCTGCAAACGGGCAAAGACATTTTGGGCCGACGAGACACACCTATAAATGCCCTGCACGCTACCGAGTCTGGCATTCAGCAAGGACAAGGCAGAAAGAGACGACGAAGAAGAAAACACCCTTTCACCAGACTTCAAGCGAGAAAGGCCAAGAAAAGAAGAACCGTTCGAGACTTAGACGTTTTCGATTATTGAGACATAGCAACAAAAAATGATGCACCGAGAGTCTTGCGCCTGTTCCAAGACGGAACTGGATCTGTTTGCCATGCCCCCCACCATGATGACCATGCAAGAATCCCAGTGGGTGGAATTTCACCCGGTCTCCTCATTGACTGATTCCGCTCCCATCGAGTTTGAAATCAAAGGACAGCCCGAAGATTACATCGATCTGAATAGCAGTTACTTGTACTTGAAAGTCAAAGTTCTAGATAAGGGAGGAGATATTATAAGCGGCGAAGAGAAAGTAGCTCCCGTCAACAATTTCATGCATTCCTTGTTCAGCTCAGTGGACTTGTACTTGAACAACAAACTGGTTAGCAGCAGCATGGATACTTACCCTTACCGTGCCTACCTGGAAAATCTCTTGACGTACGGAATAGATGCCAAGGATTCTCATCTCAATGCCTGTGTGCTGTGGCAACCTGACGAAGCGGGCGAATTTGATCAAACAGGTCTTGAACCTGACCCCAAAACAAAAACAACCACCAATGATTGATTTGTAGAACGAAGAAACAGAATCAAAGATGGACAGAGTTTAGAACTGATGGATCGTTTGCATTTGGACATGTGGTTGCAAGAGAAATATTTGCTAAACGGAGTGAATGTTCGCCTGAGACTGAATCGTAGCAGTGCCGCTTTCCATTTGTTGGCTAACGAGGATGCTACTACTGGTGGCAATCCCAAAAGCAAAATCGAGGAGGCCAAACTATATGTACGACGCGTGGAAGTGTTACCCAAAGCGGGAAACGACATCAGTCAGACGTTGAGCAGAACGACCGCCAAGTATCCCATACGACGCGTGGAAGTGAAAACCTTCACCATTCCTAGGGGACAGCGATCCATGATCGAAGATCATCTGTTCCAAGGACAGTTACCCAAACGTTTGATCCTTGGTATGGTCGAGAATGAAGCCTTCAACGGACACTTCGAAAAAAATCCTTTCAACTTTCATCATTACAATGTGTCCAAGATCGAAGTCAGTCGCGATGGCAAGACCTTGTGTACCCGACCTTTTGAACCCGACTTTGCCAAGAAGAATTACTTGAGGTCGTACTTGTCCCTGTACGAAGCCACGGGACAGTTAGGAACCAACACCAGTCACGGCATTACGTACGACGATTATGACGGAGGCTATGCTTTGTGGGCTTTCGATTTCACTCCAGACCAAGGCAGCGACGAGGGACATTTCCACCCTATAAAATCCGGCCAGATTCGTGTGGAACTTCAGTTTACAGATCCACTGAAAGAGACAGTGAACGTCATCCTGTATGCAGAATTTGATAATACCATAGAAATCAACAGTTTGAGAGAAGTCATTCTAGACTATTAGAAGTCATGGAAGACTGTTATCCCTCTTCACAAAGTGGAGAAACTTTGGAGATGGAATGTGAGGAGACCGTGGAAGGAGAAGAATCTCAAGAAAAAGACGAAGAAGTTGTCATGATGAAATCGAGATGGCCAGAACAAGAAGCCCATTTAGTCTCCTGTTTTGCCAAACACTTGGTCGACAAAATGACGGAATTGATCAAGAAAGATTGCTATGGATGTCAAAACGATCATCCCAGTCAAATTCAACACGATAAATGCCTGATGTTAAGTCAAGAAGAAAAATTGGACGAGTATCTGGACGAAGCTTGGAGTCTCATCTCAAACAAAGACGTGTTGCACCAGTGGTATAAAGACTTGCGTGAACATTCTTGTCCACCATTAACCACTCAAGAGATCCATCGTATCGAAGCTCTCCTGAATCAGAGTGAGGAAACAGAACGAATAACCGTTTATTCGTCAGACATTTTCAAGCAAAAAGTCAGGATCGAATTGACAACTTATTATTACCTGTGAAGAAGAAAAAAAGCACACACAAATCAATGGATACCTGGGAACTTTATTACCTTTTGAACCACAGTTCGTATACGGCTTCTTGGAATCCTGTCGTCTGTGCTAAAGATGAACTCCCTCATCGCAAACCTAAAGACCATCAAGCTTACGTGATCAACACGGACGACAGTCATCTCCCAGGAACCCACTGGGTAGCCATCTACTTTCCTCAAGAAGGATGTGTGGAATATTTCGATTCGTACGGATTGCCCCCTTTGGAAGACGATATCATTGACTTTATGAGAAGAAATGCTCAAACCACCCGATTCAATAATGTGAAATTACAAGGCACAGATTCCTTGGTGTGTGGACAATATTGTGTGTATTTTCTGCATCATCGCAGCCTGGGCTATTCCTTAGAACATTTAGTGACTCATTTCGATCCTCGTTCTTCTGCTAGAAACGATGTGAAAGTAGACCGATGGTTTTGTGACCATTATGCTTATCTTTTGTCTCAAGCTAGGAAACGTAGTGTCCATCAATGGCCTAATGATTTCCAACAGTGGAAATCACAATTTCATTCACAACGTTGTCAGCCTTGTTCAAAGTAGTTAGTATTTGAAGAAAAAAATGTTTGTGATTTGAAGAAAATTGTTTGATGTTATAGTGTTGGATTATTGTTAAAAATGTTGTTGTTTAGTGTTAAGTGATTTTTAAATAAAAAATGTTGTGTTTTGAAAAAAATGCCTTTGTCTTTTGTTTAGCTATAAGAATGTTGGATTGATGCTCTTTCATTTCTTACTATCCCTCTCATGAACGTTGCGGCTCGAAAACCGTGTGGGGGATGTTTTCCTTCACGTCCGCGCTTTAACTTTAAGAACCGGTTTGTTCCCAGTCTAACCATCCATTGTCGACTCATCCTCCTACGAAGATGTGCTCCAAACTAGCTAAGCTCAACGAAGCCTACGTGAATTTGCATAGGGTCAGACACAGTCTGATACCGAAGCCAGAAGAAATAGAGAATGTGAGAATGTTAAAAATCACTGAAGACCTAATAGAAGAGCTCTTCAGAGAAGAAGTGAACAGGGAAAAAGAAGAATGGACAGAGAAGTACAGACTTCAGAGACAGCAGCAACAGCAGCAACAACAGCAACAACAACAACAAGAGCAGCAGCAACCTGAAGCTGACAGAGGCTTTGTCGATTGCCGTATCGACACCAAAGAGTTCTTCTTCTCTTTCCGAAGAAGCAGACCTATCGCCAGAAAGTCTATCCTCAGAGGACATCGCATTCTTAGAAACTAAAGAAGAATGCCATAGCAAAACAAAAAAACAGCCCTTTTCAGGGCTACCCAATACTCTAGAAAAGAAATAACTATTAATTTGCCAATGTGTGTAAGTAGAGTAGTGTGAAAATAAACACTAACTCTCTCTTAAAAAATGTGAGGGTATGTGTTTGTGTGTTTGTGTGTTAGTGTTAGTAAGAGCTAAAAGTAAGTTGGTGTGGATAGTAGATTAAAATGATATCTTATCTTAGTGTTTGAGGTGTATATTTGGGATTAGATTGGATTGCTTTGAGTATGTGGATAGTCTATTGAAGTGATTTATAAAAAAATTTTACAATAGTGATGGGTAGCATAAAAAGTGAGTGAGTGTTTCTTTTAGGTCCGCGCGTTGTTGTTTTTTTTTTGGTTCATGATCTAGGTAAGATGAATTTTATGTTATTAGGGGATGTTTTCCTTCACGTCCGCGCTTTCACTATAAATTGAAAGTCGTTCGGCAGTCCAGCTACCCTTGTTGATTGATCAACACCAAAAAATGAACACGAGACTTGAGAAACTGTTGGAGCTTCATGTGCATCTGGAATATGCCAGGCGCATATTAAATGAACTGGCCGCGGAAGCCATTGTCAAGGAGGGAAGGATAAGAGAGGAGGAAAGAAGAAACAAAGAAGAGGAGGAGAGAAGATATAAAGAAGAAGAAGAAAGAAGATATAAAGAGGAAAGAAGAAACAAAGAAGAGGAGGAGGAAAAGGAGAGAAGAAATTTCAAAATCCCAGAGAGCGAAAATTGGGATTCTGAAGCGACATATCCTGCCTCTGCTCTCTCCCCCCAAAAGGTAAAAAGTAACTGGGGGATAAGATGCGTATGTGGCGCCAGGCCTGGAAGGTGCCACCATTAACCAGGTGCCCATGAAGTTCCAAACAAAACAGCCCTTTTCAGGGCTACCCAATACTCTAGAAAAGAAATAACGATCAATTTGCCAATGTGTGTAGGTAGAGTAGTGTGTATATAAACACTAACTCTTTTTTAAAAAAAAAATGTGAGGGTATGTGTTTGTGTGATTGTGTGTTTGTGTTTGTAAGAGCTCAGGTATGTTTGTGTGAATAGTAGATTATAGGTTTTTTTAATGTTTCTTAGCGCATGTGGAGAGTATAGTTGGGGTTATATTATATGAAATGAAAAAGTAGGGGGATGTTTTCCTTCACGTACGCGCGTTGATGGGTCATGATCTAGGTAAGATTAATTTTATGTTTTTAGGGGATGTTTTCCATCACGTCCGCGCTTTCACTATAATAACCCACAGTATTCGTCGTTCAAACCATTCTGCAAAGAATAAAATGAAGATGGCGTCAAACCAAATGGGCAAAATAGAAACCTTGCAAGACGTTTTAGACAACTTGGGAATAATGGAACAGATGCTATTAAGACTGGTTGAAGACCATTATTCCTATAGTCCCCATCGTGTGAAGATGGAAATTAATAACTTAAGGAAAGCAAAGGAAAAGATTAGTGGTGTCATGAAAGAGATCAAGGAGGAGAAGGAGGATGAAGAGGAAAGAATAAGAATACGCAATTGGAACAAAAAAATTGAAAAAGAAGAAGAAAATGAAAAGAGGAAGAAAGAAGAGGAGGAAGAGAAGAAGAAAGAAGAGGAGGAGAAGAAAAAAAAGAAAGAGAAGAAGAGTGTAGCAGATAAAATAAGAACTTGGTGGAGGAAAAGAAGAAATTAGAAGAAGAAGAAGAAAACCCAAAGGCCCTTTTCAGGGCCAGCCATATTTCTCGAAAAGAGATAGTCTTTGAATTGCCTACCCCTTTTTTAAAAATTTTTTTTAAAAAAATCCCATGTTAAATTCCTATTGTCCCTAAACAAGCCCAAACTCTATTCCCATGTTAAATTCCCCTTGTCGGTAAAGTGCCCCACGATTTATCGCCATGTTAATTCCCCTTGTCGGTAAAGTGCCCCACGATTTTTCTCCATGTTAAATTTCCATTGTCGCTAAAGTGCCCCAAGGGTGTTTTTAATGCTAATTCCCATTGTCGCTAAAGTGCCCCCCTTCACTACTAATGACTGTGTCAAAGAACTACATGAATTTGCACGAAATGCTTACCTTATGTGGCGTGATAACGGTAAACCTCGTCACGGCCATCTCAGTAACTAAATGCGCCAAACAAGAGCACAATTTAAGTATGCTCTTAGATTATATAAGAAGAAGGAAGTAAAACATACAGCAGACTCGCTAGCACAAAAATTTGAAAATGTCGACCAACGTGAATTCTGGAAGCAAGTTAAAATAAATACTACGACAACTTGCAATAAACTACCAATTTGCATTGATGGGAACCATGGTCTACTCCTTGTGACGGATGGTGATGTCAATGAGATGACAGACACCTTCAACACAGTCATGACAGAAACTGCCAAGGACATCATTGGCCTCCATCGACCGAAGAAAAAACCCTGGGTACAAAAGAGATTCTGAAGTTGTGTGATGCCCGAAGAAAACTAAAAAACACCAGACACACAACAGGGGCATTGAAGTACCGAGAAATAAACAAGAATATGAGAAAAAACTTGAGCAAAGCAAAAGAAAATTGGATTGGACAAAAGTGCACAGAAATGGAGAACAGTCTGATAAAGAATAACAGCAAAAAGGCATTCCAAATTGTGAAAGACCTCACCAGACAGAAACAACCAAGAGTCAGTACCATTCAAGACAAAAATGGAAAATGCCTCACAGAAGCGAGTGACATTGCAGAAAGATGGACTGAGTATTGCAAAGAACTCTACAACCATCAGCCCACAGGAGACCCAGAGGTGCTTGAAGTTCCAAACTCCACAAGTGATGATGACTTCCCCATTCTCAAAGAAGAGGTGGAGTCAGCAATAAGAGCACTGAAGAATGGGAAGGCAGCTGGAGTAGACAACATCCCAGCTGAACTTATCAAGAATGGGGGAGAATCAGTGAAAGAGCTACTAACAAAAATCTGCAACAAGATCTGGAAGACAGGTGAATGGCCAACACATTGGACCCAGTCACTGATTATAACACTTCCCAAAAAAGGCAATCTCCAGCTGTGCCAAAATTACAGAATTATCAGTTTGATCAGCCATGCTAGTAAGGTAATGCTGAAGATCATCTTGAAAAGACTGAAACCACAAGCAGAAGAAAAAATCGCTGAAGAACAGGCCGGTTCCGGAGTGGAAGAAGCACAACAGAACAAAAATTCAATCTCAGGGTTCTGTGCGAAAAGTACTCGCAACACCAACAAGACATCTATCATGTGTTCATAGATTTCAAAAAGGCCTTTGACAGAGTGTGGCATGAGGCATTGTGGGCCACAATGAAGAAGTATAACATGGGTCAAAAGTTAACCAATACCATCAAGCAGCTGTACGCCAAGGCTACCAGTGCAGTAATTGCCCAAGGTGCTGTGGGGGACTGGTTCCAGACAACAGTGGGAGTGCGTCAAGGCTGTCTCCTGTCACCCACGCTTTTCAACATCTACTTAGAGCGCATCATGAGCGAAGCCCTGGAAAACCACTGTGGGACAGTCAGCATTGGAGGGCGTAACATCACCAACCTCCGCTTTGCAGACGACATTGATAGGCTGGCAGGTAGTGAAGACGAGCTAGCCACCTTAGTGAAAAACCTGGATGAAACATCTTCCAGATTTGACATGGAGATAAGCGCTGAGAAGACAAAACTGATGACAAATAGTGGCAAACAAATCTCAGCCAAGATTAAAGTCAGAGGACATGAACTGGAAACAGTGAGCCAGTTCAAATATCTTGGTTCCATAATCACTGAAGAGGGATCAAGAGCAGAAATTTTGTCAAGAGCAGCACAAACAATGGCAGCTATGTCAAAGCTAAGACCCATCTGGAGAGACAAGAATATCTGTCTGAAAACTAAAATCAGACTATTGCGAGCTCTAGTCATCTCAGTCTTTTTGTATTCATGTGAGGCATGGACCCTGACAGCAGAATTACAACAAAGAATCCAGTCACTTGAAATGAGATGCTACAGAACCATCCTTGACATCCCTTACATGGACCACATCACAAATGAAGAAGTGCGTAACACCATCAGGCGTGAAGTAGGCTAATATGAGGACCTCCTCACCACCGTCAAAAAGAGAAAGCTGAAATGGTATGGCCATGTCACTAGAGCCAACAGTCTATCCACAACAGTCCTGCAGGGCAGCGTCCAGGGTGGCAGAAGGAGAGGTAGACAGAGAAAAAAGCGGACTGACAACATCACAGAATGGACCAGGAAAAGTTTTGCGGAGACACAGGCATTGGCACGTGATCGAGACAAGTGGAGGGAACTGGTCAGATGTTCAGCAGCACAGTGCCTCAACGACCACACTAGGTCATGAGACTGATGATGATGACGATGATGATGGTCAGAATAATTTATGCAACATGTGGAAAAGTCATTTTGAAGACTTACTCAATAGTGTTGAAAATGAATCGAATAAGAAACATGTGCTTTCAGCTTTGGATACCCCTTCTGCTCGTATTGAATTAACCGCGTTATCTGCGATCCAAAGTGCAATTACAAGACAAAAAGTTGGTAAATGTCCAGGATCAGAATTTTTATTTGTGGAACATTTTAATTTTCAGATACTAGACTTCATGTGCTATTGATGATGTTTTTAATTGTATGTTTGTGCATCACTTTGTACCATATGATTTCACAAAAGTTACAATTATTATCCCGCTACTAAAGAGCAAAATTGGTAACCCGGCGGACAAAAATAACTACAGGCCTATAGCTCATACGACTATTATTTCAAAAGTATTTGAATGCATCATACTGCAAAGATGTGAAGTCACAATCTCCGATACTGAGTTTGGTTTTAAAAAAGCAGTATTCAGCATATTTATGGAAATACGCCTTTAAGGAAACTATTAGCTATTATGTAGAACATGGCAGCCCAGTGTTTGCTTGCTTTTTAGACGCTAGCAAGGCATTTGATAGGGTCAATCACTGGACAGTCTTTAAAAAGTTGATTGATATTAAAATACCTGTCTACATAGTTCATACTTTAGTTAACTGGTATGACAAAGAGTTGTATTGTGTGCGATGGGGAAGCGTAATATCCAGCGCTTTCCGTGTAACCAATGGGGTAAGTCAGTGGGGTATTCTTTCCCCTTTGTTATATATATATATATATATATATATATATATATATATATATATATATATATATATATATATATATATATATATATATATATATATGTATAGACGAGTTAAATCGTAAGCTCGGTCAGTGTTACGTAGGGTACCAAATGCATTGTTTCTTAGCAATTTTAATTTTTGCTGATGATATGTCATTGATAAGGCCTTCTATCACAGGTTTAAGGAAATTATTAAAGATATGTAAACAATACGCATTTGAGAATGATATCATCTATAATACAAAAGAATCAGTATGCATGGTCTTTCAGCCAACTTCTTTCAGATTACCATCTCCTCCCCTTGTACATCTTAATGGCAATGCTCTTACATATGTCAACAGTAATACCTATTTGGGTCATATTTTGAAATCCAATCGGTCGGATAATGAAGATAGGATGAGACATTACCGAATTTTGTGTACTCGAACAAACATCCTTCTACGTAAACTTAAGAATTGTTCATTGAATATCAAAATTAGATTATTCAAATCTTATTGCTGCACTATGTATTGTGATCCTCTGTGGACAAACTTTAGTGAATGTATGAAAAGAAAACTAGTTATTGGTTATAATAATAGTCTTCATTTTCTATTAGGTCTTCCTGGGTGGAACGGTGCCTCCAACATGTTTGTAAATTATAATGTATTCAGTTTTGATGAAGTAATGAGAAAGTATGTTTTCTCAATGATGACAAGAATAGCTAATAGTAAGAACTGTATATTGAAATCTCTATGGAACTATGACATTCATTTAAATTCTCATATTATTAGTAGATGGAACAAATTACTCTTTAAATGTGCCATTTAATTTCATTCTTAACAATGCATGGCATAATTAGTTGTGGTAGATGTATCAGCATACTTGTATGTATGATATATATGTTCTTTATGTTTACAATGATTTTGCTTTACAATTATATTTTAATTTTAGAGGTATGGACTTTGCAGTCTGAAATAAAGAATTCTTATCTTATTCTTATCTTATCTTATTCAATTACAGCTTGTTACAGGTCATCCATGATTTCACTTCAGAAATGCACCTGTCTACACCTTGGATGGTAGCATCAACTTCAGTTGGGTGGCTAGATTTGTATATTTGGGTGTCATCAGAGTACTGTTGGTGAGACACTGGATGATGATCTATGACACTTGAGAGCGGCTGAGTGTATAGAATGAAGAGAACAGGTCCAAAAACAGACCCCTGTGGAACACCACAACATAGATCAACTGGGCTGGAGTGTATTCCATTTGCAGACACAAGTTGTGTCCTGTTGACCAAGTAGGACTTGAACCATAGTAAGGCTGTATCATGAATGCCAAATACATGCTGGAGACGGTGAAGTAATATATCATGGTCTATTGTGTCAAATGCTGCAGCCAAATCAAGGAGGGTGAGGACTGTAATCTTTCAGCTATCCAAAGCAGAGAGATTGTCATTAACTACGTTTAGAAGAGTAGTTTCAGTACTGTGGCGAGGGTGATATGCAGATTGTACATTGCTAAAAAGACTGTTTGAATTCAGATGAGATACAAGCTGGGATAGAACAACCTATTCTAAGATTTTTTATATGACTGGGAGATTAGAAACTGGGTAGTATGGTCTTGTGTTGGTTTCTTCAGCAGAGGCTTTACAATGGCAGTTTTGAAAAATGATGGGAATTCCCCGGATGAGAGAATGGCATTAATAACATCAGTTAGTAAAAGGAATACTGGATCTAAGCACTCAAGCAGCAGTGATGTTGGAATTGGATCAAGTTCACATGACTTGTTTCACTCTTCATCACGATTGTACGTACGAAATCCATAGAGACAGGTTCAAATCCTGCTAATGGTTGCCGCTCAAATTCTGTATCCCAACTGTATGGTGACGACGAGTCAATTAAAATTGTGGTGTCAAGCTTATCTCCAATGGTTTGTACTTTGTCATGGAAGAAATTTGGAAGCATGTCCGGAAGGTCGACTCGAGAGAAGGTAGTTGGAAGTGGTGTACATTTGTTCCTTGAATTTAGCTTGTAAGTAATCTCGAAGAGCTCTTTGCAGCTGGAAATTTCCATGATCTTAGTAGTGTAGTGGGCTGATTTCGCTGCATGGACTATATTTGTGACCTTCGTCTTAGTGACTTCATAGATTTGCTTATGAATAGTGAGTCTGGTGGAAAGCCAAAGCCTCTCAGCTTTACGGCGGTCTCTTTTAGCAGTGCGAAGCCTGTCCCTAACACTGATATACCATGGAGAACACTTTTGAATTGATACTCTGCACTTGGTAGCTGGGGCATGTTTGTCGATCAATGAACGCAGGCAGCTATCGAGTTGTTCTGCGGTAGGAGGTAAGCAAGTTGTTAGGCTTGCTTGGATGTCATGCATTAGTTTGGTTCTTCTATTTATCATACGGAGGTTTCTCTTAGTAACAGATAAAGGTAGAGGGTTAGGGACTGATACGTCCAGATGGCATATAATGCAGAGGTGATCTGATGCAAGTTCATGGGATACCAGGGAGGACCGTAGAATTCTATCATCATGTCTATGAAGAATCCAGTCTAAAATGTGACCATGTTTATGGATGGGTTGTTTAACTGACTGTTTGAGGTTGAAAACATTAATGGAATCTAGGAGTTTTGATGTGTTTGTGTCTCCGGGACAGTCAAAGTGAAAGTTGAAATCTCCAAGAATAATCAGGTTGCCACCTATCGAATTTCCATAGTCCAGGAGAGTCGGAAACTGCTCCAGAAAGAGAGATTCAGTCAGCTTGTTTTTTCTACTAGGAGGAGGGCAGTATAGGCAGAAGAAACGGACAGCAGCAGGGGAGTTCTACAGACCAGTGGTTCCAGACCAAATAAAGCCTCCTACGAGAACTTTCTCCGTAGAAGCCTCAGATTTCAAAAATAAGCCTTCCCACGAAAATTAATTTGCGTAAATTCGTCACCGACTGCAATTTTTTGTGTGCAAATTCAATGATTCTGGACAACGATTTTTAGGGGGGGGGGGAATTTATTCTGGTGTTTTTTTTGCACAAAGGATTTGGCTGCGGATCCTAATTTTACCTCGCATTAAAACAATATAGTTGAAAATAATATGAGTCCGAAAGCTAGTACAGTTGGAGAGCCTCATTCTGCCAGATTAGCGCGAGAGCAATTAGCGGCATTAAAGAAGCTTATCCCGACAAAACAATTATTTAAGAGAAATGTTCGTGGTTACGAAGATGTGCAACATGGAATTGCCGAGGAATCATCGAAATGGTTGAAGCCAGTTACCGGAACAATCGAGCAAGTTGTATTTGGTGACGAAAAAGATCCAGATACCAGGAAAAAGGGAATTTTTCCCATGTTGAAAGGTATTGAGGAACAATCACGAACATTACCCGATCGATTAGCAATAGCAGCAGCAGCACAAGGGCAACAACCTGCAATTGATTCTGGAGCAAGTAATGGAAAACCTGGAAGAGGAAAACCTGTAATGATAAAAGGGAAGTTTAATATCGAGAATTTAAGAGAAAATTTCACCGATGAGGGATGGGATATGATATCACGACCGCTCTCGGCACTGTATACCATAGATCAAATTGGCGATTTTGCAGAAAATTATTTTAGAGATCGAAATGAATATTTGACTGCAATAGGAAAAAAAAGATACGGAACTCGTGATAATTGGTACAACATGATATATAAAGTTTACTCGGGAAAAACACATGTGAGCATAGTAACGGATCCGCGTTACAGGAGATTTTTAGAAGCAGCAAAAGACACACAAAGATATAATAAGCAAGTAGCAGAAGAAAGAAAACAACTGGAGAAGGAAGAAAGGCAGCAAGCGAAGGAAAGAAAACAACAGGAGAAGGAAGAAAAAGCTAAAACACGAAGGAGAAAAGTAATACCACAGGAAGATATTCAACCACAGGAAGAAGATATTCAACCACAGGAATTAGGAGCTAGACCAAAAGAAAAAATTACACCTCAGAAAAGGGAGAGAAAATCAAAAAAGAAAAAAGATCAGAGTGATCAAGAACAAGTAACTCAACCAAGCGAATATAAACCATCTGCGGGTAATTATTCGTTTAAAATTGATACTAAAATATCAGCTGATAATTATTTGAACAAGAACTTGTTGTATTTACTCAGTAACGATGGTTCAAAAATTCAGATGGCTGCGGATAATTCTCTGGAAAATAAAAGATTTTTATTGAAAAAGGATATTGCCGATAAAATTGAAGAAATTGATTGGCTAGCGATAATTTATTTTGGTAGTTTAGGAAAACCAGTAAAATATGATGATGAAAATTTTGCAAAATTTTCATCAGATGTTATTAAATACAGATTTGCGAATATAAGAGGGATAATTCAGTCACCTACATTGGCGAGTGACACGTTAATCCCCATAATCTCCCCCCCCCTTCCTTTTACCTCCCTTCAGAACAATTACCTAAGAGTGATAGTTCTTCTTCCTCCTCTTTTGATCTTTACCATCCCTCCCTTTCTCCTACAATATATCCAAGGGGGAGTCCTGCAGAGCGCCCCATTTGGCGCCCCCCACCTCCAGAACCAACATCGACAAACTGGAAACCACAGGAACTTTCACCCAAAGAAAGACGGGATATCCCGAGAGATGAGCACCCTGCTGCTAGAAGCCGCGATCCTCAACAATTACCATATTCGCCAATGACGTCGCCACCGACGTCGTCAGGGACATCACCAGGGTCATCTTCAACGCCGTCAGACGAAGTATTCCGCGTAACGCCATTGCAATCTCCAGAACCAAAAACAGGAAGCGGATATACCGTTTGCCCTGACAGTGTTGTCAACGATGTATCTCGCCTCGAGGTATTAATCGGAGGAAAACGAGCCGGAAATAACTCCCGTGAAGTAATTAACGAAGCCTCGGATATTTGTCAGCGATTATTTCGCGGTGGCATCATCAATTCTCACATTTACAAGAAACTTATCGATGAGCTCATCGATTAAAACAACACAATTGAAATAACATGATTGTTCACAAACATCAGCGCAGACCCAAACAGGTCCGCATAGTAAACTCTAGATTACCCGTATACAAATATATACACGGCAATGGATTCGGCGATATCATTGGAAGTCTCGTTACGCGAGTAATACCTAAAATCGGACCCACAATCAAGCAATTCGCGTCAAAAGCAATAGGAAAAATCGGCGAGACTGCCATTTCTGGTATCGGTAATTTGGCCAGTAAAGGCTTCAATGCTGTCAAAAGTAAAATATTAAATTTAGTGCGCAAAAAACAATTCGTCAAATTACCCATCACCAGAGAAATGCCACCCGAAGTCAGCAAAGCCATAAACGACGCGGCAAATAAAAAAATAAACGATCTAGCAAAGGAAGTTGCTAAGACAAATATAGCGCAGGAAGTTGCTAAGACAAATCTCGCAAATGAAGTTGCTAATACAAGTTTTATTTCAGGCAGTGGTCTTCGTTTTAGATGATATTCTTAATAATAAATGTTCGCACAAGTGTCAAATGAAGTGTTCGACATGGACGAGCCTGTAGGTAGGGATACATCCGTGCGAGATTTCCAGTATTTCTCGTACGATGCAGTTGAACCAAATACACCTAATCGCTTGGAAATTCAAGTTCACGATACAACAAGATATTTTCTTCCATCTGAGGCATATATCGAAGTTACCGGGGAAATTGTTAAAGCGGATGGTACCAATTATGGGCCAGATTTTAGAGTAGGATTCGTCAATAACGGTATTATGGCATTATTCAAGAGCGCCACTTACATGATTGACGGAAGAGAGATTGAGTCAATTACCAATGATATTGACTTAGCAACAACGATAATAGGCCTAGCTAGATACTCGGATGATTTTACTAGATCAGCTGGCCCTAGTATGATGTTTGCCAAGGATAATACTAATCGTCCCGAAAGTAGGCCGTTTGACATCAGACAACCCAACGATCGCGCCAATCCTGCTGTTCCCGCTGGTATCGAAGATATGATCATTAAACCTTATCCTGATTATAATCTCGGATTTACCACGCGAAAGTCCATGCTATCACCAGGTAACAGAAGATTCGCTTGTGCTATCCCGTTATCCCATATATTCGGATTTTGCAGACATTTCAGGAAAATTATCTACGGAGCAAAACACACCGTAACATTTATCAGAAAGGAAAGTAGCAACGATGCTATCTGGCGAGAAGGTGCCGTCGATTACGCTACTGGCGTGATAGGTCCCAATGATGCCGCGAATAATAACGGCATAGTAAGATTACTAAAATTTACCTTGTGGATGCCAGCGATAACCCCGTCAATAATCGAAGAAGAAAAATTATTGTCATTTATGAACCAAGGCGGTAAATCTGTCATGTCATGGCTGACAACAACAACAGATTCCACAACTACCAATATTAATGGTGATTTTACCTGGCGTATTGCATCGCAGCAAGGTACCTCCGCACCTAGGCATATCTTTATCGCGTTTTTGCGTACCAATAGGTATCATCAATTATACAGTCATATGATATTTGATCGCATTGGAGCGACAAATGTATCACTGAGAGTAAATGGCCAGCAAGAACCATCGGAGGAAATATCAATTGATTTTGAAAATCATTCGACGGCTCGTGCGTATCATCGCTTGTTAAGTTTCATGGGTCGCGATCAAAATATCGATACGGGATTGCAAATATCGCAGCTAGATTTTAATACTCATTATCATATCTATTACTTTTCCCTGGAGCATCTCGACCTGGTAAAACAATCCGTCGTTGATATCCATTTCAAAGCCAGAATTAACACAGCTGGACTTAATCACAAAGTGATCGCGGTAATTCTCAGCGATAGAACAATGATCTTGGAGGGAATCAGCGGTAGAATGAGAGTCATCGATGCTCCTGTCGAAAGAATGTGACAAATTCCAAATTTAGACTAAGCGATTATTAATATGCCATACGAACACGTCAGTGTAACTCTGACCCCGGGTCAGATGAAAAAACTCCAAACAGCGATATCAAAGCGATGCGGTATGAAATTAACACTGAAAAACGATCAGATTCACGGTGGGCCTAACAAACTGTCGCTAACTAGAGGTCAACGTGAACGATTTACCAAGGCCAAATCAGCAAATTCCGGTGTTCATGTGAGCCTTTCTATAGGCGCCATCAGAGACATGGTCAAAACAGGCGGATTTCTTCCTTTTCTTCCCCTGATAAAAATGGCCCTTCCGATTATTGGAAAGACATTAGGATTAGGCGCGCTCTCGGGCATAGGTTCCAAATTAGGAGAAAAAGTGATGGGAGGGAGATACGGTAAAAAAAAGGGGAACGGCCTTTATCTAAGACGCCCCCCATACGGATCCGGTCTAAGATTAGCACGGCCTATTCAAATTTAGATTTACTTAGCGAAGCAAAGAAAAAAAAAATAAAATTTTTCAGAGGCGTATTTATGCGAGATCAACTACCAGAAAAACCAAACCTTACCGAGACGGGAATAATAAATCTCGATAAAAATACCGGCCCTGGCACGCACTGGGTTGCCTACGCGATTAATCCTCGCGAAGTTATTTACTTTGATTCGTATGGATTAGCACCGCCAAATGAATTTATCAACTATGTGTCTTCGCTGAAACTTCCGGTTTGGTATTCGACTCTTCCAACACAAACATTAGCAGATCCACCAATATGCGGCCCAGAGTCAATTAATGTTCTTGACGCAATTTCAAAATCATCCGGTCCGTATCACAAAATTGTATTTGAATACGCCGTAGATAAATATCATGGTTGATATTTACGGTAGATTTATCTACAGGAAGGAAAAAGCAGAAGTGACTGACGTCGATCTATCAAAGTTCGCAACCAAGAGCGATATTAACAATCTCCTATCACTGTCAGAGGTGGACCCTGGCGAAGTTGCTGTTTTTCAAAATACCGAAGGGCGATTACACACCAGCAACGTCAAAATAACTGATATAATCAAGCGAGACGAATATAATGATCATATTAGTCAGTTTACTCGTCAATCGGAGATGGTATTAAAATCTATTGCTGATATCGCCGATATTATAGCGAAGTTACTCCTGAAGGCTAATATCGCGGATGTAGAAAAATCCGACAAAGAGCTATCAGCGGCGATGCTTCTAAAGGCTGATAAAGCATCACACGACGATCTTCAGGATAGAGTGACAAAAAGATTTACCAAGCTAACTAACGATCTTAAAAAAAACTAGACGATACATCAAAAAATCTCAATAAAAAACTCGACGAGGATATAAAAAAATTCATCGAAACTTCCTCAACTACACACAGCGATCTTACCGAGAAAACAAAGAAAATAAACGAAGATATCGCCCAAACCAACAAAGATATTGAATCGGCACGCGCATTAATATTTCAAAAAGCTGATAGAACATCACATAACGATCTCAGCGAGAAAGTAAAATCCATCAACGAGGAAATTACCAAAATAAATACCGCGATGGGTCAGAAAATCGATAGAACATCACATAATGATCTTACCGAGAAAACAAAGAAAATAAACGAAGATATCGCCCAAACCAACAGAGAGATTGAATCGGCACGTGCATTAATATTTCAAAAAGCTGATAGAACATCACATAACGACCTCAGCGAGAAAGTAAAATCCATCAACGAGGAAATCGCCCAAATCAACAAAGATATTGAATCGGCACGTGCATTAATATTTCAAAAAACCGATAAAACATCACATAACGATCTCAGCGAGAAAACAAGAAAAATCGACGAGGATATTACTAAAATTAACGATGATATTAACGCGGTACGCCAAATCGTAAACGAAAAAGTCGATAAAACATCACACGATGATCTCCACGAGAAAACAAAAAAAATCAGCGAAGATGTTACTAAAATATCCGAGGAAACCTCCGCGGTACGAGAATTAGCAAATAAAAAAGTCGATAAAACATCACACGATGACCTCAGCGAGAAAACAAAAAAAATCAGCGAAGATGTTACTAAAATATCCGAGGAAACCTCCGCGGTACGAGAATTAGCAAATAAAAAAGTCGACGGATTCGTTTACCTCGGTGAAATATCAAAATTGAGCTCGGATATTATCAATATGACTAAAAAAATTAGCGATATTAACAGAGAAATATCATCGTTGGATATCCCAAGATTGAAGAAATTATATGTGACAAATAAATTGATAGACAGAATTATACGATACAATCTAACATTTGTGTTAACCATGAATGATGTTGTCTGGACACCCGATAATAACACATTTAACTTTACCGCGCCAATTGCTGGCGTGTATCGAGCATATATTATCTCCGATATAAAATTTAAGGTACAACCGGAACAGAATAATAAAATTTATGAAATCTGCCCTGGATTTTTTATTATTATTTCGTTAAGTGAATATAACACAATAACATTCACGCTAGAACCGCCAGACAGAGCAACATTCACGCCAGGAACCAGCATGGGAGTGGTGTATTATTCTGTAATTTTCGAATTTTTATCCGAAGATACGCCATATTATCCGTAATTGTTATCGTAAGATACTAATAAATGACCGCATCGGATTATCGCTACAATCAGGCGAGGTCATGGCAGGATTCGCTAAAAAAACTCCTAGACGAGTATCAGATAAAAATAAAGAAATACCAGCGTAGATTAGTTATCATTGACGTCGCTGTGTACGTGGTATCCGCGGTAGTCGCTGGTGCGGGAATAATTTTATCCGCGGTAACAACAATCGCGCCAATCGTTGCAATGATAATAATCTCGTCAACAACAACAATCGCTGGTGTTCTCAATATCGTAGCGAAAAAGATATCCTCGTGCATGAGTGAAAAGTTATCATTGTACAAAAACAAATTATCCAAGGTCAACGACGCGTATTCGAAATTATCATCGCTGCTTTCGGAGAGTCTCAACGATGGTGTTATCTCCGATCCAGAATTTTCGGCAATGATCAGTATTTACTCGGAGATTGAACAAATGAATATTAATAATGTCCGAGCTAGCCCAGATCGTGACAAACACGACACCGCCGACAACAACACTAATATCGTTAAGCTCCACCAAACCTGAATTTAGCATTAATTTTCGAACACCAATCAGCGTCAAAGAAATTGCGTTAACACAATTGCGTGTCTACAACAGCTGGCCTAATGTTAGATCGAAATCATTCGGTAAATTATCATCAAATAATTCGCTTGTTTTTGCCAACAAAAACAAACCCGATGGAACGCCTGATTGGATCGTCGTTGGCATACCAACAGGCAGTTACGAAATTGATCAGCTGGATAAGGAATTTACCAGTAGAATATCAAATATAACCGGCGATGCTACTCCGGGAATAAAAATATCTGCGCACGAACCAACACTATCATCGATGATAGAGGTGAAATCGCCGTACATGGTAGATATTTACCAATCATCGATTAGGACCATATTAGGTTGGCCTGAAATCGCACCTCTAGCAAAACCAAAAAAATCAGATTTTATTATTCCAGGTTGGTACGAGGAAGCTTCTCCAGAACTACCGGAACCAAAAAAAGAAGATTTTACCACCGACGAAGGATGGTATGGAGATATTAAACACAAACCTCTGATCGATAGCGCCATCAACCTCATGAATAACCACAAAATTAACCTGGTAATATTCGCTTTTACTTTTATTAACGAAAGAATTCTCTCGTGGTTGCCTCTTCCTAAAATTCCCCCCGGTGTGAAAATCTTCGACGCTACCCACATTTACAGGATAATAGCCCCCATAGATGGTATCTTGGTAAGAAGAACCCTCGACGAATTTATTCAAGATCATACAATACAATTAAATTTATTGCGGGAATCCTTTCATGAATGCATCTTAAATAAATCAGGCTCATGTAGCGAAATTATCAAACGCGTGAAGATTTTAAATCAACTCGCGAATGATATTGAATATTATCATGGTATGTTTATTCAGGCGATAGTCGACGATATATCAATTGCCGATTATGTTCTTCCTATTAGCAAATTCGAGTTGATCAGAAATTCAGGAGAAAAACAAAAATTCATGAGAGTATTTGGATTAACCGAGGAAACGCTACCAAATTTCAAATTTCCTGATTATGACGTTGATAAAATGAGAAAATCTGTTACTGATACCATCGATGATTTATTTCCGAAGTTACATGCCGCGTGGACTAAAAAAATACAATCAGAATCGATTCTCAAACACGATAATGATCCCGCCGGGCAAGGGCGGCATATCTCGCCAGGTATCGTTAATATAACGGAAGTTATCGCGATTTATCTTCACGCGGATGTTGTCGAGGGGAGTTACAATGTTGATTCGTCAGAGTCAAATCAAGCGCAGCAGGGTTTTATCTTGTATTCGTTTTCACCTAGCGCCTCTCCGGGTTATTTGATAATAAAGGAGCCGGTGAATCCGTTTTATCTGCGATGTCATAATCGATTATTGTCGAAGATAAATTTCAAACTAACGGATCAGAAAGGAAATTTGCTTGATATCCGAGGGGAAACTGTTAGTATCAATCTGCTGGTGAAATCGTAAATCCATCCGCCATGGAAAACAGGCCAAAAAAAATAAATAAAATCCAGGGAATTTTTTTAAAATTAATATATTTTTTTAATTTTTTTTTTGTTGTTTGCGGAATTTCTTCAGGAGGATATTTCCTTGGCCTTGTTCTCATCGACAAGCTTTTTCAGTTGTCTGATGCGCGAGCTTGTAATTTTTCTTGATTCATATTCGTCGGATAAAATCAATCTAGCTTTTTCAACCAGCGTCGATAATTTAACAAAATCCTCAATTTGATCATCGCTGACTGTAGCTAACGATTGATACATCGCAATTTGGATTTTCTTTATTAATTTGTATTCGGATGGTAGCGTGTATTTGTATTCGAGTTTTCCTTGAATGATTGTTTCGAATTCGGATCGAATTTTATTCGTGTCCAACTCCGAGGGAAGATTTATTTTTTTCCTTAGATCATCGATGGCTTCGATGATGTTATTTATGTTTTTTTCATTCATGTTATATTAATTCTGTAATATTCAATTATTCTTCGTCGCTTTCCGAATCGAATATTATTGGTATATAGGAGAATTTGATCCATTCACCGAGATTGTAGGAAAACGTCGCATTGATTTTTCCTTCTGCCGCGAATTTCACCGAGCGTGAATTAATTTCATAATATTTTGCAGCGGCGCTCATCGATTCGAATATCATCTCCTCGCCCGTTTCCTGATTTATCGATTTGACGGCCTTGGCGTATTTAGGGTGTCGCCCAGTATTACCAAAGATGCAATTTACACTTTGAGATACAGCGCGTAGATTGGAAAGTTTATTGTTAAGTTTATTTCCATCGATATGATCAATGACCAAATTATTCTTGATGAGTCCGCGGAAACACTCGAATACAAACCGATGAAGGGCGTAATTTGTGGATCTTCTCTTTCCACCATTACTGAAGTTACATATCAAATAACCCGAATTGCCAACTCTACCAACATGTTTCTTCGTTCTGATATGTCTGACGGTACCATCGGATGATGCCTCGTAACCCTCGATCGTAGGATGAGATCTATACTCGTGTGTGATTTTCATTGCAGGAATCGTCGATTTCATTTCCATATACAATATTCCATTTGTTTAAATCATAATTTGCCTTGAATCGATTAATATAATCTTCTTCGCATGTTATCACCGAGGAAGATTTCTTTTTGTAATATCTGAGCAATTCCCGATAATTTTTCCCTCCACAGGATAAACACAATCGAGTCTTTCCTCGCGTGCCAACTTGACAAACTAAACACCGCTGTGGTCCTTTACTGCCTCGTCGAATCGCATATATGTGAGCACCACAATAATCGCCTCTGCAGGATTTGTCGCATGATTTTGTTGATCCGATTGGTATCCACGAACATTTATTCATTATAATTTAGATATTTGTCTAAAGTATAATAATGGACGTATTTGATCTTGATGAGGCAGAATATATCATTCCTGAGGTCGATCGCGCCAAGAGAGAATTCCTTGATGATGGAGCGATTCACACTTGGTCGACATGGAAAACTAACTCCGTTGATGCCACGATGAACCTAGAGCGGGCCAAGAATATAATCGAGCACATAAAATTCGAACACAAGGAAGAGCGATTTATCTTTGGGATAAAATTCATCGCACAAATGCCTGACGACACTTGGATTATTCGCGATAAACGAGATCCAATACGTGGCGGTAAGAAAAACGTCGTTCTTGATAAAAATTCGAAGCCAGGATTATTATTGGGAATTGACGGTCCTTATTATGCTAGGGCATATCCATCTAGCGCTGTTGTTTATGGAATTTATCGGTTGAATAATAATCCGGATGTGAAAAATCTACCCGCGATGAAAGAATCTCCGATGATAAATTGCGTGGCTGAGCGCGTTATCGAGCACATGAAAAATGCTCGTCGCGGATCTGGCCTGACTCAGTTGAGGTTGGATAAAATTAATTCATGGGCAAAGACGGTTGTTGATGGCGCGTCGATTGACGATGTTGCTGTGTTGAGCAAGAAACTTAAATTTCCTATCACGGTGAAAACACTATCGGGAGAAATATTATATTCGTCGCCATATAGATCTCGAGGAGTACCAATCGAGATTGTTGATCATAATTCACATGCGTGGTCGCAGTCGGTAATGATATTCCCGCGAGATCGGGTTGTTAAATTTTATCCTGTTGATGATGCAAAAGACAATTCCGATGCCATGTTCCGATATATCAAAATATTAGCCGCGTCTGATCCAATATCGGTTTGGTTATTCTCGAGTGAAGAAAAGTATGATCAGTTTATATTGCCGCGCGGAGATATTTATCGAGATGAAAAATTACATGAATCTATGAAAAATATCGCGGTGAAATATTCGTCAAATCCTGATCAGTTATTAACGAACTGCTTTACTGTTCCGTCTGTTGCTGCTCACGCTGCCAGAGAAAGAAATTCATGGAAACCTACAAGGAACGAATACCTCGCTGATATTCAACTTAGTTGTATCGAGTACGGCCATGGCGGATTGTGGAATACCAAATATTATTTCGAAGACATGATATCCGTTGATATGAGCGCGTGCTATCCTGGAAGTTTCCTCGGATATGGCGATTGTGTGGATTATTTTGCTAAATTTGGCCATCCCACCAGCGAGATGACGAGAGTGGCAATTAGCGGACCGTTACCTGATTTTGTCATGACCGGATTCGCTTGTGTCACTTCATTTGAGTTTGCTGAAAATTTACATAAAATTTGTTATATTTGGTTCGGTCGGCATTTCTCTCAACGCAGATGGGTCCCTATAGTGTTATTGAGATATATGCTAGATTCGTCAATGTTAGTATCGTTGACACTGAGCGAGGCAATTATATCGTATAGAAAACAAACTAAGGTGTGGCTACCGACGGACTGTGAAAACGCGAAGGATATTGGAAGAAAAATAATTGGCAAATTTACTCAAGGAGGATCCGTTGATCATAAACACCGACATGCTAGGTTGTTTATCAACGATGCCGAAATGGACTTTATTATTGCCGATACGGTATCGCGTGGAATATTTTGCAACAGAGAAAATATTATCATTGACGGAGAAAAGTTGGGTACCGTAATTAGTTATCTCGATGGAGAATCAGCGCAGTATACGCATTTGAGATCATCGATGCTCGCTTATGTGAGTATAAATTTACTGTCGATGATAAACAAATTTTCTGATATCGCGGTAAGGGTCGCAACGGATTCGTTTTATATCGATAGGAAATATCAGTATAGGCTAGAAAATTTAATCTCCGATGGCTCTTGGGGCACTTGGAGGATAAAAAACGAAGATATCCTAGATTACTGTGAGGACGCCGATGTCGAAGATTGCGATAAATTTCATCGAGATAAATGCGAGGAAATATCGACGGCTGCATCCGCATTTGACCCAATTTCACGTAGTAAATTCGTTTACCTAAATGGTCCTGGTGGTAGCGGGAAAACAACGCGAGCGATAAATTTATTTGCGAAATCTGATATGATCGTGTTGACTCCAACTCACAGATTAGCGCGAGAAATAAGGCAACGCGGCGTTGATTCTGGTACTTATCACAGTTATTTCAAATACAGCGGTGGATTATGGGATTCGGCTCGCATGGGAAACAAATACATCAACAAAATTATAATATTTGATGAAATTTGCACAGTAAATTTAGTTGTATTACAATCATTCCTGGCATGGCTGGAGGAGAAAAATACCGCCGTGATAATGTGCGGAGATCATGGCCAACCTGATCCGATTGATGGTGAATCTCCTCACGAATGGCTCAGGAATTTCGTTGACTATTATGAGGAAATCAACGCCGATTATAGATCCGATGATATTTTACTGACTGAATTCAAAAAATTAATTCGATTACAACCGAATAAAATTCAATGTGATGTGATGAGAAAAATAATCGACGAGACTCCGATGGATATTTTTCTAAATTTGTGGCGTCCCGATCATTTGATCGTTGCTAGTAGGAAAATTGTTCGCGATGTTATTCAGGAAATGTTATTCAAGCTTCATTGCGAGAAATTTCCAACATTGCAGGTGCCGTTGTGTTACAGGCCCGCTGATACCAGGAAACAAAATATCAGTGTTACTTTACCATGCGGAGAGGAAAAGATCTTAGTCTTGAATGATATTATTCTCGTTGATATTAATCTTGTCAATGACGCGATAAACGCAGAAAGATCACCATGGAAACTAGGCTACGCAACAACGATACATTCATCGCAGGGATTAACCGTGGATGGCCAAGTTTGGATCGTCGATGATAGAATTTCCTGGTCAAATTTAGTTTATTTAGCTGTGTCAAGAGTAAGAAAATTATCTCAGTTAGGTAGAATTCGGTTTCACATTAATGACGCTGGCGGTAGTTGAGTATCTTTCGGTATTATTTGTAATTCCTCCTTGGTAAATCCGCGTTGTGGCGCTAGCAAATCTAGGAAATAAATTGCCGGTCTTCCCGATGATCTTGTTACGGCTGATATTTTATGTGTTGTTACGCTCCAGGTTGGATCGGTTGCTCTTTTTCTTCCTCCTTCGGCCTCGCCTTCTTTATATAAATACCGGACCGTGACGCTACCTAGCACAGGCGAAATTGTGGAATCTCGCTTTAGGGGTATATTCGGTTTTATAATCGCAATTGCGGGTTTCATTGCTATTGTTCTCGTTGTCTCGTTATTTAGCGCGTTAATCACGTGAGGTAATCTTGATACCCAATCATGAGATCGATTATCTTGAATAAATTCACGCGCGTACTGATATCCGAATAATCGTTCTGCAAGCGTTTTGTTGAATCTCTCAACGATAGCTTGATTGTGATGAACACCTACAATACCGCGACGGATTTTAACATTATTCTTTTTCATCAGTGAAGTAACCGCGCCAAGAAATTCTCGACCTGGATCAACCTGAAGAAGCTTCGGCCATGTTAATGGAGATCGTGAATAAATTTCGCTAAACGCCTTAGCGATCTCCGTTGCTGTTTTATTCGATAACGGCTCCGCTTCCTTGTATCTGCTTGCGATATCAACGACTGTCAAGACATATTTATATGTGACTCCGTCGACGGTATCGTAAGGAAGAAACATTAAATCAGCCTGATGAACTTCATTAGGGACGCTGACAGAGAAACTCGCATATGATATTTTCTTAGGTGGGGGAAGATAAATTTGCCAGACTGCCTGTTTCGATAACCACGATTCAGCGGTGGATTGTTTTACTTTTGCTGCCTTGGCGAGTTTGGCAATTGCTGATTTTCCTCGCCAGAATCCTCGCGGAGAATAATATATCTGCTCCATTATTATTTACCAGCACCGAATACTAATTTACCTTTCATTGCGCCTTTTATCAACCAAGTTGCCAATTTTTCTTTGAAACTTTTGTCAGGAATCGCGTCTATTGCATGAATTAGCCTAATATCAGCGAGATGTCTTTGTTGTAAATCCCCGCTACGATACGCAAGATCGTGATAGTAACACGCGTTATCGATGGCGTTTACTGGATCCTCGCCGGGATTTGGTTGATTATTATCGTTGAGTCTTATATCGAGCCTTGTACCGGGTCCGCAGTAATTGTATCCTGGCAGATGTTTTTCTCCGGGATATTTTGCCCAAGGCAGCCCAGGTAGATTTTTCATGGAGGCGGTAATGTCTCCTCCGGTTCTTCTATTTTTTTTTTTGCAAATTTAAACTTGCGTGTCTTACAAACTTCGCATTCTCCTGCAATTGCGTTCCTGTTATTGCGTGTGACGATTTCGATTGGATTTATCGTAGCTGTGTGAGTGCGACACTTAACACAATATAGATCCATGTATTCTAGTAACATGAATGTAATTGATTTTTCCGCCACGAAGCGACGCGAGCAAATAAAACACAACGCGGCGTTACCAAATTCGATAAGGATGATAATCATTGGCCCGTCTGGTTCTGGAAAGACGCAGTTGTTGCTAAATTTGATAATGCGATGGTTAAAATGGGATAAATTGTATTTGGTTGCGCCATCCGTTGATGATCAGCGATGTTATCAGGTACTAAAAGAATTTAGCGACAATACCGACGAAGGCACGATAGAATTCATCACAGACATCAATGAAACCCCATCCGTGGAAAATTTAGATGGTGATGTTAATAATCTTGTTGTTTTCGATGATGTTATGCTGGATAAGCAAACTAATCCGGCTAGGATATTTTCGCGTGGCCGACACAAGAACACCGATGTGATTTACGTGACGCAGCGATATACACACATTCCAAAGGTAATTAGGGACAATTGCAATATCTTATCCGTTTTCAATGGCGTTGATACTCACACGTTGAGAAATATTCATCAGACTTGGTGCAACGGCGACATGGACATAAACAAATTCAAAAATTTCTTCTGCCGCGCCCAGGCAACACCGCATGGTTTTATCACGATTAATCTTCACGATCCGCGTAGTAGATATCGAATCGGTCTCGATCAAATTTATTCATGAGACTTGCATCCAAACTTCGCAAACTTCGTCGATGGAATAAAATTTCTCCTACCCCCCCTAAAATCTTTGTCTAGAATCATTGAATTTGCACACAAAAAATTGCAGTCGGTGACGAATTTACGCAAATTAATTTTCGTGGGAAGGCTTATTTTTGAAATCTGAGGCTTCTACGGAGAAAGTTCTCGTAGGAGGCTTTATTTGGTCTGGAACCACTGGTCTGTAGAACTCCCCTGCTGCTAACGGACTGACCTTTGCTCCATTGTGAGTGTGGTTTGGACTAGTTCAAACGATGTGTGGTCGAAACTGAATGTTGTGGTGTGGTTAAGACGTTTGATCATGGAGTTCTTTGTGATGACAGCAATTCCACCTCCGTGAGATTTACGGGGGAACGACCTGACCAGTGGGTGTTAGATACGCGCATTTGGGCTCATCGCCTGATGTTTTTAGCCATGTTTCTGTCAGGAAAAAGACGTCGATATAATGGTCGTTGATAAAATTAACTATTTCTGTGCGCTTTTCCGGTGGTCCTACTGATGGGCATTGAATAATGCAATACGCAGAGGTATCTATTGGATAGTTGACACAAAGGTTGACGAATTAATAGGGATTTGAATTAGGGTGAAATTTTAAATTGTTGAGCCGGAAATGGCATAAGGGAGATAACTGAAATTCTTCTTCCTGTTCTACGCCGGCCAGCTTTGAAACAACGTTTCTTTTTTCGCTTCTGTTTACATTTAGGTAATGATGAATGTAGCCCCAGTTCGTTTAGTCTAGAGCACTCTGTAGTGTGAAGATCCAAGGAGTGGTCATTTAAAGCAATTAATGAGGGTCCATCATAACATAAACGGGTTGACTGGCGAGTATCACATGATTGCGGTTTGTTCAACAACAAAGGAAGTTGTAGTAGTACTTTGTTTTTGCTTCCTGTGTGTAGAATTTTCTCGAAAGCCCCATAAGAGCTTACAAGTGGAACAAAATATGAACTGACACCTCATTCGGAAGGATGCTTTGTACACTCCAAAGGTCAGACATTATAAACACAGTTATAAAACCTACATCGTAAACAACCCATAATCACAACATCCCTTCAATAAAATAAAACCATGAGTAACACAAAATTATATCTGAGGCTACAAATGAAACGGCATTGTATGAGTAATTTTTTTTAAAAAATATCTAAGAAAATAGATGTATTATATTTAGAGAATAGAAAAATAGATGTATAATATTTGTAGAATCAGTGTTGGAGACGTGACAAAAAAGAACGGATTAAACAGAGATCTTGCCATGCGATGTTCCTCATTACACTAATGCACTCAATAGAACATGACCAAAGCAATAATCCACTCACTAAGAATAAAATGTACAAGAATACAATTAGTACGTTAGAAAAGTATGAATGTGAAATATTGCACAAACAAAATTGGCATTGCCAGTTCAGCAAGACACGAAGGACGCTACAACAGCATCCTACTTCATGTGCGTCAAAATTGATAAATGTGAATGCACACATAAAATTGCACAGCCATCCATTCAACATTATCTAGAAAACAGAGTTACAGGTAATAATGATCGCTGGAGTACTTTGTCTAAGTAAATATTAACGATCAATATCTCTATTTACAAATGTGTGTGTATGTATGTATGTATGTATGTATGTATGCATGCGTGTGTGTGTGTGTGTGTGTGTGAGAGAGAGAGAGAGAGAGAGAGAGAGAGAGCATTATAAACTTTTACCCGCTAACATAATGAGATGGCCCCACGGTTCCATTGCACTACAAATTATTTGTTTTATCTAAGAGTGGTTCAAAACTGCTTTGCTATTATGATAATGCAATAATCTGCGTTAAACCCATTTTATCTCGTAAGCAACAGCAGTAAATAGTCTTTTATTGCCGCAGAAAGTAACGTAAAAGTATAAAAATACAACCTTTCGAGGTCTACAGGTAATTCCGCCTAAGACTGTACATAGAAGCATCACGTGTTCATACTGCTAGCAAACTGGGAAATCCCCAAATTCCCTCTATTTTCTATACGGAATCATCGAACAGGGAAGATTCGTTGTTATTGATCAGGAAGTACATATTATTCTAGTTTTACTTTAGCAGCTAGGAGAATAATCGCTCGTTGGAAAAACGCAGACTTACCTGAATCAGACTGGGTCGATTACATTGAAGAATTGGAACATGTGTCGTGGGATGGCGCGTCTGTTCTATGCTAACTATACTGCGATAACATCAATGTATATGGCTGACTGTAATAAGACAGCAAGTTGGCGAAATAAAACGGCATATACAAAGTTAAGTTTCTGTCCAGTCAAAGCTGTATAAGCTATGAGTTTTCTTTGTCGCCTAGCAAGAGTACCGATATTCAAGACTCAGTTCGATCCTTACTTGGGGATGTACGACTAGGAGAGAGTGTATGGTGGTTGGTGCGGACATGATGCGAGACGATGGGTGCCCTAATTCGAGGACCCAGGTTCAAGTCTATATATAGACACACACACACACATAAACACACACACTACTATCACCCAGGTTAGATAAATATTTAATTCGGACTCTACGGAGATCAGAACCCAGGTTAACTGGTAAACAGTTAATAACTTCTTCGCTTGCATGCACCAGTCCTCTACCATCACGACTAGGCACAATTCACCAAAAAAGTAATTGCGCAGTACCTAAGGAGAAAGTTGGAGCAAATAATTAACAAATGATTTATATCCCAGTATTACTGTCTCGATTATGTATTCGGTATCTGTTCTAATATATGCATGAATGCACACGAAATCGGCAATTTGCAATCCATTATTTTCCTGTCCGACGTAACCACATGCTACTTCTGTCATGTTGCATTTTTTTTAAAAATTATTGATTTTAGACCTGTTCCGCCTTTTCAGCTGTACCATTTGATTTGTGATGTCCATAGCTGCTTTCTGTGTGTTTAAAATAACAATCTTTAGCACATCAAGGCTGTTGTAACAAGGGCCAGTCTCCCTCAGTACGTCCTCAACTATATCTTGGCATGAGAAGATACTTTTCATTGTTTTAATAATATCTGAAGCGATTGACTTGAAAGTCTTATAACGTCTGGGATTTTGAATAATCAGCCATTGTGTGTATATGGTCTTTAGTATCGTACCTACTTCCAAATAAATCGGTAACATCACTTGTTCAGTTTCTTGATTTTATCGATATCAGTTATACGTTCACATCTTTTAACAATATTGTTAACACCTTGATTCATACGTGATCAAAATACATGTCGAGTTCTTTGTTTGCATTTTACCATTTCATCTGACCTGCATGGGTTTGTATGAGAATGTTTTGTCTTAATCTGTATGGTGTGGCGGCATTAACTAGTTCCTTTTAAAAGCCATGCCATTGCTCACAGAAAGTTTCAATTTCTTGAGGACTCTGCTTTTATAGCAGTCATTCATAACATTATCCATGAAATTGTTCACATCATTGTCTGTAGTGGTTTCTCCCCTAATTTCCTTTTGTTTCCTACAGGATATGTGTAGTTGTAGACATTGCAAAATCTACAAATACCTAAATATATTTCTCTACAGCAGGCATCTCCGTGTTTCATGAAAGCTCTCGTGACAACATGTTCACTGTAAATTTGTATTTTCTACGTGTATAAATGAATTGAAAAACGTAATTTTGAAATCATAGCCGAAAATATTTAATCCTTAGCGGACAGTCTTTTAACATTTTGTAGAATATTATATATATATATATATATATATATATATATATATATATATATATATATATATATATATATATATATATATATATATATATATATATATATATGAGACTGATCATTAGCCACTGCTTGCTTCCTTTCTGTTTGTTGCATTGCAATAACTCTTTGGATTATTACTTATCTGCCTTCTGAAGTGATAAAGCCTCTTCTCTCAGCAGTCTTGCGCTTGTGAAATCATCACGTATCGCTTCAATATTTTCTAGTGTGTAATTACTCCTCTTTGAGGTTACAATATCCACAATAGGTTGCTACTGAGTTTCAAAACTTTCTCCAGCCTTTCGTAATCTGCTGTTTAAACATGTCTCCAATCGGTCATATGGGGACCAATATTCATTAAATTTCTGTATCATATTCTCAGTTATACCTGTATCTTCCTGTTCAACAAAAACGTGTTGATTAGGTCCACTACAGTATATGCAACATGTGTTAGAAATGTACGTAGAACATTTCCCACCCGTCCTGCCTTAGTAGCACATGTATACAATTTATATTCTTGTAAACACCATCACCTAATTGTCAGCAACATTATCTTCTTAATCGCAAAGCCTTTTTTAAAAGATTAATTAGCCAGTGCTAGCCTTTTATACTTCATTTAAATGATAAATATGGTTTGATGTCCCAATTTATAGTAATTTTTATTTTAGTTTCTACTTTTTATTAGACGGAGACGGATACGGTTGTGTGTTTGGTAATATAATTTCCACTCTTCCAGTTCTGCATTTTTCATTTTGGGTGACAGGCGACGGATAGGTTTTGTAACCTGTTATAGAGTTGTTAAGCATTGGTAAATATTGAAAGTCATCTACCATACCATTTGTTCGCAGAAGATCCCCGTTTGCAGTATTTGTAAAGTGCTGGGAAAATGGTAGTAGCAATGAAATTGTAGAAACCGTTGTTGTTTCAAATTTTTTAATGGATACGATTGCATAATTCTCAAATTGGTCGATTTAAAAAGCAGCAGAGAGGGTGAACAGACCACTTATGGGAATGGTCACCCTTGTTTTTAGACAAAAAAAAATAGTGACCCTTCATAGAGGTCAATACCACGTCTACGATTATTGTTTGTCCCAAACAGAATTGTAGACAGGACCCTCTCTGCTGCTATTAATTAAAAAATTGTTATATTAAAAATAATGGTACATCCAGAATCTCATACTGCAAGAATAGCACGAGAACGATTAGAAGCAATTAAAAAATTTCTTCCCGTGCGAGATTCATTTAGAAAAAATCTACAAGCGCAGCAAGAAGCACAATTTGAGTACGAAGAAGAAACTAAAAAAACTGTTTAAACCCGTCACTGCAGCTACTGAACAAGTTACAACTGTCATCAAAGATCTTCTTCCGGTATCAAAACAAACAGCAGAACAAACTGAAAAAATAGCAAGAAGAACTAAACAGACAAAAAAGATTTTACGAGATCTTCCAACTGATATAGCTGCGGCTCAACCTCCACCTGTCGGCGAAGAAATACTTGAAAGTATTGGAAAACTTCGTATTGAAGTCGCCGACGTGAGAAAAGAACATACAACTGAACCCGAACTAGTAGAAAAAAACGTAGAATTGATTGCAAAATTTAGGAAAGGGGTTGTTGAAGAAATTAGAAATACTAAAAAAGAACAATTACCCGAAGTAATATTAAATAGTATATTTAATAAATCTAGTATTTTAAAACCCCGTCATGAAAAAGTAAGTGATGATAATCTTATTAAATATATATATCGCGTATATTACAACAAAAAACAAGCTAGAGGTCAAGAATATGAAATTATTAATGAAGAAGTAAAAAGACTTTATAGAGAGAGACTGAAACAACAAGAACAAAAACAATTCGCCCAGTATCAACTTCCTCCACCACAGCAAGAACCTTCACCTCTGCAGCGATTATACACCCGACGAAGTACTATATTGAGGAAACCAATTGAGGAGTTTAATGAAGAAAGAGAACGGATGTTGGCGGAGGGGGGGATGATGATGATCCTCCGAGCGCTGTAGGAAGTGGTTTTCTGACTACATCGGGAGAAAACAATTTTGTTTGTCCTAACAATATCCTCAATGACGTATCACGGTTAGAAGTTCTCATAGGTGGAAAACGAGCTGGAAATAATTCACCAGAAATAATTAATGAAACATCTGATATTTGTCGACGATTATTTCAAGGTGGTATCATGGATATCGGCGTTTACCGAGAACTTATCGATGAACTTGTTGATGACTAATTGTTAGATAAATAACAAATAACATAAGATGATCATACATAATAATCATCGCAAACCTGTGCAGGTCAGAGCGGTGAACTCACGATTACCAAGACGTAAGTAAAATAATAAATCAGGCTGCAAATAAAAAACTAGCGGAATTATCTGAAGAGGCAGAAAGAAATATAACATCAAATTTGATAGCAGATCAAGGACTCGGTGAATCAGGGAATAATATTTCAAGCATGATATCAGGGAGTGAAGTTTCCAAACCCGGTTTTCGTGTTAGACGAAAATAATTATAATAAAATGTTTAAGCGTGAATCCGATGAAGCATTTGATATGGAGGCACCTGTCCTTAAAGATAAATCGGTACGTGATTATCAGTTTTATTCTTATGAGGCACGAATACCAAATCAACGTGGAGGACACACGGTACTAATTATACGGAAGAACTGTGAACCAGTCTAGAAATGGGTGAAGAAATAATAGAGTATTTACAGGTTTGGTGGTCCATAATTGGTTAATAATGAAAATCAAAATTTTAGGAAAAATATCTTTTGAGAGCTTATCCTATATGTAATGTAAAAAAATATTGACAAATTTCTACTGATGCAATTTTAGCATTTTTACAGGCTTGACTCAGGAGTACTCAATACTGAAAGTAGCACCTGATTCATTTGGTGCAGAATCAATAACACGTGTTTCATGCACATGTATGTAAACAAATTGCCGCGGGTCATATGGTGTTCTCCACACATAAGCTTGCACCAAGGTTAGATGTGCACGAAAAATTATAGGTGTCATTATCAGCACCCATAAATTTTAAGTTATTGAATTTTGAATATGATAGTGTTTCCATATGTTTACCATTGGAGTGGAATTAGTACCGTGAGTCCTGGAAGAACTGAACTACAAGTTCATGACACAAGTAGATACTTTTTACCCGATGAGGCTTTTCTTGAGGTAGAAGGTACAATTGTAAGAACGGATGATACTAATTACTTAGATGCAGTAAAAGTTGGTTTTGTCAACAACGGGATCATGGCGTTGTTTGATAGCGCCACTTATATGATCGATGGAAAAAATATCGAATCGATTCAGAAAGATGTAGACGTTGCTACAACAATAATAGGATTAGCAAGATATTCTGATGATTATACAAGATCAGCAGGTCCTACAATGATGTTTGTGAAAGATACTACTAATCTCCCCAACGATAATCCGTATAATATAAGACGACCAGGAAATTTTGCCGATAACAATGATGCTGATGTGTGGTCAGTGGTTCATGGTTCTAACGCAGATTTTAACTTGGGATTTGCAGCGCGTAAAAGTATGTTGATAGGAGACAATAGAAGATTCTCATGTGCAATTCCACTATCGCATATTTTTGGATTTTGTAGAAATTTTAGAAAGGTTATTTTTGGAGCTAGACACACGGTTGTTCTTGTGCGAAAAGGTGATGATAACGATGCTCTGTGGAGACCTGTTGGTGATGCTGGTAAAGTAGTATTATCGAAACTTTCACTGTGGATGCCAGTAATGATTCCAACGATCGCAGTAGAACAAAAATTAATTTCTTTCATGGACACAGGTGGTAAATCCTTGTTGTCATGGTTAACAACAAGCACAGATAGTATGCAAACTAACGTTAACGGTCAGTTCACGTGGCATATAGCATCACAACAGGGTGTTTCTGCACCGCGACGTATTTTTGTTGTGTTTCAGGAAACTAATCGATTAGGCTCACAAGTTCGATCTCACATGATATTTGACAAACTAGGTATCACAGATATTTCTTTACGGATAAACGGACAACAAGAACCAACAGAAAATATACAACTAAATTATGAATAGAATCTTATAGGACGTGCATATGATCGTTTAATGTCATTCATGGGACGTGATCAAAATGTTGATACTGGATTGCAAATATCGCAACATGATTTCAGAACTTTGTATCCGATTTATTATTTTTCATTAGAACATCTTGATCTATCAAAAAAATCTGTCGTTGATATACATCTTAAAGCAACATTTTGAATACAGGTGGTGTTGATTATAGAGCAATCGCGGTCATACTCAGCGATAAAGCTATGTTACTTGAAGGTGGTAGTGGTCGAATGAGAGTCGTTGATGCACCAGTGGAAAATCTTTAATTTTTCAGAAAAATATTATTTATATAAAAATGTCGTATGTTCATGTTAATGTTACTCTGACTCCTGGTCAGGTCAAAAAGCTTCGATCAAAAACCATCAGCAAATGAGGAACTAAAATATCACTAAAACGAGATCAGATTGGTGGTGGTCCAAACAAATTATCGTTGACAAATAATCAGATTAAACATTTCAATAAAGCCCTAGAATCAAAAACCGGAGATCAATTTCATCTTTCTCCGAGCGCCATGAAGGAAATGGTAAAAACAGGTGACATATTTCCACTTCTTGTGGCTATTCCAGCGTTAATAGCTGCTGCCGCTCCAGCCGTAGCAAAAGCAGCCGCGTTAGGTGCTGTTGGAACAGCTGCTGGAATGGCTCTAAAGAAAGCAACAGGAAATGGATACAAAAAAAAGGGACGCGGTCTGAGATTACCGGGATCTCGCTGGGGAAGAGGTCTGAGGCTTCCACGTTAGATGTTCCAGCATCAAATTTTGATTTACTTGACGCTGCTAAAAAATTAAAAATCAAAGCCTTTAGAGGTGTTTTCATGCGATATCAATTACCAAAACAACCGAATAAACTTGAAACAGGTATTATTAATCTCGACGAACGTTCCGGACCTGGTTCTCATTGGGTATCATACGCGGTTGATCCACGTGGAATCGTTTATTTTGATTCGTACGGGTTAGCTCCACCTGTTGAATTTATCAAGTATGTCGCACCACTTCACGCAAGAACCTCTGGTTGTAAAGTTTGGTATTCAACGCTACCCACACAAACAATGACAGATCCGCCAATATGTGGCCGTGAGGTAATTAATGTACTCGACGCTATATCAAAATCATCCAAACCACCACATAAAGTCGTGCATGATTATACAAGCAACCGATTCGTTGCGCGTAAAGCGTTTTAAACAGATCTTGGATCTTAAAATATAATGGTTGATATTTACGGAAGAAGATCTTCCCGCGTTAAGAGAAAATCCGGCGATGTTGATCTGTCGAAGTATGCGACTAAAGATGAACTTGCTGATATTATGAACCTGGCTGGAGTTGATCCAGATGAGGTTGTTATTTTTCAAGATCGATATGGTCAACTAAAAGCGAGCAATATCAGATGGAATGATATAGTTCGACGAGCACTCGGTGCAGTTACGGATAATATTCCTGTGTTTACTGACAGCGGTAAAATCAAGGATTCAAGTATATCGTTTACAACCATCAGAGATCAAATTAAAGCAAGTGTTGCTAATCGCGTGAAAAAAACCGGTGACACAAAGACAGGTGAACTTAGCATGAACGGGAACAAAATAGTAGCTGTAACAACTCCAAAATCTGACAAGGACGTCGCAAACAAACTATACGTCGACACCGTAGATGGTAAACTATCCACGTTGCGGGCTGAGTATGACGTTCACGTAGGCGCGTTTACAAGATTTCGAAGAAATCATCAAAAAAACGATGAATCTATGGATAAATTCTTCGGCACATAAAACTCGTTGATATCAAAACTAACCTAGACACGATCAAACGAACACAGCAAGACATCGTAGCGGGGATTCCTGAGATCGTTAATAAAACCAATTTGATTAAAATTTCAGCCGGAATAACTCCCGGGCATATCACAAACATCGTATACACAGTATCATCGGGATTTGCAACATGGTCGCAGAAAAATAAAACCATCAAATATACCGCAACAGTAACTGGCGTGTACAGGCTGTCTGTGTTCGGTGCTGCAAAATTTGAAATATTTACAACATTTCATGGCGTCATTCAAGGATAGGTTTTCCGGGGTTGTATCTGTTATATTAAATAGCGGAACCGAAGAAATATTTATACTGGAAGCGGATGATAAGAAATTAACCGCAACATCTTACTGGTGGTGTTTGGAATTTGTAGCTGAGACACCTCAATTGGTTACTGCATAAAAATATATGGACGGTGCTCAATACAGGTACAATCAAGCGCGTGAATGGCAGGCGGCGCTAAAAGATCAAGTCGAACAATATACAGTAAAAGTAAATAAATATCGACGACGATTAGTTATCGTTGATGTGATTGTTTATTCAGTATCCGCTGTTGTTGCTGAAACCGGTGTTATATTATCAGCGGTGACAATGATGGCACCAGTAGCCGTAACTATTTGTATTTCAGCAGCAACAACGATTGCAGGTGTGCTCAATACCATCACAAAAAATATGTACTTGCATGAATGAAAAATTATCCGATTACATGACAAGATTACACACAACGACGGTAGCATACTCGAAATTGTCCTCGTTGTTATCAGCGAGTCTCAGTGATGGAATTATATCTGATTTCGAGTTTTCAATGATGACTAAAATATATCACGAAGGTATCGGTATTAAAGATACAAGTACTAATAATGACGGAATTACTACAGCAGATCGTAACTAATACAACTCCGTCAAAGATAACGATGATCTCGCTAAGTTCAACTAATCCTGAATTTAGTATTAATTTTCCTACTGCAATTCCAGTAAAAGAAATAGCATTAGCTCAATTACGGGTATATTACAGCTGGCCAAATATCAGATCAAAATCATTTAATGGTACACCAGCAAATAATTTGCTTGTATTTGCTAACAAGAACAAACCAGATGGTACTCCTGACTGGATAGATGTTGGAATACCCACTGGTAGTTATGAGATCGAACAAATCAATGAAGAATTTCAACGTAGAATAAAATCAATAACCGGAAAAGAAGAAAAAATATCAATTAACGTTCATGAGCCACGCTGTCCTCGACGGTTGAGATACATTCTCCTGATTATGCCGTTGATATTTATCAATCCACGATAAGATCCGTACTAGGTTGGCCGGATGTTCCCCCGGTGTATGAAGGACCACCAGAACCGAAAAAATCTGATTTTACGTCAACAAATAGATCTCGTCACGAAGTTACAATGACAGGTATTTGGAGGTGGTGGCGTGGAGTTCACACTTGGGATATTAGTTTGGATGATTTAATTGGTTATGGTGGTGGCTTATTTTCAGGTTTACCAGAAAGTACATTCCGTAACCATATTAATGAAGAAGAAATTAAAAGAACCATTGACAGTTCCAATCTTGATCATAAAGATCAACTAAATAAACTGCGTGAACGCCTCACTGAGTATCTTTTCGATATAACATCCCACGAGACACGAGGGGAAATTATCAAACAAATAGAAATTCTGAATTATATCGCAGAAGCTATAGAACGCAATCACATCAAAATTATAGATCTAATTTTAAAATCATCTCCTGCTTCAAAAAAGTTTTAATTGATAAATATAAAATCAAGGAATCTGATATACCGACGTTCAAATTTCCCGATTATGACCCGGACGCTCGGAGAAAATCTGTCAATGATGTCATTGATGAATATTTTCCTAAAATACTCGATGCGTGGAAAAAACTAGCACCACCTCCAACTGTTCTAAGATACAATAATGATCCACATGGCGGCGGCAGACACGTATCTCCGGGAATCGCTAATATAACCAGCACGATCGTGGTTAATCTGGTTTGTGACGTAGTCGATGGCAGCTATCAAATAGATCTCGGAAAATCAAATCAGGCTCAACAGGGATATATTTTATATATATTTACGCCACAAGTATCCCCGGGAAGTTTAATCGTGCAAGAACCAACTAATCCTGTGTATCTGCGATGTCACAATAATATGTTAACACGAATAAATTTTAAGTTCACAGATCATCTTAATCGCTTAATTGACATGCGTGGAGAAGAGCTTGTGATAAATCTGTATGTGAAATCTTAATTAATCCAGTAAATATTATATAATGTACCCCCACGTGAGTGTTTTTATACAAGACAAAGAAGCACTTGAAAACGCCATCAGAACAGTGTTTTCACAAAACACAGAACAATTTAACGTTAATTTAGTTATTGATGAACACGGAAGCGAGGATTTCTTACTAACACAAGAACAGTTAGATGAACTCCGTCAAAAACATATTGTCGAGATCATTTGTAGCAGAGATCAGATTCTAAATTATGCACACTCCTGTATTAAACTCGATCAACTTAAAAAAATATTTCAAAATAAATAAAATATTATTGATACAAGGGGTGATTAGATCTTTGATCTTTGATCTTAATATTTTATTTTATTTTTATTTTATCAGAAATATTTCAACATTTTTAGTCAAATTTGTTATTTTTTTCAGCTATTTTAGTCGATTTGTCAAGGAAAATTTGTCAAATTACAGTTTTTCATCAGGTCAAACCTCAAGCGGTTCTCTAATTGTTTCATCGATAAATCGTCAAAATTCCTCATTTTTTTCGAAAATTACCAGAAAAATTAACAACAATTGCATGAAAAATCTCATTTTTTGAGCTAATTTTACTGATTTTTGACCAACGTTGATAATCTGACACCCATGAAATTTTTAAGGTTAAATTGTGTAGCCGAACGAGTAATAGAACACTTTACAAACGCGATGCGTGGAAACGGATTAAATGATTTAAGACGTGAAAAAATAAACTCGTGGGCTGATTCAGTTAAGGATACCGGTGCTACAGTAAAAGATGTTGCTGAGTTAGGAAAAATATTAAAATTTCCAATAACCGTAGCGACAATAACGGGAGAAATACTGTACGAATCGAAATATAAATCGAAAGGAGCTTCAATAAATATTATTGATCATAACGTGCACGCATGGACCAGCGCAGTAACAATATTTCCACGTGATCGAACTATTAGATTTTACCCCTCAGATATGAATATGCTTGATTTTATTAACGAAATAAGTAAAAACGATCCTGTATCGGTATGGTTATTTAAAAGTAATGAGGAAGGTGGATTTGATCAGTTTGTTAGACCAAACGGTGAAATATATCGAACAGAATATCTCCACGACGAGATGAAAAATCTCGCGGAGAAGTTTTTAGAATGCAAGCACGCGGAAAATACTGACAAATTACTAACTAATTGCTTTACTGTTCCATCTGTTGCGGCTCATTTCGCTAGAGAAAGAAATTCACGGAAACCAACACGATTTGATTTACTCGAGGACGTACGCGTAAGTTGCGTCGAATACGGACACGGTGGATTATGGAATACCAAATATAATTACAACGATGTTATTTCGGTTGATATGGTTGCATGTTATCCGGGAAGTTTTCTAGGATACGGAGATTGTTCTGCGTACTTTAAAAGATTCGGTCACCCTACAAACGAGATGACACGAGTGGCAATTAATGGACCATTACCTGATTTTGATCTGACTGGATTAGCTTGTGTTGAATCATTCGAGCTCAACGAAAATCTTCACAAGATTTGTTATGTTTGGTTTGGCAGACATTTTTGTGAAAAACTTTGGGCACCTATAGTTTTATTACGATATATGCTAGATTGTGCGGCACTGACATCGTTGGTTGTCAGTGAGGCAATTATATCATATCACGCGCAGACCGAAGTTTGGTAGCCCATGTCAGATTCTATTAGTGCTGATGAAGTTATTAGCGAGTTTAAGGAAAAATGTCCTGGCGTTTCCGAAGATGATATTATCAAAGAAGCTCCTAAAGTTCTCGAGATTAAACTCAAAACCGCAAAAGATCTCGGTAGAAAAATTATAGGTAAATTTACTCTGGGTGGTGCATATGATCATAAAAGACATCACGCACGATTAATTCTAGATGATGCCGAGTACGATTTTATAATCGCTGATACAGCAGCGAAAGATATATTTGTAAATCGAGAAAATGTTTATTTATCCGACGGAACAAAATTGGGTACGATCGTTAGTTACATAAATGACGTCTCCCCACAGTATACTCATCTAAGATCTTCCATGTTGGCTTATGTTTCCATAAATTTATTATCGATGATTAATAGATTTCCTGAGACCGCAGTCAGAGTCGCAACAGATTCGTTTTATATTTCGAGTAAATATTTAGAGTCTGTTATGAAATTTATAAGTAGCGATGAACGATGGAGTTCATGGAGAATAAAAAAGGAAATATTACACAATTATACAGAATCAGCAGATGTTCCGATGAGACATTTTTATCGTAGGGGTAATAAAATATCAGAAATGTCGAAAGCGCCATCGTTGAGTGATCCAATAACTAGATATAAGACAGTATATCTCAATGGACCTGGTGGATGCGGCAAAACGACTCGAGCAATTAATGTTTTTAGAAATTCAGATATGATCGTGCTGACACACACACACAGACTTGCATGCGAGATGAAACAGCGGCAAGTACAATCGTGTACGTATCATAGTTTCTTTCGGTGGCGCGGGGATACATGGACTCCTGAACGAATGGGAGAAAAATATATACCTAAAATAATTATTTGGGACGAGATATGTACGGTGTCATTGCATACATTAAAAATGTTTCTTGATTGGTTGTTGACGAAAAATACCGCTATAATAATGTGTGTCGATCATGGTCAACCGCCGCCTTTTGTTGGACCATCTCCACATGATTGGTTAAAAAATTGCGTTGATTATTATGAAGAAATAGATGATGATCATAGAGCTTTCGATGAAAATTTAAAGGAATTTAAAAAATTAATCAGATTACAATCAAACAAAATTCAGTGTGAAATAATACGCGGAGTAATCTCAGAGACCTCAATGAGTGATTTTTTAAATTTATGGAGACCCAACGATTTGATAGTAGCAAGTAGAAAAATAATCAGCAGTTATTTCAGCTGCATAAAGAAAAATATTCAGAATTACCCGTACCGTTGTGTTATAGACGCATTATGCCCTGACAAATCTCCATGGGTGATGGGATACGCTATGACGATCCACTCGTCTCAGGGATTAACTATTTCTGACACACGAGTCTGGATTGTAGACGATCACATCGAGTGGTCAAAATTAGTCTATTTAGAGGTATCGAGGGTCAGAAAAATATCTAAATTACGTAGAATTATAATTCCTGAAATCGTTAATAAATTCAACGTCATCGACGATGATATAATAAGAAAAAAATTAATCGGATACAAACAATCTGATAAAAAAAATAAACGCGACTTTGACCTTGATGTTGAATTCATTATTGAGTTAAAACAGCAGCAGAATAATCATTGCGCAAGTTGCAATTGTATAATGCTGTGGAGGTATTCGAGTAATGATTCAAGACAATTTACCGTAGACAGAAAAGATAATAGTCGCGGTCATACACGAGAAAATACCATGCTGACCTGTCTCGAGTGTAATCGACGTAGAGGCGCCAGCGCCTTGGGTGCTAGTTAAGTGATCGCGGTGGTAGTTGTGTATGTTCGGGAATTATTTGTAGCTGTCCACGCGTAAATCTACGTTGAGGAACAGCCGAATCTAATCTGTAGATTGCAGGTCTACCTGGCGATCTTGTCACGGTGGATATTTTGTGTGTGGTAACACTCCAAATAGGATCAGTCGCTCTCGCGCTACGACCTTCAAGTTGATCCGGTTCATATAACTATCTAACTGTAACATCACCCAATAATTTTTGTTTTTCAATATCTTTTCGTTGTGTTGGTATATTTTTTTGTGACTGCGCTAATGGGTTTCATGTTGGTTGTTCGTGTGATCTCGCTATTTAATGCAGCTATCACGCTTGGTAATCTTGCAACCCATTCGCGAGATCTCGTATCCTGAATAAATTCCCTCGCGTATTGATATCCAAATAACCGCTCAGCGAGTGTTCGATTAAATCGCTCAACAATTGCCTGATCACGGTGAATTGTAGTATGACCTCGTCGTATTTTGGTATTATGTTGTTTCATCAACGATGATACTGGACCAAGAAATTCCTTACCAGGATCAACCTGTAGTAGCTGTGGCCATCGCAGACCACCTTGTGGTCCGTGTCCTCGTTGATAAATTCGTTCAAACGCATCGGCTACTTCAGATGCTGTTTTCGTTGATAGCGGCTCTGCTTCTTTATATCTACTTGCAACGTCAATGACAGTTAACGCGTATTTGTATGTTTTTCCACGCACAGTATCATGTGGTAAAAATAAAATATCAGCTTGATGAACTTCATTAGGAACACTAATATCGAAATACGCGTACTGAATTCGTTTCGGTGGTGGTAGATAAATTTGCCATATTGCCTGTTTGGATAACCACGTTTTAGCAGCAGAATGTTTAACCGCTCTGCATCAGCAAGTTTACCAATTGCTGCTTTACCTTTCCAGTATCTTCTTGGTGAATAATAAATTGATTCCATTATATATTACCAGACGCAAACGCTAATTTACCTTTCATCGCAGATCTTACTAACCAATTAGCTAATGATTCTCTAATATTTTTATTTTTTATAGAATTTAATGCATGAATTAATTTCACATCTGCAATATGCCTGTCTTGTAGATTTTTACTCTTATAAGCTACATCATGAACATGACAAGCTCGATCAATAGCGTTTACTGGTTCCTCGCCTGGTTTTGGTTGATCTTGATTATCAAGTCTAATATCGAGTCGAGTACCAGGACCGCAATAATTATATCCTGGTAGATGCTTTTCTCTTGAGTACTTAGCCCATGGAGTACCTGGAAACTTTGACATCAAATTAGCATTATCACCACCGCGCTTATTAGGTAAAAACGAAAATTTCTTTCTACCGCATACAGAACATTTTCCACCATACGCTATTTTTTTATTTTTTGTTATAACCGTAGCTAAATCAGTGGTTGGAGTTTTAACTTTACAGCGTAAACAATATAAATTCATGTTATAATATATATGGATATAATTGATTTCTCAGCAACTCGGCAACGAGAGCCAGTTAAACACCATCCTGCGCTACCGAATTTCAGCAGAATGATCATCATAGGACCATCTGGATCGGGTAAGACACAGTTATTACTTAATCTGATAATGAGATGGTTGAAATGGGATAAGTTGTATTTGGTAGCACCATCCGCTGATGATCAACGATGTTATGAAGTACTTAAAGATTTTAAGGAAAACGCAAGATTACTGGACGAAAATAATGATGCTGTAGAGTTTATAACAGATATTGATGAAGCACCGTCCGTTGATGTTTTAGACGGATTTATTAATAATTTAGTTGTGTATGATGATGTAATGCTAGATAAACAATCAAATCCAGCCAGAATATTTTCTCGCGGTAGACATAAAAATACAGATGTGATCTATGTTACTCAACGATATACACAAATACCAAAAGTGATCAGGGACAATTGTAATATTTTAGTTGTATTTAATGGCGTAGACACACACACGCTGCGAAATATTCATCAAACCTGGTGCAGCAGTGACATGGATATAATTAAATTCAGAAATTCCTTCTCACGAGCGCAAGCTACTCCGCATGGATTTATAACAATAAATTTGCACGATCCTAGAACAAGATACCGTATAGGTCTTGATAAAATATTTGGATAGTGGGGGTGATGATAAAATTAAATTGAATTAAACAGATATCATTAATATAATGAACAACTGTGCGTGGCTGCGTCAAGGAACCACTAACAAATGTGATAAAAAATGTCGTGGAGAATATTGGAAAAAACATAATTATCTTATAAAGAAAAACCCTCATGCTGGTCCACGAAGTTGTGTTGGATGCAACAACGGCGTTAGAGGATTATATCAGATTTGCAAAAATTGCGGTGGAGATCGATACAGAAGTTTGATGATATATTACAGAAAAAGAAAGAACATAAATCCAAAAATAGAAAAACCACCATCAGAACTTGAATATTACTTGAAACATAGAACAAATTCCAGGATTCAGATGAAGATTCCCAGGATTATTCAGAATAACATAGCAGCAGAGAGGGTCCTGTCTACAATTCTGTTTGGGACAAACAATAATCGTAGACGTGGTATTGACCTCTATGAAGGGTCACTATTTTTTTTGTCTAAAAACAATGGTGACCATTCCCCTAAGTGGTCTGTTCACCCTCTCTGCTGCTTAAAAACATGACTCAAAATACAGTCATATTCAAGAAAAGATTACTTAGAAGGTGATCTTTATTAAAATTGATAATACTTGTTTTTCATTGATACACGTTTTCTTCATCGAGAATGAGAGGATTATGTAGCACTAGGAATGTTATAAACCTATACTTATCTATCATACTTTGGAGTCGTAAGCAAATGCAAACCCCCTCCCCATCAGTTTATTTACACTGAGTGCATATTCTTGGCATGGCTATCAAGCACTCCATCGTCTTTTTGTGAATGTCGCATCATAATTAGCGTTCATGTTGGAGACGCGACCTCAAACAAAGAGGTCAGAGACATCAATTTTGAAAGATGAGCTAAAGGAGAGAAAAAAAGAACGATTTATTCTAAAGAAAAGATGGATACTTCTTTTCTATGACTTTACTTGATTGAGATTAACCAATGATCTACCAAATATCCATTTTAGTCGCATATTTCCGAACCGAAAATGCTAATATAATTCCTAGAGAATTACTCTCTATATGGGGCGCACGCATTTCCTTTGATACATATGCTAAGAAAATTCTACGTTCACTTTGAATGATGATAAGGACATTCCATTTTGGTTTAAAGGGGTCAAAGGTCGACAAAGTTTTATTTTTAAACAATGTAGATCATTTTAAATGTTCAATATATTTAGTAATGCATGATTGAAATTTTGTTTATGATAAAGAATCAATCAGTTGAACATTATCTGTCTAGTTATGTTTGATTGTCTGATTATATAGAATCTGCATTACACTGTAACTGTTAAGATATCAAACCGACTCGACTCGTACATGACTCAAGTCGCGTAGCATGATATTAAAGGAGACCTTTGTTTCGAACATAACAAATGCAAACCGATTTCGTGTAATAAACAAGTTTACATATATCCAGCAAGATGGCAAGTCTACAGTCTATGGAATATGGAATAGGGTCAGAAGCTATAGCGGACTATAGGTATGCTTTCTTTACTTTGAAAAAAATCAGTGTGCTAGATTGATTGACGTCAAGTTGGTTACTTATTCCTTATTCCTTATTCCCGATTGAATAAGGAATAAGAAACCAGTTACCGATTGAATAAGGAATAAGTAACTAGTTACTTATTCCCGATTCAACTATTTATACATACATTTGGTTACTGATTCCTTATTCACATCCAGCTGGGTATTCATTATTTATTTATAGTTCCATAAATAATTGGTTATAACGTCTTGAAGATTAAAAGCCCTTCAGGGCATGCATTGGTGTTATTCTAACCCATTTAGAGAAATAAGAGTGTTCTTTGGTGCCAGCTATATAAAGCTGACTAGAGACAAATCACGGACTATGTGGAGCAAAGAGTTAAGATATTGATAGGTATACATAATTACTAATTTGAAATAGGATTAATTATTTGTGTTAGATGTTGAGGTCGCGAGCAGCAGAGAGGGTGAACAGACCATAGAATTCCGACAAAAGAATAAAAAACAAACAAAATAAAATCATCTCGTAGAAAGGTCCAATTTTTACAAATGAACTTTTCCTTGAGATGTTTTATTTCTGTAATGACCGATTATACTAATGAAACCCCAGTTCGAAATAGTAGCTGAAAAAATAAAGTACTCTACGTGTTTATTTATTTTTTTTGTTTATTTTTTTGACGACCAACGTTAGTAGGTACCCTCTCTGCTGCTATTAATTTACCACCATACCAAGTTTGATGAATATTTCTCAACGCGTTCTCGCTGTCGTTTCTCCTCATCTGTTTCATCTTTATTTGTTCTATGTTTCAAGTAATATTCAAGTTCTGATGGTGGTTTTTCTATTTTTGGATTTATGTTCTTTCTTTTTCTGTAATATATCATCAAACTTCTGTATCGATCTCCACCGCAATTTTTGCAAATCTGATATAATCCTCTAATGCCGTTGTTACAACCAACACAACTTCGTGGACCAACATGAGGATTTTTCTTTATAAGATAATTATGTTTTTTACCATATTCTCCACGACATTTTTTTATTACATTTGTTAGTGGTTCCTTGACGCAGCCACGCACAGTTGTTCATTATATGAATGATATCTTTTTAATTAAATTTACCCAAATATTTTATCAAGACCCACACGATATCTTGTTCTTGGATCATGTAAATTTATTGTTATAAATCCGTGCGGAGTAGCTTGCGCTCGTGAGAAGAAATTTTTGAATTTAATTATATCCATGTCACCACGACACCAAGTTTGATGAATATTTCTAAGTGTGTGTGTGTCTACGCCATTAAACACAACTAAAATGTTGCAGTTGTCTCTAATCACCTTCGGAATTTGTGTGTATCGTTGAGTAACATAGATCACGTCTGTATTTTTATGTCTACCTCGGGAAAATATTCTGGCTGGATTTGATTGTTTATCTAGCATCACATCGTCGTATACAACTAAATTATTAATAAATCCGTCTATGGAATCTACGGATGGTGCTTCATCAATATCGGTTATAAACTCTATAACATCATTACCCTCATCCAGTAATCGCGCGTTTTCATTGAAATCTTTAAGTACATCATAACATCGTTGATCATCAGCGGATGGTGCTACTCAATACAATTTATCCCATTTCAACAATCTCATTATCAGATTAAGTAATAACTGCGTCTTACCCGATCCAGATGGTCCTATGATAATCATTCTGATGGAATTTGGTAACGCAGGATGGTGTTTAACTGGCTCTCGTTTTCTTGTTGCTGAGAAATCAATTATATCCATATATATATATATATATATATATATATATATATATATATATATATATATATATATATATATATATATATATATATATATATATATATATATATATATATATATATATATATATATATATATATATATATATATATATATATTATGTCATGATGTTTTATTGCTTACGTTGTAGAGTTAAAACTCCAACTACTGATTTAGCTACGGTTATAACAAAAAATAAAAAAATAGCGTATGGTGGAAAATGTTCTGTATGCGGTAGAAAGAAATTTTCGTTTTTACCTAATAAGAGGGGTGGTGATATTGCTAATTTGATGTCAAAGTTTCCAGGTACTCCATGGGCTAAATACTCAGGAGAAAAACATCTACCAGGATATAATTATTGCGGTCCTGGTACCAGACTTGATATCAGGCTCGATAATCAAGATCAACCAAAACCAGGCGAGGAACCAATAAACGCTATTGATCAAGCTTGTCATGCTCATGATGTAGCTTATAAAAGTCAAAATCTACAAGATAGACATATTGCAGATGTGAAATTAATTCATGCATTAAATTCTATAAAAAATAAAAATATTAGAGAATCATTAGCTAATTGGTTAGTAAGATCTGCGATGAAAGGTAAATTAGCGTTTGGGTCTGGTAATATATAATGGAATCGATTTATTATTCATCAAGAGGATACTGGAGGGGCAAAGCAGCAATTGGTAAACTTGCTGATGCAGCAGCGGTTAAACATTCTACTGCTAAAACGTGGTTATCCAAACAAGCAATATGGCAAATTTATCTACCACGTCCTAAGCGAATTCAGTACGCGTATTTCGATGTCAGTGTTCCTAATGAAGTTCATCAAGCTGATATTCTGTTTTTACCGCATGATACTGTGCGTAGAAAAACATACAAATACGCGTTAACCGTAGTTGATGTTGCAAGTAGATATAAAGAAGCAGAGCCGCTATCAGCGAAAACATCATCTGAAGTAGCCGATGCGTTTGAACGAATTTATCAACGAGGACTCGGACCACAAGGTGGTCTGCGATGGCCACAGCTACTACAGGTTGATCCTGGTAAGGAATTTCTTGGTCCAGTATCATCGTTGATGAAACAACATAATACCAAAATACGACGAGGTCATACTGCAATTCACCGTGATCAGGCAATTGTTGAGCGATTTAATCGAACACTCGCTGAGCGGTTATTTGGATATCAATACGCGAGGGAATTTATTCAGGATAAAAGATCTCGCGAGTGGGTTGCAAGATTACCAAGCGTGATAGCTGCATTAAATAATGAGATTACACGAACAACCAACATGAAAACCATTAATGCAATTACGAAAAAAAATATACCAACACAACGAAAAGATGTTGAAAAACAAAAAATATTGGGTGATGTTACAGTCAGATATTTATATGAGCCTGGTGAACTTGAAGGTGGTAAAGCGAGAGCGACTGATCCTATTTGGAGTGTTACTACACACAAAATATCCACCGTGACAAGATCCTCAGGTAGACCCGCAATCTACAGATTAGATTCGGCTGCTCCTCAACGTGGATTTACACGTGAACAACTACAAATAATCCCCGCGGATACACAACTACCGCCAAAATTACTTCAGTGATTTCGATCACTTAACTAGCACCCAAGGCGCTGGCGCCTCTACGTCGATTACACTCAAGACAGGTCAACATGGTATTTTCTCGTGTATGACCGCGACTATTATCTTTTCTATCTACGGCAAATTGTCTTGAATCATTACTCGAATACCTCCACAGCATTATGCAATTGCAACTGGCGCAATGATTATTCTGCTGCTGTTTTAACTCAATAATGAATTCAACATCAAGATCAAAGTCGCGTTTATATTTTTTATCAGATTGTTTGTATCCGATTAATTTTTTTCTTATTATATCATCATCGATGATGTTAAATTTATCAACGATTTCAGGAATTATAATTCTACGTAATTGAGATATTTTTCTGACCCTCGATACCGCTAAGTAAACTAAATTTGACCACTCGATACGATCGTCTACAATCCAGACTCGTGTATCAGAAATAGTTAATCCCTGAGACGAGTGGATCGTCATAGCGTATCCCAACACCCATGGAGATTTGTCAGCGCGTAATGCATCTTCGACCACACTGATATCAACGGCGACAATATCATTTAATACGAGACTCTGTTTTTCAGTCTGTCCTGGAATATCAACATTAATATTCTATTTTCGTGTATCTGATGGTCTATAACACAACGGTATGGGTAATTCTGGGTATTTTTCTTTATGTAGTTGAAATAACTGCTGTTGTAAATCGTCTCTGATTATTTTTCTACTTGCTACGATCAAATCGTTGGGTCTCCAAAAATTAAAAAAATCACTCATTGAGGTCTCTGAGATCACTCCACGTATTATTTCACACTGAATTTTGTTTGATTGTAATCTGATTAATTTTTTAAACTCCTTTAAATTTGCATCGAGAGCTCTATGATCATCATCTATTTCTTCATAATAATCAACGAAATTTTTTAACCAATCATGTGGAGATGGTCCAACAAAAGGCGGCGGTTGACCATGATCGACACACATTATTACAGCGGTATTTTTCGTCAACAACCAATCAAGAAACGTTTTTAATGTATCCAATGACACCGTACATATCTCATCCCAAATAATTATTTTAGGTATATATTTTTCTCCCATTCGTTCAGGAGTCCATGTATCCCCGCGCCACCGAAAGAAACTATGATACGTACACGATTGTACTTGCCGCTGTTTCATCTCGCGTGCAAGTCTATGTGTGGGTGTCAGCACGATTATATCTGAATTTCTAAAAACATTAATTGCCCGAGTCGGCTTGCCGCATCCACCAGGTCCATTGAGATATACTGTCTTATATCTGGTTATTGGATCACTCAACGATGGCGCTTTCGACATTTCTGATATTTTATTACCCTTACGATAAAAATCTCTCATTGGAACATCTGCTGATTCTGTATAATTGTGTAATATTTCCTTTTTTATTCTCCACGAACCCCATCGTTCATCATTACTTGCAAATTTCATAACAGATTCTAAATATTTACTTGAAATATAAAACGAATCTGTTGCGACTCTGACTGCGGTCTCAGGAAATCTATTAATCATCGATAATAAATTTATGGAAACATAAGCCAACATGGAAGATCTTAGATGAGTATACTGTGGGGAGACGTCATTTATGTAACTAACGATCGTACCCAATTTTGTTCCGTCGGATAGATAAACACTTTCTCGATTTACAAATATATTTCTCGCTGTTGTGTCAGCGATTATAAAATCGTACTCGGCATCATCTAAAATTAATCGTGCGTGATGTCTTTTATGATCATATGCACCACCTTGAGTAAATTTACCTATAATTTTTCTACCGAGATCTTTTGCGGTTTTGAGTTTGTTCTCGAGAATTTTAGGAATATCATCTTCGGAAACATCCTTAAACTCGCTAATAACTTCAGAATCTGACATGGGCAACCAAACTTTCGTCTGTGCATGATATGATATAATCGCCTCACTGACCACCAACGATGTCAGTATCGCACAATCTAGCATATATCGTAATAAAACTATAGGTGCCCAACGTTTGTCACAAAAATGTCTGCCAAACCAAACATAACAAATCTTGTGAAGATTTTCGTTAAACTCGAATGATTCAATACAGGCGAATCCAGTCAGATCAAAATCAGGTAATGGTCCATTAATTGCCACTCGCGTCATCTCGTTTGTAGGGTGACCAAATCTTTTAAAGTACACAGAACAATCTCCGTATCCTAGAAAACTTCCCGGATAACATGCAACCATATCAACCGAAATAACATCATTGTAATTGTATTTGGTATTCCATAATCCGCCATGTCCGTATTCGACGCAACTTGCGCGTACGTCCTCGAGTAAATCAAATCGTGTTGGTTTCCATGAATTTCTTTCTCTGGCGAAATGAGCCGCAACAGATGGAACGGTAAAACAATTAGTAATTTGTCAGTATTTTCCGCGTGCTTGCACTCTAAAAACTTCTCCGCGAGATTTTTCATCTCGTCATGGAGGGATTCTGTTCGATATATTTCACCATTTGGTCTAACAAACTGATCAAATTCACCTTCCTCATTACTTTTAAATAACCATACCGATACAGGATCGTTTTTACTTATTTCGTTAATAAAATCAAACATACCTCCGGAGTAAAATCTAACAGTTCGATCACGTGGAAATAATGTTACTGCGCTAGTCCATGCATGCGCGTTATGATCAATAATATTTATTGGAGCTCCTTTCGATTTATATTTCGATTCGTACAGTACCTCTCCCGTTATTGTCGCTACGGTTATTGGAAATTTTAATAGTTTTCCTAGTTCAGCAACATCTTTTATTGTAGCACCGGTATCCTTAACTGAATCAGCCCACGAGTTTATTTTTTCACGCCTTAAATCAGTTAATCCATTTCCACGCATTGCGTTTGTAAAGTGTTCTATTACTCGTTCGGCTACACAATTTAACCTTGAAAATTTCATCGGCGCTAGTCTATCAACATTGGTTTTTTTATTTATCTCATAGATTCCATAAATAACCGCTGTTACAGGATACGCTCGCTCATAATACGGTTTGTTAATACCCGTCAGTAGACCCGGTCTGGAATTTTTACTTAATATGACAGTTTTATTATTGCCAAGGACAGGATCATATTTGTCACGGATAATCCAACTACCTGTTTCTGTTAATACAATAAATTTTACTCTGAAGAAATATTTTTGATTGCCCTCGTATTCAGCGATGTAGTTAATGATAGTTGCCGCTCGCTTGTCATTCATTGTGACGTCCGTGACAGCTTCCTTGACTCCGTCAAGGCGTATAATCTTGAACGTTGACCATGTATGAGATGCACCATCCGTGTAAAATTCCTTCTTGGCGTCGTGAATTTTCGAGATCAAACTTTTATTTTTCGGATCAACCAAATCTCGCACTGGCAAGTCTGGAGATAATCTGTCGAGGTTGAATTTATATTTAACAGGCCTAGTTTGGGATAATCTCTCAAACCCATTCATATAATTAAAACAAATATTTAAAATAAAAATTATATATATATACAATGTCTCAATGCAGATGGTTGATGATCGGCTCAGTAAATCGATGCAACAAATCCTGCAGAAAGGAATTTTGCTGGATGCACTTACAAAACATACGACGAGGAAGTCTAGGACCAATACCATGTCTGCGGTGTGGTATTGGAGTGCGAGGAAAAACAGGATTATGTGGAAAGTGCGGTGGAAAACGGTTCAGAGAACTTAAAAGATATTATGACAAAAAAAAATAATAACGGTGAAAACGCTATAAAATCCGTGGAGGATTATATATCAAGATTTCAGACAAACAATGATTTAAACAAATAATATTATTATAATGGAGCAAAATAAATTTGTCCCACATCCTGTCATTAAGAATTACGAATCAGATATTAATGGTGTCATCAGACACTGTAAGTTAAAAAAACCAGTTGGTTATATTACTAATGCTGGTTATCTAATGTTCACATACAATGGAGAAAAGAAACATTATCTGTGTCATAGATTCACATATGAATGTCATAATGGGATGATCAATGACGGTCTTGTTATTGATCATATTGATGGGAATCCTCAAAATAATAGTTTATCCAACCTTCGTGTTGTCACGCAAAGCGTGAACTCTGCATGTGGTAATACAGGAAGATGTAAGACAATCGGAAAGAGGGGGATAAATTCCACAAACACAGAAACTGGTGAAGAAATAATATTTCGTTCAATATCTTCTGCTGCAAAATATTTTGATATTAATCCGTATTCAGTGCAAAAAGTGGCAAAAAATATATATAAAACCGCTTTCTCGAAAAAATATAAACAGAAAATCACCTTTCAGTATCAATAATTATCATCACCACATTGAATTATATCATTATTTGAGGAGACCCAGTACGGTCTGATCGTATACTACTGAATTTTTGATTATATGGGGGGGGGATTATTTTTTTAATATATAGTTTTATTCGTAGATTTTTCATTTTTTATGATCTTAATTAGTCAGTTTAACTAATTACGTCGTAATTAATTACTCATAGAAGTATATTTATGGTTTTTAAATATTTCCCATCATACAACATTACGAGAAATCATGACAATGTTATTGATCCGCAGGGAAGCGGTAATATAGGTACAGAACAGAAACCGTTGTTATGGTATAAATCGATCTGCAGGTGTGTTCATGCCGCTTACTGATTCGCAGGTTGTATTTGCAGTCTGCTTAGGAAAAACGCTGTTTTATATTCAGAAACTGTTGTTATAATACAGAAACCGTTATTTTAATGCAGAAGTAGTTATTATTCAGAAACCGCTGTTTTAGTGTAAATATTGGTTCCTTAGCTATATATTAACTTCCGAAACATATGTTCGTAACAAGGTTCGATAGCTCAATCAGTATGGTATTGGACTGTGACGCTCGCGGTCCAGGATCGAATCCCCATGGCTGACAATTTGTCGGTGGTGCGCATAATTGCGATTTTTATAATAATGGGGGAACCGCAAAACCCCCCGCTCAGCAAAATTCAACCACAATATTGACCGGTGGTTGATACATATTTTCGTATCACCCACGGGATTATTAATTATTGTGGGTGGGATTTTTGCTGAGCGTGTCTGTTTGTACTGTCCTTGTATATATTCATTGCATATATTCATTTCATTGTATATATACATTTCCTTAATTAAGTTATATGTTTGTGCCGTCCAATGCATAATCTGAGCTCGCTAATACACTCGATAGGGGCTCTTCATTCATAATCTGAGCTCGCTAATACACTCGATAGGGGCTCTTCATTCATTGTATATGTTGTGCTGTCCTTGAAACATCCCTACGAACTCGCTAAAGACTCGATAGGGGTTCTATAGGGATAATTTTTTTATTTTAATGATTTATATATTACATAATGAACCAGGAAAATATCAATGATGTAATTGTTGCTATTAAAAAATTCAAAAAAGATGGAATTAATATATCCGATGAACTAAATCCTGAAAAAATAGTTTCTGATTTTGAGATTTTACAAGAACGTAAAAACCAGAGAACACACACACTATCATCTGAATACAAGCTCATGAAACGGATTCAGGCGGCAATGTTTCAGTCGCTAGCTACCGTAGAAGATAATCAGGTGAAGGAATTCGTTCCTCTCTCTGCCGCCGTAGAAAGAATTAAATCGCTATTATCCCACGAGTACGAGGCAAAGAAAACGATTAGTACTCGTATAAGACAATTAAGAAAAATTATGTTAGAGAGTAACCCCGTTACTGGTGAAACGATCCAAAGTAATAATGAAAATGAAAGTTTTGGTAACTGGGGTCCCTGTCAACGCTGACCACGTGTAGTGTAAAATGATCAAATTTTCAGAAAAAAAAATAAAAACATATTTCTGAATAATTTTTTTTTTGCAAGGCTGATTAATTTGTACCAAACACACAATCTGATTAATTTGTACCAATCACCATATCAGTAATAAAAAAATATTTTTATTTATTTTGAAATATTTTTTTTTTTAAGTTGATCTAATTTGAGTCTGATCTCTATTACAAATGTTCTTCTAACTGTTAAGAAATCCTCGTGTTCGTGTTTAGTGTATAAAAACCCTCACGTGCTGGTATTAAGATTTCACATACAGATTTATCACAAGTTCTTCTCCACGTATGTCAATTAAGCGATTAAGGTGGTCTGTGAGTTTAAAATTTATTCGTGTTAACATATTATTGTGACACCGCAGATACACAGGATTAGTTGGTTCTTGCACGATTAAACTTCCGGGGGGGGGGGACTTGTGGTGTAAATGTGTATAGGATGTATCCTTGTTGAGCCTGATTTGATCTTCCGAGATCTATTTGATAGCTGCCATCGATTACGTCACAAACCAGATTGACCGCGACCGTCGACGTTATATTAACGATTCCCGGAGATACGTGTCTTCCGCCGCCATGTGGATCATTATCATATCTAAGAACAGTTGCTAGTGGTGCTAGTTTTTTCCACGCATCGAGTATTTTAGGAAAAAACTCATCAATGACATCATTGAAAGATTTTCTTAATTTATCTGGATTATAATCAGGAAACTTAAACGTTGCAATGTCAGCTTCGGATATTTTGTACTTGGCTGCGAAGGATTTTTTTATATCGCTTGATGACTTAAGAACCGAATCTCTAATTCTATTATAGATAACTTCAGAAGAATTAACTATATAATTTAAAACTTCTATGTACCTAATAATATTATCGCGCGCAGATGTCAAATCAGATAAATACTCTTGAAAACTATCACGTAAATTATTTACGTGTATTTCATGGTCTGAGTTTATTGAAGCAAATATAGAATCAATATTCAAAGTAACAATACGTTTATTAAGATTATTTAAAGGAGCTCTAGGATCATATACAGGTATTATCCACTTCTGTTTTGGATTTTCTTCTATGTAATCTAACCAATTTGATTTCATTTTAATATCATGACGAAGACTGTTCTCTGACGTAAAATCACCCCTCGTTGGTTCTGGTGGTTCTTCATACACCGGGGGGATTTCAGGCCAGCCTAGCACGGATCTGACTGAAGATTGATAAATATCAACGACGTAATCGGGAGAATGTATTTCAACCGTCGAGGACAGGGTCGTTTCATAAACATTAATTGATATTTTTGCTTCTTTTCCGGTTATTGATTTTATTCTACGCGCAAATTCATCATTGATTTGCTCGATCTCGTAACTGCCAGTTGGTATTCCAACAACAACCCAGTCAGGAGTACCATCTGGTTTATTTTTACTAGCAAATACAAGCGAATTATTTGCTGGTGTACCATTAAATGATTTTGATCTGATATTTGGCCAGCTGTAATATACCCGTAATTGCGCTAGTGCTATTTCTTTTACTGGAATTGCAGTAGGAAAGTTAACACTAAATTCAGGATTAGACGAACTTACAGAGATCATCGTTATCTTTGGCGGAGTTGTGTTGGTCACGATCTGCTGGAGTAATTCTGTCATTATTAATACTTGTATCTTTAATACCGATACCTTCGTGATATATTTTAGTCATCATTGAAAACTCGAAATCAGATATAATTCCATCACTGAGACTCGCTGATAACAACGAGGATAATTTCGAGTATGCTACCGTCGCTGTATGTAATTTTATTTTGTAATCGGATAATTTTTCGTTCGTGCAAGTGCATATTTTTTTTTGCGATGATATTAAGCACACCTGCAATAGTTGTTGCTGCTGAAATACAAATAGTTACGGCTGCTGGTGCCATCATTGTCACCGCTGATAATATGACACCGGTTCCAGCAACAACAGCGGATACTGAATAAACAATCACATCAACGATAACTAATCGTCGTCGATATTTTTTTACTTTTACTGTATATTGATCGACTTGATCTTTTAGCGCCGCCTGCCATTCACGCGCTTGATTGTACCTGTATTGTGCACCGTCCATATATATTTTTATGCAGTAACCAATTGAGGTGTTTCAGCTACAAATTCCAAACACCACCAGTAAGATGTTGCGGTTAATTTCTCATCAGCTGCTTCCAGAATAAATATTTCCTCGTTTCCGCTATTTAATATAACAGATACAACCCCGGAAAACCTGTCGGTGGAATGACGCCATGAAACGTTGTAAATATTTCAAATTTTTCAGCACTAAACACAGACAGCCTGTACACGCCAGTGACTGTTGCGTATATTTGATAGTTTTATTTTGCTGTGACCATGTTGCAAAACCCGATGATACCGTGTATACGATGTTTGTGATATGTCCGGGAGTTATTCCAGCTGAAATTTTAATCAAATTGGTTTTATTGACAATCTCAGGAATTCCCGCTACGATGTTTTGCTGTGTTTGTTTGATCGTGTCTAGGTTACTTTTGATATCAACGAGTTTTATATCAATGGTGTGCGGAGTGCCGAAGAATTCTTCTGCGGTTTTTTGAAAATTTCTTTGAAATCTTGCAAAAGCGCCCACGTGAACATCATACTCTGCCCGCAGCGTGGATAGTTTTCCATCCACGTTGTCGACGTATTTTTTTGTTGCTGCGTCTTCGTCAGATGTTGGATCTCTTAAACTACTATTTTATTTGCGTTCATGCTGAGTTCACCCGTCATTGTGTCACCGGTATTTCTCACACGATTAGCAACGCTTCTTGCAATTTCATTTCTAATTGTTGCTAATGATATACTTGAATCTCTGATTCTACCACCGCCAGTAAACACGGGAATATTATCCGTAACTGCACCAACTACTCGTCGAACTATATCATTCCATTTGATATTGCTGGTTTTTAGTTTACCATATCGATCTTGAAAAATAACAACCTCATCTGGGTCAACTCCAGCCAGGTTCATGATATCAGCGAGGTCATCTTTAGTCACATACTTCGACAGATCAACGTCGGATTTTATTTTCTTACTGGTAGAAGATCTTCCGTAAATATCAACCATTATAATAAGACCTGTTGTTTAAAACGCTTTACGCGCAACGAATCGGTTACTTGTATAATCATGCACAACTTTATGTGGTGGTTTGGATGATTTTGATATAGCGTCGAGTACATTAATTACTTCACGGCCACATATTGGCGGATCTGTCATTGTTTGTGTGGGTAGCGTTGAATATCAAACTCTGGTTCTTGCGTGAAGTGGTGCGACATACTTGATAAATTCAACAGGTGGAGCTAACCCGTACGAATCAAAATAAACGATTCCACGTGGATCAACCGCGTATGATACCCAATGAGTACCGGGTCCTGAATTCGAGTCTAGATTAATAATACCTGTTTCGAGTTTGTTTGGTTGTTTCGGTAATTGATCTCGCATAAAAACAACTCTAAAGGCTTTTATTTTTAATTTTTTAGCAGCATCAAGTAAATCAAAATTTGATGCTGGAACGTCTAACGTGGAAGCCTTAGACCTCTCCCCCAACGAGATCCCGGCAATCTTAGACCGCGTCCCTTTTTTTGTATCCATTTCCTGTTGCTTTCTTTAGAGCCATTCCAGCAGCTGTTCCAACAGCACCTAACGCAGCTGCTTTTGCTACGGCTGGAGCAGCAGCAGCTATTAACGCTGGAATAGCCGCAAGAAGTGGAAATATACCACCTATTTTAACCATGTCTTTGATGGCGCTCGGAGAGAGATGAAATTGAACTCCGGTTTTTGATTCTAGGGCTTTACTGAAATGTTTAATCTGATTATTTGTCAACGATAATTTGTTTGGACCACCACCAATCTGATCTCGTTTTAGTGATATTTTAGTTCCGCATTTGTTGGCGGTTTTTGATTGAAGCTTTTTTACCTGACCGGGAGTCAGAGTAACATTAACATGACTATACGACATTTTTATATAAATAATATTTTTTCTGAATAATTAAAGATTTTCCACTGGTGCATCAACGACTCTCATTCGACCACTACCACCTTCAAGCAACATGGCTTTATCGCTAAGTATGACCGCGATTGCTCTGTAGAAAGCACCACCACCTGGCGGGTAAGTAACATGAGCTCGAAAGTGTATATCAACGACAGATTGCTTGGATAAATCAAGATGCTCCAGCGAAAAATAATAAATCGGATATAGACCTGTAAAATCTAGTTGTGATATTTGCAAACCGGTATCCACATTTTGATCACGTCCCATAAATGACATCAAACGATGATATGCACGCGCTACATGATTTTGATTAAAATTTAACAATATATCCTCAGCCGGTTCATGATGTCCATTTATCCTCAAGGAAACTTCATTAACTCCAAGGTTATCAAATATCATATGTGAACGTTCTTGATTATTTATCCGGTTGTTATTTTGCAGCGCAATAAAAATATGTCGTGGTGCAGAAACACTCTGTTGTGATGCTATATGCCATGTAAATAAACCATTAACATTGCTTTGAATAGCATCTGTGGTTACTGTTAACCATGATAGCAATGATTTACCGCCTTGATCCATAAAAGAGAGTAATTTTTGTTCCTCAGTAATTGATGGTGTCATTACTGGTATCCACAATGAAAGTTTTGTTATATTTACTTTACCAGCATCAGCAACACCAGCACCTCGCCAGATTGCATCATTATCATCATTTTTTCTTACGAGCACAATTGTGTGTTTAGCTCCAAAGATTACCTTTCTAACATTTCTGCAAAATCCAAAGATGTGAGATAATGGAATTGCACACGAAAAATTTCTACTATCTCCCGACAACGCTGCTCGGCGTGTTGCAAACCCTAAGTTGTAAGTCGGGGCAATATCTTTTATGATTTCAAATTCACCTGCTGGTCTAGTTTCACGATCGGGGTTGGCAGCTTCTGCCTGATTAGCAACAGAAGTATCCCGCGGTGTGAGTAACTTGATATACTGATTATGGTTGGCGTTGTCGGTGATATCCTTAGCAAACATCATTGTTGGACCGGCCGATCTTGTAAAGTCGTCAGAATATCTCGCTAGACCAATTATTGTTGTAGCAACATCAACATCCTTCTGAATTGATTCAATATTTTTTCCATCAATCATGTATGTGGCGCTATCAAACAACGCCATAATCCCGTTGTTGACAAAACCAGCACGCAAATTAAGATCATATGGGGTATCATCCACCTTTACAAGTTCACCTTCTACTTCAATAAACGCCTCAGCGGGCAAGAAATATCTACTTGTATCATGAACTATAGATTGGTAATCGTGAGTTTACCGCTCTGACCTCTACAGGTTTGCGATGATTATTATGTATTATCATCTTATTTTTATTTACCATTTATCTAACAACTAGTCATCAACAAGTTCATCGATAAGTTCTCGGTAAATGCCGATATCCATGATGCCGCCGCGAAATAATCGCTGGCAAATATCAGCTGGTTCATTAATTATTTCTGGTGAATTATTTCCGGCACGTTTTCCTCCTATGAGAACTTCTAACCGTGAGACGTCATTGATGATGTTTTCAGGACAAACAAAATTGTTTTCTTCCGATGTAGTCAGAAAACCACTTCCAACAGCGCTCGGAGGATCATCATCATCCCTTTCTGCCAACATCTGTTCTCTTTTTTCTGTTGTTTTCTTAAATAGTCTTAAGGGTGATCTTTCTGCTGATTTTTTAAGTAGCTCTTTAGCCTTTTTAAGTTCCGACTTCAACCTTTGCTGCGACGAAGAAGATTGCTGTTGTTCTATTTGTTGCAGAGGTGGAGGAAGATGATACTGGGAGAATTTTTCTTGTTCTAGTTGTTTCAGTCTCTCCATATAAAGTCTTTTTACTTTTCTATCAAGACTTTCGTATTCTAGACCTCTAGCTTGTTTTTTGTTGTAATATACGCGATATATCCATTTAATGAAATTATCATCATTTGTTTTTTCATAATGGGGTTTTAAAATACTAGATTTATCAAATATATTATTTAATATCATCTCAGGTAATTTTTCTCTTTCAGTATTTCTAATAACATCAACAACTCCTTCGTTAAATCTTGCAATTAATTCTAAGTTTTCTCCTTCTGGTTTGGGTTTAGATACATGTTCTTTTTGAACGTCGGCGAGATCAGTACGAAGTTTTCCAATTTCTTCAAGTATTTCCTCACCAACAGGTGGAGGTTGAGCCGCAGCTATATTAGTTGGAAGATCTCGAAAAATCTTCTTTGTCTGTTTAGTTCTTCTTGCTATTTTTTCAGTCTGCGCTGCAGTTTGTTTTGATACCGGAAGAAGATCTTCTTTGATGACTGCAGTGACGGGCTTAAACAGTTTTTTAGTTTCTTCTTCGTACTCAACTTGAGCTTCTTGCTGCGCTTGCAGATTTTTTCTGAATGAGTCTCTGACAGGAAGAAATTTTTTAATTGCTTCTAATCGTTCTCGAGCTATTCTTGCAGTATGAGATTCCGAATGTACCATTATTTTTTAATATAACAATCTTTTAATTAATATCAGCAGAAGAGGTGTAAATTTAATTAAAAAGATATCATTCATATAATGAACAACTGTGCGTGGCTGCGTCAAGGAACCACTAACAAATGTAATAAAAAATGTCGTGGAGAATATTGTAAAAAACATAATTATCTTATAAAGAAAAATCCTCATGTTGGTCCACGAAGTTGTGTTGGTTGTAACAACGGCATTAGAGGATTATATCAGATTTGCAAAAATTGCGGTGGAGATCGATACAGAAGTTTGATGATATATTACAGAAAAAGAAAGAACATAAATCCAAAAATAGAAAAACCACCATCAGAACTTGAATATTACTTGAAACATAGAACAAATAAAGATGAAACAGATGAGGAGAAACGACAGCGAGAACGCGTTGAGAAATATTCATCAAACTTGGTATGGTGGTAAATTAATAGCAGCAGAGAGGGTACCTACTAACGTTGGTCGTCAAAAAAATAAACAAAAAAAAATAAATAAACACGTAGAGTACTTTATTTTTTCAGCTACTATTTCGAACTGGGGTTTCATTAGTATAATCGGTCATTGCAGAAATAAAACATCTCAAGGAAAAGTTCATTTGTAAAAATCTGGACCTTTCTACGAGATGATTTTATTTTGTTTGTTTTTTATTCTTTTGTCGGAATTCTATGGTCTGTTCACCCTCTCTGCTGCTTCGCGTCCTGTTTTGCATGGCGCGAAATATTAGTAGTTGTGTTCGAAAGCTTACTAATGGCTCAAGTAAACGTGAAACTACAAAAAACCATACAAGTGTGACATTGGAGATTTCTCTTATGCGGTCATAATATGCTTAGAGAAGAATTATTTCAAGTACCTACGGGTTTAGGAAGCACTCAGTTGACATCGAATGTTGTCTTGAAGTCCTTGGAACAGGGTAAACAAGCATACGGGTAGGTGTATGAAACACGCTCAGTGTGAGGAAAATCTAAACGATTTCGATTACAACTTCTGATGAACAGTTTCTATTCAGGAACCTGTTCCAACATAATCCAAAGTCATTGAAAGAATTTGTTTAACCGATTTCCAGAAATTGGAGCTATATAAAGGGGGTGGGTGGGTACAGCAAATGCGGCAAGCAGATAATATCTTAACTTTATAAGTGGGCCAATACGTCTCCTCTTTAAAAAGTTTTGACATGGACTTTTCACTGACATTTTAGTCCTGATGAATCTCATCGAGAGGAATCAGCAAAAAACGGGGACAACCAGTGGGAACCGGGTATGAAAAAGACGCACAATCTGGATCGATTGAAAAGATTGTTATTATTGAACCCCTAATTAGAATATATCGATTTCAACGCCTCTCTGAGAATATCTAGTTAGGGATCTCTTCCAACTGTATGAAAAGTTTAAAGAAAATTCGTCGACCCGATTTCTTGGAATCCGTAGATGAATATATGATAGTTGTAACAAAGTTCATTAGCAAATTACCTCTTCAGTCCATATCTGGTTCCTACAGTTCACCAATAAAACGACACAGACATTTATTATTGTACATTATCTTCTAAACAAATATATATTTGACTCCCAAAAGCATTTTTGACTGTGTTTGTTTAATGCAAACGGAAAACGTAAGAAGGTCTTTACGGATAAAAGCAGTTATTAAAACCGTTATAATCTATGAACCAATTGCAACCAAACTTTGCGATACTTGAACCCTCACTCGGAGAATTTTGATTTCAACCCCTGTTTGACAGTCGGTAAAGAGTAACCAATCCCAACAGTAGGAAACCTTAGAAGAAAATTAGTCGAGACGACTTCAACGATTTCGTGGTTAAATAAAAAAAGTCGAGGATACCACATGCGATCAGAATATTATACCTTACGTATACAGTTGGGCGGGCCTCTACGTCTCCTCGTTAGAGAGTTCTGACAATGGACCTTCCTTGATATTTTATATCTGTGCGACAGAGTCCACCCACGAAAGAAGTCCTGACGAATATCGTCAATAGGAAACAACGATGTGTACCGGGTAAAAAAAAAAACCATTAAAATATTCATAGATTGTATCAAACTTTTGCGCTAACTGAACCTCTACTAATAGAATTTTGATCACATGGTTGATTTTGGGAAGTCGGTGTCCTCAGCCCGACTAATTAGCCAAATACTAGGGCAAAACATCACAGACTGCATTGTTGATGAGATTCCAGGATGGATGCTTTAATTTTAAAGTGAGTGCAGGTCAGAGTACCATAAGTGTCCATGTCCATGGAGATGAGTGGCCTGTATTAAAACCTAATCATATGTAATGATTATGTGTGTGCATGTGCAGTATTCGTGACGGATGACATGTAAATTGTGCAATAGAGTAGTTCAGTAGGGACGGTTCCGTTGTCTGGAGACGTCTTGTGTTGTTGTTATAATGGTAGACATGGTGGAAGGTTATAGGTGAAATGTGGCCTAAAAGCATAATTTCACTGGCCTGAGGATGCGCAGGTAAAATAGTTCCCTGTCTAGGTGAGTGAGTTGTATATTTTCAAGGCGTGAAATACTACCGATACTTTGTGGAAATGGAAGCAGGAGAAAGAGTGCAGCTGTGAAGAAGTGGCGAAAACAGCAAAATAAGGGGCGCCTTAGGGGTTACCAGCTATGAAAAACACGCAAATGTTAATAAACGGTAACAATAGTTTGTACTCATGGAAACCTTACTTAGAGAATTTTGATTTCGATGCCGCTTATACTGTTTTGCAATAAGACCCCTTTCTAACAGCAGAGAAAATTTAAAGAAAATTCGTCGCGACGATTTCGAGAAACTCGAGACTAAATAAAGGAAGTCGAGCAGATCACATGCCGTAAGATTATATATATGTGAGCCATTAGTCCCCTCAAACAGTTTTTAGTTCTCCACCACAAGAGAAGGACTGAAGTTGTGATCTTCATATGTCCCTTCATTATAATGTCGTGACTAAACCATTTCGTTAATCCTCAGTTGGATTGAATAAATTTACGTCAGATAATTTTGGTCCAGTGGCGGTCATAGTGAACACATAATGTCATTCATGTATATGACGTAGTCATTGTTTTTGCAGTTCAGTAGCTCAACATTTCTCACGTACTGGTTTATGTTCGCCAATGCGCTTAGGAGGTCGTTGTGTGTATCTCTCGTACCGTTGAAGCTGTCCACCGGAATGGCCTACATTCCTTAATCCGACCTGTTTCAATAAACAGCCTCGCAGAAACAAATCCGTCGATATCAGCGCACCTGGCTTCAGTTCGTTATCGAACGCATTTGCTATCATTATCGGCCCTTCAGAATTTTCTGAATAGAGTGTAGTAGCCAACACCGCGGACAAGACGGTGGTACGCGACTATCCCCACGATCCAAAACCATTCAATATGTCACGCAGTTTTGCGAGTTGCCAAGGTTGACAGTGCCAACCTTTGTACACCTCACCTTGGCAGATGTTCCAGCTCGTTACTCACGAAGTTGCCGGATAAGTGTTTTCGGGATGGGCGTTTCAGAGCCGTTTAAAGTTGGAGATGGTGCTCGCCGTCTCTCTAGGCGGTTGATGGACTTTAGGGCCATACCAGCTAAGCGCCTAGTGGCGCCCTGGCAGCAATATCCAATGACGTGAGACAAGCAAATTTGGGAATCGAAAAAGATACCGACTTCTTTGTGATTAAGAACGGCATGGAAGTTTGCTTTCTTGGATACCCGTATGCGAATATCCATGGCCAATTTTCCAGGTTGCGAGTTTCTCCAAATGTTAGAGGGTGAAGACGTCAAAATTTCTTTGTGTAGGGCATCACATGCATGTATGTGTCATGGGTGGACATCAAATCATTTTTTCGGCGGCAGATTGAAAAACAGTTTTTAGTTCTCCACCGCAAGAGAAGGACTGAAGTTGCGATCTTCATATGTTCTTTGTTATGCATAACATATATTGAGCTCCATATCTCTAGAAATCGGCCCCATAAATTTTCAATAAATCTATCAAGTGATGGAGGAGGTCCGTAGACAGAAATTCTGCATGAGGCGCTGATACCTCGCAGTACAGTATCTGTAGGTACAAAATATCGATACAGTCGACAGCCATAGAACGTTTTTTTTTCTTCATATCCGATACCCAGAAATCCCGCCACCCTCACCCCCCTCATTTCACTGATTCCTCTCACTTCGTCAAGATTTATTTCGTGGTTTCAACATATTACCAGACATAAAAACTCAAGGATGGCCAATGTAAAACTCTGTAAAGAGTTATTCATGGGACTATGTATATAAATTCGATTTAATCAGACACCTGTTTCGAAAAGTGTTACTAAAATCTGCTAAAGGGCTGTAACGCTCCACTACTGTGGGTATCCATAACGACTTTCCCAGTAATCACTTTGTTCTCGATTAATGCAGTTTATATATCTTGTAGGAGTCAAACATATCCATATGTACAATCTTTCAAAAGAAAGATCGATCAAGGGGTCATGTAGGCGAGAACCGTAGGATCTAGATAAGGATAGAAGAGGCAATATCCTAGTGGTCATCGTTATAACGATCGTATAATGAGCTCCTTATTTATCGTAATCAGCTCGCAAATTCTCATTTAAATGTTTTCTACTGTTAAAATGGGTCCCTAACTAGATACTGTCCAAGAGACACCGAAACCAAAATCCTCTAAGTAAGGGTACAATTAGTACAAAGTATTGAGATAATCTATGCTCAAGGTGGGTGTTTCATCTTTAGTACCGAAAAAAGCGCCTCTTATATCTCTGATTCGTCTCGAAGAAATTTGTTAATGCATACTTCGTGGGTCGATTCTACATCTATCTATCTATGTCTGTGTGTGTGTGTGTGTGTGTGTGTGTGTGAAAGAAGGGCCCATGTCAAAGATGCTTAAAGAGGGGACGTAAAATAAGACATTCTAACGGCATGTGCTGTACCGGTCACATTTCTCTAGCCCAGAATTTCTTGACAGCGGCTCGACAAATTATTTTTTATGTTTTCCTACTGTTGGAACAGATCCTGAGCTAGATACTGTCCAAGAGGCGTTGAAATCAAAATACCCTAAGTAGTCGTCACATTACTACAAATTATTGATATATTAGATCAGGGTTCTCAAACACACGACACGCAAGGCCGTATCCTGTGCCCCGCAAAATGATTGGTGTCACAAAGTGTCATGAGAGATAACAAAAATGGTGCGGCCCTTGGGCCATCAAAAATCCCCTAATGCGGCCATCAGGGTGGTTAGAGTCTGAGATCCCTGTATTAGCTGTACATTGAGCGTGTTTTTCAAACCAAATACTCACAAGGTGCCCCTTAATTGGCTGATTCCTCTCGAACAAATTCGTCGTGGGTCGACGCTGACCCATAGAGATTAAGTGTCAAAGAAGTGTCTATGTAAAAAATTTATTTAAAAAAGCTTCTTACTGCATGCATTGTATCCAACCCCTTGATCTAGCTGACAATTTCGTGAAATCGGTTCAATAAATATTCATCAGACTTTTCCTACAGTTGGAACACATACATAGCTATGCATTCCCGAAGAGACGTTGAAATAAATAGTTTATAAGTAGAAGTTCAGTTAATAAACATATATTGATACAATTGATGCGTGTTTCTCATACTTGCACCCGCAAGACGATCCTTATTTCACCAATTCCTCTTCACGAAATTTATTAGGACTTCCTTGGTAGGTAGACTTCCTCCCTTAGAGATAAGTATAAATAAGGATCCATGTCAAACATTGTAAATAGGGGACGTAATGTCTCAACTGTATACATCGACTAAAATCTTCCAACGGTATGTGTTATATGCGACAAAATTCTCTACAAACTTTTCCTACTGTGGGAACTGATTCCAAACTAGATGAAATCAAAGTCCTCTAAGTCATTTTATAATTAGATCAAGTTATAGCTCAATTTGATCCACATTTTGCATGTTTGTCACAGATGGTACCTCCTAAGGCGCCCCTTCATTCGCAGTTTTATCTCCACGAAATTCGTCAGGACTTCCTTCGTAGGTGGACTCTATCTCCTAGAGATAAAATATCCATGGAGGGTTCATGTAAAGACTGTATAAAGAGTGGATGCAATGTGGTCCACATGTATATAATCTTACGGCATGTGATCTGCTCGACTTCCTTTCTTTAGTTTCTCGAAATCTGCTTGACTAATTTTCTTTACACTTTTTCTGCTGTTAGAAAGGGGTCTTATTTCGAAACAGTATAAGAGGCGTTGAAATCAACATCCTCTAAGTAAGGGTCCCATAAGTACAAACTATAGATACAGTTTATACACATTTGCGTGTTTTTCATACCCGGTACCCCCTAAGGCGCCCCTTATTTTGCAGGATCTCCTTTGTAGGTGGACTCTATTTCCTAGAGATAAAATATCAATGAAGGGTCCATGTCAAAACTCTATAATGGGGGTACATAATTTCCCAATTGTATACGTAATGTAAAATCTACTTACAGCATAAGTTGGTATATATATATATATATATATATATATATATATATATATATATATATATATATATATATATACGGTACAACAAAGAGCTCTAACACTTAAAATTAAATGTAAACGTTAATGAAACAAAAATTAGCTTATATGAAACGGAAATTACTTCGTGGATTGCCTCTACCACCTATATATAACATGTCAAAGAAGAGTAAATGTCAGAATTCTTTAGGAGGGTACGTAATATCCAAACTTTACATGTAAAATATGATATCATTACGGCATGTGTGATACCGAACTTCTTTTTCTAGCCGAGAAAATCTCAAAATCGGCTGTACGAATTTTCTTTAAACTTTTCCTCATGTTGGAAACGATACCGGGTTAGATATAGCTGAAGAAGCGTTGAAATCAAATACCTTTTAGAAGGTTTTTAAATATTACAAATATTTAACGAATCGGTCCGCATTGTGCGTGAGTTTTCATACCCAAACCATAGGAACCCGCTAATTTCACTGATTCTTGTCGACGAAATTCGTCAGGACGTCCTTCTTAGGTCGCCTCTATCCAACAGAGATAAAATCGTAATGAAGGGTCCCTTTAAAAACTCTTCAAAGAGTGAACGTAATGTCCCAACTGTATACGTAAAAATATAATTTTCTTACGGCAGGCAGTGTAACCAAATCCGTTATACAGCCAAACGTTTCTCGGAATCGGCTCGACTAGTTTTCTTTAACATTTTCCCACTGTTGGAGCACTGTTGTTTATATTTGACTTAATGTATATCTTATTTAATTATTTGTCAGCTTTATTAAAAAAAATAATTTTTAATGTCATTATATGTCAAAATAATGTTGTTTCGTTACTAGGAAATAGTATTTTTTCCAGAAAATAGTTTGACCTTGACTCTTCGTTTTTGTAAACATAAAGCTGACCTGGTTCTCGACCTTAATTCAAAAGTAGTAACAGTCACGCGAACAAGTTATTTTTTTTATTTATTTTTATTGTGGGAATAATAAACAACTTTTATTCTCGGAGTAATAAGGATACAGGGGCTACGTGATATTTTATATATAAACATGATCACGTGATCCTCCATTTTGCAATTAGCCATTTCCAAAATTGCGCATTACTTAGATTTAATAGTGATGCTTAGAGATCGATCTCACAGTCTGGGCTTAAAAACGCTTGATGTCAAGTCGTTTCCTTCTGTTGTAGCCAGTTTTTGAATTATATGTTAATTTTTCTTCAGATTATTTGGATTCTAAAAGATTAATTCGTTTCTCTGGAAATATTTGTTGTGCTCATACAGAATTCTTGAAATAAAACATTTCGTAAAACTATTTTTGGGATTTCAAAAACCGGAGGATTATTTCTTGTGTTTCTACAAGGAACTGTAGACAACAACATTGAACAAGATACAGCATACGTCATCGCCTTCCATCTTGGATTCTTCGTCGGGACTCGAACTTGAAATAATTAGAACATTTTATTATTAGGACTTCTAAACTTTTATTCGTGGATTATTCTTGGAGTTTGTTTTTTGGCTTTGAGTCTTAAAACCGTAAGTTCTTATTCTTTTATTTTTACAGCATTTTCCCAGGGAAATAAATTATTTGTTCAAGTTTTCAAAGCTTGTTGTTTTCACTCTTTCTTGCGATGCTGTTTATTCGAGCCTATACATGTAACATAAGAATTGGGGGCTTATCCGGGATTTTGAATTTTGGCTAAGATATTTTAGAAAACTTTGTTGTCTTTTTTTTTATTTGAATTTCCTATGTTTTTGAAGTCTTATGTGAAACTGACAAACATTTTCTACAACGTCAACAAAAGTGGAAATCTTTTTTTCAAATCCTACCCAGGAACAATAAGATCTTTAAAAAAAAGATGAATCGGTTCAACTTTCCAGAAAGTACGATATTTCTGAGGTAAAGGCTTCCTTAACGAAACAAGAAATAAGAAATATTTTGGTTCAGCATTTGGCAGAAAAGAATTTTTTGGATAAAAATGCTTTGGTTTCAGTCAGTAAGTCTGTATCAGACTCTGACATAAAAGTGAAGGAATTAGAATTAAAGTACAATATGGAATTGGAGTTGAGGAAGCTGGAGCTTCAGAAAGAAGAAAGAGAAAAACAAACGCAAGTACAAGCGGGAAAAAGAGAAAGAAAGACAAATGCAGTTACAAGAAAGAACAAATGCAGTTACAATATGAGAGAGAGAGAGAGACCGAAAACGTGGAAGCATTGTGCACAGCCAACCCGATCTATAAACTTACGATTGGTAATGTACAAGGATCTAGGCTCCCGACCTGTCAGATTTCCGATTCCCGATCATCCAAGCAGTGCAAACTATGCTCAGGTAAAGGAAGATAACAAACCTTTACGCAAATTAAACTTACCTGAAGCTATTACAGATATCTCACGCGAAGAATTTCAGAATGAGCAAAAATGTGACGCGTCTCTAAGTGCAAACGCGAAGAAAGCATTATCGGGTACCGTGAGGCAGTGCAAGAACGGGGGTTCCTCTAAATTCCTTACTCGAAAAGGTTTAATGTATAGGGAATACTCTACACTTGATAGGAAGTTCTTGAAGCTAGTGGTCCCCCATAAATCCAGGTCGCATGTACTCGAGGTCGCGCAGGAGTCGAGTATGGCGGGTCATTTAGGCATGAAGAAAACAACAGAGAGGGTATTAAGAGAATTGTATTGGCCTGGTGTCAATAGCGACGTAGCGCGGTTCTGTCGCTCGTGCGAAGTTTGCCAGAAAACTGTATCTAAGGGCAGGGTAACTAGAGTACCGTTAGCTCAAATGCCATTGATAGATACTCCGTTTAAAAGAGTGGCCGTTGACATTGTGGGACCTATATTTCCACATACAGACCGGAAAAACCGACACATCTTGACGCTGGTAGATTGCGCTACCAGATACCCCGAAGCCATAGCTTTGCCATCGATTGAAACCGAACGTGTATCCGAAGCGCTCGAGGACATGTTCAGCAGGGTCGGAGTGCCCGAAGAGGTTCTTACGGATTGTGGAGCGCAATTCACCTCAGATCTCATGGCAGAAATTAGAAGGTTGTTGTCCCTTAAACAGTTGCGCACGACACCCTACCACCCTATGTGCAATGGGTTGGTCGAGAAATTCAACGGGACGTTGAAGCAAATGTTGCAACGGAACAAACTTAAAGACCTAATAATGTTTCCTACCTTTAATAAACTCAGCATGTTTATTTTTTTGTTCTATGTTTTCTAATTTCATGGTGTTTGTGTTCGTAATCTTATCATTATATATGTTTTTTTATATTGTAGGTGTTGTTTAATGTTGTAAAGCGCTTAGTAAAGATTAGGCGCTATATAAAGTCCTCGTTATTATTATTAGTATGCGTGCGGAAAGGCCTAAGGATTGGGATAGGCATCTGAACGCAATTCTGTTCGCGTATCGTGAGGTTCCTCATGAAAGCTTAGGCTTCTCCGCGTTTGAACTATTGTACGGTAGGACATTTCGTGGTCCTATGCGCAATTTACGCGAACTGTGGTCAGACGAAGTCGCGGACGAAGAAGTCAAGACTACTTAACCAATACGCAGTAGATCTGCCCGAACGATTAGAGAGTACATGTCGAATGACGCAAGACAAACTCGCGAAATCTAGTCGTAGGTACGCGAAGTACTACAACCGAGGAACGCGGAGTAAAACGTTTGATGTAGACAATCAAGTGTTCATTCTTCTCCCAACGAATAAAAATAAGCTGCTATTCCAATGGAAAGAGCCATACGAAGTCAAACAGGTGAAAGGCGAAATGGACTATATCATTGACGTGGAGGGTAAGTCCAAGATATTTCACGTCAATATGCTTAAACTCTACCTAGAAAGACCTAGACAAACAATAGATAAAGGGGTCTTGAATGTAGTATGCGTAGCGGTGATAAAGGATAAGTCGTGTGACGAATCGGAATCGTCTCCAGGACAGAAATGCCCCTTGAATACCCTATTGACGTAGGGAAAGAAGGTATTGACCAGATCAATATATGCCTGGATTTATCATTGGGTCAGCGTACACAGATATTGGAGGTTTTGTCCCAATACCATGACGTGTTTACGGACAAACCGGGCCGTACTGGATTGATTCAACACGAGATCAAGTTGAATACCTCTAAGCCGATCAGGATTAAAGGATATCCAATACCCTTTAATGCGCGAGAGACAATCAACGAAGAAGTGGGGAAAATATGCGACGAGGAAGTGATCGAACCTTCCAGTTCCCCGTACTCGTCCCCTGTTGTGTTAGTCAGAAAGAAAGACGGGAAGAACCGTTTTTGCACTGATTTTCGGCAATAGAACAAAATCACCGTGTTCGACGCAGAACCTATGCCAGATATGGAAAGTTTATTTTCGAACTTGGCAGGTCATAAATACATTCCCAATTAGACTTTACCAAGGGATATTGGCAGATACCAATCGCTGTAATGCCCGGGAGTTAACGGCATTCGCGTATCCGAAAGGTCTTTATCAATTTAAAGTTATGCCTTTCCGTTTAGTCAACGCCGTTGCGTCATGCGTTCGTCTCATGCGCAAACTATTAAACGGTATGGAAAACGTCGACAGTTTGTAGATGATATCTTTGTTTATACACATACATGGGATGAACATGTTAAGGTATTACGGGATCTGTTCGATAGACTTCACACTGCAAATCTTACAGCTAAGCCCACCCAAATGTAGTATAGGGTATTTTAGCCTAGAGTGTTTGGAACATCTCGTGAGTGGGTTAGGTCAGTTGAAACCTCACCCAGATAAAATAGGAGCAATCAAAGATGCACCTAGACCAGAAACTAAAAAGCAAGTACGATCTTTCCTAGGTTTGATTCCGTTTTACAGGAAATGTGTCCCCAATTTTGCGGCTATTGCCAGCCCATTAACAGTCTTGACTAGGAAAGGGCAACCGAATAAAGTTCCCTGGGGTGTGTGACAGGAAAAAAAGCATTTAATGCTTTAAAACAGAAACTGGTAAGTGCACCAATGTTAAAGTTGCCAGAATTGAACAAAACGTCTGTGCTGAGGACTGATGCGTCCGATACGGGTCTTGGGGCTGTTTTGCTACAGGGGCAAGAGGGGATGAAATTGCCCATTGCTTATGCAAGTAGGAAATTGCTCCCTAGGGAGCAAAACTACTTCGTGATTGAGAAGGAGTGCCTAACCTTAGTTTAGGGGATAGGAAAATTCCATACGTACCTTTTCGGGAGGGAGTTTACCTTACAAACGGACCATCAGCCGCTCTTATACTTGAACAAAGCAAAGGTCGCCAATGCAAGATTGGTGCGTTGGGCGTTGTCTTTGCAACCGCATAGTTTCCGGATCGAGGCGATTTGAGGATCGGAAAATGTGGGTGCTGATTTTTTAAGTAGGGTGTAATTAGCAGATCATTTTCGTTCAGTATTCAAATTGGAAGTTTTAACAATTGTTTATGTTCACATTCCGTGATTTGAACTAAAAGTTTTACCACTTTTTTTAGGGGGAGGTTCTGTCACGGAATTAAATTCTTTTATTTATTGAATACATGTACTCGGGTTTCGTTTTTTGTTACAACGATACCCGAGGATGATTTATGTATATTGTGTCGTATTTCGAAACAGTGAGTTCGGTTCATCCCATGCCGCAAGTGTGTATAAATACTTCACCGTACGTAAGTTTCTTTACAATACGGAATAGTCTTGTGAGCAGTCAGTCTGCTTCAAAAAACGTGCACATATTCAGCTGTCGAGGTATGTAAGTTTATTAATTTCTAGTTTATAAGCTATAACGACTGTATTACCACGTTTATTTTTTAATCTTTGCTATGTAGCTTTGGTTTACGCAGTGTAATACACATATTTCTATTCTCGTTTTCTACTTAGCAAGGGATTTATATTAGTAATGAAAAGCTACAGTTTTTCAAAAAACTGTTTAACATAGTAGGATTCTGTTTTTGAACCTGTCATTTTGTAATTATTGTGCTGATAATATAATCTATATAACTTACCGTGTATAACGTCATTGCGTTATTATGCCCGTGTCCTGTATAATACACGGTATTGGATATATTTTCAGCTGTCTCTGTCTGTGTCTCTGTGACCAGAGTGTCTGTGTCTGGAGTGACCGGAGTGTCTGTGTCTCTGTATGTGACCAGAGTGTCTGTGTCTGGAGTGACCGGAGTGTCTACTGTCCGGGGTGTCCGGAGTGTCTACTGTCCGGGGTGTCCGGAATGTCTACTGTCCGGGGTGTCCTTAATGTCTACTGTCCGGAGTGTCCGGAATGTCTGCTGTCCGGAATGTCTGCTGTCCGGAACGTCTAATGTTCGGAGGTTCTAATGTTCCGAGTGCTTCGAAGTGTTCCGAGTGTCCAGAGTCTGTAGCAGCTGTGAAGCTGAACTGTAGCAGCCGTGGAGCTGAAACAAAGTGTACTGATGACGGAGTGTGTCTCAGTACATGTAATTTGTTAGCCGTGGGCTAATTTTGGGGTTCGTAAAACCCAGTGTATCTTTCGGGACTGTAAAGATAAGTTGTATATCTGTCCCTCTTTTTATCACCATAATTTCGCTACCTGATTGAATGCATTTTACTACTTGAGTAAAATTTTATATCGTTTACTACCTGAGTAAACTATATCCATCGTTTCATCGCCAAATCGTTGTGAACCATTCACCCCTTGTCTTTGTATTTGCTAAAAAAAAATTGTATTTTCATCAAGTCTGTGCGTTCTTATGTTAATTAAATCCAATATTCGGATTATATATACAAGCACATATTCATAATTAATTGCTCATGCAAGTCATCCATTAGTTATATCATCGTCAAAAGTGTTCTGTTGTGAATCCGAAAATCCCACCCGGTTATCTTGTTACACCATGATGCGCCCTTATTTCGCCGTTTTCTCCAGACGAAATGTCAGGACGTCCTTGGTTAGTGGACTTTATACCCTAGGATTAAAATATCAAAGAAGGATCCATGTAAAAACCTAATAAAGAGGGGACGTAATGGCTCAAATGGAAACGTAAGATATAATCTTACAGCATCTGTAGAGTTCTGATTACTTTATCTAGCAGCGATGTTCTAGAAATAGGCTGGAAAAAAGTTTTTTTTTCTCAGATTTTCGTACTGTTAGAACGGATCACTACTTTCGTACTGTTCAACAGGCGTTGAAATCAAAATCCTTGAATCAGAAGTTCAGTTAGTACAAACTCTTTGATTCAGTCTATTAATCTGTGCGTGTTTTTCATACCTGGTACCCGTCGGACGCACCTTATATCGCGGTTTGCTATCGACGAAATTCGTCAGGACTTCGTTCGAGAGTTGACTATCCCCTAGAGATAAAATATAAAAGAAGGTTCCATGTCGAAACGGCATAAAGATATGTTTTCACGGCACGTGTCTTAATCGACTTTCATCTAGCAGTAGATTTCTCGAAATCACCTCCACGAATTTTTTTTATTAAAAAAACTTTTAGAACGTGTACCTAGTTAGATAATATGCAGGAAACGTTGAAATCAAAATCTTCTTAGCAGGTGTTCAATTAGTACAAACTATCGATGCAGTATATTAATATCTGCGTTGTTTTTTTTTTTGGGGGGGGGGTCGGGGGTGGGAGGGGATAATACCAGATACCCATAGGGCGTACCATATTATGCTGTTTCCTCTCGACCAAATTCGTCAGGACATTTTTCGTGGACGGATCTCTATCCCCTACAGATAAAATGTCAAAGAAGGGAATATGTTATGATCGGTATGTGTCGTACGAGACCTCCGTCATCTAGCTGATTTCTCGAAATCGGCTCAACGAAATTTCTCAGGATTTTTTTCGTTACTACACTGATCTTCCAGAGATAACATCTCAAGAAGGGTCCTTGTCAAGTCTCTTTAAAGATGATACTTAACGACCAAACTGTATAAGTAAGATATCATCTTCTTGCGTCATGTGCTTTACTTGCCCTCCACTCCCCTTTATAACCTCAATTTCTGGAAATCGGTTACAAGTATGCTAAGTTCCCCAGTTCCAAGGACTTAAAGACAATATTCAAGTCAACTGAATGCTTCTTAAACTCGTAAATACTCCACATAATTCTCCATTAAGGACATGACGACCACACACGAGAAATCTCCAAGTTAACACTTGTATGGTTTTTTGTGGTTTCCCTTTTACTTGGGTCATTAGTAAGCTTTTCGAACCCGAATACTAATACTTAACGCTATGCAACACAAGACACGACCCAAATGCTTAACACAACTAATTAATCCTTTATCAAATTACAAAACACATTACAAAACACGTATTCCTATCAATATCCTATAGTCCGTGATCTGTCTATATTTAGCTTCATATAGCACTCTCCAATCAAGTTAGAATTACACCACTGCATGCCCTAAAAAGCTATCATCTGCATTAACTAAGTGGTAACCAATTGCACACTGAACTGGGAATAATGAATAAATAATATCAAAAAAACATGTGTGAATAAGGAATAAGTATTAAAATGTATGTGAAAATATTTGAATCGGGAATAAGTAACTGGTTACTTATTCCTTATTCAATCGGTAACTGGTTACTTATTCCTTATTCAATCGGGAATAAGGAATAAGTAACCAACTTGATTTCGCTGCTAGATTGTCAGTTTAATATTTACTTAATTTGATAATCAAATAAGACATGAAGATAGTCTATACTATGTATACAATAACTGGAATGCACATCAAATAGCACATATTTCTCACCTGACGATAGAGTAATAACACAGCATATTAACACTATTGCATTTAATGTTAGGGGTAAACTCCGTGTATGAAAACATTCTTAGTCTGTACAGGACGCATTGACTCAGAGGTTTATGCAGTGGCAAAAGGCGCCCAAAGCCTGTGGCGTAAATGGATCGGCTGTTTTGGCACTCCAGGACCTCTGGCGCCTGGGGCAACTACCCCATTGCCCCCCCCCCCCCCCCTTAGTACGCTACTGGATTTATGTGCATCTTCGTAAACCAAAGGGTGCGGGTTCGAATCATCCCAGTGGGCCAGGCCTTGTCTGCTATCATGGTGTGTTATTTGTTCCATTTGCTGCGATGCAAATTACCAAACTAAACCTTTGCTAGCACCCAAATTAATTAAAATTACGCTAACGCATTTAGAATAACCAACTAATAAACATGTTTACAGCAGATGATTATTTACAGAATTTATTGCGTACCAATTCTCTTCTGTCTAGAATCAAAGTAAACAAGACAGTTTTACAAAGAATAAATTTATATTTTATGTTCCTATATTTTATAAGTGTTGCTGCGTTGAAAGTCATTTTCACGATATGGGAATGTCGGACAACAACTAAACCTTCCCTTCGCATTAAGTTTGATCCAACTGCCATCTTTCTATATATTTTGATCAGCATAATTCCATCCTCACTGTCCGGATAGAGGACAGTACATGTGTGTTTTCATGTTCTGATATTCAACATTCTCAGTTATTATAAATATAAATATCGCTAAGTCTGTGGATGAATTTGAAAAAAGCTGGATGGAATTTTAGGCATGGGATTTATCCTGAGTTGTCCAGTTTTGACCCAAGACTCCTTTAATAAACAAAAATTGGAAAACGATTGTACAATTCGTTCATAAAGTAGCATTGCCATGTTGACTGAATGCTGTGGTTACATTGTATTGCAGAATAAAATATAAGTGAATTGAGTTGCCGTTCCAGTACCTTGTGTCAATAAAATGCAAATATAATATATGCAGCGGTGAAGAGTACTAAGTTTTGTACTAAAACACGTTAATTTGTTTCGTTTTAGTATTCCTTGTATAAACCTGTCTTCGTTTTATACTTATGTTTAAGGTACATGACGATTTTGTGAAACGAATGTTGCATGTCGACCTAGCTGAAATTTGAAATTGGGTCCCTGCACAGCTGCACTGTTCTCTAAAAAAAACCCGACTGATCATATCTGCATATCTAATGTAACTATCTTGCGAACGGGATCGAAGTATTAAAACCTCGAGAGGGGAACAAAAACCCGTGTTGCCAACAAATCAGGAACGATTTTCATGACAACATTTTCCGACTGAATATACAAAACCTTATTTTTTATATTAATTGTATACACTGCTTATGAGGAGGAAACACTGATAAATTGGAAAGTTACATTAAAATATAATCCTGATACATCAGCTTTTAATTTATTATATATTTTTTATATTTGAATTTCGCTTCGAATGTTAGAAATCACATTAAAGAATGGAAGTGTAGCTTTGAAATATAGTTACATTAGATAAAGCATGATCTCAAATGGTGACTATTATTTTGTTAAAAATCTCTTAGCAGCGTTTCTAATTTCAAATGTCTTGAAATATTCGAAGCCAATGAGTTTATTTATAAAAGTAATTTTTTAATTTAGTTTACAAAGAATTGCTGACAAGAAACAAAACTAAAGCAGGGTTCAATAGCATGCAGCTAAATGTCATTGGATCAGTATCACTATAACTCAACCTTCAGTACAAAATATAGAACTTAGACCTATTTATTGCAACAATGATTTGACCTAATAACATAGAAAATCCAAATATTTATGTGAACCAAACATTTACTTGCGTCAAACACACTAGTAACACAAAACCATTCATATTGGGTTCGAGACTCAGGGTCGGCCGCGTGGGTACTTACGAAAGTTTGCTAGTAGATTCTTGTGGGTCAGTGGTTATTTCCGGGATTTGTCCTGTTACTTCCTCTTAGAAATATGCTGGCCGCTATGTATAAAATATATTGTGCTGAAAATGTCGTTTAACCCACAACTTCAATCACAACAATGGCTATTCAAAAGACAGGCCTATATTTAATATCACTGCAAATATTGCTATCGCTGAGAAAGAGTGCAACTTTTAATGCATATATTTTTGTTTATCATTATGTCGGAAAGCCATAGTAGTCCACGGAAATTAGAATATAACAAATATATAATATTCACACGTAAAATAACATTTGAATAGTTTGTACGCTCAGTCAGTTAGGAACTTATATTAGACTAGTGTTGCAAGCATACAAGCAAACAGGTCGACAAAGGATAATAAAACCTACAGCCTGGCCGCAGTAGCTGTTGGTGCATCAGGTACTCGGTTATTGATAAACGTCACCGTTGAGGCATCCCTAGGGTCGACTTCATCATGCGCTATTTTGATTAAGTTGATATTCATTACTAGCTACCCGCTAACTGTATCGCCGGGCTCTGAGACTCGGAAATGTTCCGTCGTAGTCATTGTACGTTTCGCTATTTAACACTGACATACCGCCGTCGCTTGGTGCAGCTTTGGTGTTTAAAACTGTTACGTGGTCGACCAAGATGCCGACTTGTTTTGTGAGGAGTGCTGAAACGTCAGCTGTAGAGTTTCTAGGTACTCCCTTGCATCAGACATCGTGATCGTCCGCCGAAACGCCTGAAGCACCACGTTTTCCACAATTGCTAATTATGCATAGCATAAAGAGGGACCAGACTCCAATTAAAGTAAGATAAAAGACAATACCACATCCATCAATGTGTCATGTGTTGGGTCCTGCTCAAAGACAAAAGTTAGTTTAGAGGTGCCTAACGCCGTGTGAGTCAAAGTGGAGAAGTTGGATGGCTTCGCGCTGAATGCTGCCTACAATTGTGTGAAGAGGTGAGGTTGACAATGCAAGCTTTCTGCCCGAAGGGTCGACGTAGGTGCTCAAAATTATCGTGCAAGCAAACACCAGAGCAGTGATTTCAGTGCAGGATAATACGTTGCAGGTCAGACTTAGAGCTTTTACCGTCGCCATGGCAGGTGAGGCCTCTTTTGTTTTGGATCATTGACACCCTTTACAAGGACTTTCTTTAAAGGCATCGCAATCAGCTGCTGAAGTCGTGTCAACTACTGATACTTGCCTTGCAGCCATAGCCAGGAGAGCAAAGGCAAGCAGAGGAAAATGCCGGTGTTTTTGTATCTGGGCCGATACCAAAAGTTCGAAGTCGATGCCGTGTGGTGCTTGAGCTGAGTGGGTACTAGTATGAGTGGGGCACGTCTAAAATGACTGCCATAGCAACGCCGCTGTGAAACACCGTGACATTTATTTAAGGATTTGGACTTTTGAGATGGATACCGACTGAGCTCCATATAGCATTGTTTATTCGTTTTGCGTTTATATGACATTTCGATGGAGGCATTAGTAATATTCATTCTCCCGCTGGCCCCTACGAGAAGGAGCTTTTTGTCAGAGGGGAGGAATTTATCAGAAAGTTGGTATATGCCCACAACAAACTGCTTAATTTAGTCGTGGCGTTCCAAGTTGAAGAAGTAAATTGTGTAGGTGCCGAGGAAATCCTCATGGCTCATCAGGCGGTCCTAATGAACCTTCTGGTGAGTCGCAACGTTGATGACGTATTCTAGAATGATTTCTTCGACCATCTTCTGGTGGATATTAATGCGTCGGTTCGCCTCAATGGCGTTCAGCTTGTCAAAGATTATCTGGTTGTGCTCTTGGCTGTTAAACCGTTACACTTTCTGAAAGTCAAGAAGTGTATGCTGTGTGCAGTGATGCCCTGCCGGAATATTGACCGGTGACTGCGCTTTTCTCTGTGTAGGTAGTCATGGCCTGAAAGCTAAGGTGTTTCATGTCCCCTTGCAAAACTTTAGTTATCGGAAGTAGTGAATAGGGATACCCTAGCCTAAATGGGAATTAGCATTACAGGACCCCCTGGGACAATCTAGCCTCAGTGGAAATTTAACATGAGGAAAAATCATGGGACAATCTAGCCTCAAGGGGAATTTAACATGGGAAAAAGTTTTGGGTCACTCTAGCCTCAAGGGAATTGAACATGGGGAAAAAGTCTTGGGTCATCTAGCCTCAAGGGGAATTGGAAATGGAACAGGGTCGGGACCCTATTTTAATAGGGTCCCGACCTGATGGGTCTATGGAAAGGGAACATACGAAAATTGAAACAGGGAGGGGTCTCTATTTTTCTTTTTAAACAAAAAAAATAAAAAAGGGTAGGCAATTGAAAGTCTATCTCTTTTCGAGAAATGTGGGTGGCCCTGAAAAGGGCCCTTGGTTTTCTTTTAATTTCTTCTATTTCTCCACCAGCTTCTTATTTTCTGTCCTACACTTTTTCTCTTCTTTTCTTTTTTTCTTTCTTCTTTTTTTCTTCTTTCTTCTTCTCCACCTCTTCTTTCTTCCTCTTCTCATTTTCTTCTTCTTTTTCAATTTTTTCGTTCCATGCTCTTATCCTTATCCTTTCCTCTTCATCCTCTTTCTCCTCCTTTATTTCTTTCAACAGATCACTTATCATTTCCTTTACTTTTCTTAAGTTGTTAATCTCCATCTTCACTCGATGGAGGCTATAAGAATAGTGATCCTCGTTTAAGTTAACTAACATTTGCTCCATCATACCCAAATCGTCCAGGACGTCTTGCAATGTTTTCATTTTATCAAGCTGGTTCGAAGCCATCTTCGTTTTTATTCTTTGCAGAATGGTGTGAATGACGAACGTTGTGGGTTCTTATAGTTAAAGTGCGGACGTGAAGGAAAACTTCCCCCTAAGACACAAAATTTATATTACCTAGATCATTACTTAAAACGCGCGGACGTGAAGGAAAACATCCCCTACCTTTCTCATTTCATATTATCTACTATTCACATACGCTAACCAACAATAAACTAACCCAAAATCTACCATCCACACACCCAAATCATTAAAATCAAATCCCAATAATCTACTATCCACACTAACCTATACTAGCGCTTATTAACACACAAATCAGATACATAAACTCATACACTCACACTAGGAAAAAAGAGTCAGTGTTTATATTCACACTACTCTACATACACACATTGGCAAATCGATTACTATTTCTTTTCTAGAGTATTGGGTAGCCCTGAAAAGGGCTGTTTGTTTTTTTGAACACCATGACACCTGGTTAATGATGGCACCTTCCAGGCCTGGCACCACACACACACATCTTCTTCCCCAGTCTCCTTTCACTCTTTTTGGGGGGAAAGCAGAGGCGGGATAAGTGGCTTCAGAATCCCAATCTTCTGTCTCTGGGATTCTGAAATTTCCTCTCTCCTTTTCTTCCTCTTCTTTGTTTCTTCTCTCCTCCTCTTCTTTGTTTCTTCTCTCCTCCTCTTTCATTCTTCCCTCTTCTACTAGGGCCTCTGCAGCCAGCTCATTCACTATACGCCTGGCATATTCCAGGTGTACATGAAGTTCAAGCAGTTTTGCTGGTCTGGTGTTCATTCTCTTGATCAATCAACAAGGGTAGCTAGACTGCCGAGCGAGTTTCAATTTATATTAAAAGCGCGGACGTGAAGGAAAACATCACCCTAAAACAAAATTGATATTACCTAGATTATGACCAAACAACGCGCGGACCTAAAAGAAACACTTATTCACTTTTTTATACTGCCCATCACTATTCTAAAAAATTTCATTGAACAAATAATATACTATTCACATACGCAAAGCAATCAAATCAAACCCCAAATCTACTCTTCACGCACGTCAAACAGCAACAAAAAGTATGATCATTATTTACTATTCACACAAACACATACAATCACACCAGAAAAGAGTTAGTGTTTATATTCACACTACTCTACTTACACACATTGGCAAATCGATTGTTATTTCTTTTCTAGAGTATTGGGTAGCCCTGAAAAGGGCTGTTTTTTTTTTTGCTTGTGTGAAGTTGAAGCTAGGGCGATCTTTTAGTTTCTAAGAATGCGACGTCCTCTGATGATAGAATTTCTGACGATAGGTCTGCTTCTTCGGAAAGAGAAGAAGAACTCTTTGGTGTCGATACGACAATCGACAAAGCCTCTGTCAGGTTCAGGTTCCTGATGCTGCTCTTGTTGCTGTTGCTGCTCTCTCTGCTGTTTCGGAAGTCTGTACTTCTCTGTCCATTCTTCTTTCTCCCTGTTCACTTCTTCTCTGAAGAGCTCTTCTATGAGGTCTTCAGTGACTTTTAACATTCTCACATTCTCTATCTCTTCTGGCTTCGGTATCAGACTGTGTCTGACCCTATGCAAATTCACGTAGGCTTCGTTTAGCTTAGCTTGTTTGGAGCACATCTTCGTAGGAGGATGAGTCAACAATGGATGGTTAGACTGGAGGCTACCCCGGCTTTAAAGTCAAAGCGCGGACGTGAAGGAAAACATCCCTCCACGGTTTTCGAGCCGCAACGTTCAATGAGTGTCATGAGAGGGATAGTAAGAAGTCAAAGAGCATGAATCAAGATTCCTATAGCCAAACAAAAGACAAAGGCATTTTTTTCAAAACATAACATTTTTTATTCAAAATCACTTAATACTAACAAACAACTCTAACATTTTTAATAATAATTCAACAATATAACATCAAACATTTGTTTTCAAATGACAAACATTTTTTCAATTAACACTCTACTTTAAACAGGGTTGACAACGTTGTGAATGAAATTGTGATTTCCACTGTTGGAAGTCATTAGGCCATTGATGGACACTACGTTTCCTAGCTTGAGACAAAAGATAAGCATAATGGTCACAAAACCATTGATCTACTTTCACATCGTTTCTAGAAGAAGAACGAGGATCAAAGTGAGTCACTAAATGTTCTAAGGAATATCCCAGGCTGCGATGATGCAGAAAATACACACAATATTGTCCACACACCAAGGAATCTGTGCCTTGTAATTTCACATTATTGAATCGGGTGGTCTGAGCATTTCTTCTCATAAAGTCGATGATATCGTCTTCCAAAGGGGGCAATCCGTACGAATCGAAATATTCCACACATCCTTCTTGAGGAAAGTAGATGGCTACCCAGTGGGTTCCTGGGAGATGACTGTCGTCCGTGTTGATCACATAAGCTTGATGGTCTTGAGGTTTGCGTTGAGGGAGTTCATCTTTAGCACAGACTACAGGATTCCAAGAAGCCGTGTACGAGCTGTGGTTCAAAAGGTAATAAAGTTCCCAGGTATCCATTTTTTGTGTGGTTTTTTTCTTCTTCTTCACAGGTAATGATAAGTGATCAATTCGATCCTGACTTTTTGCTTGAAAATGTCTGACAAGTAAAAGGCGTTTTGCTCCGACTTCTTATTCTGGTCAAAGAGAGATTCGATGCGACGGCACTCCAGAGACGTTAATGGAGGAGTAGAATGTTTATCCAAGCCTTTATACCACACATTCAACACGAATTCTATCTCGATGTGACCCCAAGCTTTGTCGTCCAATTTTTCTTCTTGACTCAACATCAGACATTTGTCGTGTTGAATTTGACTGGGATGATCGTTGTGACATCCATAGAACTCTTCCTTGATCAATTCTTTCATTATATCTGCCAGGAATGTAGCAAAACAGGAGACTAAATGAGCTTCTTGTTCTGGCCATCGGGACTTCATCATGATAACTTCTTCATCTTGGGATTGTTCTTCTTCTTCAACAGTCTCCTCACATTCCATCTCCAAAGTTTCTCCACTAGGTAAAGAGGGATAACAGTCTTCCATGGCTTCTAATAATCTAGAATAACTTCTCTTAAACTGTTGATTTCTAGGGTATTGTCAAATTCTGCATACAGGATGACGTTCACCGTGTGGTTTGGAGGTGTGTCTGTGAACTGAAGTTTCACACGAATCTGACCGGATTTTATAGGGTGGAAATGTCCCTCCTCGCTGCCCTGGTCAGGGATGAAATCAAAAGCCCACAAAGCATAGCCTCCTGCGTAATCGTCGTACGTAATACCGTGACTGGTGTTGGTTCCTAACTGCCCGGTGGCTTCGTACAGGGACAAGTACGATCTCAAGTAATTGTTCTGGGTAAAGTTAGGCTCAAAGGGTCGGGTACACAAGGTCTTGCCATCGCGACTGACTTCGATTTTCTTCACGTTGAAGTGATGAAAGTTGAAAGGATTTTTATCGAAGGCTCCGTTGAAGGCTTCATTCTCGACCATACCAAGGATTAAACGCTTGGGTAACTGTCCTTGAAACAGATGATCTTCGATGATGGAATGATGGTTAGCAGGAATGATGAACGTTTTCACTTCCACGCGTCGTATGGGATACTTGGCGGTCGTTCTGCTCAGCGTCTGACTGATGTCGTTTCCCACTTTAGGTAACACTTCCACGCGTCGTACGTAGAGTTTGGCCTCCTCGATTTTGCTTTTGGGATTGACGGTAGCACTATCAGCCAACAAATGGAAAGCGGCACTGCTGCGATTCAGTCTCAAGCGAACATTCACCCCATTCAGCAAATATTTATCTTGCAACCACATGTCCAAGTGCAAACGATCCATCAGTTCTAAACTCTTTCTATCTTTGATTTTGTCTCTTCGTTCTACAAATCCCTCATTGTGTGGTGTTTTGGATGCATCCGGTTCGAATTCGTTAAACTCGCCCGCATCGTCAGGTTCCCATATCACGCAGGCATTGAGATGAGTATTCTTGGTGTCTATTCCGTACGTCAAGAGATTTTCCAGGTAGGCACGGTAAGGGTAAGTATCCATGCTGCTGCTGACCAATTTGTTATTCAAGTACAAGTCCACTGAGCTGAACAAGGAATGCATGAAATTGTTGACGGGAGCTACTTTCTCGTCACCGTCTATAGCACCTCCATTCTTATCTAGAACTTTGACTTTCAAGTACAAGTAACTGCTATTCAGATCGATGTAATCTTCGGGCTGTCCCTTGATTTCAAACTCGATGGGAGCGGAATCTGTCAATGAGGAGACAGGGTGAAATTCCATCCATTGGGATTCTTGCATCGTCATCATGGTAGGGGGCATGGCAAACAGATCCAGTTCCGACTTGGAACAAGCGCATGACTCTCGGTGGATCATTTTTTTCTGTTTCTCAATAATCAAAAACGTCTAAGTCTCGAACGGTTCTTCTTTTCTTTGCCTTTCTAGCTTTAGAAGTGTGAAGTCTGGTGAAAGGGTGTTTTCTTTGTCGTCTCTTTCTGCCTTGTCCTTGCTGAATGCCTGACTCGGTAGCGTGCAGGGCATTTATAGGTGTTTCTCGTCGACCCAAAAGGTCTTTGCCCGTTTGCAGCAAGACATTTTTGCCTGACCTCATGAAGGCTTCTTTAGGGTTTTGTTTGTCGATGATGACATTTTGGAGAAATTCTTTGCCTTGCGTCAGTGCCGCATCTTTCAAGGCGTGCAATCCGCGTGTCACCATCGGTTTCAACACCGGGGCCACCGAACGAAAGGCCGATTTCAGCATATCTCCTAAACCGTGTCCTCGCTGTCGAGCAACCCCTCGGTACACTGGATACATGACTTACGAGTCGTGAGAGAACCGTTTTCGAAAATGGAGTTTCACGGTGACTTTTCCTTTGGTGAATGGAATATTTTGTCCCAGATCTCCTTTTATAGCAATGTTGACCGTGTCCAAATACGACTTGCTGACAGGCAAATAGTGAGGATGTACAAATTCGCGGTGGACGTGATAAGTGTTTCCACTTTCCTGGTCATCGTTCGTGGCAGAATTCACTTTGGAAGGAATGACACGCAGTAACGGTACGGAGATGTGTCCCACCACGTTGTACTCCACCACATCGGAGTACACGAAGATCAAATTCAGTCCCTGGTTCAGTTCTACCGGGAAACGAAAATACCTCGCAAAATGCCCGTTGTTGTCAATGTCTGCCATGTGAATCTTTTTGGTCTGCTTATCCGTGACCATATTGAGGTCTCCACCCAAAATGTCATACAATTCAGGGCAAAATTTAATACGTATACTTTTTTCCTCACCTTCAAATTTGATTAGTAGACGGTGAGACACTATACGGTACTCAATGGTGATACGTTTTTTTAGTGTGGTCAGAACATTGTCAAATGCTGCATGGAATTTGTCAGCGATTGCCTCCACCAGATGTTGACCACTAAAATAATGGCCTGGGTTAATTTTAAATTCATAAACGTAAAAAGGAGGAGAAGGGTCACTGCTGCTACGGGGTATTGGGGTTTTCTCAAGTGATTTATGTTGATGAGTGGTCATCATGGTTTGCTGCACTGTTTGGTCCAGAATTTCGACGTAAAAAAAGTTTTGAGTTTCAGTGATGTTTTTGATTTGTGTTGGGTAAATCATTTCCACCAAAGCCACTTCCCAATGGGCTTCGTGATCTAATGGGATGGTCTGAGGTAATTTGGCCGTGTAACAGCACAACGTGTTGTGGGGAAACACATCCATAGAACTGTCACTGGGTAAGGTTAAGTAAAACTGGTTAGCGTGGCTCATAATTCGAGAGTTCTGTGGCTGTCCGAGGGGTTACTGGACGTCAGAGGCGTGTCTCCGCCCAAAATGAGGTTGTTATTGTTGTTAGAGTGGTGACTGACACTGGCACTGGACACAAGGTTCCTGTTGTTCCCGTTCGAGGAGAATTTCAGGGAGGGATTGGGAAGCAGGTAACCGATGCAAGTGCTCAATAAAATGGTCCACAATTGTTTGTCTCCTTGTTGCAAACTCAAATTGGCAATGGCTGCCCCGATGACACAATACACCACGAAGATTTGGCAGAAAAAGACGATTTGCGTTTTAGGCACACGTTCTCCACACCACACCCACAAGGGTTGTTTTTGTAAATCTTGCAGAGAAGAACTGGGTGAAGGAGTGGTCGACGTAGCTGCGTCTGTGTGAAAGGGCATGATGGTCACTTCTTTTTATAGTCGATGACTTGCGAAGCGTCGATCCAAGAATCAAAACTGGGTGGATATCCTTTCCAACGTACTTTGACTTCTTTGACACGTCGTTTACCCACTTTACGGGTTCTGCGTTCGAGAATGCTTTCGATGTCGTACATGTCGTCTTCTTTTTTGGTGACACGTTGTAACTCAGGTAAGTAAAACGTTCCTTTGAGCACTTCTCCGTTCATGTCTTCCAATTTATAGACGGCAGGATGACGGCCATGCACTCGTCCAGTGACACGAAACAATTCGGTCGTCCAGTTAGGTAAGTAACCTTTGTCGAAAGTGCGTTTGGTTTTGCCAATGCGTACCCAATCTCCTACGGTCAACTCTCCACTTCTCTTGGGGACAGCCCTCGTCGGGGACGTACCAAACAGGCGCTCAAACACCAGCACTTCGTTTTCGGGAGTCACTTCTTGCGGGGCACGTCCGATGCTTCGATGGTAAGATTGGTTGTACGCTTGCACCAGGTGCGGTAAGATGTCGATGTACTTCAGAGTGTGGTGATGCGTAAAATATTTCCACATGCGTTGTTTCAAAGTGCGTTGAAAACGTTCCACGATGCTGGCTTTGGTTTCGGGATTCTCGGTGGTAAAAAAATGGATGTCACGTTTCTTTAATTCTTTTTGGAAAGCTTGGTTCAGAAATTCGGTACCTTTGTCCGTTTGCCATCGAAGAGGGTGACGACCACTTTGTTTCAACACTCGTTGCAGGGCTCGCATTAACTCGCTACTCGATTTAGAAATCAAGGGTACGACCCAGGCAAATTTGGAAAAGACGTCGATGACACAAAACAAATATTTGTAGTCGCGATTGTAGCTGGCCAGATGAGAGACATCGGCTAAATCGGATTGCCATTGATGATCGATGCCTTCCACTCGGGTGCGACTTCTGGAAAACTTGCGTCGAATGGGTTTGTGTAAAGTGTAGGTAGCTTGTTCTTGTAACCATCGTTGCACTTGAGGTAAACGGAGACTTTGCAGTCGAGTTTCGGCTGCACGATTCAATTTTTGAACTCCTGCGTAACTTGCAGGATGGGAGGGATCGTAGCAAATGCTGGCTAACACTTTTTCCATTTACTTTTTTATGTGTTAATAAGTCACCCACTCTTCGGTGATGCTACTTTGGGTGGGATGAAAGGGTGGTTTGGATACGGATTTACGTGTCCGATGGGCTACGGGAGTAGAAGTCGAAGGTAGTGGTGGTGGAGGTGGCAATGGAATGGCTTTGGTCTTCTTTTCTTTTTTCACTTCTGGTTTCCCTTCTTTCTTTTTCACTTCTGTCGAAGGAGGAGTGGACATCATCTTCTTAACCCAAGCTTTCATTTCTTCTCGTTGGGGTGTGGGGGACGGGGTCAACAAGGATGCTGCAATCTTACTTGAAAAGGGAGCTGCTGACGGTGTTTGAAACACTTCTAGCATCTCTTCTTCCTCAGGTCTTCGTGGGGTAGCATCTCTGGTGACGCCTGGGGATGGTAGTAGTGGTGGTGGTGATGATGGTTCTGGACTTTTCATCAAGGTCTTAAAATCTTTCAGAGTGGGTAGAGTTGTTTCGTCTAAAGCTTTCTGGTGAAAGAGTTGCAGTCGTTGCAAGAGTTGACCGTACTTTTGCGATTTTTCTGTTTCGGACAAATCTTGGCGATCCATTAAGGACTGCAATTCGTGTTGTAACTGGGACATCTCGCTCAAATTGGGATTGGGAGGTAAATGTGGGGTGTGTTGTTCTTGCCAACGATGGTATTCCATCCATCGTTTGTAAGGTACTAAAGCTAGTTTTCGTCGTTCCATGGGATGCCAGGGGTCGATTCTGAGATCTTGGGACTTCCGAGGGCCTTTTTATCTTGCTCCCACCAGTCCTTCCAACATGGTTCCCTAGACTCCTTTCAGCAATGGGCCTAACAAGAGGGGTAAAATACCTCCACGTTGGACCAACATCTTCTTCTCTTGACGAATGGAAATTTTCTTTTGAACCCTTTAGCGAGGAACGTGACGATGTTTGCCTAAACATTGTTTCTGGTGTTTGGACAAAGGGATCGTGCCTTTCAAAACGTTCAAACAACATTCGCACACGGTATCGATGACCTCTTTGGAGGCTGATTGAATGAGGTTTTTTCGTAGGGGTGGAGAAGCTTTGGACAGGACAGATAACATGTCCCCATGTTTGACTAAACGAGGAGGCAGTCCTTTCCTTTTCTTTCCTTGGGGTTGTTTAGAAGAGGGATGTTTTCTGGAGGGTGACATCTTTGAGTCTTCAGCACCAAAAACACTGATACCCCTACTTAGTCACAGGCCTTTTTTTATACTGGAAGGCGTCGCCACTGGTTGTCTTTACGGCGTATCAACTTCAGGACAGGCATGACACGTCGTGCAGGGGTACGCAACGGACTAAATCGAGTCAGTTCTTGCTTGGACAAATCCAGTAAACTTTGTAACATGCCCAATCTTTCTTGAACTTTGATTTTGGGAGAAGGTACTTTGTGAGCAGCGGCCACTGCCGCTAAATTTGAGGGTCCTGCCACTGGGGAAGTTCTTGGGGTTATCAACGGAGAAGTTCTTGGTGTGATCAACGTCTCCAAGCACTCTTCAGTTCTTGTTGACATCAACGGGGAAGTGAATGAACCTGAGGCTACCGGAGACGCGGTCACCGCCTATGCAGGTCGTGCTTTGCGAGTGTAAGGTTGCGTCCTAGCCGAAGTGCCTGTCTTGCGACTACTTTTCTTCTGTGGGCTTTTCTTTTTCTGGGGACTTTTTCTCTGTTTCTTTTTCTGGGGGCTTGTTTTCTTTTTCCGGGGTGGTGTCTGGTAAGAGGAGGGTCCCGCCACTGGAGAAGTTCTTGGAGACACGGGTCTCCTTGGGGACTTGGTCTTGACACCGTGGCTCTTTTTCTTCTTCTTGGAGCTTCGTTTGACTTTTTTCTTGGGGAGAAGTTTGGGAGCATTAGGATCCCATCTTAAGAGAGAGCGAATGATGACCCCTCCTAGAGTACCGCTCCCTCCAGGTTTCAAAATGATTCGATCAAAAAAGCGTTTGGTTTGATGAGGAATCTGAATGATCCCTTGGAGTAATTGACGTGCCGTCACCGTGAACCATCGTAAGCCTTCTTTGAGACTAGCTTCTAAGACACGAGCTCGTGTTTGTGGATTTTTTTCTCGACTGATGCCATACAAGGCACGAATCAATTTGACGGGAAGATGCGACTGAAGGGACGTCATGTTCAAAATGTGTGTGAGACAGACGAAAAGGGTCTGAGGTTTTTATAGATTTTTTGTGGAGTGAAGTTAAGTCGAGGACGGAGACGTGTACAGGACCGGCCCTCCGTCTTGGCACCAGTGGTGAAACAAGTGGGTACGAAATCGCAAATCATCGGGGGTCGTAGGTTTCAAATCGACGAGTAAATAGGCGTGTGGAGTTTGAGTGGCATCGTCGTACGCCTGAGTCAGCCAAGGTGTCTCTAACTGTTTGGCTAAGACTTGCACTTGCGATTTATCTCGAGGGCTTTTAAACAAGACCACGTAATGCGCATTGAGACTGATGGTGCAATGGGCTTTACTTTGTTGAAACAAATTTTGAGTGATGTAAACGACACTGGCATTACGATGATGGCCTTTGCGCGTGAACCACAGTTTAATTTCTTCTTCGTCTTCTCCTAACATGTCGTCAAAAATGACCAAATGGGTTTGACGGGAGTCAGAGACGATGCCGTCGTCTTCTTTAGGAATGCCTTCCACAAACACGATGGAATCGCCTTGACTTTCTCGCAAGAGGCTGTACGCCGATTGCCACTCTTTGTAACACCACACGATGCGTTGAGGTGGTCGATCGATCAAATGATGTTTATGTTCGATCAAGCGTTTGACGAATTCGGTTTTGCCTGAACCGCTAGGTCCAGCAATGAGCATGTTAAAGGGATGGCGAAGATACAAAGCCTCCCAACTGGCACGATCTAAGTGTTCGTCGATAACTTTGACAGTAAAGGAAGAGGGAGCAGAGACAGCAGAGGTAGCCATAGTGTTAGGAATGTCACTTGTGACACGAAAACAGACAAGACAAGAGTTTATATACTTTTCTCACGAGACGTTTATTGAATGTTTTAAACATGAACACGAAAGACAAAAATACATAAAAGCCAGAGGCTTAAGTACAACGATAAAAGGCACATGATAATCATCAACGTGGAATAAACACAAGTGTCTGTACAACATGTTTTGGGTAATGTTCTGACCAGTTCTATAGAGGGTAAGGTCACACAAGTGTCCTCCCGAAAGGGTCTTTCAGGGATGTCCACGACAGTCCTGTCCTGGGTGACGGGTTCTTCTGGCACTGTCACTAACACAGGTTGAAAAGTAACTTTTTTCCTTGAACAACTCTCGTGCATACTGGGCCACTTCTTGGGTCCAAGCCTCAAAACCTGTTTTTTTCCAGTCACGGACATCTGTCCAATGGGGGTGTAAGTCATAAGCTACACACACATCGTCATACACGTCTTCGGTAGCTAAAAGTTGACGAATCTTTTTTTCCTGTTGAGGTCGAGAAGTATCCAGATGAAAACGCAAGGCTTTGAGCAAAAGGAGTCTTTCGTGACCATTTAAGGCCATTGGGGTGGTAAGTACTCTTCGTAAAGAGTCCACAAGGAATCGGCTGGTAAACGAAATCCCAGAAAACAAGTCACTAAGACACACACCACTTGTCGACCCAAATTGAATGGATACAGTTCTTGTAATAATTGATGGTAATGATCCACGGTTTGAATATGGTCATTGAGTTCCTTCCACGGAATCTGTTCAATTACAGGTGATAAAAGTCGTGCCATGGCAGCCTGTTTTTATACTCTCTTTGTTTCGGAAACAATACACGTACTTTCTAGCCAGAGATCTTCGTTCTCCAGTGGGGAATCTAAATCTTGCATACTGTAACCTAAACGTCAGAGTTTGTTTAGAAGTTTCCTCTTCCACTAAGTAGATTCCACGTAAAATATGTTGGTAATCCTTTAACTTGTCTTCCTCAATGCGTTGCACTAGGTGAATCTCGAAGTAACCAAAATGATCAACACGTGGATCATCGGGGGCCTGTAAGTATTGAACAAGGTCTGACCACTGAAACAATTTCTGACGAATCAGTTCTCTTATACCATTCAGGTACCAGTGGTTAAAGATCTGGTGACGTAACGGATGCAACTGTTCTTTACGTTTGACGTGTATTTTGACCAGCTCTCGGTAAATGCGTTCTCTCAACTCCACAGCAAAGCACGAATGTTCTCTTGTAATGTATCCATGAATAGGTCATATTAAATCCTCTTTTGTCTGACACAAGAAATGTACCGTTTGCACAGACATGGTTTTACTTCAGTGTCGAATTTAAATCGTTTAGTTACTAATTTACACATTACAATTCGTTCAGAAGTTTCCTCTTTCACTAAGTTGACATTGTGTACAAGATATTGGTAATTCGTTAACTCTTCCTGTGGAATTCGATGCAGTAAGTTTACAATGTAGTAGATAGAATCATCAATAGCAAACCAATCCTTTTTAAAACTAGGGGATCGTTGATCAATGTCTGTCCAATGGAACACTTTCAACTGAATCAGTCCTTGTATAGCATTCAGGTACCAGTGGTTCAAACACCGGTGACGTAACGGATGCAATTGTTCTTTACGTTTCACTTGTATTTTGACCAGCTCTCGGTAAATCCTTTCTCTCAACTCCACAGGCAAAGCACGAATGTTCTCTTGTAAAGTATCCATAAACAGGTTATGGTAAGTTACTTCAATGTCTCGGTCCCACTAAGGGTAAGTAATGACAATTCGGTGACCATCGAGCATGTTCTACGTAGGCCGAATCTTGCGGTTCCCAGTGGTGAAGTGACACACCGCAACTGAAGCACTTGACTTTATCCCCTTCGCCCAAGTAGAACAATCCGGCTCTGGCTAATTCTTCGGGGGTTGGTCCTCCCAGATACTTTGGCCATTTTCCTTTGAACGATTGAAGACGATTTTCAAAGTCGCAGTATTCCGACAAACGTACAGGAAACGAATATTCGTCTTTCACATGTTCGTTTCGATGAGGGTTGGGTGACATGGACAGGAGTTAGCTCAGGGCTGGATAACATCCGTAGGGGGGTAGACGTGAAGGTGAACATCCACCTTTAAAATGAAACCTAGTAAAGTGTCCAAGAGGACGAGCGGCATCGCTTTCGCATCCCTCAGGTTTGGCACGCACAGCATCACTTTCCATGATAGGGGTAGTGAGAACAAAGTTCCCATGATGCTTTACGGCATCGCTAAATTCACAGCGTACAGCATCGTTCCCATCGCAAGGCTCACAATCGCATTCCACTTCAGAAGTCCCACACTTGAAGTGTACCTGTCTGAACTTGTTTTGTGTTTCTCTGAAAGTATTCATCTTGTTCGCTTGGTCTTGGTAGTCACAATGAACTATCGATCTTGACCATAGCTCCTTTTTATACTAGTCGCAATGCAGTCTCATGCTTGTACATCGTTCCTTTTTTATGTCTTGTTTTGGAAGGTACCGTCCCTAAGGTACCGTCATCATTGTAACGTAATGTCATGGGTGGAAAGGCTATAGAAAGGTAAGGGCAGTGCGGAGACCATCGAGTATGTTCCAGAATAGCTGAATCTTTATAGATACATAGATCCATGCGTAACTTCAGTCCGCAAGCGAAACAATGTACTTCGTATCCCAATCCTGACTCAGGTCCCAAGTAGACAAATCCTGTTCTAGCTAAAACACGCGAAGAAGGTAATCCTTCTCTATCCGTAGGCCATGCTTGAAACGTGTCCAATCGATGGGCACAATCACAATAGTCAGGCAAGAAAACCGGAAAATGGTAGGGTTTGAACTTGGAGTTCTCATCGGGTTTCTCACTCGATTCTTGCTGTGGCGAAGTCATCCTTCTGGTGGGTGGCTATCCTCTTACAACCAATGTTTTATACCAACATGTCCATACGGCAAAGTAAAGTGGTTGGGCAGTCGCACTCGCTTCTGGTACACGATTTGATAGACTTTTTTCCAAGGGTCGACTGACGATGTGGTGAGTGGGTAAACGTACAATCTTGTTGGGCTGATAGGTGGTCACTTTAAAGCGTTCATCTTCTCTAGACTGCAAAGCTTCTTTCAATACGCCAAAGTTTACCACTCGACTGGTACGATAATTCAGAGTCAATCCTTTCACTTTACACGTAGTGTGCACTTCTCCTTGTTTGTCCCGGTATTCGTAACCGTAATGTTTAGGACCACCACTGGCGAAACTTAGAATCTTGTCGTCGGGGTGCTCGTCTGTCCAGGCTCCTAAACGGTCTCCTTCGATGTCAGGGTGCTGTTGACTCGGGTGATGGATGTAAATGCAACTGTCCGTGTCAAAGTACAGGACACGTTCCCCTAACAGTTCTAAAGCTTCGTACAATTTTAAGCGAGCATGAGCTGTCACGTAAGCCGCAATGATGACATTTCCAAAGGGGTCGTCTTGTACAAAGTCCAGATCTTCTTCGTAATTGACCAAGATCAAATCCTCTCGAACGACGTCCACGTGCTTCATGAATTTGGTTTTGTCGTGAATCATCTGGAAGTATAGGGAAGGTTCGGTCAAATATTCCGTCTTGGGTACAAACGGTCGTTGTGCCATTTTCCCCACAAGCAACTTAACATCACTTTGGCAAACGATCGCCTGCCTTCGTTTTTCTCGATGTGATCTAAAGGGATGCCTTCTTGTTCATAGTATTTCTCTTTGAATGTCTTTTGGTCTTCGGGAGTGTGACACCAGGACGGATAGCCGCTGGCTTCTTGCTTCAGTTTCAAAAAGGCATCCACGTAGTCTGCGAAAATGCCTTTCTGCGTGGGGTCACCCTTGTGGTATTGTTGTGTCTTGGGAAAGTGGCAAATTTCGTACACTTCTAACAGTTGGTATCCCATGTCCATAGCTTTGAACAATCCTACTCTGACCCACGTCCCCGTCAAGGCTCGTTCTTCCTGGGTGTGATGACAAGGTTGATCTTGGTTGCACGTTTCGGCACAAGTACGGCACAAAGGAAACATCAGTTTGCCTTGACAATCGTGAGGTAAGACAGGATGGTACAGGTTCGTGGGAGGCAAAACTTTGCATTTGATCAAGCCTTCGTATTGTCGAATGTTTTTCAGGTCGATGTGTTCCGTGAACAATTGCGGGTGCCCTGCAGGAAAGCGACAATATTTGCACACGTAAGGATACAGCGAACACACGTCCAAGTATTTGATTTCTTCTCCTTTCTCTTCGTCGGCTTGGTATAGCAAACAGGTGGCATTGGTCCTTCCTCCGTACAAACTATCCCTCGGGTTCAGCGGGTCCATGAACTGGTAACTTTCCACGAGGCGTTTAAACTCGGGATCGGTTTTCAAACGGTGATCGTATTCGTGTTCCCACATTTCCACCACTTGGTATCCTTCCTGTTCTAACTTTAGGCGTCGCTGACAAGTGGCCTGGGACAAGTCTTCCATGGTTCGTTGTAAAAACTGATTTTTAGAGCCACGGTCAGGGTAACAGACGGGACATCCGTGAAATAAGCAACCGTTAAACTCGTACACGATCTTGGGGTTTTCTAAGTCCCAGCCATCGACCAAATGCGTTCCGATGGTCTTTTCGCCTCCTCCGTTGCGGGCATGCTGAATCCATTTGTCTTCCTTGTCACACAAGTAATGTAACCAGCGTAGGGCTTTGACCGAGTATTGACGTTTGACATAGTTGGTCGTTTGAGGACTGATGACAGCCACGGTGTTTTCAGGCATGAACCGTTGCCGGTACACTACGGAACACGCTTTGGCAATGGTGCAAGCTTCCTTCAAAGGATCGACCCCTCCGTGTTCCATGAACAGTTCTCGAAATTTTCCACAGCAACGCCGTAAAATGTCCACGTCGGAACGACAATACTTTAGCATTTCTTCCTGAGAGTCAAAAGGGTCAGAGGCGTGAGCCTGGTACCAAGCGTAGAAAGCTTCTCGTTGTTCGGTACGCATGTTGTCGGGGTCGTAATAGTGAGCCTCAGGTAAATGGGGTAGAACGGCGTGTTGATTGGCTTCTGTATTGAAAAAGTGTGGAAAGTACCCTTTAGCCATTTCTGGCATTCCAAACGTTTTAGGCATTCGACTCAAAGGCATGGCCAAATAGCTCATCGAATCTTTAAACTGTACTTGTCCCACTTCATGAAAATGATTTTGTCTCCGTTCAAAGTCACTTTAGGACGCTCGGTGCCATGTTCCGTATAGTATCTGAGAAGAAACTGTCCATCGTATCCGGAGAAATTGTGAGCCATCACCGTGGCATGGCGATGACAATCTCCGTAACGTTCGATGTCCTCTTGGCTCCACGTCTTGTCGATGTGGTCTAAGACCCATCGGGCGAAATCGGCTAGCGTGTTCGGTCCTCGAAAGATTTTTTCACGCCCTCCAGGAATCTTGCTACAGTGAGGGCAATGACTCACGATAGGTTCTTGAATGCACTTTTCGCACGCTCGATGAGCCACGCAGAAATTAGGGTTGTGAATACCGGTCTCTTGCATGCATTCGAAATCGGAAAAGATGAAATTGCCTTTTTTATTCTTGTGACCGTCCTCTTTCTCTGGTTGGGGTTGGTATTTTTGCACGTAGCATTGGTGTTCCAAGTCCACGATGTGATGACAAATGTGACATTTTTTCTTATTCTGAACATACGTGTCCCTTGGTACTATTGGTACATATGCCTTGTCCACACGTGGGGCACAATCTCAGCAGTTGACAAGCGCATTTCTTCTGTGAACCTTGCGTCTTCAAATGCTGTTGGTAACAGGCAGGGCTGACAAACGTGCGCAGACAAGTGAAACAATGCACTTGTTCTTGTCCTTCGCTCTGACAGGGTGGAGAGGCCAAACATCCTGAGCATTTCGATCCACAGTGCTTGTGTTGCTCTCGATTGTTATAGCCATAGTCACATTTCTCACAGTAATAACTGTATCCCAGGAATCCAGTGATAGTGGTAATGGTATCGAAATGGTCATCGTGATGATAGACGTGAATGTATTTTCCATCCTTAAAGTCTTTCCCTCGAAACAACAGAGGCCCACGCATTTCTTGAGGATGCACTTTCAAGGTGTAGCGTGGAGCTAGGGATCTTGCAATTTTTGCATTTCAGGAATGCCACAGGGTTTGTCTTTGGGCAAGCCAGCTTGTCGTAACAGGAGTTCTGTTTCCTTTCGTTGTTTGGCTCGGTCCGATTGTCGAATAGTTTTCCAGGCTCTTTTCCATTCTACCGTGTCGTTCTTGTTGACATAGGTTCGTCCCACCACGATGGTACTGGCTAAACACATCTGGTCTTGAGGGTTGTGAATTCGGACGAGACTTGTTTTGGTGCTGCGAAGCTCGTCCACCAATAACATCTTTTTGCGTCCAGTCCCTTGAGGAGGAGAGACGTGGGTCATGTCCAGTGTGGCTTTACCATCGGTGATGTCAAACTGGTCATTGGATTGTTGTACGTGTTGAATCTTGTCCATGACTTTGGAAGCAGTCAATTCTGCAGGGGTGCTAAACTCGATCCAAACAGGGGATTTCAAACCGTCGTGTTGTATGGAGAGTCTCAAGCGATCGTCTTCTTTGGGTTGACATTGTCGCTTGAGTGTGGTGAGCAAAGAATCCCACACCCCGGTGATGAACCCTTCTGCTTTCTCTAACGGTACTTCAGCCTTGAAATCTTTAAACTTCACCGTGTATTTGTAAGCCGTGGTTCTAAATTTTCTAGAGGAGCGCTTTTCCGTCTCTCGAATGGAATAGTACTTTTCAGGGTTGACTAAGGGTGGTGAACTTTGTTTAGAGGGTTTGGATTCTGTTTCACTCATGTCCTCTTCAAAATCACTGGCATGAATTTGTGCCAAGACTTCAGCCCTGGTACGAGGCGATAGATCACGTTTCTGCCTCTTAGTTTCTTCTTCTTTCTTCTCAAATGAATTGGATCGTTTCATCTTGAGTGCAAAACTTCAAATGACTAAAGTTTAAACACCATGGACTAATTTATAGCCATGGCAGACCAGCGTATATAAAAGGGTGTGTGTCTTGTCCTTTCACTATTCATTTCACTCTCAAACCGAGCACAAAGATAGAAGAGACTACACAAATCGAGGGGTCATTAGAAAATTCTCTTCAGACCAGCCGAGGGACTACTCTCCTTCCTTTCGAGATAAAAGTCAAGATACTTGCTATATCTGTCAGAAGAAACGGCATTGGTCTTCAGAGTGTCCAGACCGTCAAAAAAGAAAAAAAGGGGCTAGAAAAGACAAAAGTCAAGTTACCTGTTATTATTGTCAAGAAAAAGGACATTGGTCTCCAGATTGCCCAAAAAAGAAACAAGAGGAGTCAGAAGAAAAGAGGGATTCTTCAGAAGAAGAGAGGGATTCTTCAGAGGAAGAAAGCAGCCAGGTAAAGAAAAAGAAACAGGAGAAGAAAAGAAGAAGGGAAGAAAGTGAGGAGGAAGAGGAGGAAAAGCCTGTGACGGTGAAGAAATTTAAAAAGCAGAGAGACTAAACAATGAGACAAGAAGAAGTGTATGAGCTTTTTAAAGTGCTCTGTTGTGAATTGTGAATTGGATTGTAAATATTTATAAAAGAATAAATTAGGTATAAAAAGGTAAGTGTCTTTGGGTTTTGATTTTAAAGTAAGAACGTACACTCACGCACTCATACACAGACACGTACTATAGGGGTAAAATGGTTTTTTTTTTTTTGAGTTCTTGGCAATTGAAAGTCTATCTCTTTTCGAGAAAATGTGGGTGGCCCTGAAAAGGGCCTTTTTTGGTGTAGGGGTGAGTTTAAGCAATCAACTTTAACTGCCTTAAGCCTTTGCCACGGCCAAGGCCTACTTCTGGACTGCGTACTGTTGATGATGATTTGGTTGAAATCACTAAGGGTGGTACGGTAGCCTTAGTCACAGGGTTGGAGTGTTTAGCTCGGGAAGGTCGTATTCTCTTCGGTCGTGATAAAGAAGTCTGATACATTTGTTTCAGACTTCTTAACTCCGCTAAAATGTCTAACAGTACCGTGACCGTTTGATTTTCACACTCTTGTTTCTTTGCTGCTACTTCTTCTTGCTGTTGTTTTTTTTCTTACCTCTTCTTCTTCTTGTTGTTGCTGTAGGAGAAAAGCTTGTTCCGCTTCCTTTTGCTGTTGTATAAATTTCTCCAATTCTTCTTTCTGTCTCTATCTAAAATTCTCCACTTGCGGTAATGAAGAAGGAGACGAAGGTTCCGGAACAAATTCTTGCGAGGTAAGAAAATCCACAAAATCCCAATTTACCTCTTCTGAAAGTAAGTCCGGGTTCCCTTGGGCGGTCTCCACTGCTGGTGCACCCCAATGGATCGTTTTCTGAGTTTCCGTCATGTTGAATAACTGTCGCATCGATTGACTGCACACAGGCGCTAGCGAATCTATATGGACCACGTGACGTCACAGACTGCTCTCTTCGGATTGGATGCGGGCTGACTGAATTTTGTAACGCGTGTTTGGATTGGTGAATGAACTCAATCCGTTTCAATCCTTCCTGCCCCTATAAATAAGCGCAGTTCACTGCATTGATTCACCTGTTCTCGGCGCCTCAACATGTGGACCGACGTACACTCTTCCACCCTTGTGTCAACGATGATGTTCAGGACGGACATACCCATGTATGTCCGATCCAAATGGACAGTTATCCATAGGACAGACACCAGTCTGTGGATACGTAGGATTTACGTGGAGAGGCATGGATGCCTGAAAAGAGTGTTAGTCTATGGACCTACCATTAGACGAAGCCTAAGACGAAGAAGATGTTGCAGATGCCCTTTATGTTATTAACATAAACCCAAAGGCCCTTTTCAGGGCCACCCTCATTTCTCGAAAAGAGATAGACTTTCAATTGCCTACCCTTTTTTATTTTTTTTGTTTAAAAAATAATAGAGACCCCTCCCTGTTTCAATTTTCGTATGTCCCCTTTCCATAGACCCATCAGGTCGGGACCCTATTAAAATAGGGTCCCGGCCCTGTTCCTTTTCAATTCCCCTTGAGGCTAGAGTGACCCAAGACTTTTTCCCCATGTTCAATTCCCTTGAGGCTAGAGTGACCCAAGAATTTTTCCCATGTTAATTTCCCCTTGAGGCTAGATTGTCCCATGATTTTTCCCCATGTTAAATTTCCATTGAGGCTAGATTGTCCCAGGAGGTCCTGTAATGCTAATTCCCATTGAGGCTAGGGTATCCCTATTCACTACTATCGGATCACTAATTATGCAAGAGGTATACTTGTGGGAAATAAGAATAGAGTACTAAATGTTTTGATATACACCCACTGAGTAGTAAATCGATTTCATCTTGACCCTAATTAATTTCACAAATTTCAATCCATGAGCTATAGTTGAAAACCAAATACGTAATTTTCTTTCCATATCCTGTATTTCATTTCCGTCATGTTAAACAACGTGAGGTTCAATCAAATTCAGCGAAACAGCTGTTTAAGGCCTAGAAAGGATTTTGTAATGATTGGAAGCATGTGTGGCATATAGGACGATCTAATACAGGAATTATTTTTATGTTTTAATATATTAGCATTAAGTTCTATGGGAAATACATTTGCCGTCCGATTCTGTTAGCAGATTTGTCTCCGCCATCAGCCGGCACCTTAGCATCCTAAAAGGGGAGCACCCCATATAGATAAATGAATAAGTTTATATATATATATATATATATATATATATATATATATATATATATATATATATATATATATATATATATATATATATATATATATATATATATATATTCTTCCTCTTCAGATCAGTGATTAGAGGTGACCAGGATCACGGCATTTATCTCGGCGGAGGAAGGGTAGCGGATTTTGGAGGAGACGGTAAAACAGATGCAAAGACTAAATAGCGAGTATTGAAGAGTTTACGGACAATGTCTTTCTCCTGAAGAGGCAGCAAGGAACGCCGAAGAATTAGTGAAGAAACCCAATCGCTGGGGATCATACCATCTTCTGCGAAACAACTGTGAACACTTTGCAACGAGATGTAAAACGGGAATCGCCACATCAAAGCAAGTGATTGAAAAGGCCATTGAGTGCATTAGGAAGCCTGCAATACTGATAAAATATGTTTTGGTTCTAACTAATGCAGGATCAAAGTCTGCTGTTGGTTTTTCTTCCTAATGAAAGCGTAATTTTCCATAACATAAATTAAGAAATACTTTTCCATTGAATTAAGTTCAGAAGATACTAGAATAACAAACTTAATAAGCCACATCATCAAGCCGATTATTATCTGACACTTATTGTATTACACATTCTACAAATGTGACTTGTTTTTGTGATTATGTAGTTACGTAATTTTAACAAATTAACCCGTGGCATTAATTTCCTCGTGCCTGTAGGTGAACTGCTTTACAGTTTCATTGTAGATTGAGTATATTATAAAAGCAGCTCTCACAATACCTGTTCGTATGCACAAAGAAGTAACTAGCTACATAACAAAGTACGTACGTATAAACAAATACTTTAATGTACGTGTGATGGGTACAATCTGGCATGACCTGGAAATCACACGCTTATCTTTCATGGCATGCGTCCGTTACGTTAATATTATTGATCATTGTACAAATGACTATTATAATTCAAATCTTCTGTTTCTGTAGCTTTGCTTATTGTGAAACATTAGTTAGGTACATCCGTGTGGTTTTATGCGTGTATGTGGCTTCTTTCATTAGCCAAATACAATTAATAATCTGCAGGATGTAAATAAAGTGGTATATTTAAAGATTGATTCATCTAACATTTTATAGCTTCCTCTACATCTCCAAGATATATTAAAAGCTACATTCTTCTATGAGTTGTAAACATTGTACCATCTATTTATTATTGTCATTCACGAATACATGTTATAATAAGCTGTAAAAGGAATTGTATAGACCGCTAAAACACACTTGTATCTACAAAACTAGCTTTTGAAATTTTGATATCAAACGTACACATGTAAGAAACATGTTTCCACGGGAATATCTTTCCCTTTAACTTGTGTATAATATATAGCCACGCGAATACAATGAATCGAAAAAATTCACCATAATCGAATATCCCGCACACCTTTAGTCACTGAGCGGATGGCGTCAATTATACTTCGACCAACCTCAACAATGTCGAAAACAGTGTGGTTGGGAGAGTCGACAACATCGAATCAGCGGACTAAACGACGGTGCCACAGGAAGTTGATGTCATCAACGTTCATCAATGTGACGTTCGTCTGATAATGTACGAGAGGCCATCGCTTTGGTACTTTATGGTCACTCCCACTTTTGTGGACACACTACTGTAACAAAATCTCAACAATCGACTGTGTCGCGTTCTCATCGTGACAACTCATAAGCATTTAACCCATAGCAACACCACGTGCACAAACATCAACTCTTAGTCACGGAGAAATACTCAATATTCAGCCTTATTTTATCGTGCAAGGATAATTCAATTATACGACGCTTAGCTGGTCGTTCTGACATATTGATATAATGGTGAAGACAAATGGTAGTCAAAGACATCGGATTAGGCTAGTATCAGCCATAATCTGTATCTGCGCGTGTCACGTATTGTTTTAACCTCTCTCGCCCGTGAGACATTCGTCGGGTCCTTTTCTCACAGATATTCTCACTACAGTACTTTCGAAACAGTGTGTGTTAGGAATTTAGAAGCTGAAAAAACATTTCCCAGCTTGAAATGAGTGTCGTTTGTACACTCTGTTTTGTTTAGTTTTGGATCAATTATTGTTTATTATTCGGAGTCGCGATGATTCGATGTTTTTACTGGGAAATATAATTATACTAAAGTAGGAAAAATTAGGAACAGCCCCCAATAAAAATATGTCGGTCTTGCAGGTACTCCTAAATACAGAGGTTTCGGTTTTGAAGTTTAAGAGACTTACATGTACGTGCATGTAAATCTCAGTAAAAGGTCGCTGTACAAAATATTCCAAGAGTAAATAGGGATGATGGAAATCGTGGTTCAAAGGTTGATAGAAACGAAAGTTATTTTATTTTAGAATGCAGACGTTATATGAAATTGAGAGAACATTACAGTAATCCTTATTATTGGAAAAAGTCCAGTGCTCACAAAATTTATAACATTTGTAAAATATTAAGCAGGTGACTAAAAAGTCCGGAAGTTATCTATATTATGGTTTTCAAGTAAGAATATGAACTGAAGTTAGAACATATTATTTGTGTTTACAACTACTTTTACGTCTCGTATAATATACATTTACTGGGTTGCCACTTGCATGCGCTTTTCTTGTCTTCTTTTCTATGCTTTCGTAAGTTGCCAAACTTTTCTCAATAAAGATCTTCTTCGCAGTTTAATTTTTGATATAGGTTTGTACCTTATTTACTCAAATATGTTTAGCAATGTCCGTTTGCCAGTCAAGTTACATGTGGTAAATCTATTCGATTTTGCATTTCATAGCGAACTATCTAGCTCACTTGCATAGACCAATGGTGGCTAAATTATATTTATTTCCTATTATTCGTTTATTTGTCTTCCTGTATTTCTTGCAGGAGGACAAAACTATCAACTCAGATGTTGCACCAGGGCTTTAATGATGATATTGCATTGACAAGCGGAAAGGCCAAGATGTTTTGTTTAAAGCAATTCAAATCTCAATGAAAATAATATTGTTAAAATGTTGGTGTTATGAGTGGATTACAAGTGTCACCAGAGCTATGAAATTAAAGGAACTGATTTGCCAGGTGTTACGTCTTTATGGTCTTAAACTAACTATATGTATGCAATAAACTGACAACGAACAGTGCGAAACTAGTATCTAGCTAGCATGAGCGCTTTAGACTCTTTAATGAGTCTTTTTCAAAGGCAAATACAAAACATAGACAAGACAAACAAATAAAACAGAAAAACGGTTATGTTTGTGAAACTTTACATGTCTTTTTCTACAGGAATTCAACCAGTTAACTTTATTATGTATCAGCTAGTTTATTTCAGCTTGTAGCTGATACTGGAAAATATTTGTATTGACCTAGCAATTGATGAGCTATGACGACATCTGTTTTTTTATATGTAAATTTATGTAAGCGCAGATTATATCCAGGACATTTCATTGTTATAGTAGTCACAGGCTATTAAGCCAGTTTAGAGAATTATTCAAAAGAAAATGTGTCGGTTGCAAAAGATAATTTTATTTGTACATGGTTGTCTTTTCAATGTTCTAAGGCGGCTTATCCAGTATGATTTCTTTTCTTTCCTGATTTGGGGAGTACAGTAGGAGTTGTGAGCAATTACAATAAGTGTTTTATCACCGAAAGTGTGGCCAGGGGAGGAGGAGTGTTCTGCGATCGTGCCTCTGTACATCTTCTTTGTCATTCAATCATATGTGAAGGTTGATTCTTTTTGTGTAGCTTTTAAGTTTCTCCGACATACTGAAGGCTACAAATCTTACATGTGATGAGATAAATGATATTCCCTGTTTTGTACGTTTTGTTTGGACCATGTGTGTTTAATTTTTCTCTAGTCAGTTTGCTAGAAAATGTCCTGGTCTCTATCATATTTTGACTGGTTTTACACCTTTTTTCGCCACAGGGACCAGATTGAATATGGTAGTCTTGATAAGTGATTGGCGTTAGCTTCGCCTGACTAGGATGTCCTTGAGGTTTTTCGGTCTCCGGTAGGCAACCAAAGTATTTTTTTTTTAGAAAGGATTAGCTTTAGTGCCTTTGACGATTCCACGATGGGCCAATGTTTCCCGATGACTTTACCTACTTTGGGGTTGTCTGGATGGTAGGTCAGGATCCTATCCTATCAGCATTTTCCTTCTCATGACTCGTGACTGTCGGAACCGTTTCTGTTTTACCCGTTGAGGGCAATCATTTATTACTAGGCAACGTCCTAGCTGGCGACAAGGTTGTGGTTAATCCACTTGTAACTGACAAGCCTTGCGTGGATCAGAAAGTCAATCAAATTGAAAAAGAATTCCCTGATTTATTTCCAGCTTGTGTAGTTACCAGAGCTATGGCAAAGAAAGCTCTTGAGAATGATGTAGATAAGGAAAGTATTCCTTTAGCTGACACATGTATTGGCCAGGCTTTTGATGAAGTCTCTTTCACTCCTTGTTTGGATCAATCAGAAGGTATTGATCATATAGATAATCTTTTAACTACTCATTATTCTGATCAGGGTGATAAACGACAATCACTTGTCGTCGAACAGAAAAAAGATCCTGAGATCTCCTGTTTGCTTCAAAGGGCCATTAGTGAAATTGAAGCCACCTAAGTTCCTGTCTGTTATTTCATTAAAAATGGAATTATTATGAGAAAATGGAGACCTCCCGATGTATCTGCTGATGAGGAATGGTCAGTGAACTATCAAATTGTAGTTCCAAAACCTTACTGACAGGGAATACTTAGTCTGGCCAATGAAACTCCATTGGTTGGTCCTTTACGGATCAATAAAACTTATCACACGATTTTAACTCACTTCCATTTGCCAAAAATCAAAAGTGATATTGGTAAATACTGTAGATCTTGTCATACCTGTCACATGGTAGGAAAACGAAACCACGAAATGCCCAAGGCTCATCTACAACATATTCATGTCTTTGACGAATCATTTAGTAGAATTATGGTAGATCGTTTTGGTCTCTTACCCAAGACAAAGTGAGGCAACCAATACCTGTTGACCATTATGTGTGCATCAACAAGGTTTCCAGAGGCAATTCCCTTGAGGAATATAAAATCTAAAACAATAGTAAAAGCTTTGATAAAGTTTTGTTTTACTCAATTTGGCCTTCCCAAGTCTGAACACTCTAATCAAGGCTCAAATTTCATGTCTGGAATTTTTCAGCAAGTCATGTACGAATTAGGCATTCAACAATTCAAATCTTCTGCCTATCACCCTAGGAGCCAAGGGGCATTATATAGATTCCATCAGACTTTGAAAAATATGATTCGATCATAGTGTTTTGATACGGATAAAGATTGTGATGAAGGCATTCATTTATTATTGTTTGCTATTATAAAATCAGTTCAAGAATCTTTTGGTTTCAGTCCCTTTGAACTGGTTATTGGACACACTGTGCGTGGACAATTGAAGTTATTGAAAGAGAAACTTCTTGATAATGAAGATTAAATTAATCTTCTTGATTATGTTTATAATTTTAAGCATAAGTTGTTAATAGCTTATGAGGTCGCAAGAGCAAATCTGCACTCTTCTCAATCCAAAATGAAGTCAAGATATGATAAAAACTCGAAGGAAAGGAGCTTTCAGCCTGGTGATAGAGTTCTGGCTCTCTTGCCCATACCACAAAATCCTCTTCAGGCCAAGTATTATGGTCTCTACACAGTTGACAGGAAAATAAATGATTTAAATTACATTATTAATACTCCTGGGAGGCGTAAACAAAAACAACTCTGTCACATAAACATGTAAAAGAGTATATTGCAAGAGATAGCCTTTTTGAACATGCAATTAATTTAGTTGTACCTGTCCCACTCACTGAAGATTTATGTGAAGGAATATCATCGGATTCTACTGATATTGGAGTGACATATCTTAGGAATTCAGAAATTATGAACGATCTGGACCAGAAACTTTCACATTTGCAAGACCAAGAAAGAAATGAGCTTAAACAGTTATTATTTGAATATGAGCATTTATTTCCAGATGTTCCTACAAGAACAAATAAATTTTTCCACGACGTTGAAATTGTAAATTCTAAACCTGTCAAACAACACCCGTACATGATGAACCTTCACAAACATGAATACATGAGAAAAGAAATGTAATATTTGCTGGAGAATGATTTTCGCCAAGTACATTTCAACGCCTCATGACAATTGTGATGCTTACATCGATGATGTCATCATCTACAACGCCACCTGGAAATGAACATTTAGCAACAATTCGGAAATTCTTTGACAGACTCACTGATGCATGAATTGACAATTAATTTATCTAAAAGTGAGTTCTGCCGTGCTAATGTAACGTTTCTAGGACACATCGTGGGACATGGACAAGTTAAAACTACATATGCTAAGGTCAAGGATATATCTGAATATTCCCGTGCCTGTAAATAAAAAGCAGCTGATGAGACTTTTAGGTATGGCCGAATGCTATCGAAAATTTTGTTCCAAGTTTTCTATTATTGCTGAACCCCTGACAAATGTATTGAGTAAGAAAAACAAGTTCAATTTGGACAGAAAAAATGTCAGGATGCTTTTGACAAGTTGAAAGCCATGATTAAAAACGAGCCAGGTCTTACGGATCCAAATTTCATCCAATCATTTAAACTGTCTGTTGATGCTAGTGATGGTGGGGTTTGGGCAGGTTTAATTCAAGAAGATGAAAATGGTACTAATCATCCAGTGTGCTATTGTTCTAAGAAATTAAAAAAACACCAAAGGAATTATTCAACAATCGAGAAAGAATGTTTGGCTTTGATATTTTCATTACAACATATTGAAGTTTACCTTAGTTCATCTCCTTCTTCGAATATTGCATTTAGTGACCACAAGCCCCTTACTTTCATCGGCAAAATGAAAAATAAAAATCAAAGACTACTAAGGTAGAGTTTGTTTTACAGGAATATAGTTTTGACATCAGGCACATCAAGGGAAAGATACTTTAATAGCAGACGCACTTCCCCGTGTATAACAATGTATTATTTCATGTACACTGTAATATATGAGTTCCTTTAAACCTCATGTATAATTATTCTGTGTTAAAAATAAAGCTGATATATAAATCTTTCTTTTTCTTTATGGGGGAATTGTTATGTATATTTGATTTAGTTATATCTGATTTGATATGAATTTATTTCGATTTAATTGTTTGTCAGCTTTATTTTATTTTTATATTTCATTACATGCTATTGTAATGTAAAATTATTTACTAGAGATGATACTTTTTCCAGAAAATAATTTGACCTTGAATGTTCGTTGTGTAAACAAGCAGGTGTTGATCAAGATCCTGGCCTTGATTCAAAATTAGTAGCAACCACGTAAATAAGTTCTATTTTTTTATTTTAAAATGATTGGTTGTTGTCATGGTCATGATGGGACCTTTTGAGTAAAATGATTGGTTTTCGTCAGGGCCTCGCTGGGTATACGTAATCTTTAACAAGTACCTAATTTCTACGGGGTTCTGGAACATAATCACGTGACCCCTTTTTGCTTTTTAGAAGACGATATAACCTTTGTTTTGGAAAGTTATTATCAGTAGAAGCTTTTCTTTTTCTTACACTGGAAGTTGTATGTTGTGTTGTTTGAAGTTATTTCAAATTACTTGGATTGGAGTTATTTTAGATTACTTGGATTCAAAAGGATTAATTCATTTTTCCTGGAAAATAGGTGTGTTCATGCGAAATTGTTGAATAAGGACGGCTTTTATAAAAATGTATTCAGCTTTCCAGAATTGGAGTGATAATTCTTGTTTCTACACGGAACTGTAGACTTCAACACTACAGGTTAAAGCATACGTCATCGTCTTCTATCTTGGATTCTTCGTCGGGATTCGAACTTGAAATCAGTAGAACATTTTGTTATTAGGACATTAGCGCGCTCGAGACTACACATCAGAACATTCAATCTCAGAATGTATTTGGAATAACAATTGAATTCAATTGGAACATCACACATTTGTACACGTTATGGAACCTTATTGACTATGTGGGATATAATTCATAATATTTTAAGTTCTATTTAAATTTCATTTTGCAGCTATATCAGGATTTAATAAGCAAACATTTTCTGTCAAATAATACTTAGCGTTATCAAAGGTTTACACTTTATATCGTACGCATCAGCTTCAATACACCAAACCTTTATTATATGCTATTAGCAATGCTAAAGAATGATTGCATTTGAATAAATATCATTTGACATTTGCTCTTTACTCTATATATTGTGTCGTCGGTTAAACTCATGTAATGTACAAATCGATATAGGGTAGTTTCCATTACAGTTTACTGTATACGTTGTCTAAAATATAAAGCTATGAAGTATTGTGTATATAACTAGGTAAGTAAGCCGTGATGATGAAGTTTCAGTTGAAGGTGATATGTGAGGTTTTGAATACTACCAACATGGTATTTATCTTTGCCAGGTTATATCTATAAGCTCTAAATTGTAATGGGTTTGGTAATTTGAGAGATAGTAATATATGTCATGGGTTATACTGACCCTGCAGAAAAACGTCTATACCATATTGCATCCAAGGTAATTTACTCTGACATTACTGTAACATATAGTGAATTATGGGTGAATGATGTACATCCAGATCTAGATAGCAGTCCAGATGGTTGTGTGACCTACAAACACTGTGCGGAAACATACTGAGAGTGAACAGGTGTTTACATTTTGAGAAGTGACACCAATAAAAGCAGCCAAATACGAATCTTTTTGTTGTAAGGTGATCATACTGAACTTACGCCTTAAATGTATGAGCAGATGTGAGTTTGTAACCAAACATGTTGTGCTTATGTGATCTAAACCTTTGGGAAATATTATGTGGAAAGAAATCTCTTTGGTGAAAGATTTTTTATACTGATGACAAGAAAATGAATTGATTTTATTTAAAGGCAGTTCTCTGAACATATCAAACATGGCCAGCTAGTAATTATATGAGGTTATTGGGTGATTTAAGGTGCTCATCATGACGCCATTTTTGACAGGTAAAGATAATTCATCAACGTTGCCTTGAAAACATATGTGTTGTAAGTCGATGAACGGATAATCTCCGTACTCAGTTGCAGGAGAGTTTCAATACGTTTCGTTTCCAGAGGCATTATTGGACATAAAGATTGATCACACAAGTCTTTATACCACATTTTAAAAATTCTCTCTTCTGAGATATGAGTCCATACCTCTTCGAGATACTCTTCCAATGTTTCGTTTTGACTCATCATATAAAAATTGACGAGTTGTTTTGTAATACTATGCCTGATTTGCCGTCCATGACCCTGTTCTATGGTTGTTTGTGTGATTCTTTCAGCAAAATCATGAGCAAAACACTCGACTAAATGTTCTTCTTGTTCTAGACGCGTTGACAGCGCATCGGTCTTGTTCGCGTGCTTTTTATGGCTCCTCTGGTTGTTCTCTATATTAAGCATCGTGTTCTCCATAAGCACTCCATATTCAACGTTCTTTTCTACTAGTCCATGATTACTTTTATTAAATTTCAAATTTGCATGCAAGATGAAGTACAATGTGTTCACATTAATTGCTTTCTTGGTCTGGAGTGAAATCAATTTTTCACAAATCATATCTGCCCAGATGATCGTATTGTGGAATGCCATTAATGATATTGGTACCTAACTGTATTGTGGTTGCAAATATTGTCACGTTCGATGATCTCATGTAATTTTTCTGTGCACAGATAGATTCAAAAAGTCTGGTAAACCATATTTGACCATCTCGGGTGGCGTATATCTTGGACATATTGAAAAGTTCTAACTAAAACTGATTCTGATATGTAGCTACATTAAGGGCCATATTGTCGATGATGCCATTGAGCAAGCGCTTAGGTAGGTTACCTTGAAAAATATGTTTCCTTCTTAATTCGAAGTCCAGAAGCAATCTTGAACGTTTCTGCTTCCACTCGTCGCAGAGGACACTGATATGTTGTTTCGCGTAGAGTTTGATTATATCGCTTCCCACTATAGGTAAGACACAGCGCAAGTAAAGTTTTGTACTTGTTAGCATTACCATCAAATGGAACAATGTACTACATTAATTTATTTTCAGACGTACATCCACTCCATTGTCCATGCGCTGACTAGTCTGTTAATGAAATAGAAATTCAATCTAAAGAACGAATGCATGAAATTGCTGACGGGAGTAACTTTGGCGTCTTCTCCTGGGTTGATGTTTTTCCCCTTGTGAACTTTGACTATCAGTGTTATTCAGATCGACGTAATTTTCGGTTTGGGGCACGTGGAAGAAGATGTAATGCTTTGACCAGAAGCTTTTAGCGAATTTAGAGTGATTTCTCGGCAAAACCAAAATCTGTCTTAGTTGGTAGGAAGCCATATTTGCATGCTCTCATGAAGGTTTATTTTGCACATTGCGGATGATGACATTTTGGAGAAGTTCTTTGGACTGCATCAAAAGTACATCTTTTACATTCCTCGGGTGACTATGGATTTTGAGATGGGCACTACCTTACGAAAAGTTCCAACATATATACTAATCCATGTCCTCATTGCTGAGACAGTGCATAGAATACAAATATCGAAAATGTAGACTTACCGTGACTTTTCCTTTCGAAAATAACATAAAATATATTTTCTAAGATTTCTTGTTTCAGAATATTGACAATAACTACGATTACCAGATAGGATGATAATGAGGATGTCCACATTTTGATGATCGTGACATTGGTTTCGTCACTCAATGTATGCAGCTATGGTAGATCTACTTTAAAAGAAATGACTCTCAGCAACGGAGTGTCATGTTTCAATTACATTCCACATCGGATTACACGAGCATAAAATTTTTATCATTCGTTTAATTCGTTTAATTCGACATTAAAGCAAAAATCATGGTAGAATCAATATTTGCTTTGAATATTTGCTTTGAATATCGTTCAAAGGAGCGGGAGCGATGTAACGATGTCGGGATAAAAAGTAATTCCCATCGTGTTGCCGTTAGAACAATTCATTTTTAGACGGTGGGAATCGGCATGGTATTGAATAATTACACTACACCGAGATTTCTTCAGTGCTTTGCCAAACGGATCGTAAAACATGGTTAAATTTGTATAGACGAGATGTTGAGCATTAAAATAAAATCATCTCATAATTCTCACGGTATATGTACTCAAATGAGGGTTGGTTGATGATTGGCTTTTGGATTCGTAATGGCCAGGCTCGCATTTATGAAACTGTTCTTTAACGTGTCCGTTAATAATATCGACGTCGAATGTGTTTTGACCTTCGTCGATATCGGTGGCTTGAGTAGGATGAATGATTTATACCAAGGCTACATAACAAAGAGCTTTGTCATCCAACTGTATGGCCCGATGTAATTTGTCCTTGAAACAATATAAGATGTTGTTGTAAAACACATTCAAAGAACTGTCCTTCGGCAGTGATCAACAAAATTGGTTTTTCATAGTTCGATGGTCCTGGTTTCCTAGAAGTTACTTGTGGTGAAAGGACAATGATTTTCCAAATGTTCCAAAACAGGATTGTTGTTACTTTGCCTTGAAGAATTGTTTTTTTTTAACTACCGTTGTTCCCTTTGTTACTGTCAGTATATCTCAAAGATGCACTGGAAAGAAGATAACAAATAGAACTGCGGAATAAAACTGTTCATAACTCATTGTCTCCTTGTTTGAAAATGACGTTTATTATGGCTGTTCTGTTGATACAATAAGGCACAAAGACAGGCAGAAAAATCCATTTGATTTTTAGGGACACATTCTCCACACCACAGCCACAAAGGTTGTATTTGTAGTTTGTTAAAGAGAGACATTCTGAGAAAGAATTGTAGTAGATGTTTCTACTTTTATAGATGATGATTGTGAAGCAGCAATCCATCAACAAAGCTAGTGGGATATCCTTTCGAAAGGAATTATATTTCTTTAGGCCAAAGTTTACCCACCTAACCTTTTCTTTGATCTAGAATGGTTTCGATTACATGTTCTTTTTGGTTTCTAGTTGTATCTCAGACCTGTAGAACGTTCCTTTTTATACCTCGCCGATCATATCTTTCATTTATAGGCAGGAGGAGTATGTACACTTTCTTGCCTAGTGACGAAACTATTTTGTCTTCCAGTTAAGCCAATAACTTCTACCAAGAGTGCCTTTCTTTCCCTGTGCAAACCCAATCTCCGATCTTCACCACAACTACGTTTTACTGGTGAGTGAGATTCAAAACAATCTATCAAACACTAAGCTTTGTCGAGACGTGGTAACACGTCGATATATTTGAGAGTATGCTGAGGTGAACAATATTTTCACATACATTGTTTTCATGTTCTTTCAAAACTTTCTAGATTTTAAGTAGAAAATGAAAATGCGATATCAAATAAGTTTAGAATGGTCGAATGTCATGTTGTGGTATTCTTTAGAGCTAACAAATAAGAACTTTGTGTCAATTTCGTTGCGTGGTTAAACTCGCGGAGAGAGAGAGTCTTTAAGTGTAGTTTCCTTTAGATAAATGTGGTTGTAAATAGATGTACAGTGTCAGTTGTGTGAGTAAACGAATATCATCGTTAGTAACATACAATTTTGCGCTTATTGGATCCTGCAAAACTGGCGTATATTTTCTTCAGGAAAATGATGTTTTGCGAATTTCCTATACGTTTTATTGGAAGAAAGCGCCATGATTTGGAACACATGACAGTAGCTAAAATCCGGTGGTGCAGTTCAAATCCACACCATTTCAGCATTCAGCACATAGTATCCACGGTTCCAAATAGTAACTGGCATTTCTAAAGTTAATCATGTAACAAACTAGTAGTGGTCAGGTGAATGAAACCAGTTGAGGAGTTGTATTTTATAGTTCGCTGACGTCTGTGATCTTGTCCCAATTGTGTTTGGAGGTTTAGTGCACCAGAAAGACAAACTACACTAGCAGACATAGAACAGCTCTTATTTGAATTACATCCCTTTGATACTGTCATGCTTCACACTTTTAAAGATTCAAGAATTTCTAATCTTGTAAGCAATTATCTTTTTCTTTTTTAACTTAAAATATAATGAATTCTAATGAACTACTATACCTTTTTAGGGACGATCATACTATGAATCTGTTTGCATTATTTTGTTTTAGTTTGCACATATCGTAGCAAAAGATTACAGCAAACTCGTATGTATTGAATATACAACACCAGAAGAAGCCATCAAGTAGACGTACATTATATATTCCTTATATAAATATATATATTCTTCAAATGACATGTTTATACTGTTATGGTTTCCACGTAGAGCTTTTACACTGTTTGATTATTCAAATTATGTATGGTAAGTGTTTGTTCAATTGAAGAAGAGAGTTCCATCAGTCAAACTATTGTATATAACAAAAGCTAATTTGAATATGACATATGATGTCGACAACCTGCAATACGAGGACCAAATTAAAAGTCACGTCGCCGGAATATTTCAACAAGTCATAAGTGTGATTTGAGTGTTGGCTGTAATTTCTTCTCACAAAAGTATTTCATCTTGAATATTTCTACAAAAGCACAGAGATAATAAGCAGAGAAACCTGATGTTTTGTCAATTCAAGTCATTTAAAGCACAGATTATGCGGAGTACAAAAGTAGGATTTGCCGGTAATTAAATCTCATCTTAATGCAGCTTTGCTGTGATACATCACACTCACGAGATACTTTGATTCCGTCGAACTTTTTTTTTAAACGTACAAACTTGAAGGAACCAAAGATTTCTCCTTAATCGTAATTGTGTCGTACTTGAGCAATTGTGTTTTAAATTGGACGTATTGTGGAAGTTTGAATTTGGAGGACAAACAAGAAACAAACAAACAATCATAAAATAAATAAATTAAAAGCCCCAGTAAGTTCAGACTCTGTTACTGAAAGAATTTTAGTGCAAGGCTGACTAATTGACTAATGCTTCAGATTTACAAGCATTGAACTCCAAACAAAGAAGGTAATTAGAAATTCATCATTAATGAATGTTAGAAACAAGAGTTAACATTGAATTTGCGTTTACTGAGTCATGAAGCAAAGTACTGTAGTATAAAACTGAAAACCGAATTAACCACCCACCCCTAAAACCACTCACTCATTATGAAATTCTTAAAGGCAATTACAAAATTGCATGTACTATTTTGAAGCTCACACAGATGGTCTAGGGGAGGTAACCGATTCACTCCAGCTAATACGCAGGCACAAAGAGAGAGAGAGAGAGAGAGAGAGAGAGAGAGAGTTGCAAACTAAATAGAAATAAAGCCAGTTAAAAAGCACCGAGCAACATAACATCTGATAAATGTTAGCTTCTGTATCACAAAAAGATAATCCATCGTCAATTTCATATCAGTGCCAGTGATAATAACACATACAGATAAGTTTTGGCAAATATCTGGAATGAAATAAGTACTCTTGTTGTGTAACTACATGAAGCTTAATTTGCAAACTAATTTGCATACTAATTTGCATACTATTTTGCATTGTACTTGTTGCTGTTCTAAATGTTACTATAACAATAATTCAGTATCTTGCATTTCCTCATAAATCAACAGATGCCACTGAAAGGAATGAATCGATGCACGTAGTTGTCATGGAGACAAACATTACGTCCACCCAAATAGGATTGTATCCCTAATTCCTTTGCAATAAAGGTTAGAATAATTAAAAATAAATTAATATATTTACTTCGGTATGTTTGGAGTCAAGTCATACATGCTTTAAATCGTTATAGCCATAAAAAATACAATTTAGATTCTCAGTTCTGCTTGTATCAAACTTTTCTTGAATTGGAAGTGTAAGAAATATATGATATTGTTAAAATAAATAAAATGATATAATTTATGCAAATGCAACTATTTACGAGAGTCCAAACAATGGCTTACAAACGTAATGTTGATTCGTCAACGATAATCTTTTCAGTGACGTAGTTCTGTCCCAGGAGTTAGTTGTTTCTTTCTCTGAATGCTTGCAAGCTACTTGGTCTGCAATAAAGTTTCTCTCTGTGTTTATATAGCGGACTAAATCTGATAACCGTCTGTTTTATAATTATTCCTTTTTCTTCTCAAAGAAACATGATTTAAGTTATTGGCGGAGTTGATAAATTGCTAATTAACGATTTCCTAAGTAAATGTATAGTGGGAGATGAAAATTTAAAAAAAACATACGCAATGTCTGTTTTTGACGAGCAAAACATATCTTAATACAATTACTTTTGATATAGTTAGTTTCAATTTCCTCCTTATTTCAAGCTTACTTTTGTCCTACTTTTGTATCTTATAGTAACTCAGACACATACTTGTTTTGACCTAATTAAAACCCTGATTAATGAGGTAATAAGAATCAGATTATAGCACAATTTTTATACATAAATGAGTCGACACTAAAATCAATGAAAGTAAATATTTAGACTGAATAAATTGACCACTAATCTCATTAGGATAATTTTTGCAAAAATAATCTTGCAAATGTGTCTGTTTTCTTTACAGGTGTTTATGCTGTATTCAAAATTGTGAGCTAGTTTTCTGTTGTATTCTATCATTCTGTGTAATTCACTTGAGTGTTATTATTTAGTCTTGATGAAGATATACAGTGCAACTGAAGTTTATCAATAACGTTTATGAGAGAAATGCCGACCATTTTACAAAAATGTTAGAATTCATTCACAGTCGAGACTTAGTAGCGTCTGACTTTTCTTCCACTATTATCACTTATTTGACAATGTATTGTAAAACGCCAAAGGTGATTTCGACCATGGCTTGAACACCGCTAGAAGTCAATTGTTTCTCCTTGATTTCCAAGGACTCATATGCAAATACTGTAGTAAACTGGAAATTCCAACGCACCCAGACTATAAATAATTTTCCCCTAATTAATGCATGAACACCAATCTCACAAATTCACAATTGCCTGTCAACCTCACAACTACATGGTTTCCCCTCATTACATTTCCGTAACGTAGCACTAGTATTTCACGCCTCGAAAATATACAACTCAGCCACCTAATACAGAGAACTACTGTTCCTACACTACATTAGGCCAATCAAATCATAATGTTAAGTCTCCTTTCGTCTGTAAATCTACCCCATATTTACGATAATAGCAACTATAAACGGCGCACCCAGATAACGAAACGGTTCCTTCTCAATTATTCCATTGTACAATTTACTAGTCCCAAATCATACATAATGCATTTGGGGTCACACAATCAATTCATGCAATTAGATTTTAACAGGGATTACTTGCAGATCTGACCTGAACTCACTACAATTAAAACATGACATCATGAAATCTCACCCACACTGCGCTCTGTGACGTTTTTTTCTTCTTCTAGTAATTGGCTAATTATTCGGGCTAAGGACTAGTCCATAGCACTGATTTCCTATAATCAAACAAGTAATCAAAAAATCTAAGAAATCCTTAAATTGGAGAGCTATATACCAATACGCACACTCCAAATTTATTACAGTATAATCTCGAAAAAGTTTGATTCGAATCATAATTAATGCTGTTGTCTTTGAGTTTTACTAGAAATCGCCTATACAGAATCTTTGTAACATAATAAACTGTGTGTTTCCAATATTAATATCCATTCGACAATTATTACTTTGAATGGCGCCGTTCCTTGAAGAATGACTGCAAATATTAATGAAAATCAGAGTACTTTAGTTCTGTCGGTTTTATATTTTCCACTGAATGTAAACTGACAATTATTCATTATTTAATATTTGGTTTGCTTCACATTCAAGACCCATACAATTACCATTATTACATTCTTTTTATTACAGCCCTTTTTATGTTATGAATTTCGCTGTTATCGCGTGATCTATAAATATGCGTCAAAGATGTATTATTGTAACAAAACGTTTACTTTGCGTGACATGATATCCGCTTTCCGTAGCATTAAAATGCATAAGGTAAGAAGGAAATGTTCGTATTAAACACGGCATGCGTTCTAAAATAGCTTGTTTTCTAACGAAGGCTGTGACAAATTTACGATACATACAACTTATGAGAGCATGATAGAAAAGATTGATTAATTATGTGTCCGTCCTTCTGTTATCAGTTTCGTTTCCGCAAAATAAGGCTGGTAACTTTATGATTAACAGTTTTATTGAAGATGGCTTAATGTTGGGGTAAGGAAGACACCTTTTGGTCAAATATTCAAAGGTGAATTTTGCTGTGAGAAATGCAGAGAAATGGTGTGCACACTATAAAATTAATCGTACATCACAAACCTAAATTAAACTTTGTGCATGGCTGTCACTTGAGATAAGAACAGATCCTGTTAAGATTTTGATAAAAGGTCAAGGACCAAGATCTCTGAGACTCGAATAAAAAACTGTCTCATCACAATAACATTGACTTGAAGAAGAAAATCGGTATCTATATTCAATGGGTAGAAAAATATATTTTCTGCACTCGAATAAGGCCTTCGTCACTGTGAATATGACGGAAAGACGAAAACGGCTTTCTGCGAAAGTTAATTTAAACGAAATCCATTGATAATCAAGGTCAATACACCGACTTATAATTTGGGTAAAAACGAAGTCGATTGATCTTCAGGCCAACCAGCCGACTTATAATTTGGGTAGAAACGAAGTCGATTGATCTTCAGGTCAACCAGCCGACTTATGATTTGGGAAAAAACGAAGTTCATTGATCTTCAGGTCAACCAGACGACGTCGTTATCACTGTGACCGAAAAAGGAAAATAGCTTGCGAATAATAACTTTAGTACAATGCCATATACCTTGACCAACGTCTGTGGAGTACATTAACTTTTTAATGTGTGCACATGGCCTGTTGATTTGGGGGTCTAAATCTCAAATATCAAAGTCATTGTTTCTGAGAGATAAATGGTTATTGTAGAATAATATCTGATTTAGAATAAACTCCTGTCATAAACTTTGTTAACCATTTGCCCTAAGGATAATAAAAAAACCACATACATTATGCTGTCTTGGGGTCAGAAGTCACGTTCATTGATAAGTGTAATGTGAATGTAATGGTTACTGTACAGATAATTTTGTCCAAGACAGCACACTTTGTTGTTCAATAATCGCTCGAGCCAACCAAGCTCTTTTAGTGTTTGCACGCGAGACCACTAAAATTATTTGGCCCGTTGTTCTTGCTTTTCAATAGATGGGTTCATTTTGGAGATCAAGCGTTTTGTATCGAAATAAATGCGAATAAAAGCTATTTAATAAATAAGAACGAAATTCATAAGAATATAAACTTTGTAAAGGTTAAGTATAGAAAACTGTAATATTTTTCATCTTCAAAGACATATAAAGTCTTTAGCACATTATTAGAAAAAACATTGAGGAATTTGAGGTTTCCTTTCCCCAGAGTGTCCTAAACATGGAAATAGGATTGCAGTGAAAAATATACATCAGCATGTTCTGCTTGACCCATGAAGTTGGTGCCTGCACTTTTCTTTGATATTTTCTTCTTTGTTTTTTGTTGCTTTTTCCTTTCGTTTAAAGATAACAATTATTTCCATATACCGAAGGCGATTAAAAAAACAAATATGTGTCATATTTACCTATTCTGAAGCTCACTGCATCTGATAGGTCTATTTTTATCTACCGATTTCCCCGCCATTCTCGCACACGTTTAATCTTTTGCGGTTTGAAAAATCACACCAAAGGCAGTATAGCAATGATTGTCGCCGCAGTTATTATAACATCCACACACACCGAATCTATATTATCAGGCCTATTCTAAACCAAGAGCCAGGAAGGGATTATAAATTCCTTACAATATTAGCCAGGCAGAATGGTTCCTGGCAATTTACTTTTTTTTCACCATGGGTCAAATACAAGTCTTTGAAGTCTCATCTTGGTCAGAACAATTACATTAGTTACTCATCAATATGGGTTTTTTGCCTTGTATGTTACAAGATCTATTCTCGTGACCAAATTCGGACTAAACTCAAACGTCTGACCTCTAATTGGAATATCTACCTACACAGAGCAACTAGACTTAAAAAGGTAAGTGAGTCTGAATTTGAGTACGAGAATGTTTTATAACTGGGGGTCTGGATATTGTTTTCTTTCATTACAGTGTCAGCTGTCACATAAAAAAGATTTCTACGGCAACATTAAATGTTAGCAGTACGCATTTTTTGCAGATACACAGTGAATATCTTTTTTGATTGGGCAAAGCGATATTTTCAGGGCTATCTGATTTTTTTTTAAAACCCATAATACATGAGTCGACGTTATTTACAGGGGCAGGCCCTAATATTATTGTCTTTGATTTTCCTAAGGGTGTGTTCGTAAGAATATGCTACAGGAATTACTTTACAAGTCATACTCTAGGATATATAAATACTACCGTTCTTTTTATGTACGAGGCTATTTTTGCAAAGAACTAATTCAGACTGAAATGAAATTTCTCCTGGAATTTACGACTAAAGTTAGCCAATTTGCATCTTCAATTGATTTTACCATGTTGGTTTTGTGGACAATTAATTCGTGAAACTTTCATTCAAAGCCAAATTATAAACCAATCTGTCCGTCAATTAGCAAGGTACAAATTTAAGCAAAATGTTATTTATAATTTTATAATTAAAAAATTTCTTACGTGTTTTGTACAGAATGTGTGAAGGCGAAATTCAAATTTAATTCAGCAACTGTTAAACACAGGCAATATATGGGCAAATGCCTCACATCTATTTTCAGTTAATTACTGTTTGTACGAGCTTAGTTAGATGCCACCTTGTAATAACCTATCATGAGACGCATGTAACTGAATGCAAGTGAAGCAGATTGTGTACACTTATATTGTTAGAGTTTGTCATCCCAGTAATATGCAAATTAGTATTGTCAGAGTTTGTAAGTTTATTTATATGCTCTTCGGTTTGCATGGATATCTAGTTGTGGTTAATGTATATAAGTTTATTGGTGAAAATAACACAAAGCTAAAAAAGAAACTGAAATCATAATTGTCAAAATACAAAAGTCATTGGTTCTTCGTTCTATTCCATTCTCAGCGGAATGAAATATGCTATATGTTTCCGCCATCATGAACCACATAACAGGCAAAAGAGCCGCTTTATAATGAAAAAGAATGCTGCATGACTACGGATGTTAATTCGAACTCATTTACGTGCGGAAGAAAACGGGACGTAAAGAATCAGGCTGAAAAACTCAAGACCTAATCCAGGCGATGATAACAAGACCCCACTGTGGTCCAAGATAGATTGGCACTATATTATCCATGAAAGGCCCTCGTCCAGTATAGGTCTCAGAAAATACCATCAGAAACAGTCCAAGAAAACTATTTATTTGACATTTTGTAAATTGATTATTTTAAAGAAGGAAAAGAGTCACAAACACATAATAATAATACATTTTTATCTCAGTGCTGAAAAAATATGTAAAATATATTCATCATAATAACATTAAATTAAAGAAAGATTTTCACAATTACGAAGTATTCAAATGAATATAAAAATTATCCAAGTTAAAGTTGAAAATAGCGAAAATAGTGTATAAAAATAGTATATTTTAGAAAGAAAGGAAATCCAGCCAAATATTAAACTGTGCATTTGTAACTGCTAAAAAGTTAAGCTACATTTATTCTTAATTGTGAACTTACATTAAGGTAAATATCTTGTATATACGACATGGTCAGGTTACATATCTTGTATATACGACATGGTCAGGGTACATATCTTGTATATGCGACACAGTTGGAAACATCTCACTTTTGAAAAACAGTGAAGTTAAAATTGCAAATAATAGCAAATATACGTCGCAATTATTGTTCTTGTTGTTCTAGGGTTTAACGCCATTTTTCAACTCAGGATAGGCTATACATGGCGGCTGGTATAACTGGTGGAGGAAGAACCCTAGAAAACCCAGGAAAGAACCACCGACCCACGAGAAGCTACTGGCAGGCTTTCCCACGTACCCACGCTAGCCGAGCCTTGGACTCGAACCCTCGCAGACTGAGGTGAGATGGCAGTGATCCAGAACGGTGAGCGCTTTAGACCACTCGGCCACTCGGGGCCCCACGTCGCAATTGAAATTAATTAATATAAATTGCACATATTAATAAAAATACGTGACAATTCAAAACTAATGGATTAAAATCACACATAATAGTAAAATACGTCGCAATCGAAAATTAATGAATTACTATGGCACATAATACTAAAAATACGTCAGAAATAAACATAATTACATTAAAATGACACATGATAGTAAATATACAACTTGAAAGTTTGGTGTCGTATATCAATACATTGCAAAAGTATTCCACAATATATCATGTAGGCTGGATTGTGAAATTATTGCGTATCTAAACAAGTATAGCAATGAATTAACAATCTCATTAACAAGAAACCAGCTGATCCTTTTTTGATAGCAACATTGTTTAAGTATTTTATTTCATATTCAACCTGTAACTTTCTTTACATGCACAAATTAATACAATTTAAAATTTAGTGCCATTATGAAATTATGTAGAGTAAAATAAAATTTATTTACATATGTTAAAGTTCAACATCAACATAAACATTTAGATCTTTGTCAATACACAAATGGTGTTGTATGAGGTGAAATTCATAGCTACATTATGTCAAGCAATCTCACGTACTACCTTCTAATATTTTACTAGTAGATGAGTTGCCAGCTATTGCCTTGTGTCTTTACATGTAATCGATAGCAGGATCATCAGCTGTTGTCTGGTGTCTTTACCTCTTACCAATAGCAGCATCATCAGCTGTTATCTGGTCATTGAGCACATTAAGGTTAGCCAATAGTAAAGTCACCAGCTGTAGTCTAGTATCTGTGACCGGGCAGATTAACTGTTGTGTCCATTAGTAATGTAATAGATATAGCTGTGTGAAACCGAGCACTTTTACCGATGACCAATAGTAATGTTGCCAGATGTTTCCTGGTATGTACGACCGAGCAGTATTACATGTGACCAATAGCAAAGTCACCAGGTGGTGTCTGGTACAGGTGACCAAGTGCCTTTATATGTGGCTAATCGTAGTTTCACGAACTGTTCCCTGGTATGTGTAAATGAACACTACATGCATTACATCAATCCGTTAGAACAAATGTGAGCATTAATAAAAAAAAGATTCAACCAAATCGATTAAAATGGATAGAATGCATATTAACATTTTGGGGTAATTCATATGATATTGCTTCGATATTTAGTTCAAATTCAGAAATTAGCTTATTTGTGTTTAAAAGAATAAAGCTATGCGATGTTATACATTTGTCCCATTGAATAAACATTTTCCTAGCCTAATAAAGGTGGTGGAGTTTGTAACAAAATATGGGGCTGATTTTCGTTGTGAACTTGTATGAATATCAACACATGCAGCAGGTATTCATGTATATACTTTTAGTTCTTTTGATCATAAATAAAAGAAGTTAAATTTGCTTTTCAATAACCAAATGTTTCTTTAACATTGTGACTCAATTATATATTATCTGAATCTGGAATTATAAACAAAAATGGTTTATTAATAATGCTGTTGTGCATGCTGTATTTGCATTAAGGCACATAAAGGATAATTTAACAGTTTTGGTCTTCTATATTAACATTTTGTTTTTAAAGTTTGCATCTTCCGTCAATGAAAACAAAACGGATTGGGATTTAACAGTCTCTTATTTCCTTTATATTATATTTTTCTTAGGGAGGCACAGAGCGCTTGGCCTCGTAATCAAATAATCGCGGCAACGGTACACTTCCGGCCCAACCAGGATCGGCTGCCTCTGTGTTTCCATTGGAAATGTACTTAGTTCCCATTTGCTCGGCATGATATAGCCCTTAAAATGTTAGGGTGCCTTTGAAACCGAGAGAGAAAAAATTATCTGATTTTCCGTAAATATGAATATAACATAATAGATACTTAATAACTGTTGTGATTGAATTTTATCTTTTTCTCTGAAATGACTAGCGTGAAAAGAAATTTAAAGGTTGACTACAAAATAGAGGTGCTAATAAAATTGATACAACAAAGAACCGAATATTATCTAGTAATTCAATATAATTTCCTCGCTCCAAGAAACAATACTTTCCCATGTTATGGATAAAGTGAATTATGCTTGTGCCGTTAAAACGAAAAAAATGTTTGCATGAGCTTCATACAGTCAGTTAATGAAATTGTTTTCATAGAGCTTCATACAGGTAAAACACGATGTTGTCTCATTGAGCTTCATACAGGTAATACACGATCTTGTCTCCATAGAGCGTCATACAGGTATAACACGATGTTGTCTTCATTGAGCTTCATACAATTAATACACGATGTTGTTTCTACAGAGTTTGATACAGGTATATACTATGTTACCATATAGCATCATACAGGTAATACACAATGCTCTTGACATAGAGCATCATACAGGTTATTAAAGATGTTTTTTTTCATATACCATCATACAAGTAATACACGATGCTATTTCTTATACATCATAATACAGGTAATACACGATATTGTTTCCACAGAGCATCATACAGGTATAAACCCAAGTTGTTGTTACTAATCCGTTAAATGGTACTGTATCTCTATTTCCTGACTGCAGACATTATTGATCAATTTACGAAGAATGATTAAGTAAATATCAATTCTAAAACTATAGAATATTTGATCTACCGATAACTGATGTGCTAATGAACCATAGCGAGAGCCATTAAAAATCGATAAGCTTTATTACTGCTTTCCTATCGCTTTCCCTATTGACACCAACACTTAACTTTGTCTTAAACTGTTATTTAATCATTCTGTAGTTTCTTCCATGTTTCAGGTGATGGACATTAAATTTATAGAGGCTGTACGCTTGGCAATCTCATTATTTTCATCTCATGCAGAAAATTATGAAAAGGCAGTCGTTTATCGCAATTGTATGGTCAACTATTCTGTTTCTCTTCAAGGCTCATACAAGTTTGATTATCATGGTTGATATATTTAATATAATCACAAATACAACATTTACCTTTTACAATTTGATAAACAGTCAACAAAAGAAGATGCACGTTTCTCCAAGGTATATTTAAATATATGATAAAATGTGTAGTCAACATCAACACCAAAATCTAAACAAGAAATATATATATATATATATATATATATATATATATATATATATATATATATATATATATATATATATATATATATATAAACCAAAGAAGCACACACACGCACGCACATACACGCGCATACATACACACGTACACACAAATATATATTTATAGTGAATTTTTATATGCGTTCAAGAAATTGAGTTTGTCAGGATTTTCTACTTGGACGCTGCTCTACAAATATCACATCACTCTCATTCTAACAGACTAACGTGAATTCACAGAAATGATGTATCAAGAAGTGATATATCTCTTAACAAGGTCTCATAAAACATCATAGAGTGATGCTATATCTTAAACGTTTTGTGATAAATAGAATTCTCGATTCTACCACATGTCGTTCAAGATGCTCAAAACTGCTGGTATGATTTTATTGAACTCTTTTTATAAAATTTAATGCAAACGAACAATTTTGAGAGATCATCTCTGTTACTAATTGAGATTATTAGAGACAGAGGCAGTGAGTTTCGTTGTTTCTTATTTATTTCGTCAAACACATTTGATGCTAAGGATTTTTGCCTCATTCATAACACTTTGTTAGAGAACAGTCTTTGTTTTGTATTGCACTGGGATTATTCACTGCGTTCTGTAGCTCTACGAAAGGCGGTACGCTATATATTCAGACTGATATTCATTCTGAACAATAACGTTTATATTGTACCTCATTGTTATTTTATAACTCTGTTCTACGATCCAAGATCGGCTAATTCTGGTGAGAGTATAATTTTGTCATCTTTATTCATTGCGCACAAATCAGAAACTATCTAATAACGGTTACTGCAATGTCAGGATCCGCATCGACACAAAGTAGTTGTAAGCAGACAACGTTCATATCCACAGTTGTCGCTAAATTACTTGTCGAAACTAAACTTCAGAGAATTTGTAATTGTCACTTCAAAGTAACATATGTAATACATTTGTTGTAATAATTACATGTTCAAATGTATCACACTCTTTTTCAAATTAAATCTAAAGTGAAATGACACTGTATTACGTTTCTGAGAGGGTAAGGTGTGGTTTACTTTTAAATGAACCGAAAGGTTTAGGTCAGTCATGAAGTTAGCTAACCATTTAAATACGATTTCGTAGACTAACTATTAATACCTTCAAGGGCAGGAGGATCGATAATTCTCAGCAGTCTTCGTTCATCGCAGTGCACCTCAGTAAATCGATAGCTTATTTACAGTCGACAGCTCAATTATTTTCAAAATGGTAATGCAATACAAAATGAGGAATGTTTAAGGAAAATGTGATATAGTTAGGAATTGAAAGTATTCAATAACAAAAATAGTGCATCAATCTAGGAGAGTGTTGCCAGTTACTAAATTACAATAGAAAGAAAGAAGCATCTTAACAATACCATTTGGTAAGTTCAAACGTAGAACTCCTTGCTGCACTTAATACCAAGAGTGATTCTTGATTCTTTAGTCAAGAAATTTTCTCCAGGTTCCTTTTGCAGCAACAGACATTCTCGGTCACCAGAATTTTTTCGGCATTTAACGAGGTTGATAGGCGATCTCGGCATTTTTCGGCACTGCTGAATAATGTACATCGTACAAGCGACGATAATAATCGTTCCAATGACCGTAATAATGCCTATCCTGAGGCTGAACATGACTTGTTGGTTGTCGTGCATTGTTTTGTGAAAGAATTCTACCCTCGTCAGCAAGTTTTTTGCTTCATGTTCCCTCATTTGTCCTACAGCATCCATGTCCGATAGCTGATTTCGTCGCAATAAGTAGGGTTTAGATAACGTATATTATTAAAGTCATAGACTAAAACACTGGGTAGCACACTTATCTCTGTATCTTCACTATTAAGGGAATGAATCATCAAGCCATTTATCTTCTTGTACTCTTCCGTATGGATTTAAAATTTGATTCCATTGTTTTATCCAAATGCATTTCTATTCAATTGTCAAGTCATATGCAAAACATTGATATAGATACCGTCAGATTGGAATATTCAGTAGAACTAACAGGTAGAAATCATTCAAGCTGATATAAATCCTTTTTTTATTGAATTTCGCAGTTCACTTTTCAACACTTGGAGGAGGGATTTATTTAAACTTCACGTAATAAATATTCTGAAAAGAGAAAGCAAATATGTATTGATAAATAGAGATTTTTTTAGAACCAATACAGGAATCTACGTTTATACTAAACGATTTAAGAACGAATTAAAATATTAAAATGTTCTGATTTGATTCATTGAAAGAAAGCATGGGTTTTCACTGCTGATTGTTTTCTACAACGTTTGGGTTCAACATAATGTTGATTGTTTTTTACACATCATTAACGGTGTAAAGGCAAAATTAATCTAAAATTAAGGATATGATTGTTATTTTGTTATTATAGAATCCAAACTAATCACAAGAGCTTTGCAATCAAAACTTCGTTCTTCTGGTATGTGAGTCTATGCGCAATTTGGTGGAGAATGAATCATATATGCCTAATTATTCTATATGTTTTCCAATCGTCCATAAGCAATAAATGCAAACATATTAAGGTATAATTCAACTTTATTGAAAGTAAATTAGAATGTGAACAAAACACGCTATAACGATTTCTACATAAATTCTCTCAGACAGATGTTCTAAAGTATCCAATAATCGAGATTAAAGAGTTATTGTATTATTAGCTTTATATATCACCAGTCTGTGTCGGGAGCTGGTAAATAATGAAATAAAATGTGATCTTCAATACATATTTAATTAGGACATTGCACTTCTTGTTACTGTCAAAGAAAATATACATTATGATCACTTCCTCTGTTACATATGGAATGACTGTTGCCATCTGCTTTCCATAACAGGTAAAATTTGGTTTATGTGTTCTTCTTCTGTGTGTGGGTGTGTATGTATATGTGAGGGAAAGACATATAAAAATGTCCAGCTGATACAATTTCGTGGATGAAATTTCGTGGGGTCACACTGTAGAGCTTTTCCTCCAGCACACATTAATGTGTTGTGGTGGATTAACTGAGAATGGATTCTTAGCAATTATTAGAGAAAAGAATGATATATCAGATGTTATGCATTGTAATTAACTCTTTGACGCACGGACGAATAACATTGTTAATTAAAAAGAAAGAAGTCTGATTTTCTGATCAGTTATGGTACATTATGTGTTCCTTATCTCAATATGAGTAAAAAAGAAAGAAGTCTGACTTACAGATCAGTTAGGGTGCAGATGTGTTCCTTATCCCAAAAATATGAGTAAAAAGAAAGAAGTCTGATTTTCAGATCATTTAGGGTACATATATGTTCCTTATCTGAATATGAGTATATGCATCAATTTATTTGTACAAGAGATACTATACGTAAACATGAAATTATATGCTTTATGTGGAGTATACATGTTTGGTTGCACTTGTTTGTTCAGTATCATTATCATAACATAATCCTTTTTCTTTACATGTTTATTATAAAATAGCCCATTTTATTTATTAACATAATTAACTTAATAACTTAATAACTGTTTGAATTATCAATGGAGAGAAGAACTCATGAATTACAGTATTCGAGCATATAAGTTCAAAACCGCATGCAGGTCACAGTAGTGAAGTAATGCGACTTCAGCCTGGAACGCAACAGTTGGGAATATATACAAGAAAATATGATGTCAGAGGGTGATAATAAGCCTATCGTAACAACTATTATCTAATCTAGACATTATTGTTAAATTTCTGGAATATCAATATTGAGTCTTAAATATTGCCTTTTGACGAGTGCATAGATAGCCCAGTAACGTAAATGATAAAAATATCAAGAACATCTCAGATAATGTTCGTGACTGCCACGAACAAATGAAACGTTTGGAAACTGGTAATGAACTTTTGAAAAGACCTAACGAAGGAGTGACATATAATTATTTAATCGTTGAAATATATTACATTGCACCCGTGAAATCGACACATTCCCGCAATGTTTGTTGACCTTTAATTTCTTGAAGGAAAAAGAGAAAATAAAGCCCTTATGGACAGTTTTCCAACACCTTTACAAGGCATTGTGGCTGAGAGGGGACGGGAAGATTACACATTTAATACATCCAACTGTTAACTTGCTTTGAAAATATCCTTCTATTGCCAAGAAAGGGATAATGACCATTAAGACTGAATTATTGCAAATGTGTCACCATGTGTCATCAGTTTAATGCTACCTACGAATCAAAATTCTGCCTTGCTTGAAACTGCCAGAAAATGCAATGCTGTTCGATTAGTGTCCCTCAATCTAAAATTGAAACAGACATACTCTTTATTAACATGAATTGCTTTTCTTGACTAACTGGTAGTATTTTTCTGACGCAACGTTTACTTAGCTTTACGTAAAAGATCACATGTCATGAAATAAACTGATATTAAATAAAATGATAAGAACTGATATCACATGTAATTATATCAACTGATATCACATGTAATTATATCAAATGATATCACATATAATGATATTAACGCACACTGCATATATCGTAATATGTTTCTTAAGTGCTGCAGATGAAAGAAAAATTCCATTGAATATTCTTCTCAGTCTAAGCATAAGAATAATAATTCATATTAGTAAAGAAATTACTTTTGCAGAACAAATATGCAGTTTCGTTTTCAATGGAGAATTCTTGTTAGCAAGTGCTGAAATCTGCTAGAAAAAGTACTAATGTTATATCATCGCCTATTAATAGACTATACGAGACTATATGCTGCAATACATGACCTATTAATAGACCATATTGCACTGTGTACTATTAAACATCACTTGCTTGTTCCTTGTCTACGCTCAGTACGAGACTGTGTAATGTTATACATGGCCTATTAATAGACTATATAACACTGCATACTGTTATACATCGCCTACTGATGACTATGTTGAATATTATACAGTGTTGTATATTTAATTTGTATTGTGTGCTTGCAATTGTTCATCATTATATTTTATGTATATTCAATTTTTATTGTGTGCTGGCATTTGTCCATCATTATATTTTACGTATATGTAATTTGTATTTTGGGATTAATCTTTGTCCAGAATTGAGGGTAGTAGTTTGGGCCTACGAGACTAATATCTTTTTAATAAACCGCGTTATTATATGGCTATTATTTGTGTATAATTGTAGATTATATATTAAACTAATTATCATTGGGACGTAAAGATGAGTTCTAGATACAACCTTTTTTGTGTCCTTAGAGTTTGTTTGAATGAATTTTGTTGATGTTTGAAGACAAATTACATTATGATAATCCTCATCCTGGTCCTCTAATTGTGTCTTAGGGTTTTATATAAGGGAGAAGTAAGCTCAAATTCTTTATTCCTATCTTAAAATCTGAATTGGAATAGGTCTTTTTCTTGCGTTCAGTTTGAATTTGAGAGGATTTATTTATATAAATTATTCCCTGGAATTACAAGGTGCACATTAAAACTTTCAGACTAAATTACTATTTCGGGTACATTGTGAATTTATTTAGAAAAAATTTGGATTATATCATTGTGATATTATTTTTAGAATACCAATACTATTCCTGGTTAATGGTATATTAGCACTTTCAAGATAGGAATTCATTCGGTGCACCACTGGAATTCATTTGGAATACTATATATGTTTGGACTTGTGATATAACTGTTACAAGTATTTGGGACTGAATTCACAATACTTTAAGTTCTCTTTAAATTGTCACGTTTTATTTTTGCGAAAGAAATTATTTTTTGAATTTTACAAAACGTTTGGTGTTTGCTTTTTTCTGTTTCTTAGGTTAAGAACTTAAAGTCGTAAAAGAGACTTGTACCGTTAAACATCACCTGTAATTGGACTATATCAGACTTACACCGTTATACATCACGTTATTAGACTATACGTGAATGTATACCGTTATAATCACCTATTCATAGACCGTGCTCAGTATGAGACTGTATGCTGTCATAATTGATAGACTATGTTCATTCAGAGGCTGTATAATGTTATATACATCGCATTTTAATATACTCTACTCTGTACAAGGCTGTATACTGTCACACATCGCCTGTTGATAGCCTATACTCAGATTGAAACGGAATAATGTTATACATCACCTATTAACACACAATATTTAGTCTGATGCTTTATCCTACTGTTCATATTGCAAATTAAGAGGCTCTACTCAGTATGTAACTATAGATGTTATGCATCGCCTATTAACAGAATATATGATACTGTATACTGTTATGCATCGCATATTGATAGACTATATTTAGTCTGATGTTGTATACTGCTGTACATACTGCATATTAAGAGGCTGTACTCAGTGCGAAACTGTATATGTTATATATCTCTATTAATAGACTATCTGAGACAGTATACTATTCTAGATTGCCTAATATAGACTATATAAGTCTCTACACGGTTATACATCGACTATAAATAAACTATATTATACTGTAAAGCATCGCATATTGATAAACTATATTTATTTTTATTCTGTATGCTGATGTACATATTGTATATTAATTGGCTATACTCAGTACGAGACTGTATATGTTATACATCGACTATTAATAGACTGTATGAGACTGTATACTGTTATACATCAATTATGGAGAAATCATGCTTAGTATTGAACTGTATACTGGCATACTTGAATTCAGTTTGCGACTTTTTATTAGAATACATCTACCATTAACAGAGTATAATCAGCATGAGATTGTACAGTATGATTGTAAGTATGAGATTGTACTGTATGAGATTGTACAGTATGATTCCGAATTTCAGTCATAGAGAAAACGCTTTTCAACATTAACTGTGTCTGTGCAACACGTGCTCATACATGCATACCGGTATACCGGTGACTGACAGTGAACGCGACACACACATGTCTCAAAGTTTCTGTAGCTCTTGATCATACTCGTTTCTAAATTTATCCAAATCACATTTTTCGTTTACATGTAGAATAAGGTATGGAATCTCTGTCAGATCAAACTAATTATCACCAACATAATATTTAGCATATTTTGTGAAAATGAGTTCGCCACTTTGTTTCAAAGTGATGGCACATTAACTGGGAACCATAACACTGAAAAAGAAAATACGCTAACATGGAGAAGAAACTCATGTTAGACGTAAAATCCTTTTTAATACATTTCTTCTAATGTGAAATAGCTGGAACTGCTCGCTAGAAACCATAAACGGTATTGGACCTTCTGTTCTTAGCTGATTCAGCAATGTTGCAAAATATTTTAACACTAACAATTTTACCCATTGATTTATATAATAAAGACACAAAGGTGATCGATTTTTCCAAATTAGATTGTCTTGATAAAGTTGAGTTCTAATTCATTCTGATTGCCCCTGAAAACTGATGCCAAGATAAATCGGATTAAAATTTACCCGACCCTAAGACTCTAGAGACTCAGAATAAATATGGGCACATTCCTGGCAGTACTCCAGAACATCCATCAGTGTTTGGTAACTTTTGCCAAGAATCGATTTTAAAGAAGAATAAAAGTCGGTTCAGCAGCGATTTTTGTCAGTACTAATTCAAAGTAGCTGCAATGCATACCTTGTATGTATGTATGTATGTATGTATGTATGTCTTAACAATGATCAATATATGGGCAATATGGGATATTAGTTTTCTATAATCAGTATGCCACTTAAATCAACATTTATTTCCCCATCAACAGCAATAGAAGGCATGTGCTGTTTAAGTTAATTGTAGCAGCACACATTGCATATTATCAATCACTAGACAAACTATTTGTCATTAATGTATATATATATATATATATATATATATATATATATATATATATATATATATATATATATAGTCTGTGTTTTGTAATTCATGCAATTATAACCCAAAACATTTCGATCGTTAGACGTTTGGAATCTGCCACATTACGCACCATATCTCAATATGTATACGAATTCAAATACGGCACAAACCAAAATAGAAAATTATTTTGATTGTATATAGTGTTAATCGCATTTCTCAGTACTCATCTGTGGCAGGAGGACATTGTATATATATATATATATATATATATATATATATATATATATATATATATATTGTTTCGTGTATATATACAAAAAAAAATTCTTGTCACATATCTTTACGTTTAGGACAATATAAAAAGACACGTAGGATAACATGTGGAATATGCGCCATTTATGACGAAGAAAAGCCTGTATAGTAGTGACCTATCTCTGTATACTTAAAAGCAAAACTCCCTGACCTTATGAGCTAGATCACCGACATAAATTGAATAAGAGCAAATTGGGAATTGTTTCTGAACCTCAGTCAAAGTAAATTTGATTTTGTTTCAGAATCTTAGATGATTCAACGAACCAAACAGATACTTGCGTAGACGACATCATGTAAAGGAAAACTGGTCCGTACAAAATTTAGGTGACAAACCAAGAGTTGAAAATAGGAATGAATATTCTATACACAGAGCGAAAGTTCCGTGTTTTAATAGACCTACGTCGGGTGGTACATGGAGATCCTAGGTCACTAGGATGACCTTTACTCTTCTATCAAATCAGTATCGAAATTGGGTCCGGAAACGTACTTGAAAAATACAACAGCTGCATCAAACACTAACACAAATGTGAGTTTTGGTAAGAATTAGAAAATACAAAGAAAAGAAATTGCCAAATATCCTCAAAAAGGACAAACTTTCATAGTGTCAAACCTATGAATGAAATTATTCCTTTAACTTTGAATCTGTTAACGATGAAAGATGCAACAAACCTTTAATTCTCAAAGAATTGCGAAACACGATCTATTAAGACCATGCCAATTCAGCAGGAGGAGATGATGATAGCCAAATCTAGATCAGACCATATAAACTCTCCGAAACATCGTCCATACCACAATCAATATAAATTTGCAATACCATGACATACTACTCTGGTGTCTTGAGTTAAGCTAGTAACTACCAGACTTTCCATTGTGGGTGTTGATGTCTGAGAAGCACGAATAGTTATCTTGTCTAAAACATTTGAATAGAGAAGGTTCTAAAATAATAAATGTGTAGTAATTTCATTTGACTTGAACAAATCTATTTCAAATGACAGCAATTTCACAGTAAAGAAAGTAAGCACCCTTTCCGAAATCTGATCAGGATATGGATGTACCTCAGAGCAGCATATTGTGAAACAACCTTGTTACAATAAAGATTAACAAGAGTTTGATATGACTTTTTTCAGAAGCTGACTTCTCACAATATGTTGACTAATTTGTGTGTGCTATAGAGTGAAGATTTTGCATGCTGTTGAACGTCAAATACATCTATCTTTTTCACAGAATTCAAACATGACCAGAAAAATTGTATTCAATCTACAACTGTTTACAGACATTTCTATCTATGACATGGCATTCTTAATGCCAATGAAAATATGTACGCATCGCGTATCCATTTAGTGGAGGATACAAACTTTTATGGACTTTTTAATGAACGCCAACTAACTGTTCTTCTATGCATGATACGTTTCCACGAAGAAAAAAAAACATGTTGTATTGAGGGACAGAAAAAAAATGTTAGGTCTTTCAGTGTATTTTCGGATATAAATCTATTAATAGTGTTGGGTTGACCATTATATTTATAAATAATTTTGATCTTTTGTATTCGAGAATAAGACGTGATGATGATCGTAGATATATCACATAATACTAGGATATTAATTGACGGAAATATAATAGTTTTGGTAACTATATACCGTCATAATGATGATATACCTGACCATTTTCAGAATCGTTATTGTTAGTTCTAATAATTCATCTATTATCAATTGCGGTGAATGAATTTTACTGAGGACAAGAATCTTTATGCATATACTATTATATCCATGATATAAATCTCATTACCAGAAAAGCAGTCAATGATATCAAGCACGAACTCGATTTACTAGATCCATGGAGAGTAGTAAATCCAAATGCTAGATTATCTACTTGGAGACAGACCAATTATATAAGGCAAATCACATGAGACCATTTTCTTATCCCAGAGGACATGTGTTAATACTTTATAGCTTCAGCTATTATTCCAGGGTACAAAACGGATTACGCTGCTAATACCTTAACTTCATTATCTACACGTCTTTTCCACCCATAAGTCCTGATTATAGAAAATTCGATGGAAAACTGTTCAGGCAAAAGGAGTACGATTAATCAGTGAAGACGTTATTTTAAGTACAGTTGAAGAGTAATATCTTAAAGGTGATAAAGGGATTAATTACAAGATGAGCTAATAGGTAATAATAGAGACTTTTTGGAATGATTTAGAAAGATAAGTAGAGATGAAATAATTGAACATTGACAGGCAAATGCAAAATATAACAAAGAAAAAATTAGCCCAAATAATTTAAATTTTATAATTTTGTTGAATTTATACATGTCTGATACTTAATATGACAACGTGCCAAGAAATCCTATAGGTACATTTATGTTTTGATACTTATTATGTTAAAGTGCCTTTAAATTCTACAAGTACAAATATGCATGGCAAATTATTATTTTATCAATGTGCCTCTAGTCATATATATATATATATATATATATACAATATATATATATATATATATATATATATATATATATATATATATATATATATATATATATGTATTCCTAAATACGTATTCATTCATGCATTTGCGCCTTCTTTTCTTCATTATTAATTAGAATAGGTTCACGTTCTACCATATCAGAATCAATAAACGTTTTGTTTTGGCCAGGTCTTATTTTTTAAAAATAAAAGTGAATAAAATGAACAGAATATTTAGCGAAAATGACCTATCCTGAATCATTTGATTCACACCCGAAATCATTAACAATCTAAGAAAAACAAATGTTGTTTAAATCAATACACAAGTAATTTTCGGTTGAGGTTTTAAAAATGCTTTTCGGCTGAAAAACACTAACATTCTTAACTGCGGAACAGGTCAACAGGAAACTCGAAGCAAAATTTAAATGATTTTCTAAGCGACTAAAATGTGTTTCAATATCAGCTAAGTAGATGACGCTTTTTATCTGTCGCTTGCATAATTATTTTATTTTGCCTAATTGCAACACTTTAAAATGTATTGATTGAATAAAAAATTAGTAGAACCTCGCTTGTCGTTAGTAGAACCCGCCGATATAAAAACACACATCAAGTCTAATTACTGTACATACATTAGTGACAAGAAGCTCTGCTGAATGAAAACATATTACGTAAGCATATTAGCTTGGAATGTGTTTAATTGTTACCTACTTTTGTCCATGGTGAATAGTACTTGTCAAGATAAATATACCATCTATGTGATTATTCATACATACATAACTGTTATAAAAGCTGGCCTAAATTTAACTTGATGGCTAGGACTAGATCCTGAATGTTATAGTCGTCAATAGTATGACGGTGGATATACGGTGTCATAATTATTTCCTGATTATAAATTTCTTAAAAGCAAATATAATTCAAGAACCTACTATCAGTATGAATAATGAGACCAAATAAATATTCCTGCAGTTTTAGGTCTTACTTTCGATTTGGAGCACTTGCTTTTTACTGTTCAATTACCCAATCACATTAAGATTAATTATGAATTAGTCTGTAGTCTTACTTAGCCAAGATTACAATTGAACTATGCATTATACTAAGTACGAGCTTTATTTATCTTTTCCTGGACACATTGAAACGACAATCCTCATTTGAAGGTAAAGCAATTGTTAACAGTATGAAAAACTGAATTTCCGCTGATTTGGAAATAGAAATAATAAATAATTGCTGGCAAATAATCAAACGATTTCAGGCCAAGCACGAGGATGAATTAGCCTTTATTGACATATAAAAACGTCAATAATATAGAAGGCGGTAGAAGAAACAATGAACATTTAGCAATTATGTAAAATGATGAAATCGATCTATTGCGTTTTAAAATATTAAAATAGTTGTAAACCACGAGGACTACTGCCAACATTAACAAACGGGAGAAATTAAATATATATTTGCTAAACCGATGCGTCTACTGAGCACAATGTTTAAGCATCACTTATGTCTGTATGGTTTGAAATAATCAGCCATAATCAAAGGATCCATTCCACTAAATTAAATTTTATTGTAATGAGGTGTGAATGAAACAGCGTCTGATAATAATCTCTCAATGCAAATAAACGGATTGAAATATTAGACTCATGAGATTGCAGAGAAATTCGGGATCATGCCCATGTTTGAATTGATTATTAACTTTTGTCATGACATAAATTGAAAGAAAACATGGTATCATCGAAAATGATTTGGAAAATGACACAAGGGTGTAATTGTTGTATTATAGTGTACATGTGTAATCTGTCAACAAACTTTTCATCTATGTAAACTGAGTGAATGTGGACGCAAATCAGAGAAAGGCCCAACGATATCTACCATAGTGTATGAATCAGATATCTTTACAAATATATCTGTATTTGTTGAATATTGTGCATTCATCCCATGATAATTGTAAGGCAATATTAAAAACGGTCATTATTCAAATGTACGTCGTGTGAGTGTGCACGTTCCTACACTATGTAAAGTTTGGAATATATTAATGCCGACCTTTTGTATCAATAACAATTTGCCTTAAATCATTTTATTCAAATCACTTGTCTTCTCTGTATGACAAAAAAAGACGTGCATATACAACACGGACTTAATAAGCTACGAAATGGAACCAAAATGAAATAAATCATGGCGTTTTCAAAATACAGATTTCGAATATTCAACATAAATAATATATATATATTTATTGATTGAGATTACAGTCAGACAACTAGCTGATCTTAAAAGTAAAACTCACTCATGACTCTATGCAATGACTTTAAAAAATATTCTGCAAGCTGTAACGTACAGTATGATTTTTAAAGATGAGCTGTAAAATGTGAAGTACAGCACGACTTTCAATGATAAGTTATTCAAAGCACAACATGGCGTTTAAGGATATACTAAAAGCTGCCAAGTACATCATGGCTTTCAAAGATGCACGGTAAGGTGTATGGTACAGTATGACTTAAAGATTCTGCGCAAGCTGTAAAGTACAGCATGACTTTTAACGATATGTACTCTAATAATCTCGAAAGGGTATTAAAAAAAAACGTACTTTTTATGAGAGTTACAAACTGAGCTCACTGAAAAGCGTTCGCTTACAAGTCAGGATTAGTTGCGTTACGATAAAAGATTCTTGCAATAGAGAAGAACAATGATAGATCAAGAATAATGTTCTTATATATTTAGTTCCTGCAAATATTAAACGTCTTCAATACCAGGGATTGAACGATTTATATAGTCAGTACATTCGTTACATACTGAATTCTGGTAAACATGAAACGTCATGGAGGAGTCGACTTACATAGTCAATACCTTCCCTACATATTGAATTCGGTAATTATGAAACGACTTAATGTCAGACACTGAACGATATACACAGTACATTCAAGCATGCTGATTTCCGGTAAATATGGAACGTCATGGAGGGGTCGATATATAGTCAATACATTTTTATATAAATGTAAAAATGTATCTTCGTTAACATCAGAGAGAGAGAGAGAGAGAGAGAGATTTGTATAGTTAATACATTTCTTACATATTGAATTCCGGTAAATATGAAACGTTTGTTAATATTTTTATATTCAGGTAAATATGAAACGCCAGGAGGAATCGATTTATATAGTCAATATATTCCTTACATATTGAATTCCGGCATATATAAAACGTTTTTACATCGGAGTGGGATCGATTTATATAGACAATTATTCATTAGATTATCTATCTAAATATTTTAATTAGATGTAGCCGAACAAAAAGAAACAAAGATCCTGATCGAAACTATTTTAATTATGATCTGTAATAAATAGAGAAATACGATTTCTATTATGAGTAAAAGTAGTAAATTAAAACCATTTTAACACATAAGTCAAAACTCAAGACAGAAACTCATGACTAAACCAGCTTTATGTATACTTCTGGAGTTATGGTTACATTGCAAGACCAAGGAAATGGATCGAAAACAAATAATGGAAAAGGTCCATAGAGCCACCAAAAATATGACTTACATGATGTTATCATGTTAAGAATAAAACCAAAACAATTTGAAATTAACCAGAACGTAAAATATACCACCATCGAATATAAACCCTCCAGCTTTTACTAGGCTTAAAAGAAAAATCGGTAGTCAAAATCTTCTTGGATTACTTCATCACTTGTTTATTATTATTATTATTATTATTATTATTAATAGTTTCTATTATCGCGCTACAACATGCTTTTGACATATTTTCTTAGCCCTTCTATACACAACTTTACCTGCACATAATTTATATTATCCATTTCCTGGATGGCATTGACAAGATGTTCACGTGATCACCCCAAGTTCTAGGTTCTCCTAAATGAAAAAGATGCCAACTTTAAAATCTATTGAATGGATGGGTACATCAGCGTGGACTCCTCACTAAAAGACATTCTATATCTTATTGGTCCTAACAATGTGTACCGACATAGCATCCTAAGCAACTATCTTGAAAACCTTGTTATTGCTAATTCTCCTGAACGTTAATCATATCTGTATGGCATTTTCACAAGCAGACTGGCTAACTGGAACATCGTGATAAATGGTGCCGCTCTGTCATCAAATATGATCGTGACAGTAGCTATTTTATTGTTACTACTCCTCTTCTTAGGATATTAAGTGGGTTCTAAATCAAAACTTCCGATGTAATATGCAAGATTGCCACCACAGCTGTCATCTTTATAAATATGTGTATTGCAAATCCTCCTCAAAAGAAAGTCATATCAACATGGGGTATTCACGAAAACACGTGATCCGTCGTCCACTTGGTCGTGATGGAAACTGATGCCGATTTGACATCAACATGGAAGCCATCTTGAAATGTTGTTATTGCTACTCGTTCTAAATGGAAAGTCTTGCCGACATAGATCATTCGCACGAAAAATTTTTGTTTGGTTGGACCAAAACTAACATGATATTGATCTGACATCCAATAATAGTAGTCTGCAATTTGCTCAAACACAACCAAAACGAGTTTATGCATTGCACTTTAATCCCTAAGACGTTCTAGAGATGACCATGTGTACAAAAATGCTTGTCAAACCTCTTGACGAACTAAGTAAATTAAGTAGAACGCAAGATCTAAGACCTTGAGTGATAGAAATATTTATAGAGCTTTTTGATTTCTGAAAACAAAATGTTAATGAAAGGCGTGTATTTGGAAGGAATTGTACAAAATAATGTCTGCATTTAATAATGTCTGCATTTAATATGAAACCTATGTTCTATGGTTATGCACTTTTAAATTAATAAATAGAGAAGACATATAATTTATGTCAAATCGCTATGGGCCAATCGGAATTATTAGAAGACCACGTCTCATTTCAACATAGAGAAATGGAGAGTCAGTCGTGATCGGTGATTCAAATTTTACAAAACTGAAGAAAGAGAATATGTTTTTGCGTAGGTCCCAGTATCTTGCCTTACGGTCAGTTTGATGAAATGTTACTATTATTTTTGTATAATTCGGATTTACGCACACACAATAAAGACCACACACATACAAAAAACAAACATAAAAGCATGTTAAACACAACAAGACTTAAAAATGAATTTCTTTGAACATTTCAAACAAAGACTTGCCAAATCTGTTCTTAATTCCCATGCATTTGATATATTTTGAATCTGGGTTTTATTTGTTTTCCTTCTTGTATATGAAGAGATCGTAACAAGAATCACGCCTACTTAGTTTTTCTCTGAGAAACCTGAATATATTCAATGAAATTTAATAATACTTGGAGACAACAACATTCTGAGCTTGAGATTTACAATGCCGGTGAAACTGGGGAAGGAGACATTTATGAAAGGCGGAATGCAAATCATCTAAAGACCTTGAAAATGAACGTTAGGAGGACCCTTCAAGGAAATAGTATTGATAAAAGCAAAAGAAGCTACCTAACGTTTTGCCATTTCTTTTGCGCATGTGCTATTTCTATCTACAATATTCAAAGACTTTATACGCGGTACTAAGTACCACCTTATGAATAGAGATGTATTAAGAACATTCGTCATCACTAAAATAGAAGACAGGGGAATGTAATCGCATGGGGACCTCCGATTGTTGGAAGACGTTGAAAATGAACATTAAGAGATCCATAGTTGCAATCTCAGTAGCATTAGTAGCAGTAGTAGTAGTAGCAGTAGTAGTAACAGACTATGTATTTATTGACATTTCTTGGTCTTTTGTTGCTCATTTGATATACGACACTCTTCCTGGAACTGATTTCCATATTATGTATTTAAAAAATGTGAAAATGGAACCAATCTATTCGAGTTTTCTCTCTGCCAAAATGATTAATGGCGAGATCATGTAGAGGTTTCCACTGGATATCGCAGATCAAGTCAGTCAATAACAATACTACCAGAAACGGAGGTGCAGACCACACGACGTATTAATTGCAATGTCTTACGTTGCATTTGGAGAACGAAAAAAGTAAATGGATTACTTTGGAATGCAATTCGTGTGCTCCTCTTTTGATCAGAGTCTGTTTTACAGACTTGAGTATCTTAGCTTATAATTACGTATGGTGTGCAAATGATTTATTGCTTTCCGTGTTGTTGTTGAAATTCTTGTCTTATTTCTGGTCCCGAATTGTATTATTATTGTATTATGCATAGTATGATTTGTTTCAGTCTTCTTTTCGGCCTCGTCCATTTTGAGGTCAGGTTGATAAGGACCATTTCGACTTCCTTCACAATTTATCTTGCGTGATTCTTGGAAAACAAAAACAAAATGTAAGGCTGTAATCAATATTTGCCTGTAATTTTAAGCTATAAATGTTATCATGTATATAACAGAATACGCTTTACCAGACCGATTTAGAATACGAGGTATAAAGTATCGTAACGACACCTGACCCATTAAAGCCTCTCTCGTAGTTTAAGGTTATTCTTTCATATTATTTCAGGATCATTCATAGTAATGTGACGGTGAGATAAGGTGTTATAAAAGCCACAGAAAACAAACACACAAACCAAACAATAAAATACAAAACCAAGCACATACACTATCAGCGGAAACGGAGTTATGTTATCACCCTGAACCCAGATCCAGTAAATAGTCTGAATACAGTTCATAATGCCAGAGTTAGATGACATTAACTGCGAAATTTTATCTGCTTGATATCATATCTTCATCTTAATAAAAGAATCCATAATAGCAAAAACTTACTAGACCACCCGAAATAAAAACACATTTTATTTTGGTTTACAGAAATGAAAAAGTAAATTAAAAATAGTTTATGCTTGTCATCGAAGGCTTAACACAGCCTATACAACCTATAAGGTCCTTTAAATCTGAGCAATGCTGTCGCCAAATGCCGCCAATCATGGCATAACGTCAAACTGACTTGGTATTATTCCTACAGACCGTTATGGTGTTAGACCAGGTTTTCACATGACTCACTTTGACCATAAAAACACAGGAGAATAACCACAGGCTATGTATAATTATTTTTAAAGTACAAAATTTACTAACAAAGACGATAGATTCATAACATAAATGAAGTAATTTAAGTCCCCAAATAGGACTGTTATCTGCATGAATTTTGTTTATAGTTAAACGTTTGCTTAGCAACCTATTATGCATAATCAATGATATGCTATTTTGCATGTGAAGTGGATATGAATCACACCTAGCATGGAAGAAGTATTTGCTCAAGAAAGACGTGTAGAATGAAAAATCAGATTTGTTTTTGTTTTTCTGAATGACAAAAGAGTGAATCTTCAAAAAGTAAAGGAGCGTTTCATGAAACTGCCAGACATCTGCAAAGAAAGAACCTAAAAGCAAATATGTTTGCAAAATTAGTATTTCTGTACTGGTTTCGAATCACGTTTGATCTCTTGAATGCGATCTGTAACTTCTTGTATTATCATTTTAAACGTCTACGCATATTGAATTGAACGATTAAAAACAGCGTTCGGAAAAAAATCTTCTCTACGAGTTGGACAAAGTTAAAGTTTTGGTAACGATAGAATAAGATACGGTTACAGAGTATACATAAGAGTAGAATAAAGAACACTCACTTAATCGTTTTAAATGTAGAATAAGATGCGCTCATAGTCTTCTTAAATGTAGAATAATATGCACTTACAGTCTTCTTAAATGTAGAATAATATCCACTCAGTCTTCTTAAATTTAGAATAATATGCACTCAGTCTTCTTAAATGCAGAATAATATGCACTCAGTCTTCTTATATGTAGAATAATATGCACTTAGTCTTCTTAAATGTAAAATAATATGCACTCATAGTTTTCTTAAATGTAGAATAATATGAACTCACGCAGTCATCTTAAATGTACAATAATATGCATTCATTTAGTCTTCTTAAATCTAAATTAATATGTACTCACAGACTTCTGAAATGTAGAATAATGTGAACTCAGTCTTCTTAAATGTAGAATAATATGCACTCACGTAGTCATCTTAAATTTAGAATAAAATGCACTCAGTATTCTTAAATGTATAATAATATGAACTCAATCTTTTTCAATGTAGAATAATATGAACCCAGTTTTCTTAAATGTACAATAATATGCACTCACTTAGTCTTTTTAAAAGTAGAATAATATGCAATCACAGTCTTCTTAAATGTAGAATTGTATGCACTCAGTCCTCTTAAGCGTAGTCTTAAATGCAGAATAATATGCACTCAGTCTTCTTATATGTAGAATAATATGCATTTAGTCTTCTTAAATGTAAAATAATATAAACCCTGTCTTTTTAAATGTTGAATAATATGCACTCACTTACTCATCTTAAATGTAGAATCAGATGCACTCATTTAGTCTTCTTAAATGTAAAATAATATGCAATCACAGTCTTCTTAAATGTAGAATAATATGCATACAGTCTTCTTAAATGTAGAATAGTATGTAATCAGTCTTCTTCAATGTAGAATAATACACACTCACGTAGTCATCTTAAATGTATAAAAATATACACTCATTTAGTCTTCTTAAATGTAAAATAATATGCACTCATAGTCTTCTTAAATGTATAATAATATGCACACACTTAGTCTTCTTAAATGTAAAAAACTATGCACTCACCTAGTCTTCTTAAATGTATTATAATATGCACAGTCTTCTTAAATGTAGAATAATATGCACATTTTTCTTAAATGTAGAATAATATGCACATTTTTCTGAAATGTAGAATAATATGCACATTTTTCTTAAATGTAGAATAATATGCACTCAGGTAGTCATCTTTAATGTAGAATAATATGCTTTCGTTTAGTCTTCCTAAATGTAAAATAATATGCACTCATAGTCTTCTTAAATGTATAATAATATGCACACACTTAGTCTTCTTAAATGTAAAAAACTATGCACTCACCTAGTCTTCTTAAATGTATTATAATATGCACAGTCTTCTTAAATGTAGAATAATATGCACATTTTTCTTAAATGTAGAATAATATGCACATTTTTCTTAAATGTAGAATAATATGCACTCAGGTAGTCATCTTAAATGTAGAATAATATGCTTTCGTTTAGTCTTCTTAAATGTAAAATAATATGCACTCATAATCTTCTTAAATGTAGATTATAAATGCACTCAATCTTCTTAAATGTATAATAATATGCACTCACGTAGTCATCCTAAATGTAGAATAATATGCACTCAGTCTTCTTAAATGCCGAATAATATGCACTCACTCATCTTAAATGTAGACCAATATGCACTCAGTTTTCTTAAATGTAGTATAATATGCACTCAGTCTTCTTAAATGTAGAATAATATGCACTCACTTGCTTCTAAATTGTAGAATAATATTCGCTCAGTCTTCTTAAATGTAGAATAATATGCACTCACTTATTAATCTTAAATGTAGAATAATATGCACGTAGTCTTCTTAAATGCAAAATAATATGCACATGCGTAGTCATCTTAAACGCAGAATAATATCCACTCAGTTTTCTTATATTTAGAAAAATATGTACTCATTGAGTCAATCTTTTATATAAAAAATAAATTGCAATCACAGTCTTCTTAAATGTAGAATAATATGCACTCAGTCTTCTTAAATGTGGAATAATGTGCACTCAGTCTTCTTAAATGTAGAATAATATGCACTCAGTCTTCTTAAATGTAGAATAATGTGCACTCAATCTTCTTAAATGCAGAATAATGTGCACTCAGTTTTCCTAAATGTAGAATAATGTGCACTCAGTCTTCTTAAATATAGAATAATGTGCACTCAGTCTTCTTAAATGTAGAATAATGTGCACTCAGCCTTCCTAAATGTAGAATGATGTGCAATCACTTAGGCTTCTTAACTGTAGAATAATATGCGCTACGTCTTCTTAAATGTAGAATAATATGCACTCACTCATCTTAAATGTAGACCAATATGCACTCACTCATCTTAACTGTAGAATAATATGCACTCACTCATCTTAAATGTAGAATAATATGCACTCACTCATCTTAAATGTAAAATAATATGCACTTAGTCTTCTTAAATGTAGAATAATATGCAGTTAGTCTTCATAAATGTAGAATAATATGCACTCACTCATCTAAAATGTAGACCAATATACACTCACTCATCTTAACTGTAGAATAATATGCACTCACTCATCTTAACTCACTCATCTTAACTGTAGAATAATATGCACTCACTCATCTTAAATGTAGACCAATATGCACTCACTCATCTTAACTGTAGAATAATATGCACTCAGTCTTCTTAACTGTAGAATAATATGCACTTAGTCTTCTGAAATGTAGAATAATATGCACTTAGTCTTCTGAAATCTATACTAATATACACTCAGTCTTCTGAAATGTAGAATAATATGCACTTAGTCTTCTTAAATCTATACTAATATACACTCAGTCTTCTAAAATGTATAATAATATGCAATCAACTTAACTATAGAGTAATATGCACTCAGTCTTTTTAAATGTAGAATAATATGCACTCACTTACTCATCTTAAATCTAAAATAATATGCACTCTCAGCACCACATATTCACAGACAGTGATAGACGTTGAACCGTATTTAAAGTCAGGCACAGAGAAGATACATTATCAAGAAAAATGAAGAGATCTTAAATAAAAGACAAACAAAACAAAACAAACAAAAATGAAGGGAAAACGAGAAATGACTATGCGTTTAGAAATAATACACGTTGAATACGTGTTGCAATTTAGGACAATGACTTTAGAAAAGTCTGACGTTCATTAGTAATTCAAAACACATATCAAAATAAAAATGATCACATCACACAGCATAAAAACAGCATTTATTTAACTCAAGAGATGGAACCTTGTATACACTTAGAAACATGGGGTTTTCAAACCATAAAACATTCCCAGTTCATGCTAAGGCGATATGTATGTGCAAATGTATTATTTACATTAGAATTCCTAAAAATAATGTTTATAAGAACCTAAGACAACTTAGAAATAAAATATATTCAACACAATATAGGCTATACATGAATGGTGGAGGAAGAACCCGGGAAAACCCCGGAAAGAGCCACCGACCCTCGAAGCTACTGGCAAGCTTTCTTACGGACCCACATTGGAGGAGCCCGAGACTCGAACCCACGCAGCCAGAGATGAGAAAGGCAGTGCTCCGTAACGGTGAGCGCTTTAGACCAGAAGTCCACTTGGGGCCCCGAGATCGAACAGTGGCAAATCAAATATCTTCGGGAAAATGTAAATGCTTTGCCTGAAATGTTCTTGCTCACAAAAATTTCGAGCATGTATAAGTTATGCAAGCAAATAAAACAAGGTCGACTGAAAAGAAATATAGAAAAAATAACGTTGTTTGGATATAATTATTTGGCACAGGGATGCAGCTGATGCACAGGCACTTGTATTTGTCTTAGAAAATATGAATTTTACAGCAGAACATGTCATTACGAATACTGAACCAACTAGATCGCGTTATGTGTTGACACCGGCGTAGAAATACATACATTTTACAGCAGTGTCGGAGACGAGTCGTGTTATGAAATTTGCAGACCACGTGGATTTGTGGGTATTGTTATGGCCGCCGGCAAAGAATTGCCAACGCCAATTTTGAAAACGTTGTCGATTTTGTGGAGAAAAATCCAATGATAATGATGAGTTAAAGTTAAAGAAAAACGAAAAACATTGAAGTCGATGAAATAATATTCAGGATAAAAACGACTGCGGGTATTGATTTTGATAGAGTAAAAATAATTTTACAAAGTCCTTTTGCCAACAAACAAAACAATCAGATGATCTTTTTATAATAAGAATATTCATACCGTGAATCAACGTTAGCAATTCGCACTATATCGTGAAATAAGAATACCAAACATACATGCAATATTAGGACGTCCACCCACTCACCGACTGTGCAAAGGAATGTGCGTCAACCACAGAGTTAAGCGTTAAAATTCCTTGCTTGGTTGGTTGGTTGGAAGATATGAATGCTATTCCAACAGATAAGCGAATTCTGCGTGCTGGACGCGACAGCAGTAGTTGAATGTCGTACCGTGCATTATCAGGATTACTTCGACGCTTCGGGTTAGTCTAACTTGTGGCCCCACCAAGTGAAGTTAAATAGCTGACCTTTCAGGTTCATCAAGCATTACGTATCCGGGTTTCACATTATGCGGGTTTTCCCCAAATGCGGCCCCTGTTGCATTGATTTGATTTTCTCCCTTGGCCCCCGTGAATATTCCATGCAACAATAGTCGTTTGACACACCTGTGCATTTCTGCAACATGATCAGCTGAAGGCTGCCCAATAAATAAAATCATATGTTACATAAAGTTGTATAAATCAAAGATAATGCTAATGCAATGGCTGCTTGGACATTTATATTAATCGCTGCGATTCCAGCATTGGTGGCGGTTAAAACTACAGCGGTTGGGAAACCTGCTCCTCTACGAGACGTTCGGATGAAGACCAGGATGGCTCTCAATAAAGCCGTGGGAGTTTGTAATTAAACATTTCTAATGCAGCTTCATGCGGATCAAATTGCATCGATGATCACTCGTGAACTCGGATTCGTCAGTAGGACCTGAAACTCACAGCATCCCATATTGGGTAACACCTCGATATCTTTTGTATTTCGAGTCGTACGAGTCAGCATCGCAAAATGAAACTGCTAATTATTTATACATAAGACATATTCGCGTAATGTTGTTTTATTTAACGCTGCGGTTACAAACTCAAATGGTTCGCTTAATATTTGAAAACCTTGCTATTGGAGCACTGCATGCACTCGAGCTATCATCGACTCGAGAAGGGTTTATATAAACTGCACTTAACACATATATAATGCTTGTTGAAATTTATGGATGCTCGAGGGCGCCCATGTGAATAGACTATGTTTCTCACCGAAATGCAATTAACTGAGTTTTATCAACCCATTCCACGTAGGTATCGATCCGGATGGGCTTGTGAATTTTCATGATCGAAATGGAAAGTTGCAAACTTCCTACTTGGACATCAACGGTGTTGTTTTCAAATCATGAGTCGCCACCGCGAAAAACATGGCCGAAAGCAATGAAATCAGGGGAATCAGCGATTCTGGTGCGTCATGTGGGATTTATCAAAAACTATATCGACACAAACAGGTAATCTAAAGTAAAAAAGAGCCGGAGATTTTATTATGAATGGAAATCGAATCGAATCCGACAGATAATAGAATTCGTTGACGACATTGAGAAAACAATCCGATGATAATGCGGATGATGCAACAATACAATAAGCCGATGAACATACACAGTCTAAAGTTATAAATCTGGCAATCAAATGAGCGGAAACCTTATCATGAACATAAATTGAATCCGACAAACGGAAGAGTTCATCGATAATACTGATGCTGTAACAAAACTATAAGTGGGTGTAAAGGTCTCGAAGGTGTTATTAGCTCTACACTCACCACAACGCGTACTAACTCACATAAGTGAGTTAGTGAAATATTAACCAGCAAAGTAGAGGAGAAATAGCCAGCATAGCAAAGATTCGACTTGTTTTCACTGGTTTCATGGATGCTTTTGATAAACCTAACTCTTAGATGTTAAAGGTAACCGATTACAAACCTTATTTATTCCTCTTAGATGCTAATGGGGAACAAGGACAATATTTGTAAATGATCGCCTGGGTATTCACTATTGCACCCCTATCTTGCATAGTGTTTAAGATTTCTTATTACGCATGAATGATTGATCCTGATGATGATATTGAGGAATTTACCAGAGGGGTGGTAGCAATTTTTATGGCAGTTTTGTTCTACCTGATGAATATTTGATTGGAAACGGTGTTACCATACCCCCATTTACGCCCAAATATTATCTAGGCTAGTGCAAGATATAAATCATATGATTTGACCATCCTAACGAAGCAGGCCTAAATACGTCCAGTGACTGTTTCTGTCACTATAAAGTGGAATTCACCGACACATCCACCGCGACAAAAAATTCTCCATCAATTATATTGAACAAGAAAAAATTGACCCGGCCAAGTAAAGAAAAAACTTCCCTGATATTCATCAAAGACGCGTTTTGGCGAAAATGATTATTGATTGTATCAAGCACGGACGCAATTAATCTAGTTTGGAGTAAAAGCGGTGACAAGTCCCTGGAATGAACAATCACCAGAAACAGAAATATTCCATTGGAACGTAATTGTTATGATTGTATGGCAGTTATACGAGTGTTTGGTTGGAAGAGGGTGTGCGTCTTTAACCTGGCCGTGATGTGTCTAGCTAAGGTCAACATGTCTACCAATTTCAATAAACGATGACACTATAATCAGAAAAACTGTGATGAACGTCTAAGTTACTGACACAAAAAAAATAACTGAAGTGGAACAACAGCTGCGATGTGTGATAGTCAAGAGAACGGACGTAATCGTAAGATACAAATGAGTGCGTGGTGTAGCGGATGCGATTTGTAGACTCTCGAATACTGTGACAAATTTTGGCCTTCGCGAGACCGGAATATCGAATGCAGCGTCTAACATAGGCACACCAATATAACTTGCTGTATATGTTATATCCGTTGTAACCGGTATCGCGGGTAGCGCTAGCAAAATAATTGTATTAATTGTATTTCAGCTGCAAAAAGGAATACATTCATGTTTGGAAATTCCTTTACGCTCAAAGCAATTTCAGCAAAAGAAATTACCAGACTGTATTTGGTGGCCATCGACGGTAAACCATTACCATTGTGGAGTTCCACACAGTATTGGTCAAAATAAATGACTTCTGATAATTCCATGCATAGAAACGGAACATGGGCGCTAACGCGGTGGCAAAACCAGTACAGGTAACTCATCTGTATGGAGTAAAAATCGAGTAAACAGTGGGGTTCTTTCAGAGAAATCTCAGGAGCCCTCTCAAAGAGGACAGTCGCGTGAGCGGATCAATGTTTGTACAAGACGGAACCTTTGCACATCACTCGCTTTTGCCGCTTGGGGTAGAGTGATGAGGGGTAGAAGGCTAGATAAGTGAAAAAGGTTTCTCAAACTCCCATTTTACAACTACTAGAGTTGATCTTAAAAGGGCCTAGTACAGTAGACACAATCTGATTCATATTATTTATATACTGAGCGAATTATAAATGTACATAAGAAAATAATATTAACAGTTTCAAATGTAGCTAGGTTAAGATCTATTAAACATATTATAGAAGTTGAAATATTGTATAGAATTACAGATGTTATTCGGATCGTAAAGCTTTGAAGCAAATCGAAAACTGCAATAGTTAGTGATGTTGTATATGTAAACCACAGTCGGTCTGGCCAATAATTGTTCACAGATGATATAGGTGTTGCTAATGCTCCATTGTTTTCGGAAACTGATATTTAAATACACTTATAAATTTCACTTATCTGTGTGATTTTCTTTTACGCGAAAACGTAGGTGGTTCTGGGACTTGTATGAAAATCACCGCTTCACACACATAGCCATTCAGTGGATCTCGTCCGTTAGTTACTTATTTTGGAGATACATACAGCCAATTGTAACAAGATTGAACAAGAAGAAAACGTTAAATGCTTTCATGCAATCTACATTCCATTTATGAAGTGCTAAAAAAATCTCAATATCTCTTAGACTGAAATAAAAGGTACCTATATAGAAAGCATAGATAAAGCTCCTGTAATGGACACACACACATTAACTAAGATATATGCAAAATTTAGCTACAATTCATCAAAAGCAATACATACGTAAGTTATCAATATTCTAGGAATGTTATCTTAAGATTCAAACAATGCGCGAAAGGTAAATCCTATAGATCTGATATGAAGTATTGCAGAAGAATGCCTTTCAAGCTCTTGTCCCTTTCTGTGGGCCTGCCCAAACTAGATGCACACCTTTATTCTCAAACCGCGGTCGCAAATCTAGTTCGTTCCCGTTTCCTATCAGATGTACACTATATCTTGGCCATTTACACGTAATACACGTAAAACGATTCATCAAAGACAAGTGTACAAAAACAGGTTCAAGGAGAAAAAATAAGTAAGGTTGTTTAAGCGTTCTCTGCAAATTGAATTAACACTGTAATTTCAAGAAAATGGTAGTGTTAAAGAGAGATGAGTCCCATACACGTGATATGTTGATTACGTTTATATACATGCCTTGTTTGGACGCCGCGGCTAATATAAATAATCCATTGTCAACATTGATTTAGACAAGGTCAATCAACATACTTGCTTTACGGGTTTTGCATCTCAATCATTCTTCAAGCCTGAAGGTTCTACTGTGGCAAATAACATTATGTCGACCGAGAACTATGTGTATTAAATCGACCACTGAACGAGACACAAAGTGCTGAATAATTTATAAATATATAGATCGATACAGATAGACTGAAAAAGTACCAAAGTAATTGATACCATTCACTTCAATAAATACTTCCCGAAACTGTTCAAATCTGGGATATATATATATATATATATATATATATATATATATATATATATATATATATATATATATATATATATATTCTTTTAAACCGCTGCTTCATGATGGAAAGAATAACATGTCAGACATATTTGATTATCTTTTTTTTCACTGGAACACAAAAGATATCGCTCCACTTAGTGACCGCTATGAGAACTATGCAACACTAGTGTTATTTTTTTTTATAAATATGTATATCGTGCTAGCTTGTAGCAACAAAACCATAACGTATTATACCCAAGACAGACTTTTAGGTGGACTTCTAATATTTTAGTATTAAGATGAACTTTAGTATGTAGAGCATCAAATGTCAATTTATTTTGTCAAGAATGATATATAAACAAAACATCGTGTGTTTTGTTCCGATAGGGTGTAAAGAACGAGTTTGATACGATATAGGTTTGAAACTTTGAAACTAATATAATTTTAGATAACTTTTATATTTTTGATGATTTGCATTGTAGAATGTCTCTTGGAAATAAGATGGGGACATGCATTTTCCAAACGTGGGGCAGTTCTAACCATCCCTTGAATCTTTATATGATTATCTGAGTCGTTCTTAATTTGTCAGCATTTTTAAAAAATTCAATACAAGATATCAGCAGAAAGGTACTTGCTCCCTCTAATGTTTTGATGTCATTTACAACATCAGCTTCTTCTAAGAACTGACCGTCAAACATTCTGCCCAAAATAGTGTCGTCCACGTGATCTATATGCCATGCAAAGCACACAAACGGCTTGTCGCTACTTGCGGTATTGTCCTGTGATCTCCAGGGCAAAAGGGCCCATTTTCACCAAATATGATCGCCGTAAGGTTATAAGCGTATGTTGGCATTTGTGAGTAATTTCAAATGTATAGTAATAAATAGTTCCGGATATTTTATAAGTGGATTATTACTGAATATTTCAAGTTGTAAAGTAGTTCCAGACTGTGTGTGCGTTGCGGCAAGTGTAGGTGTGCGATACGGAATCACAGATTTAAATATCTGTGCAGCAGGCCAAATGAGTAATGTAGGACCATATGGGTATGCAATAAAATGAAATTGCTAGCACTTAAAGAAACGCCATAGGAACAAGGAGGAAAAGGTTTAGGCAAGGGCGTCTGAACAGCAGCAGCAGCCAGCCTACACAGCATCCCATCAGTGCTACAGCACCGGACAGCGGAGCTTAAAAAGGAGAGGTATCTCTCTCACTATTGTATTGCATTTCTCATTACATTTTTCATTACATTTGCACAATTTATGTATATTTAACATTTATTTTACTTCACGCATTGTATTAGACATTTTTCGCGCCAAAACTTTCGCGCCATTAATAGGCCACGCCTACATAAGCGTCTAGCGCTTGTTAGTAGTAGTAGTTGGGGGCACCCTAGCCTCAATGGGAATTAGAATTACAGACAGGGTCCCGACACTCTAGCCTCAATGGAAATTTAACATGGGGAATACAAGCCCGGAACTCTAGCCTCAAGGGGAATTGAACATGGGAAAAAGTCTTGGGCAACTTTAGCCTCAATGGGAATTACCATTACAGGACCCCATGGGACAATCTGGGGACTATGTAAATTTAACATGGGAATAGATTGTGGGTCTGTTGAGCGACAAAATGGAACAGGGTCGGGACCCTATTTTAATAAGGTCCCGACCTGAGGGGTCTATGGAAAGGGAACAGGGGAGAGGGATAGAACACACACACACACATATATATTAAATAAAAAAGGGGTAGGCAATTGAAAGTAGATCTCTTTTCGAGAAATGCGGGTGGCCCTGAAAAGGGCCTTTGGGTTTATATATGCCCTTAACATGAAGGGCATCTGTGATTTCTTCTTGTCCTTAGGCTTCGTCTCACTGCAGGACCGTAAATCAGGACTCTTTTGAGGCATCCTTGCTTCTCCACGTAAATCCTACGTATCCATAGGTTGCTGGCGGTCCTATGGACAACTGTCCATTCGGATCGGACATACATCGGTATGTCCGTCCTGAACATCATTGTTGACACAAGGGTGGAAGAGTCAACGTCAGTCCACATGCTGAGGTGACGAGAACAGGTAAATCAATGCAGTGAACTGCGCTTATTTATAGGTAGAGGAAGGATTGAAACGGATTGAGTTCATTGACCAATCCAAACACGCGTTACAAAATTCAGTCAGCTCGCATCCAATCCGAAGAGAACAGTCTGTGACGTCACGTGGTCTATATAGATTCGCTACCGCCTGTGTGCAGTCAATCGATACGAGACAGTGATTCAACATGACGGAAACTCAGAAAACGATCCATTGGGGTGCACCAGCAGTGGAGACTACACAAGGGAACCCGGACTTACTTTCAGAAGAGGTACATTGGGATTTTGTGGATTTTCTTACCTCGCAAGAATTTGTTCCGGAACCTTCGTCACCTTCATTACCCCACGTGGAGAATTTTAGACAGAGATAGAAAGAAGAATTGGAGAAATTTATACAACGACAAAAGGAAGCGGAACAAGCTTTTCTTTTACAGCAACAACAGCAAGAAGAGGTAAGAAAAAAACAACAACAACAACAACAAGCAGCAGCAAAGAAACAAGAGGGTGAAAATCAAACGGTCACGGTACTGTTGGACATTTTAGCGGAGTTACGAAGTCTGAAACAAATGTATCAGACTTCTTTATCACGACCGAAGAGAATACGACCTTCCGGAGCTAAACACGCCAACCCTGTGACTAAGCCTACCGTACCACCCTTAGTGATTTCAACCCAGTCATCATCATCAGAAGTAGGCCTCGGCCGTGGCAAAGGCTTAAGCAGTTAAAGTTGATTGCTTAAACTCACCCCTACACCAAAACCAAAGGCCCTTTTCAGGGCCACCCACTTCTCTCGAAAAGAGATAGACTTTCAATTGCCAAGAACTAAAAAAAAAAAAAAAATTTTTTACCCCTATAGTGCGTGTATATGAGTGCGTGAGTGTAGCTTCTTATTTAAAATCAAAACTCAAAGACACTTACCTTTTTATACCTAATTTATTCTTTTATCAGTAGTTACAATCCAATTAACAATTCACAACAGAGCACTTTAAAAAGTACATTCACTTCTTCTGTCTCACTGTTTAGTCTCTCTGTTTTTTAAATATCTTCACCGTCACAGTCTTCTCCTCCTCTTCCTCCTCACTTTCTTCCCTTCTTCTTTTCTTCTCCTGTTTCTTTTTCTTCACCTGTCTGCTATCTTCCTCCTCTTCTTCCTCTGAAGAATCCCTCTCTTCTTCTGACTCCTCTTGTTTCTTTTTTGGGCAATCTGGAGACCAATGTCCTTTTTCTTGACAATAATAACAGGTATCTTGACTTTTGTCTCTTTTAACCCCTGTTTTTCTTTCTTGACGGTCTGGACACTCTGAAGACCAATGCCCTTTCTTCTGACAGATATAGCAAGTATCTTGACTTTTATCTCGAAAGGAAGGAGAGTAGTCCGTCGGCTGGTCTGAAGAGAATTTTCTAATGACCCCTCGCAAAGCTCTGATGAAACGTTCGATTTGGCTAGTCTGTTCCATCGTTGCGCTCGGTTAGAGAGTGAAATGAATAGTGAAAGGACAAGACACATACCCTTTTATATACGCTGGTCTGCCATGACTATAAAGTAGCCCATGGTGTTTAAACTTTAGTCATTTGACTTTTTGCTTTCAAGATGAAACGATCCAATTCATTTGAGAAGAAAGAAGAAGAAACTAAGAGGCAGAAACGTGATCTATCGCCTCGTACCAGAGCTGAAATCTTGGCACAAATTCATGCCAGTGATTTTGAAGAGGACATGAGTGAACCAGAATCCGAACCCTCTAAACAAAGTTCACCACCCTTAGTTAACCCTGAAAAGTACTATTCCATTCGAGAGACAGAAAAGCGCTCCTCTAGAAAATTTAGAACCACGGCTTACAAATACACTGTGAAGTTTAAAGATTTCAAGTCCGAAGTACCATTAGAGAAAGCAGAAGGGTTCATCACCGGGCTGTGGGATTCTTTGCTCACCACACTCAAGCAACAATGTCAACCCAAAGAAGACGATCGCTTGAGACTCTCCATACAACACGACGGTTTGAAATCCCCTGTTTGGATCGAGTTTAGCACCCCTGCAGAATTGACTGCTTCCAAAGTCATGGACAAAATTCAACACGTACAACAATCCAATGACCAGTTTGACATCACCGATGGTAAAGCCACACTGGACATGACCCACGTCTCTCCTCCTCAAGGGACTGGACGCAAAAAGATGTTATTGGTGGACGAGCTTCGCAGCACCAAAACAAGTCTCGTCCGAATTCACAACCCTCAAGACCAGATGTGTTTAGCCAGGGCCATCGTGGTGGGACGAACCTATGTCAACAAGAACGACACGGTAGAATGGAAAAGAGCCTGGAAAACTATTCGACAATCGGACCGAGCCAAACAACGAAACGAAGCAGAACTGCTGTTACAACAAGATGGCTTGCCCAAAGACAAACCCTGTGGCATTCCTGAAATGCAAAATTTGCAAGATGCCCTAGCTCCATTCTACACCTTGAAAGTGCACCCTCAAGAAGTGCGCGGGCTTCTGTTGTTTCGAGGAAAAGACTTTAAGGATGGAAAATACATTCACCTTCATCATCACGATGACCATTTCGATATCATTACCAGTATCACTACATTCCTGGGATACAGTTATTACTGTGAGAAATGTGACTATGGCTATAACAATCGAAAGCAACACAAGCATTGCGGATCGAAATGCTCAGGATGTTTGGCCTCTTCACCCTGTCTGAGCGATGGACCAGCGCATTGTTCAACTTGTCTGCGCACGTTTGTCAGCCCTACCTGTTACCAACAATATTTGAAGACGCAAGGTTCACAGCAGAAATGTGCTTGTCAACTGCAGAGATTGTGACTACGTGTGGACAAGGCATACGTAAAAACAGTGCCAAGGCACGCGTATGTTCAGGAAAGAAAAAATGTCACATTTGTCATCACATCGTGGACTTGGAACACCAATGCTACGTGCAAAAATACCAGCCCCCACCAGAGAAAGAGGACAGTCACAAGTAGAAAAGCAATTTCATCTTTTTCGATTTCGAATGCATGCAAGAGACTGGCATTCACATTCCTAATTTCTGCGTGGCTCATCGAGCGTGCGAGAAGTGCATTCAAGAACCTATCTTCAGTCATTGCCCTCACTGCAGCAAGATTCCCGGAGGGCGTGAAAAAATCTTTCGGGGACCGAACACGCTAGCCGATTTTGCCCAATGGGCCTTAGACCCCATCGACAAGACGTGGAGCCAAGAGGACATCGAACGTTACGGAGATTGTCATCGTCATGCCACAGTGATGGCTCACAATTTCTCCGGATACGATGGACAGTTTCTTTTGAGATACTATACGGAACAAGGCACCGAACGTCCTAAAGTCACTTTCAACGGAGCCAAAATCATTTTCATGCAAGTGGGACAAGTGCAGTGTAAAGATTCGATGCGTTACTTAGCCATGCCTTTGAGTCGAATGCCTAAAACATTTGGAATGACAGAAATGGCTAAAGGGTACTTTCCACACTTTTTCAATACGGAAGCCAATCAACACGCCGTTCTACCCCATTTACCTGAGGCTCACTATTACGACCATGACAACATGCGTACCGAACAACGAGAAGCTTTCTACGCTTGGTACCAGGCTCACGCCTCGGACCCTTTCGACTTTCAGGAAGAAATGCTAAAGTATTGTCGTTCCGACGTGGACATTTTACGACGTTGCTGTGGAAAATTTCGAGAACTGTTCATGGAACACGGAGGGGTTGATCCTTTGAAAGAAGCTTGCACCATTGCCAAAGCGTGTTCCTTAGTGTACCGGCAACGATTCATGCCTGAAAACACCGTGGCTGTCATCAGTCCTCAAACGACCAACTATGTCAAACGTCAATACTCGGTCAAAGCCCTACGCTGGTTACATTACTTGTGCGACAAGGAAGACAAATGGACTCAGCATGCCCGCAACGGAGGAGGCGAAAAGACCATCGGAACGCATTCGGTCAATGGTTGGGACTTAGAAAACCCCAAGATCGTGTACGAGTTTAACGGTTGCTTATTTCACGGATGTCCCGTCTGTTACCCTGACCGTGGCACTAAAAATCAGATTTTACAACGAACCATGGAAGACTTGTACCAGGCCACTTGTCAGCGACGCCTAAAGTTAGAACAGGAAGGATACCAAGTGGTGGAAATGTGGGAACACGAGTACGATCACCGTTTGAAAACCGATCCCGAGTTTAAACGCCTCGTGGAAAGTTACCAGTTCATGGACCAGATGAACCCGAGGGATAGTTTGTACGGAGGAAGGACCAATGCCACCTGTTTGCTGTACCAAGCGGACGAAGAGAAAGGAGAAGAAATGAAATACTTGGACGTGTGTTCGCTGTATCCTTACGTGTGCAAATATTGTCACTTTCCTGCAGGGCATTCGCAATTGCTGACGCAACACATCGACCTGAAAAACATTCGACAATACGAAGGCTTGATCAAGTGCAACGTTTTGCCTCCCACGGACTTGTACCATCCCGTGTTACCTCACCATTGCCAAGGCAAACTGATGTTTCCTTTGTGCCGTCCTTGTGCCGAAACGTGCAACCAAGACCAACCTTGTCAGCACACCCAGGAAGAACGGACCTTGACGGGAACCTGGGTCAGCGTAGAATTGTTCAAAGCTCTGAACATGGGATGTCAGCTGTTAGAAGTGTACGAAATTTGTCACTTTCCCAAGACACAACAATACCACAAGGGTGACCCCACGCAGAAAGGCATTTTCGCCGACTACGTGGATGTCTTTTTGAAACTGAAACAAGAAGCCAGTGGCTATCCTTCCTGGTATCACACTCCCGAAGACCAAAAGACATTCAAAGAGAAATACTGGGCACAAGAAGGCATTACTTTAGATCACATAGAGAGAAACGAAGGCAGGCGATCGTTTGCCAAAGTGATGTTAAATTGCTTGTGGGGTAAAATGGCACAACGTCCGTGTTTACCCAAGATCGAGTATTTGACAGAACCTTCCCGCTACTTTCAGATGATTCACGACAAAACCAAATTCATGAAACACGTGGACGTCGTTCGTGAGGATTTGATCTTGGTCAATTACGAAGAAGATCTGGACTTTGTACAAGACGACCCTTTTGGAAATCATTGCGGCTTACGTGACAGCTAATGCTCGCTTAAAATTGTACGAAGCTTTAGAACTGTTAGGGGAACGCGTCCTGTACTTTGACACGGACATTTGCATTTACATCCATCACCCGAGTCAACAGCACCCTGACATCGAAGGAGACCGTTTAGGAGCCTGGACAGACGAGCATCCCGACGACAAGATTCTAAGTTTCGTCAGTGGCGGTCCCAAAAATTACGGCTACGAATACCGGGACCCACAAGGAGAAGTGCACACGAAGTGTAAAGTGAAAGGATTGACTCTGAATTATCGTACCAGTCGTGTGGTCAACTTTGGAGTATTGAAAGAAGCCTTGCAATCTGGAGAAGATGAACACTTTAAAGTGACCACCTATCAACCGAACAAGATTGTACGTTTACCCACTCACCACATCGTCAGTCGACCCTTGGAAAAAGTCTATCAAATCGTGTACCAGAAGCGAGTGCGACTTCCTAATCATTTCATCTTGCCGTATGGACACGCCGGTATTGGTCTGTATATAAAAAGGAACCCTAGGCAAGATCGATAGTTCATTGTGACTACCAAGACCAAGTGAACAAGATGAATACTTTCAGAGAAACACAAAACAAGTTCAGACAGACACAATTCAAGTTTGGGGCTTCTGAAGTGGAATGCGATTGTGAGCCTTGCGACTTTTCAACCTGTGTTAGTGACAGTACCAGAAGAACCCGTCACCCAGGACAGGACTGTCGTGGACATCCCTGAAAGACCCTTTCGGGAGGACACTTGTGTGACCTTACCCTCTATAGAACTGGTCAGAACATTACCCAAAACATGTTGTACAGACACTTGTGTTTATTCCACGTTGATGATTATCATGTGCCTTTTATCGTTGTACTTAAGCCTCTGGCTTTTATGTATTTTTGTCTTTCGTGTTCATGTTTAAATCATTCAATAAACGTGTCCTGAAAAAAAAGTATATAAACTCTTGTCTTGTCTGTTTTCATGTCACAAGTGACATTCCTCACACTATGGCTACCTCTGCTGTCTCTGCTCCCTCTTCCTCTACTGTCAAAGTCATCGACGAACACTTAGATCGTGCCAGTTGGGCGGCTTTGTATCTTCGCCATCCCTTTAACATGCTCATTGCTGGACCTAGCGGTTCAGGCAAAACCGAATTCGTCAAACGCTTGATCGAACATAAACATCATTTGATCGATCGACCACCTCAGCGCATCGTGTGGTGTTACAAAGAGTGGCAATCGGCGTACAGCCTCTTGCGAGAAAGTCAAGGCGATTCCATCGTGTTTGTGGAAGGCATTCCTAAAGAAGACGACGGCATCGTCTCTGACTCCCGTCAAACCCATTTGGTCATTTTCGACGACATGTTAGGAGAAGACGAAGAAGAAATTAAACTGTGGTTCACGCGCAAAGGGCATCATCGTAATGCCAGTGTCGTTTACATCACCCAAAATTTGTTTCAACAAAGTAAAGCCCATCGCACCATCAGTCTCAATGCGCATTATGTGGTCTTGTTTAAAAGCCCTCGAGATACATCGCAAGTGCAAGTCTTAGCCAAACAGTTAGGAACGCCTTGGCTGACTCAGGCGTACGACGATGCCAAACTCCACACGCCTATTTACTCGTCGATTTGAAACCTACGACCCCCGATGATTTGCGATTTCGTACCCACTTGTTTCACCACTGGTGCCAAGACGGAGGGCCTGTCCTGTACACGTCTCCGTCCTCGACTTAACTTCATTCCACAAAAAAATCTATAAAAACCTCAGACACTTTTCGTCTGTCTCACACAACGTCAACATTACGTCCCTTCAGTAGCATCTTCCCGTCAAATTGATTCGTGCCTTGTATGGCATCAGTCGAGAAAAAAATTCACAAACACGAGCTCGTGTCTTAGAAGCTAGTCTCAAAGAAGGCTTACGATGGTTCACGGTGACGGCACGTCAATTACTCCAAGGGATCATTCAGATTCCTCATCAAACCAAACGCTTTTTTGATCGAAACAAAGTCGCTTTGACCCAACTGGCCGATCCCCGCATCGACACTCAAACCAAAAAACAAATCATTTTGAAACCTGGAGGTAGCGGTACTCTAGGAGGGATCATCATTCGCTCTCTCTTAAGATGCGATCCTAATGCCCCCAAACTTCTCCCCAAGAAAAAAGTCAAACGAAACTCCAAGAAGAAGAAAAAGACCAGGTCCCCAAGGAGAACTTCTCCAGTGGCGGGACCCTCCTCTTACCAGACACCACCCCGGAAAAAGAAAAGAAGTCCCCAGAAAAAGAAACAGAGAAAAAGTCCCCAGAAAAAGAAAAGTCCACAGAAGAAAACTACTCGCAAGAGAGGCACTTCGGCCAGAACGCAACCTTACACTCGCAAACCACGACCTGCCACGTCGGTGACCGCGTCTCCGGCAGCCTATGTGGAAATATTTTACGCATCACCACACTCTGAAGTACATCGACATCTTACCGCACCTGGTGCAAGCGTACAACCAATCTTACCATCGAAGCATCGGACGTGCCCCGCAAGATGTGACTCCCGAAAACGAAGTGCTGGTGTTTGAGCGCCTGTTTGGTACGTCCCCGACGAGGGCTGCCCCCAAGAAAAGTGGAGTGTTGACCGTAGGAGATTGGGTACGCATTGGCAAAACCAAACGCACTTTCGACAAAGGTTACTTACCTAACTGGACGACCGAATTGTTTCGTGTCACTGGACGAGTGCATGGCCGTCATCGACTATAAAAAGAAGTGACCATCATGCCCTTTCACACAGACGCAGCTACGTCGACCACTCCTTCACCTAGTTCTTCTCTGCAAGATTTACAAAAACAACCCTTGTGGGTGTGGTGTGGAGAACGTGTGCCTAAAACGCAAATCGTCTTTTTCTGCCAAATCTTCGTGGTGTATTGTGTCATCGGGGCAGCCATCGCCAATTTGAGTTTGCAACAAGGATACAAACAATTGTGGACCATTTTATTGAGCAGTTGCATCGGTTACCTGCTTCCCAATCCCTCCCTGAAATTCTCCTCGAACGGGAACCACGGGAACCTTGTGTCCAGTGCCAGTGCCAGTCACCACTCCAACAACAACAATAACCCCATTTTGAGCGGAGACACGCCTCTGACGTCCAGTAACCCCTCGGACAGCCACAGAACTCTGGAATTATGAGTCACCAAAACCAATTTTACTTAACCTTACCCAGTGACAGTTCCATGGAGGTGTTTCCCAAGAACACGTTGTGCTGTTACATGGCCAAATTACCTCAGACCATCCCATTAGATCACGAAGCCCATTGGGAAGTGGCTTTAGTAGAAATCATTCACCCGACCCAAGTCCTCAATGTCCTTCCCAATCAAAATTTTTTTGATGTGGTAGTTGATGACGAACAATTGCAACAGTACTTGGATACCCATGGCAAATATGACAAGAAAGCCCCTGGCACAAAAAATCAAAAGTACACCACCTATCACTTGTTCGTTCCCCCACGCTATTATTTTAGTGGTCAACGTTTGGTGAGCACTATAGCCTCCAGGTTTAATGTCGTGTTTCTGAAAGCTTTGGAAAGTGTCAAAAAAAGTGTCACCATGGAATACCACAAAGCAGCTCGTCGCTTCTTGATGAAATTTGACGGGAGTAACATCGTGTCCATTTTATTTTGTCCTGAATTGTTTGACATGTTGGGCGGAGACATGGACATGAGAAGGACCATGATGAAGAAAAACGAATTGCCAGTCATTTACGACAACCTTTTAGCAAGTTATTTCGTTCCCCCGTAGAACTGAACCAAGGACTGAATTTGATGTTTGTGTACTCCGATGTGGTGGAGTATAACGTGGTGGGACACACCTCTGTGCCGTTACTGCGTGTCATTCCTTTCAAAGTGGATTCTGTCACGGTCACTGACGAGGAAGGTGGAGACACTTACCACGTTCACCGCGAATTTGTACATCCTCACTATTTGCCTGTCAGTAAGTCTTATTTGGACACGGTCAACATTGCTATAAAAGGAGATCTGGGACAAAATATTTCATTCAGCAAAGGAAAAGTCACGGTGAAACTCCATTTTCGAAAACGGTTCTCTCACGATTCGTAAGTCATGTATCCAGTGTACCGAGGGGTTGCTCGACAGCGAGGACACGGTTTAGGAGATATGTTAAAATCGGCCTTTCGTTCGGTGGCCCCGGTGTTGAAACCGATGGTGACACGCGGATTGCACGCCTTGAAAGATGCGGCACTGACACAAGGCAAAGAATTTCTCCAAAATGTCATCATCGACAAACAAAATCCTAAAGAAGCCTTCATGAGGGCAGCCAAAAATGTCTTGCTGCAAACGGGCAAAGACCTTTTGGGCCGCCGAGACACACCTATAAATGCCCTGCACGCTACCGAGTCAAGCATTCAGCAAGGGCAAGGCAGAAAGAGACGACGAAGAAAACACCCTTTCACCAGACTTCACACGTCTAAAGCTAGAAAGGCAAAAAAAACAAGAACCGTTCGAGACTTAGACGTTTTCGATTATTGAGAAAGAGAAAAATTTGATGCACCGAGAGTCTTGCGCCTGTTCCAAGTCGGAACTGGATCTGTTTCCATGCCCCCCACCATGATGACCATGCAAGAATCCCAGTGGGTGGAATTTCATCCCGTCTCCTCTTTGACGGATTCCGCTCCCATCGAGTTTGAAATCAAAGGACAACCCGAAGATTACATCGATCTGAATAGCAGTTACCTGTATTTGAAAGTGAAAGTGATCAAAACGGACAACACCAATCCAGGAGGCGATGCTAGAGTAGCTCCTATCAACAATTTCATGCATTCCTTGTTCAGCTCAATGGACTTGTACTTGAATAACAAACTGGTCAGCAGCAGCATGGATACTTACCCATATCGTGCCTACCTGGAAAATCTCTTGACGTACGGAAAAGAAGCCAAGAATACTCATCTGGATGCTTGCGTAGTATGGAAACCTGACACGGCAGGAGTAGGCACATTTAGCGACACAGTCCTGACAGAAGATGACAATCCTCACAATGTGGGGTTTAACGACCGTCGTAAGAAAATTCTGCAAGGGCGAAGTTTAGAATTGATGGATCGTTTGCATTTGGACATGTGGTTACAAGAAAAGTATTTGCTGAACGGGGTGGATATCCGTCTGAGACTGAATCGTAGCAGTGCCGCTTTCCATTTGATGGCCCATGCCAATGAATACAAAACTATCATTCAAGAAGCCCGACTTTACGTGCGTCGTGTGGAAATGTTACCTAAAGTGGGAAACGACGTCAGTCAGACGTTGAGCAGAACGACCGCCAAGTATCCGATACGACGCGTAGAAGTGAAAACGTTCACCATTTCCTCTGGACAGCGATCTATGATCGAAGATCATCTGTTCAAAGGACAGTTACCCAAACGTTTGATTGTTGGTATCGTCAGGAATTCAGCCTTCAACGGAACCCACGATCAAAATCCTTTTGAGTTTCAACATTACAATGTGTCCAAGATCGAAGTCAGTCGCGACGGCAAGACCTTGTGTACCCGACCCTTTGAGCCCAACTTTGGTGTCGCGAAGAATTATTTGAGATCGTACTTGTCCCTGTACGAAGCCACCGGACAGATAGGAACCAACACCAGTCACGGTATTTCGTACGACGATTATGCAGGAGGCTACGCTTTGTGGGGTTTTGATTTCACTCCAGACCAAGGCAGAGACGAGGGACATTTCCACCCTATAAAAGCGGGTCAGATTCGTGTGGAACTTCAGTTTGCAAATCCACCTCCAGATCACACAGTGAACGTCATCCTGTATGCAGAATTTGACAATACCATAGAAATCAACAGTTTGAGAGAAGTCATTCTAGACTATTAGAAGCCATGGAAGACTGTTATCCCTCTTTACCTAGTGGAGAAACTTTGAAGATGGAATGTGAGGAGACCGGGGAAGAAGAATCTCAAGACAAAGACGAAGAAGTTATCATGATGAAGTCAAGATGGCCAGAACAAGAAGCCCATTTAGTCTCCTGTTTTGCCAAACACTTGGTCGAAAAAATGACGGAATTGAGCAAGAAAGATTGCTATGGATGTCAAAACGATCATCCCAGTCAAATTCAACACGATAAATGCCTAATGCTGAGTCAAGAAGAAAAATTGAACAAGTATCTGGAGGAAGCTTGGAGTCTCATCTGGGACGAAGTCGTGTTGCATCAGTGGTACAAAGACTTGCGTGAACATTCTTGTCCACCATTAACCACTCAAGAGATCCATCGTATCGAAGCTCTCCTGAATCAGAGTGGGGAGACGAAGCGAAGAAACGGTTATTTGTCAGACATTTTCAAGCAAAAAGTCAGGATCGAATTGATGACTTATTATTACCTGTGAAGAAGAAAAAAAACCCACACAAAACATGGATACCTGGGAACTTTATTACCTTTTGAACCACAGTTCGTACACGGCTTCTTGGAATCCTGTCGTCTGTGCTAAAGATGAACTCCCTCAACGCAAACCTCAAGACCATCAAGCTTATGTGATCAACACGGACGACAGTCATCTCCCAGGAACCCACTGGGTAGCCGTCTACTTTCCTCAGGAAGGATGTGTGGAATATTTTGATTCGTATGGATTGCCCCCTTTGGAAGACGATATCATTGACTTTATGAGAAGAAATGCTCAGATCACCCGATTCAATAATGTGAAATTACAAGGCACAGATTCCTTGGTGTGTGGACAATATTGTGTGTATTTTCTGCATCATCGCAGCCTGGGCTATTCCTTAGAACATTTAGTGACTCATTTTGATCCTCGTTCTTCTTCTAGAAACGATGTGAAAGTAGATCAATGGTTTTGTGACCATTATGCTTATCTTTTGTCTCAAGCTAGGAAACGTAGTGTCCATCAATGGCCTAATGACTTCCAACAGTGGAAATCACAATTTCATTCACAACGTTGTCAGCCTTGTCCAAAATAATGTGAGTTGGAAAAAAAATGTTTGTCATTTGAAACAAAATGTTTGATGTTATATTGTTGGATTATTGTTAAAAATGTTAGAGTTGTTTGTTAGTGTTAAGTGATTTTGAATAAAAAAATGTTGTGTTTTGAAAAAATGCCTTGGTCTTTTGTTTGGCTATAAGAATTTTGATTCATGCTCTTTGACTTCTTACTATCCCTCTCATGGCACTAATTGAACGTTCCGGCTCGAAAACCGTGGAGGGATGTTTTCCTTCACGTCCGCGCTTTGACTTTAAAGCCGGGGCAGCCTCCAGTCTAACCATCCGTTGTCGACTCATCCTCCTACGAAGATGTGCTCCAAACTAGCTAAGCTAAACGAAGCCTACGTGAATTTGCATAGGGTCAGACACAGTCTGATACCGAAGCCAGAAGAGATAGAGAATGTGAGAATGCTAAAAGTCACTGAAGACCTGATAGAAGAGCTCTTCAGAGAAGAAGTGAACAGGGAGAAAGAAGAATGGACAGAGAAGTACAGACTTCAGAAACAGCAGAGAGAGCAGCAACAGCAGCAGCAACCTGAATCTGACAGAGGCTTTGTCGATTGTCGTATCGACACCAAAGAGTTCTTCTTCTCTTTCCGAAGAAGCAGACCTATCGTCAGAAAGTCTATCATCAGTCTATCGTCAGAGGACATCGCATTCTTAGAAACTAAAAGATTGCCATAGCAAACAAAAAAACAGCCCTTTTCAGGGCTAACCAATACTCTAGAAAAGAAATAGTAATCCATTTGCCAATGTGTGTATGTAGAGTAGTGTGAATATAAACAATGACTCTTTTTTATAGTGTGAGTAAATGTGTTTGTGTATATGATTGTGTGTTTGTAAGTGCTCACGTACGTTTGTGTGGATAGTAGATTATGATGATGTTTGTTTTGTTTTTTTTGCTGTTTGACGTGTGGGGAGAGTAGATTTGGGGTTTGATTGGATTGCTTTGCGTATGTGGATAGTATATTATTGGTTTAATAAAAAATTTTAGAATAGTGATGGGTAGTATAAAAAGTGAGTGAGTGTTTCTTTTAGGTCCGCGCGTTGTTTGGTTATGATCTAGGTAAGATCAATTTTGTTTTAGGGGGATGTTTTCCATCATGTCCGCGCTTTCAGTATAAATTAAAAATTGTTCGGCAGTCTAGCTACCCTTGTTGATTGATCAACACCACCAGAATGAACACCAGACTAGCTAAACTGCTTGAACGTCATGTACACCTGGAATATGCCAGGCGTATAGTGAATGAGCTGGCTGCAGAGGCCATCGTAGAAGAGGGAAGGATGAAAGAGGAGGAGAGAAGAAACAAAGAAGAGGAGGAGAGAAGAAACAAAGAAGAGGAAGAAAAGGAGAGAGGAAATTTCAGAATCCCAGACACAGAAGATTGGGGTTCTGAAGCCACTTATCCCGCCTCTGCTCTCTACCAAAAAAGAGTGAAAAGAGACTGGGGAAGAAGATGTGTGTGTGGTGCCAGGCCTGGAAGGTGCCATCATTAACCAGGTGTCACTGGAGTTGAAAAACAAACAGCCCTTTTCAGGGCTACCCAATACTCTAGAAAAGAAATAGTAATCGATTTGCCAATGTGTGTATGTAGAGTAGTGTGAATATAAACACTGACTCTTTTTATTTGTGTGAGTGGGTGTGTGTGTGTGTGTGTGTGTGTGTGTGTGTGTGTGTGTTTGTGTTTTAAGCGCTCACGTACGTTTGTGTGGATAGTAGATTATTGGGTTATGTAAGAGCTTAAGTTGGTTAGTGTGAATAGTAGATTAGGGTTTCATTTTAATGCTTTGCGTGTGTGGATAGTAGATTTTGGGTTTGTTAATTGCTGCTTCATGTATGTGGATAGTAGATCATATAAAATGAGAAAAGTATGGGATGTTTTCCTTCACGTCCGCGCGTTTTAAGTGATAATCTAGGTAATATCATTTTTGTTTTAATGGGATGTTTTCCATCACGTCCGCGCTTTAACTATAAAGCTAACAGTGTTAGCCATTAAAACCCATTCCACGGAATAAAGACAAAGAAAATGGTGGTAGCAACAGCGTTACTGAGTCATTTGATAGGTATTTATTATTGGATAGTAGATGTTACTTTTGTCATGGAAAAGATAGAGAAAGAATTCAAGTTAGAAAAGTGTCTTGACTGTTTTAATACTCTGAAGGAAGCAAAGGAGATAGTAAAAGGAATGATGGAAGAAGAGGAAAAGAGATTGAGAGGATTGATTGACCCGCCTTATGTAAGAGTGGGAAGTTTAAAGAAAGCACTTGAAAATGTCATCGAAGTCAGGTGCTTCTTAGAAAAGATATTGAATTGGACGGAGTGGCGATACGTAAAATGGGGGTTGGACCAGCTGACAAAAACGGAAGAAGTAATGAGGAAAGTGATGACGGAAGAGGTAAAGAACATCAAAGAAAAGTGGACTAAGGAAAGAAGAGAAGAAGAAAATAGAAAGAGAAAAGAAAGCTTTGAGAAACTCAACAATAACTGGATACGAATACAGGAGAAATTCCGAGCGATAGGTCAGCCTGACTGGATGCCTGAATCAGAAATAAAGAAGAAGACAGGAATAATGTCAAAAGTTAGAAGATGGCTACAGAAGTGGAGGAAATAAAAGAAGAAGAAGATGATGAAACCAAAGGCCCTTTTCAGGGCCACCCACATTTCTCGAAAAGAGATCGACTTTCAATTGCCTACCCCTTTTTTATTTAATATGTGTGTGTGTGTGTGTGTGTGTTCTATCCATCTCCCCTGTTCCCTTTCCATAGACCCCTCAGGTCGGGACCTTATTAAAATAGGGTCCCGACCCTATTCCATTTTGTCGCTCAACAGACCCACAATCTATTCCCATGTTAAATTTACATAGTTCCCAGATTGTCCCATGGGGTCCTGTAATGGTAATTCCCATTGAGGCTAGAGTTGCCCAAGACTTTTTCCCATGTTCAATTCCCCTGGAGGCTAGAGTGCCGGGCTTGTATTCCCCATGTTAAATTTCTATTGAGGCTAGAGTGCCGGGACCCTGTCTGTAATTCTAATTCCCATTGAGGCTAGGGTGCCGGGCTTGTATTCCCCATGTTAAATTTCCACTGAGGCTAGAGTGCCGGGACCCTGTCTGTAATGCTAATTCCCATTGAGGCTAGGGTGCCCCCATTTACTACTGTTAGTACTATAGTCCGTAACAGGGCCTAACCACACCTGTTATTCATCAAGGCACTTTTTGCGCCAAGCTTCGCGCCAAATATAGTATTGCCTACACACGTGTGTATTACAATATTTTTTACAGTCACTAATATCTCAACCTTATGATGGCCCAAGCTGCGCCTCAGGGAGAGATATTATCTCAGTATTTCAGAACATCCCATGAGGATGTAGAGAAAGGCAAATTGATCAAGGCCCACAGAGCCCCATGGGTCCAGGCCACATCGATCTCTCGGAGATCAATCAACATGAACGCCCAACGAACGTTCAGATAATAGGTGCTCTTGCGGCAAGAAGGCTACAAGACAAAATAGAAAGTTTTCAGAACGTTGGCAAGGGGGTTTTCCTTGTCTTCCCGAAAGGCAAGGAAAAACTCTTGCCCAGCAAAAACATCATTATCAGTGACAAAGTGGCGAGGGTCACTGACCCCCCACCAATTACAAAATTCGTACAAAGAAGGTACACAGATATACACATTAGCAAATTTCCACATGAGATTCCTCTGGAGATTTGCAAGGAAGGTTTTGAACAGAGATTGATGATTAAAGTGATTAGCATCAAAAGAGACACTTATAAAGCCTTTCCTGAACTCACTAATGGCAAAATAATAGTTCAGATAGATACCAAAGACGTGGTACAAGTACCAGAATTTTTTAAAATTTATGGAATAACGGTTGCCGCTTGGTTGTATAATTGCTATCTCAGTAGACCTTGTGCTACCCGCAAACAAACTGGACACAAAATGTGGAAATGTCCACAAAAAACAAACAAACCGAACACAAGTAACACACAAGCATCGGTACCAACATATGCACAAGCTGTGCAAAAAATGAAACAAACAAATCCTGAAGAAGGAGAAGACACAGAAGACTATACACAAACTGAATCAGATGAGGAGGAGATGGATATCACTCCCCTTCTTAGAAACAGAACACCATCCACCTCGCCAGCAATTTCACCAATACGTCCACACACAGAGACTTTAGAAAACACACAAACCTTTGCAGTAATTCCAACAAGTAACACAGAGGAACCTGATGAAATCATACAAACACAATCTGAGCAAGACACAGTACAGATTTCATCAACTAACACTCTAGAAACAAAACAGATACAACAAAGCTTAACAACACCTGCCAAGAAAAACAAGAAAAAAAGGAAAGCAAACACTCCCAGAGCAAATCTGGCTAAGAAAAAGCAAGTTGAATCCTTAAATATAGGTAAACTTAACACCAAAGTTATAAAGAATATCCTCAAGGATTTAACAATTCAACCTTCAACTTCATCGGCAGTTCAACATCCAGTTGAACATAACATAGAGTCTAAAGACCAAACAGCTCAAACATCAACTCTTACCACAATTCAACCACAAAAAGAACTTGGGTTAGAAATACTAGATGGAAAAAACACAAACAGTACCAAAACAACTCAAAATGTGCACAAGAACTTATCAATTCAACCTATAACCTTCACCATAATCCAACCCCAAATGGAACGCATTTCGGAAATAACAAACACACAAAACAAAAACAACAATAACAGCAATGCTCTACCTGGAAACACACCAATAACAATACAGGACACTCCCAAGAAAAAAGAAAAACAAAATTTTCAAACACCACCTACCAGCCCCAAAAAAATAAAATGGATACCAAAACTAATCAGAACCTGGGAAATCCAAAAACCCAAACCCAAACACAGAAATCCAAACACCCAAACCAAAACACAGTCAACAACATTAACAAAGACAATCAGTAATATGTAATTTCTATCCTACACTTAATCATCTTACAACACCTCCAAAAAACAAATGGAGAAAAAATCAGTTTACAGCATAATATCTATCAATACAAATGGTTTGGACACAACTAAAGCTAATCAAATTATCAAAATTGCAGCAAAATATGATTTTACATGTTTACAAGAAATCCATCATTTATCCAATAAAACTATTAAATATGTAGAAGATCAATTGGACGCTCTTTTCATAACAAGCATCAATATAAAAGAAATCTACTCAGGTGTAGGAATAATAATAAATAAAAAATGGGTATCTTCCCAATGGAAAAGAATGGATACACCTACTATATTTGCAGGATGATTATTACATTTAACCTTAAATAATCTACACATAATCAATATCTATGCACCTGCTAAAAAACATCAAAAACTAGAATTTTATAATAACCTTACTGAATATATCCAACCAATAGGAATAGAAAATACCTTAATAATAGGAGACTTCAACAATGTAACAGATGAAAATGACAAAACCAATGGTTTAACTCAACATGACAAAATATTCCAAAAACACATGAAAGATTTTATATTAACTCACAACTTAATTGATACATACAGGCATAAATATCCTAGTAAAAGAGAATATACATACAACTTCAGAAATACAAACTCAAGTTCTAGGATTGATAGAGCCTCTATTAACAAAAACATAATTAATAACCTCATAGACAGTAAAATATTAAATAACAAAATAGCAGACCACAATATGATAGAAATTATACTTTAAGTAGGAAAACAAAACAAATGGGGAAAGGGTACATGGAAAATGAACAATTCCATATTAGAATTACCAAAATACCAACAAGAAATCGAAAATATTTTAGATTTCGACCACCAATTCTCATACTACCTCTATGAAAAAATCCAAAAAGAAATAGTTAATCATACTAAAAAATATGGAAAAATGATTCAACAAAATAATAAATTGATAGGAAATGAATGCAAGAAAATAATAGAGGACCCAAATTCATCCCCAACAGAAACAGAAAATGCACAAAAAGCATTACAGAAAATAGAAGAATATAAAACACAAGGCAATAAAATAAGAGCAGGTAAATATGATGCTCTATATAAAACTGGGAAAAACATTTACACTAAAGAACTTAGGAAAGCTACTGAAAGGAATATTACAGAACTGAAAATAATGACCAAATTATCCAAGGCAAAAAACCTATCTTGGACTTTATACATGGATATTACAAAAATCTTTATAAATCCCAAAACATATCTGAAGAAAAAATTAAACAATACTTAGAAAAAATTAATATTCATAAAATAAATGAAGAAACCAAAAAAACTTGTGATGCTCTGTTTAATGAACAAGACATTACACAAGCCATTGAACAACTTAATATTAATAAATCGCCCGGATCCAATGGAATAACGGCAGAATTTTACAAAAAAATTCAAAATGCAATTAACTCCAATATTAAAAAATGTATATAATACCTCCTTTTACAGTGGTGAAATGACATCTACTATGAGAGAGGGTATTATCACCTTAATTTTAAAAATAAAGGGAAACATTATGAAATTCAAAATTGGAGACCAATATCTTTATTAAATATTGACTATAAAATCATGAGTAAAATACTAGCTAATAGAATTAAAGATACTATGGAAGAAATAGTTAATCACCACCAAACTTGTTGTGGAAATAACAGAAGAATCTTAAATAACACCCTATCAATTAAAACCATATTAGAATATATGGAAGACAAAAACATAGGTGGAGCCCTTATCTTGATTGATCAAGAAAAGGCTTTTGATAGGATAGAAATTAATTATATAATAAATGTACTCAAAAAATATGGATTTGGTGAAGATTTTATTAATTGGATCCAAATACTTATAATAACATAAGCTCACAGGTACAAACAAATGGAGCAAAAACAAAACCATTTAAAATTAGTAGATCTGTAAGACAGGGATGTCCCATCTCTATGTTACTTTATGTACTTGGCATTGAAATTTTGCAAAAAGCTATACAACAGGACCAAAATATTCAAGGAATTAACATCCCAAATATGAATAAACAATGTAAAACTTTTCAACATGCAGGCGACTGTACTAATATAATAACTACTAAACCATCTTACACATGTCTAATTAACCAATACAAACATTTTAGTGAAGCTTCTGGATCTCAAATAAATGATAACAAAACAGAAATACTTTTAATTAGCCAGTGGAAGGATAACCCACAAGGACTTCCAACTGCGCAAATAAGACAACAAGTAAAAGCACTTGGTGTGACTTTTGGAAAAGACCGTAAGATGATAAATTTTTTACATATAAAACAAACTTTAGAAAAACACATAAACATATGGACCGATAGAAATCTGAGCTTCACTCATAAAATACAAATAGCAAAAACATATCTATATAACTCTATATGGAACCTCTTTGACAATATAGAGTTTGAAAAACTATATTTAGACAAAATTGAATCAATCATCATAAAATTCCTTTGGAAAAGAATACACAAATTGTCTAAAAAAAATTACAGAAAAAATATGAACAAGGTGGACAAGATCTACCAAATCTAGTTAATAAACAACAAGCTAATATAATTTTAAGATTAAACAACCTAGATCCCCAACCATTATTTTATTGGCAGGGCCTGTATATATACTGGTTTGGGAAACAAACAAAACTACAACAAAATAGAAATTTAAAATTTTCTATTAATTCACCACCTAGAAGTACATATAAAATAAATATGACAATTAGGAAATTTAAAGACCATGCAAATATGTGGCAAATATTTGAAAAACCATTAATAGAGAAACAAATAAATGAAATAACAAATGCAGATCCTAATAAAATAGAAATTCAAGTACCCAATGTAGATTGGCCTAATGTGTGGAAACACTGTAAAGAAATAAAAGAACCAAATAAATATGGTAATATTTATTTATACCTCCATAATGCATGGTGGACTCAGGAACACACGTACAGAAGAAACATAATACACTTTCTACCTAAATGTCTATTATGTAATACTGCCGTAGATAATAAAGAACATATAATACTTGAATGTACACACCTAAATAACTCAAGAAATAAAATAATAAACCAAATAACCAATAAAGTAGGAAACTTCAATCCTCTAAATTTATTATATACAGCTTATATTAATGATAAAAAAACATAATGCTCAGTTATTGATTTTATTTACTTTGCAATCAATGAAAGAAAAAGTAAAATATGGAGCACTGAAGCTGAATAATATCTGGAGAGCCATACGGCTAGTAAATACACCAGATATTAGATTAATTTCACTCATTTTATTTTATTATACCCAATAAAGAAACATTACTCCTGGAGAGCCTACTGGCTAGTAAATACACCAGGAGAGAGAGAAGAACGTGTTTGTTTACAAACACTGGATCAATTGTAAAACCAGGTGGCTATCACGTGACCGCTCTATACACGATAATGCGAAACAAACAGACATTCTCTTCTCATGTACATGAAGTTTACTACGAGTGCGGATAAGCTACAACAAACTGTGGCGGGGCGCCAAGATCATATCTGATTTTTTAAAAATAACCCTTCTGGACTCCTCCATATGTAACGAACAATTAAAACAAAAACAATATGATTGAACATAAAAGTAAAAATTGTATATTTATAAGAAGAAACAAAAAAGAACTAGTTGAGGGATCAAAACAGGAGATCATTCTGATCCCCAAAAGGGGCTTGCAGAGATCCTTCTGCTATACTAAAAGGAAAATCTTATAATACCATTTTCTACAATTAAATTTCAATTTAACTATTTTCAAAACTATAAATAAGGGCGGGGTGCCATATGAGAGATCATATAATGACACCCGAAAGGGACTCATAAGAGCTCCCCCTCCCTTATATTCATATCAACCAAAAATTAAAATTCTTTTGAATTATCATGATTTAAAAAAATCAAGAAAACCGAAAATGAGGGCGGGGCAGAGAGTGTGATATCAAGTAATGATACCCGAAAGGGACTCACTCCAACAGCCTCTCCCTTATTCTCCTAATATAACAAAATTTAATTTAAATTATTATAACACAGTCTAATATTATAAGGGTGGGGTGTCATATGAGAGTTCATATTATGACACCCAAAAGGGACTCATATAGGCTCCCCCTCCCTTATACTCAAAATACACAGAAATCCTATTTGTTTGAAATTTAGGTCCATATATTCCAAGAAAATTTTATAAATAAGGACGGGGTGTGGGATGAGAATTCATGCAAATGATTCCCTAAAGGGGCTCCTTCCGGTGCCCTCTTCCTTATATAATTGACATAATAAATTTAAAACAAAAGCTAATGGAAAATTATTATTCCAAACTATGAAATCATAAACTTGATATAAAAATATAACTTGTAAATTATAGTGATTACAGAAAATTAACTATTTGTGAGATATAACATTTTTAACACAATTTCTCAATTTGGAACTAACAAACACAGATGAACAATGAATGTGTCAGAGAATTCATTTCAGCCGTTTAATAAAGTTGCTGATGATGGAATTTCTGTCACAGTTTGTACAAATCATCTTATCCCAAATTCACTTCACTGAAACGTCTAGAAGGAAGTAGTTTGGTACATCCAAATATAGACTACGAAAACCAGTCACCCTATTGTAAAATCCAGCTACTGGCAGAAAACACATGATACAACTCGTAAATTATTTGTAGCACTATGCTGCAATATTAACCACGGGTCATTCCTTATAGATGAATCCGAGGCAATAAATATTGAACACCATTTTCAAGATAAATCCGATAAAATTGAATTAACTGAGAAACTATAGTCATATCCTGCACATTTTGCAACTGGTGACAAACAGTCCCAACTGAAATAGATAATCCAATGGATACGTAACATGGTTTGACACTACGGTGTACACAACCTATACACAACAATTGGAAGGTTAAAGTACTACGGTACATCAATCAAAACTTAACATCTCTCATTTTCCCTGTTTAACAAACGGGGAAAAGAGAATTACCCCAAATATCGACATACGCATTAAGATGTGTTCAATTTAAAACTATTAGAATCCTTTTTCTTAAAAAGTATCCAATTACCCCTAGTATGCTAAGGCATACCTTTAAAAACTGTCACACCACATACAAACATGCAAACAATTAAACACACTTATTATTCTTATTTACTTACATAAGAGAAGACTGGGATCATGTGACCTAGATAATGCCAATATAAAATACACAACAACAAAAAAAGGAGAGAGAGAAAATAAAATAATAACAAATGGGATTAAATGACTCTGGCAAAAGTCAACTATATAAAAACATACTAAAAGAAAACGGGGAAGGAACTTGGCCCATGACATTAATATGTCACTGGGGCAATAGTACGACCCTAAATCGGAAGACCAAACTTTTGGAACTCAGACCTCTAAATTCCCTAACTTGGGGTCAGAAAGTACATAAGCTTTGGCTTCATGGGATTAAAAAACTCACAAATATGATGATAAAAAAGAAATCAACCCCGCAAAATTTATAACTAACGTTATTGTTTTCAAACATGAACATATACAGACATACTAATGGGAGGACAGGGTCAACCCACACCAAACACACTTTTTAGATATAAGTCCTAACCAGCTCTATGTGCTGGGATGGGGCTAAGGAGTGTCAACAATAGGAACAAGAAACTGATTTGTATTATTAATTATGCTATTTGTGGTCATTGAAAATATATTGTCAAGCTTTCACTCTGAATGCAGTAATAATTAACAAATATTAAAACAAAATGGGTTATCGCTCCAGAATGCAAACATATTCTCCTTTTTTTAGCTATAAGGTATAACGGTACCAATTGCACAAGTCCAGGTGGGCGGAGCTTAAGGTGTATGGAACATTGTATTCAGAATTAAAGAACAACACTAGCTGTGATTGGTGCATTATGTAAGAGTTGTACTTTCTGTTTGGCTTTTAAAAAAGTTGAGCCTCTTGGCAACATGTGAACTTGTGTTAATTTCTATCTAGATCATATTTTGTATTTTTTATGATTTTTTTAAAATATGGTACACATGGCTGAAAATGTGCTTGTTGTGACTAGATAACTCTTACCCCTGTCTAGTTCCAGTAGAGTTATCTCTCTTAAATGCAATGGAGTACCTGGTTATGTCATTGTCAAATTGACAATCTAGCATTGTTCTATATGACAGTGTGTGACACGCATGCCCAAGTAGGACAGAAAGTATATTTATTTCACAAAACATTAGCATTGAGGTATATGGAAAAACAATTGGTACCGTGATACCTAAAGGAAAGAATAGCCTCACAATGTATCCATAGAAACGCATACATGTGGGCGGCATTTATGAACTATACTAGTTTGATGTAGGAAAACAAATGTGTGCTGAACAGTTTTGGTCAAATATTGAAAGTTCTTTACGAATAAAATGTATGAAATCTTCAGAAAATAGCACAAGTTGGCTTTGGATGGGGACTTTTGATAACTATAGCTATGATAGATATAGACTTGTGCTACCTGATCCCTTTATGTATGTGCTGTTACCTCCTAGATTGAAATGCATGCAACAAAATAAGTTATGTAAACATAATATAGTTGATTTTGGCCAAATATTGGCTATTGTACCTGCAAAAGATGAAAAATCATGTGTACAAAAACAGCTATCTTGTTCTTGTAAGGCATGCCATAAACCAGGATAGAGAACACTCTAAGTACACTTGTAGATAGATCACTTGTACCATGTGGGGTGTTCTGGCATGAGTAATTTTTAGGTAATTTATTAAGGATATGGTATTCCTTCCCACTTTGATTTGAATTGTCCTGCTCTAATTGTCCTTTTGTTTTTTACACTTTCCTGCTTTGAAATTGTTCATGTAGTTCAGTTCTCTTGCATTCCCTTTTGTTGAAGTAGCTGTGAATACCAATAAACAAGAACAGTTTCCTTAAGTCAGCATTTCCCATTGGCACTTGTATAAGCCCAATTATAATCTACTATTGACTTTCAATTAATCCTATTTCTTTCTGTCAAGCTGCTCTTGTGGAATTTCCATGTTTGGTCCAACATTACAGAATGATAACCATTTTAGTCACACAGTGCGTATTCATTCCATTCAAATCCACACTGTTCTTGAAACTTTGCATCCCATCGCAAGAATGCAAATTGGCATGAGATGATATCTGCATGGTTATGGAAGGCTGCACTCTACATGCCGGCATTGTAGAAAATATGAACTATGTGATATGAAAGAGCTGCGTCATCTTAGACATTAAAATTACATGACTCTTGAGGTCTCCACTAAATATAGGAGTCTGAATGTTAGGTTCTCACTTTATCAGTAATGTATTTTGAGATAATTTAATTGCAACAAAGTTAATACAGGTTGTTGATGAACTCATCCATATTACATGGATAATGTATTAGAGGTTACCACACCTTATGTATATCATTCAGTTATCTCCCTTACACCAGTCATAACATTTCAAGGAAATAAAATCTCACATTTTCAGTGACTGGTTATGAAAATAAAGAGAAGATTTGTGAAGTATTATATTAGCCCTCAATCTTGATGCAAATGTAAGTAGAAGCAATTTAATAATTTCTCACAGTAAAGTTTACAAGTTTAAAAACTGATAAGGTATGTTCTGCTTGGATCTGAGATAAGTTTCTCTCTATCTTATGCCAATTATTATTAAATTCTTATGTAGAAGAAATATACTTTATATGTATCTATATTATCTAAATGATTCACCCTTTTATATTAGATGGAAATGAACACAACTTCACTTGAAATTTGGATACCTGTAAAGGATGTTATAGCACAGTTGCCTTTGGGCTGTCCTTGGACCTGTTGGGCCCTGCCCCATATATTTGTCCAAGGTAAGGTCATCAAATTTTCACTTCTCATTTTTCGCATTGCTGATTTTGCCTCCTTCAATTCCTTTATCATAAGCTACCTCTCCCTTTTAGATAAACACTTTCCTCCTGTTTTTAACTCCATTTGATGTGCTATACTTAGTGTTTATATTTGGCATTTTTCTGTATTTTATTCCCCTAATTTCACCCCCCAATCCAGCATAACCACTTAGAAGCTGTGATTTACTATATTTGGTGACTGACTGGTTTATTGAAACAATTTTATTCACATTACAAAGGAGGAAAGCTTACTATTTGTGTTACAAAGAGGATGGGTAGGTGGACCTTTGTGTGAGGACTGGTGGTTAGTGACCTCTTGTATCTGCAGATAGTGTAAAGTGGTCAAAGCTTATACTTTATAATAAGATTGGGTCATGTCCACCTGTCTCTGATGTTACGTTCTGCACCTACCAAACAAATATAAATTCCTTTCTTTTAGGTGAATTGTACATTTTGAAGTAGGACAGGTACATACTATTTGGTACATTGACCTTTGACCTAGTTATTACATAATATGACATAATGTGATTTATCCTATATCACCTATGTGAAGTTCAATAAGTGCTGATATGAATAAGATACAACTCATAGTTGAAAGAATTCATTTTATTTCAAAAGATGATTTTGATGGTGAAGCAAAAGTATGAAAACAATAGTTTAAACAACTCAATGACATTTCTATACACATGCATATAAGACATAGGTTAGTACCTCATCAAATTGTTTTTCACAAGTGAGACTAAGTATATTTGTTACTTATACAGTCCCGAACTATTTCACAGATTATTGGAAAAATTAAGGTTTGCTATAGGTATAACGGTACCAATTGCACAAGTCCAGGTGGGCGGAGCTTAAGGTGTATGGAACATTGTATTCAGAATTAAAGAACAACACTAGCTGTGATTGGTGCATTATGTAAGAGTTGTACTTTCTGTTTGGCTTTTAAAAAAGTTGAGCCTCTTGGCAACATGTGAACTTGTGTTAATTTCTATCTAGATCATATTTTGTATTTTTTATGATTTTTTTAAAATATGGTACACATGGCTGAAAATGTGCTTGTTGTGACTAGATAACTCTTACCCCTGTCTAGTTCCAGTAGAGTTATCTCTCTTAAATGCAATGGAGTACCTGGTTATGTCATTGTCAAATTGACAATCTAGCATTGTTCTATATGACAGTGTGTGACACGCATGCCCAAGTAGGACAGAAAGTATATTTATTTCACAAAACATTAGCATTGAGGTATATGGAAAAACAATTGGTACCGTGATACCATAAGACCTATGAAGAGATAAATGGTTCTTTTGACAGTAAATTATAAATCATCAAACGTTTCCATAAAGACAGGACGTTGTGTTTCCATTAAATAAACATGTATGAATTGACCTAAAGTGTGGTAATGACAACTCTAAATGAGAAATGTCTTCCAGAAATATTGTATCTCCACACTATATTACCTATAATATGAATAGGGTATTATAAATCTGGGCCAACTTTCTTATGCGTTTGTTATAGGGCATATGGAACTAAAGTACTTTTAGGTAGCTTTTCTACAGGTTATGAAATATTAGCCATTAAAAGTACCCACAATAACTATATTTAACAGCTTACATTACTTGTAAAGATTACAATTTACAATACAAGCTCTACTCTTGGTCTACCTGAAAGGACCTTTTTGATTGGCAAATATCTATAATTAGTAACCTATTGCTATAAAGCGTAGTGAACTCTCTGTCTGTCTGTCGCTCTGTCTGTCTGTCTGTCCCTCTCTCTCTCTCTCTCTCTCTCTCTCTCTCACACACACACATTGAGCATGTAGTGGTGAAGACGTCTGAATTTCACTTTTTTCTTTCATCAATAGTTTTTGGAGCATTAACTGTTAAGGCAGCCTGGGATTATAATAGTAACTTGTCTTTAACAATATATGTCGCTACACAGACGTAACTAATAGCACTGATAATGATGTGTGTAGGTACAGAGACGTTGCTAATCGTATTGATAACGATTTGTGTCCCTACACAGACGCAGCTATTCGTAATGAAACAATATGTCACTATGCAGACACAGCTAATTGTACTGTTAACGATATGTGTTGCTACACAGACGTAGCTAATCGTACTGATAACGATATGTGTTGCTACAGTGACGTAGTTAATCGTACTGATAACGATTTGTGTCGCTACACCGGAGTAGCTAATCGTATTAAAATTGATGTGTTGCTACACAGTAGCTAATCGCACTAAAAACGCTGAAACTAAAACACACTTCTTCTTATTTTCATTTATTTTTCTTTAAATTAGTTGACTTTTGTAAAAGAGACCCATAATATGCAACTAAAAATGACATAATTACATTATAATGTCATCAATATAAAATTATACTTTATCTCGGTAGTAGTGAAGTGGGGCACTATAGGGTCTATGGGAATTAGCATTACAGCCCCCCCCCCCCCGGGCCTGTATAGGGTCTATGTAAATTTAACATGGAGAAAAACCCTGGGCCTGTATAGGGTCTAGGGGAATTAGCATTACAGACCTTCTTGGGCCGGTATAGGGTCTTTGTAAATTTAACATTAACCACCCTGGGCCTGTATAGGGTCTATGTAAATTTAACATGGACAAAAAACCCCTGGGTCTGTATAGGGTCTATGTAAAATTGAAACAGGGAGGGGTTTCTATTTTTTTTAAAATAATAAAAATAAAAAAGGGTAGGCAATGGAAAGTCAATCTCTTTTCGAGACCTATGAGTGGCCCTGAAAAGGGCCTTTGGGTTTCATGTTCTTCTTCTTCTTCTAACTCCTTAACTTCTTTATCCATCCTCTTTTTTTTTCCCATCATTCCTTTCTTCTTCTTCTTTTCTGTTTCCGGTATCCAGTCCGGGTGACCCATGGCTCGGAACTTCTGTTGGATTTTCATCCAGTTAGCGTTTAGTTTCTCTAGTTCTTCCTTTTTCTTTCTATTTTCTTCTTCTTTTCTTTCCTTTGACCACTTTTCTTTGATCTTCTTGACCTCTTCGGTCAGCACATTCCTCATTACTTCTTCCGCTTTCTTAAGCTTGTCTAAGCTCCACTTCACAAAAGACCAATCTGTCCATTCTACAATGTCTTCTAAAAAACACCTTACACTCGTCACATAAACTATGGCTTCTTTCAACTTGCCCACTTTCACATACGGTGGGTTAATGAAACCTCTGATTCTCTTCTCCTCATCCTTTATCATTTCTTTCACAATATCGATGGCTAAGTGGAGGCTGGTTACTTGTCTTGAGACGAAGTCTTTTGTCACTGCATGCCTCCATTCCTGTTCAAGCCTTTCTGCTACATTCAATCCATCCACCATCCAATACCAACTTCCCATAAAGTTGTTATACAAAGCTGAAGCTGCTGGCATCTTCTTGTTTGCTTATTCCGTGGAATGGGCTCCAATGGCAAGCACTGTTAGTTTATAGTTAAAGCGCGGACGTGAAGGAAAACATCGCCTAAATCATAAAATTGATATTACCTCGATTATCACTTAAAACGCGCGGACGTGAAGGAAAACATCCCCTAGTTTTCTCCTTTCATATGATCTATTATTCACATACGTGAGGCAGCAATAAACAAACCCCAAATCTACCATCAACACACCCAAAAAATTAAAATCAAATCCCAATAATCTACTATCAACATTGACCTATGCTAGCGCTTATTAACAGACAATCATATACATAAACTCATACACTCACACTAGTAAAAAAGAGTCACACTACTCTACATACACACATTGGCAAATCGATTGTTATTTCTTTTCTAGAGTATTGGGTAGCCCTGAAAAGGGCTGTTTGTTTTTTTGAACTCCATGACACCTGGTTAATGATGGTACCTTCCAGGCCTGGCATCACACACACATCTTCTTCCCCAGTCTCTTTTCACTCTTTTTTGGGGAAGAGCAGAGGCGGGATAAGTGGCTTCAGAATCCCAATTTTCTGTCTCTGGGATTCTGAAATTTTCTTCTTGTGGTTGTGGTACAGCCATTCCTCTCTCCTTTTCCTCCTCTTCTTTGTTTCTTCTCTCCTCCTCTTTCAGCCTTCCCTCTTCTACAATGGCTTCCGCGGCCAGTTCATTAGTATGTGCCTGGCATATACCAGATGCACATGAAGTTCCAACAGTTTTGCTAGCCTTCTGCTCATTCTCAAGTGTTGATCAATCAACAAGGGTAGCTAGACTGCCGAGCGAGTTTCAATTTATACTAAGAGCGCGGACGTGAAGGAAAACATCCCCCTAAAACAAAAGTTATATTACCTAGATCATGACCAAACAACGCGCGGACCTAAAAGAAACAATCACTCACTTTTTTATACTACCCATTACTAATTTAAAAATTTTCATTAATCACTTCAATATACTATTCACATACGCAAAGCAATCAAATCAAACCCCAAATCTACTCTCCACGCACGTCAAACAGCAAAAAACATGATTATTATCTACTATCCACACAAACACATACACTCACACCACAAAAGAGTCAGTGTTTATATTCACACTACTCTACATACACTGATTGGCAAATCAGTTGTTATTTCTTTTCTAGAGTATTGGGTAGCCCTGAAAAGGGCTGTTTTTTCTGTTTGCTATGGCAATCTTTTAGTTTCTAAGAATGCGACGTCCTCTGAGGATAGACTTTCTGACGATAGGTCTGCTTCTTCGGAAAGAGAAGAAGAACTCTTTGGTGTCGATACGACAATCGACAAAGCCTCTGTCAGGTTCAGGTTGCTGCTGCTGTTGTTGTTGTTGCTGTTGCTGCTGTCTCTGAAGTCTGTACTTCTCTGTCCATTCTTCTTTCTCCCTGTTCACTTCTTCTCTGGGAATTTTCTTTTGAACCATTTGGCGAAGAACGTGACGATGTTTGCCTAAGCATTGTTTTTGGTGTTTGGACAAGGGGATCGTGCCTTTCAAGACGTTCAAACAACATTCGCACACGGTATCGATGACCTCTTTGGAGGCTGATTGAATGAGTTTATTTTCGTAGAGGTGGAGAAGCTTTGGACAGGACAGATAACATGTCCCCATGTTTGACTAAACGAGGAGACAGTCCTTTCCTTTTCTTTCCTTGGGGTTGTTTAGAAGAGGGATGTTTTCTGGAAGGTGACATCTTTGAGTCTTCAGCACCAAAAACACTGATACCCCGACTTGGTCACAGGCCTTTTTTATACTGGAACGCGTCGCCACTGGTTGTCTTTACGTCGTATCAACTTCAGGACAGGCATGACACGTCGTGCAGGGGTACGCAACGGACTAAATCGAGCCAGTTCTTGATTGGACAAATCCAGTAAACTTTGTAACGTGCCCGATCTTTCTTGGACTTTGATCTTGGGAGAAGGTACTTTGTGAGCAGCAGCCACTGTCACTAAATTGGAGGGTCCTGCCACTGGGGAAGTTCTTGGGGTCATCAACGGAGAAGTTCTTGGTGTGATCAACGTCTCCAAGTACTCTTCAGTTCTTGGTGTCATCAACGGAGAAGTGGATGAACGTGAGGCTGCCGGAGACGCAGTCACCGCCGTGGCAGGTCGTGGTTTGCGAGTGTAAGGTTGCGTCCTGGCCGAAGTGCCTCTCTTGCGAGTAGTTTTCTTCTGTGGACTTTTCTTTTTCTGGGGACTCGTGTTTGTGGATTTTTTTCTCAACTGATGCCATACAAGGCACGAATCAATTTGACGGGAAGATGCTACTGAAGGGACATCATGTTCAAAATGTGTGTGAGACAGACGAAAAGGGTCTGAGGTTTTTATAGATTTTGTTTTTTGTGGAGTGAAGTTAAGTCGAGGACGGAGACGTGTACAGGACAGGCCCTCCTTCTTGGCACCAGTGGTGAAACAAGTGGGTACGAAATCGCAGATCATCGGGGATCGTAGGTTTCAAATCGACGAGTAAATAGGGGGTCGTAGGTTTCAAATCGACGAGTAAATAGGCGTGTGGAGTTTGAGTGGCATCGTCGTACGCCTGAGTTAGCCAAGGCGTTCCTAACTGTTTGGCTAAGACTTGCACTTGCGATTTATCTCGAGGGCTTTTAAACAAGTCCACGTAATGTGCATTGAGACTGATGGTGCGATGGGCTTTACTTTGTTGAAACAAATTTTGAGTGATGTAAACGACACTGGCATTACGGTGATGCACTTTGCGCGCGAACCACAGTTTAATTTCTTCTTCGTCTTCTCCTAACATGTCGTCGAAAATGACCAAATGGGTTTGACGGGAGTCAGAGACGATGCCGTCGTCTTCTTTAGGAATGCCTTCCACAAACACGATGGAATCACCTTGACTTTCTCGCAAGAGGCTGTACGCCGATTGCCACTTTTTGTAACACCACACGATGCGTTGAGGTGGTGGATCGATCAAATGATGTTTATGTTCGATCAAACGTTTGACGAATTCGGTTTTGCCTGAACCGCTGGGTCCAGCAATGAGCATGTTAAAGGGATGGCGAAGATACAAAGCCTCCCAACTGGCACGATCTAAGTGTTCGTCGATGACTTTGACAGTGGAGGAAGAGGGAGCAGAGGAATGTCACTTGTGACAGGAAGACAAACAAGACGAGAGTTTATATACTTTTTTTCAGAACACGTTTATTGAATGTTTTAAACATGAATACGAAAGACAAAAATACATAAAAGCCAAAGGCTTAAGTACAACGATAAAAAGCACATGAAAATCACTAACGTGGAATAAAAACAAGTGTCTGTACAACATGTTTTGGGTAAAGTTCTGACCAGTTCTATAGGGGGTAAGGTCACACAAGTGTCCTCCCGAAAGGGTTTTTCAGGCCTGTCCACGACAGTCCTGTCCTGGGTGACGGGTTCTTCTGGCACCGTCACTAACACAGGTTGAAAAGTAACTTTTTTCAATGGACGTTGAAAGGAAGGATCACAACTCTCGAGCATACTGAGCCACTTCTTGGGTCCAAGCCTCAAAATCCCATTTTTTCCAGGCACGGACATCTGTCCAATGGGGGTGTAAGTCACAAGCTACACACACATCGTCATACACGTCTTGGGTAGCTAAAAGTTGACGAATCTTTTTTTCACGTAGAGGTCGAGAAGTATCCAGATGAAAACAAGGCTTTGAGCAAAAGGAGTCTCTCGTGAACATTTAAAGGCACCACTTTCATGTTAAATGGGGTGGTAAGTACTGTTCGTAAAGAGTCCACAAGGAATCGCCTGGTAAACGAGATCCCAGAAAACAAGTCACTAAGACACACACTATGCGTCGTCCCAAATTGAACGGATACAGTTCTCGTAATAATTGATGGTAATGATCCACGGTTTGAATATGGTCATTGAGTTCCTTCCACGGAATCTGTTAAATTACATGTGACATAAGTCGTGGCATGGCAGCCTGTTTTTATAGCCTCTTTGTATCGGAAACTATACACGTACTTTCTAGCCAGACATCTTCGTTCTCCAGTAGGGAATCTAAATCTTGCATACTGTAACCGAAACGTCAGAGTTTGTTTAGAAGTTTCCTCTTCCGCTAAGTAGATTCCACGTAAAATATGTTGGCAATCCTTTAACTTGTCTTCCTCAATGCGTTGCACTAGGTGAATCTCGAAGTAACCAAAATGATCAACACGTGGATCATCGGGGCCCTGGAAGTATTGAACAAGGTCTGACCACTGAAACAATTTCTGACGAACCAGTTCTCTTATACCATTCAGGTACCAGTGGTTAAAGATCTGGTGACGTAACGGATGCAACTGTTCTTTACGTTTGACTTGTATTTTGACCAGCTCTCGGTAAATGCGTTCTCTCAACTCCACAGGCAAAGCACGAATGTTCTCTTGTAAAGTATCCATGAATAGGTCATACTAAATCCTCTTTCTGACACAAGAAATGTACCGTTTGCACAGACATGGTTTTACTTCAGTGTCGAATTTAAATCGTTTAGTCACTAATTTACACATTACAATTCGTTGAGAAGTTTCCTCTTTCACTAAGTTGACATTGTGTAAAAGATGTCGGTAATTCGTTAACTCTTCCTGTGGAATTCGATGCAGTAAGTTTACAATGTAGTAGATAGAATCATCAATAGCAAACCAATCCTTTTTAAAACTAGGGGATCGTTGATCAATGTCTGTCCAATGGAACACTTTCAACTGAATCAGTCCTTGTATAGCATTCAGGTACCAGTGGTTCAAACACCGGTGACGTAACGGATGCAATTGTTCTTTACGTTTCACTTGTATTTTGACCAGCTCTCGGTAAATCCTTTCTCTCAACTCCACAGGCAAAGTGCGAATGTTCTCTTGTAAAGTATCCATAAACAGATTATGGTAAGTTACTTCAATGTCTCGGTCCCACTAAGGGTAAGTAATGACAATTCGGTGACCATCGAGCATGTTCTACATAGGCCGAATCTTGTGGTTCCCAGTGGTGAAGTGACACACCGCAACTGAAGCACTTGACTTTATCTCCTTCACCCAAGTAGAACAATCCGGCTCTGGCTAATTCTTCGGGGGTCGGTCCTCCTAGATACTTAGGCCATTTTCCTTTGAACGATTGAAGACGATTTTCAAAGTCGCTGTATTCCGACAAACGCACAGGGAACGAATATTCGTCTTTCACAGGTTCGTTTCGATGAGGGTTGGGTGCCATGGACAGGAGTTTGCTCAGGGCTGGATGACATCCGTAGGGAGGTAGACGTGAAGGTGGACATTTACCTTTAAATCGAAACCCAGTAAAGTGTCCAAGAGGACGAGTGGCATCGCTTTCGCATCCCTCAGGTTTGACACGCACAGCATCACTTTCCATGATAGGGGTAGTGAGAACAAAGTTCCCATGATGCTTTACGGCATCGCTAAGGTCACAGCGTACAGCATCGTTCCCATCGCAAGGCTCACAATCGCATTCCACTTCAGAAGTCCCACACTTGAAGTGTACCTGTCTGAACTTGTTTTGTGTTTGTCTGAAAGTATTCATCTTGTTCGCTTGGTCTTGGTTGTCCCAATGAACTATCGATCTTGACCATAGCCCCTTTTTATACTAGTCGCAATGCAGTCTCAAGCTTGTACATCGTTCCTTTTTTATGTCTTGTTTTGGAAGGTACCGTCTCTAAGGTACCGTCATCATTGTACCGTAATGTCATGGGTGGAAAGACCATAGAAAGGTAAGGGCAGTACGGAGACCATCGAGTATGTTCCAGAATAGCTGAATCTTTATAGATACATAGATCCATTCGTAACTTCAGGCCACAAGCGGAACACTGTATTTCATATCCCAATCCTGACTCAGGTCCCAAGTAGACAAATCCTGTTCTAGCTAAAACATGCGAAGGAGGTAATCCTTCCCTATCCGTAGGCCATTTCTGAAACGTGTCCAATCGACAGGCACAATCACAATAGTCAGGTAAGAAGACTGGAAAATGGTAGAGTTTGAACTTGGAGTTCTCATCGGGTTTCTCACTCGATTCTTGCTGTTTCGAAGTCATTCTTCTGGTGGGTGGCTATCCTCTTACAACCAATGTTTTATACCAACATGTCCATACGGCAAAGTAAAGTGGTTGGGCAGTCGCCCTCGCTTCTGGTACACGATTTGATAGACTTTTTCCAAGGGTCGACTGACGATGTGGTGAGTGGGTAAACGTACAATCTTGTTGGGTTGATAGGTGGTCACTTTAAAGTGTTCATCCTCTCCAGATTGCAAGGCTTCTTTCAATATCCCAAAGTTGACCACACGACTGGTACGATAATTCAGAGTCAATTCTTTCACTTTACACTTCGTGTGCACTTCTCCTTGTGGGTCCCGGTATTCGTAGCCGTAATTTTTGGGACCGCCACTGACGAAACTTAGAATCTCTAAGTTTCCCTTTCTCAATAATCGAAAACGTCTAAGTCTCGAACGGTTCTTGTTTTTTTTGCCTTTCTAGCTTTAGACGTGTGAAGTCTGGTGAAAGGGTGTTTTCTTCGTCGTCTCGTTCTGCCTTGCCCTTGCTGAATGCTTGACTCGGTAGCGTGCAGGGCATTTAAGTGTTCGTCGATGACTTTGACAGTAGAGGAAGAGGGAGCAGAGACAGCAGAGGTAGCCATAGTGTGAGGAATGTCACTTGTGACATGAAAACAGACAAGACAAGAGTTTATATACTTTTTTTTCAGGACACGTTTATTGAATGATTTAAACATGAACACGAAAGACAAAAATACATAAAAGCCAGAGGCTTAAGTACAACGATAAAAGGCACATGATAATCATCAACGTGGAATAAACACAAGTGTCTGTACAACATGTTTTGGGTAATGTTCTGACCAGTTCTATAGAGGGTAAGGTCACACAAGTGTCCTCCCGAAAGGGTCTTTCAGGGATGTCCACGACAGTCCTGTCCTGGGTGACGGGTTCTTCTGGTACTGTCACTAACACAGGTTTAAAAGTCGCAAGGCTCACAATCGCATTCCACTTCAGAAGCCCCAAACTTGAATTGTGTCTGTCTGAACTTGTTTTGTGTTTCTCTGAAAGTATTCATCTTGTTCACTTGGTCTTGGTAGTCACAATGAACTATCGATCTTGCCTAGGGTTCCTTTTTATATACAGACCAATACCGGCGTGTCCATACGGCAAGATGAAATGATTAGGAAGTCGCACTCGCTTCTGGTACACGATTTGATAGACTTTTTCCAAGGGTCGACTGACGATGTGGTGAGTGGGTAAACGTACAATCTTGTTCGGTTGATAGGTGGTCACTTTAAAGTGTTCATCTTCTCCAGATTGCAAGGCTTCTTTCAATACTCCAAAGTTGACCACACGACTGGTACGATAATTCAGAGTCAATCCTTTCACTTTACACTTCGTGTGCACTTCTCCTTGTGGGTCCCGGTATTCGTAGCCGTAATTTTTGGGACCGCCACTGACGAAACTTAGAATCTTGTCGTCGGGATGCTCGTCTGTCCAGGCTCCTAAACGGTCTCCTTCGATGTCAGGGTGCTGTTGACTCGGGTGTTGGATGTAAATGCAACTTTTGTGCCATTTTACCCCACAAGCAATTTAACATCACTTTGGCAAACGATCGCCTGCCTTCGTTTTTCTCGATGTGATCTAAAGTAATGCCTTCTTGTGCCCAGTATTTCTCTTTGAATGTCTTTTAGTCTTCGGGAGTGTGACACCAGGAAGGATAGCCGCTGGCTTCTTGCTTCAGTTTCAAAAAGGCATCCACGTAGTCGGCGAAAATGCCTTTCTGCGTGGGGTCACCCTTGTGGTATTGTTGTGTCTTGGGAAAGTGGCAAACAGTTGATATCCCATGTCCAGAGCTTTGAACAATTCTACGCTAACCCACGTCCCCGTCAAGGCCAGTTCTTCCTGGGTGTGATGACAAGGTTGGTCTTGGTTGCACGCTTCGGCACAAGTACGGCACAATGGAAACATCAGTTTGCCTTGGCAATGGTGAGGTAAGACGGGATGGTATAGGTTCGTCGGAGGCAAAACTTTGCACTTGATCAAGCCTTCGTATTGTCGAATGTTTTTCAGGTCGATGTGTTCCGTGAACAATTGTGGGTGCCCTGCAGGAAAGCGACAATATTTGCACACGTAGGGATACAGCGAACACACGTCCAAGTATTTGATTTCTTCTCCTTTCTCTTCGTCGGCTTGGTACAGCAAACATGTGGCATTGGTCCTTCCTCCGTACAAACTATCCCTCGGGTTCAGGGGGTCCATGAACTGGTAACTTTCCACGAGGCATTTAAATTCGGGATCGGTTTTCAAACGGTGATCGTATTCGTGTTCCCACATTTCCACCACTTGGTATCCTTCCTGTTCTAACTTTAGGCGTCGCTGACAAGTGGCCTGGTACAAGTCTTTCATGGTTCGTTGTAAAAACTGATTTTTAGTGCTACGATCAGGGTAACAGACGGGACATCCGTGAAATAAGCAACCGTTAAACTCGTACACGATCTTGGGGTTTTCTAAGTCCCAACCATCGACCAAATGCGTTCCGATGGTCTTTTCGCCTCCTCCGTTGCGGGCATGCTGAATCCACTTGTCTTCCTTGTCGCACAAGTAATGTAACCAGCGTAGGGCTTTGGCCGAGTATTGACGTTTGACCAAGTTGTTTGTTTGAGGACTGATGACAGCCACGGTGTTTTCAGGCATGAATCGTTGGCGGTACACTAAGGAACACGCTTTGGCAATAGTGCAAGCTTCTTTCAAAGGATCGACCCCTCCGTGTTCCATAAACAGTTCTCGAAATTTTCCACAGCAACGCCGTAAAATGTCCACGTCGAAACGACAATACTTTAGGATTTCTTCCTGAAAGTCGAAAGGGTCTAAGGCGTGAGCCTGGTACCAAGCGTAGAAAGCTTCTCGTTGTTCGGTACGCATGTTGTCAGGGTCGTAATAGTGAGCCTCAGGTAAATGGGGTAGAACGGCGTGTTGATTGGCTTCCGTATTGAAAAAGTGTGGAAAGTACCCTTTAGCCATTTCTGTCATTCCAAATGTTTTAGGCATTCGACTCAAAGGCATGGCTAAGTAACGCATCGAATCTTTACACTGCACTTGTCCCACTTGCATGAAAATGATTTTGGCTCCGTTGAAAGTGACTTTAGGACGTTCGGTGCCTTGTTCCGTATAGTATCTCAAAAGAAACTGTCCATCGTATCCGGAGAAATTGTGAGCCATCACTGTGGCATGACGATGACAATCTCCGTAACGTTCGATGTCCTCTTGGCTCCACGTCTTGTCGATGGGGTCTAAGACCCATTGGGCGAAATCGGCTAGTGTGTTCGGTCCCCGAAAGATTTTTTCACGCCCTCCGGGAATCTTGCTGCAGTGAGGGCAATGACTGAAGATAGGTTCTTGAATGCACTTCTCGCACGCTCGATGAGCCACGCAGAAATTAGGAATGTGAATGCCAGTCTCTTGCATGCATTCGAAATCGAAAAAGATGAAATTGCCTTTCTTCTTGTGTCCATCCTCTTTCTCTGGTGGGGGTTGGTATTTTTGCACGTAGCATTGGTGTTCCAAGTCCACGATGTGGTGACAAATGTGACATTTTTTCTTTCCTGAACATACGTGTGCCTTGGCATTATTGGTACGTATGCCTTGTCCACAGGTAGGGCACAATCTCAGGAGTTGACAAGCACATTTCTGCTGTGAACCTTGCGTCTTCAGATGTTGTTGGTAACAGGCAGGGCTGACAAACGTGCGCAGACAAGCAGGACAATGCAATGGTTTTTGCCCTTCGCTCAGACAGGGTGGAGAGGCCAAACATCCTGAGCATTTCGATCCGCAATGCTTGTGTTGCTCTCGATTGTTATAACCATAGTCACATTTCTCACAGTAATAACTGTATCCCAGGAATGCAGTGACACTGGTAATGGTATCGAAATGGTCATCGTGATCATAGACGTGAATGTATTTTCCGTCCTTAAAGTCTTTCCCTCGAAACAACAGAGGCCCACGCATTTCTTGAGGGTGCACTTTCAAGGTGTAGCGTGGAGCTAAAATATCTTGCAATGTTTGCATCTCAGGAATGCCACAGGGTGTGTCTTTGGACAGGCCAGCTTGTTGTAACAGGAGTTCTGCTTCACTTCGTTGTTTGGCTCGGTCCGATTGTCGAATGTTCTCCCAGGTTCTTTTCCATTCTACCGTGTCGTTCTTGTTGGCATAGGTTCGTCCCACCACGATGGCTCGGGCTAAACACATCTGGTCTTGAGAATTCTGAATTTGGACGAGACTCTTTTTGGTGCTGCGAAGGTCGTTCACCAGTAACACCTTATTGCGTCCAGTCCCTTGAGGAGGAGAGACGTGGGTCATGTCGAGTGTGGCTTTTCCATCGGTGATGTCAAACTGGTCATTAGATTGTTGCACGTGTTGAATCTTGTCCATGACTTTGGAAGCGGTCAATTCTGCAGGGGTGCTAAACTCGATCCAAACAGGGGATTTCAAACCGTCGTGTTGTATGGAGAGTCTCAAGCGATCGTCTTCTTTGGGTTGACATTGTCGCTTGAGTGTGGTGAGTAAAGAATCCTACACCCCAGTGATGAACCCTTCTGCTTTCTCCAACGGTACTTCGGACTTGAAATGTTTAAACTTCACCGTGTATTTGTAAGCCGTGGTTCTAAATTTTCTAGAGGAGCGTTTTTCGATCTCTCGAATGGAATAGTATTTTTCAGGGTTGACTAAGGGTGGCGAACTTTGTTTAGAGGGCTTGGATTCTGGTTCACTCATGTCCTCTTCAAAACCACTGGCATGAATTTGTGCCAAGTCTTCAGCTCTGGTACGAGGCGATATATCACGTTTCTGCCTCTTACTTTCTTCTTTCTTCTCGAATGAATTGGATCGTTTCATCTTGAAAGCAAAAAGTCAAATGACTAAAGTTTAAACACCATGGGCTACTTTATAGTCATGGCAGACCAGCGTATATAAAAGGGTATGTGTCTTGTCCTTTCACTATTCATTTCACTATCTAACCGAGCGCAACGATGGAACAGACTAGCCAAATCGAACGTTTCATCAGAGCTTTGCGAGGGGTCATTAGAAAATTCTCTTCAGACCAGCCGACGGACTACTCTCCTTCCTTTCGAGATAAAAGTCAAGATACTTGCTATATCTGTCAGAAGAAAGGGCATTGGTCTTCAGAGTGTCCAGACCGTCAAAAAAGAAAAACAGGGGTTAAAAGAGACAAAAGTCAAGATACCTGTTATTATTGTCAAGAAAAAGGACATTGGTCTCCAGATTGCCCAAAAAAGAAACAAAAGGAGTCAGAAGAAGAGAGGGATTCGTTAGAGAAAGAAGACGAGGAAGAAGAGGAGGAAGAAAGCAGACAGGTAAAGAAAAAGAAACAGGAGAAGAAAAGAAGAAGGGAAGAAAGTGAGGAGGAAGAAGAGGAAAAGACTGTGACTGTGAAGAAATTGAAAAAAAAAAGAGAGAGTAAACAATGAGATAGAAGAAGTCTATGAACTTTTTAAAGTGCTATGTTGTGAATTGTGAATTGGATTGTAAATATTGATAAAAGAATAAATTAGGTATAAAAAGGTAAGTGTCTTTGGGTTTTTGATTTTAAAATAAGAACGTACACTCACGCACTCATACACAGACACGTACTATAGGGGTAAAATGGTTCTTTTTCTTTTTTTGAGTTATTGGCAATTGAAAGTCGATCTCTTTTCGAGAGACGTGGGTGGCCCTGAAAAAGGCCTTTTTTGGTGTAGGGGTGAGTTTAAGCAATCAACTTTAACTGCCTTAAGCCTTTGCCACGGCCAAGGCCTACTTCTGGACTGCGTACTGTTGATGATGATGATTTGGTTGAAATCACTAAGGGTGGTACGGTAGGCTTAGTCACAGGGTTGACGTGTTTAGCTCGGGAAGGTCGTATTCTCTTCGGTCGTAATAAAGAAGGCTGATACATTTGTTTCAGACTTCTTAACTCCGCTAAAATGTCCAACAGTACCGTGACCGTTTGATTTTCACCCTTTTGTTTCTTTGCTGCTACTTCTTCTTCTTGTTGTTTTTTTCTTACCTCTTCTTCTTGCTGCTGTTGCTGTAGGAGAAAAGCTTGTTCCGCTTCCTTTTGTCGTTGTATAAATTTCTCCAATTCTTCTTTCTGTCTCTGTCTAAAATTTTCCACTTGCGGTAATGAAGGTGACGAAGGTTCCGGAACAAATTCTTGCGAGGTAAGAAAATCCACAAAATCCCAATTTACCTCTTCTGAAAGTAAGTCCGGGTTCCCTTGGGTGGTCTCCATTGCTGGTGCACCCCAATGGATCGTTTTCTGAGTTTCCGTCATGTTGAATCACTGTCGCATAGATTGACTGCACACAGGCGCTAGCAAATCTATATAGACCACGTGACGTCACAGACTGTTCTCTTCGGATTGGATGCGGGCTGACTGAATTTTGTAACGCGTGTTTGGATTGGTCAACAAACTCAATCCGTTTCAATCCTACCTCTACCTATAAATAAGTGCAGTTCACTGAATTGATTCACCTGTTCTCGGCGCCTCAAGATGTGGACCGATGTGCAATCTTCTACGCTTGTGTCTTCAATGATGTTCCGGACGGACATATCCATGTATGTCCGATCCAAGTGGACAGTTGTCCACAGGACAGACACCAGTCTGTGGATACGTAGGATCTACGTAGAAAGACAAGGATGCCTCAAAAGAGTCCTGATTTACGGTCCTACAGTGAGACGCAGCCTAAGGACAAGAAGAAGACCAATGCGGTGCCCTTTATGTTAATGGATACATTAACATAAACCCAAAGGCCCTTTTCAGGGCCACTCATAGGTCTCGAAAAGAGATTGACTTTCCATTGCCTACCCTTTTTTATTTTTATTTTTTTTAAAAAAAAATAGAAACCCCTCCCTGTTTCAATTTTACATAGACCCTATACAGACCCAGGGGTTTTTTGTCCATGTTAAATTTACATAGACCCTATACAGGCCCAGGGTGGTTAATGTTAAATTTACATAGACCCTATACCGGCCCAAGAAGGTCTGTAATGCTAATTCCCCTAGACCCTATACAGGCCCAGGGTTTTTCTCCATGTTAAATTTACATAGACCCTATACAGGCCCGGGGGGGGGGGTCTGTAGTGCTATAGTGCCCCACTTTACTACTCTCGGTGTATTTAGTATTACGCATTCTTGGTGAGACCGAACGTAAGATAGCAAGGTTGAAACTTTCTTTCTTATTAAATGTTTTATAAAATTACCATCCTGTGAAATAAAAAAAATAAAGTCGTCGAAATGCATTCGAGACCACTGGAAATTTCGAACGATTTGCTACCTGCCATAAATAGGTCCTGTAAAGATTTTTTGTTGTTGCGGAAGTGATTTCAACAATTGTGTAAAAGTGATACAATTAATCACATCAATACATTTTTCTTTTCTGTATTTAGTGATGAAATTGTATGGTCTTTGTTTGTGCAAATTTGATGAAATTTTCAATAATCGCCATCCTTTTAATCTTGCTGGCAGTTTGTGGCATGATATACTCTAATCACCCATACTAGCAATTACTGTCTGGACACATTTTTTGCAATGACTATTACTGGCAATTAGTGGCAGTGTGTTTTAAATGTAATAACGTTTACTGGCAATTAGTGGTAGGATATATTCTATGTAATAACCTTTATTGACAATTAGAGACAGGGTTCCTTCTATGTAATCACCTTTACTGGCAATTAGTGACAGGGTTCCTTCTATGTAATCAACCTTACTGGCAATTGGTGGTAGGTACTTTATATGAAATCAATCTAACTGGCAATTATTGCAAGGGCACATTTTGTGTAATCACCCTTACCATTGTTGGCCTCACCATTAGTGGCAGGGTATTTTCTATGTAATCACCTTTGCCGATAATGTGTGGCTGGCATTTTCAAGGTAATCACTCTTATTGGCAATTAGTGATGGGGTACTTTCTATGTAATCATCTTTACTGGCAATTAGAGGCAGGGTATTTTCTATGTAATCACTCTTACTGGCTATTAGTGGCAGACTACTTTCTTGTCACCCTTACTGGCAGCTAGCGCCCGGGTACTTTCCATGTAATAACCCTTAACGACAATTAGTGGCATGGCACTTGGTATGTAATCCCACTATCTGGTAATTAGTGGCATGACACTTTTTATACAATTACCTTTACCGGCAATTATTGATAGGATACTTTCTATGTAATAACCTTTACTGGCAATTATTGATATGATACATTTTATATAATAACCTTTACTGGCAATTATTGATAGGATACATTTTATATAGTAGCATTTACTAGCAATTATTGATAGAAACATTTTATATATCAACTTTTACTGGCAATTATTCATAGGATACTTTCTGTGTAATAACCTTTACCGTTAATTAGTGACAGGGTACTTTCTGTGTAAGCCCCCATACTTGCAATTATTGAAAGGATACTTTCTGTGTAATAACCTTTACCGTCAATTAGTGACAGGTTACTTTCTGTGTAATCCCCCATAGTGGCAATTATTAGCAAGGTGCTTCTATCTATGTAAGTGTATGATAAAATACACATTAACCAAATATATTTTGGTGGCGTTAGACAGCCATGACCCTTGTTGTTGTTTTTTAAATTAACTTTTTTTTAAAGCTGAAACTAACATAGCGCATGCAATCATTATTAAATTTTTAAAAAAAATCACGAAAATTAAATTAAAACTCTAAGGTGAATTCACTTGTCATTTTTCAAATGCAATAAATCTGACCACTACTGAGAATTTTATGTCTTAAAGGACAACAATAATTTTGAACAATGAAACCGTTCGTCTGCCTATGCAATACAAAGTTATGTAGCAGAGTTATCATACGGAGGTAGACAGTTGAAAGTATATCCCCTTCTGTTGCTGATGATGAAAATTAAAGTTATATTTTACTTGGATGATTAAATTAGTTAATTGGAGTGCAATCTATAGTATTGCTGAAATAACGGACTGACATCAATTGTTAATCATGATATACAATAAAGTCATGAAACGAGACAGTCAGAAAAACATAAAAAAATATACATTTGTTGTTTCCCAGGTGCTCCCGAAAGCAGAAAAAGAATCCGAATGCATGACATGTTCGAAATATTATTCAGAAAGGTGTAGGCAGGCATTGTTTTTGCATTATTCAATTACATTATTGTGTTTCCTCATCACAGAAATAGTTCTGATGGATCACGCTATATACATTCTGTAAGGATATTAGGAAATTGACTTTAGCATCTGTTCCGTATCAAGTTAGATTATATTTGAAGAGTCGCTTGTCGCGCGGAGCGATTGAGAAGGGTAGTCAACGTATTCATGCAGTGAATTATGTTTATATTTTAATAGTCACCGACTCTTTAAAATTGTTAGAATATCATCTATCATGACCATTTGTAAAGTAACTTAAAACCGTCATTTGCATTTGTTGAATTTTTTGTTTATTGTTAGTAAACCAATCTTCTAGTGACTGTTCAAGGGCAGATCGGGGAGGGTGGTTGCCAGCGGGCCACTCACCACCCTCCCAATAATAATAATAATAAGCTCAAAAAATAACTAGAATGTTCCCCCGAGTAGGTTGCCTTTGCAGTTAGATGGTCAAAAGTATGCCCTGGAAACGCTTAACTGTAGGATTTTCCCCGGAGCATCGGGGCTAGGCTCCCACTAAGAGTTTATCTCACGGACCTCCCGCCTAATTGTGTGCGCCATATTAACCTCACGCTACCTAAAGCTATTTATGGATTTGCATGTACTATTTGATTACGTAATTTTATCCTAATTTAAAGGCCGTTTTTGCAGACAATTTGGGGAATAATGCTAGAATTAAAATAAAAGCGCATACAAAGAAAGTTAAAGTCTCAAACGCTTACTCTTTAAAGTAATGTTAGTTTTCTTATGTCAATGAAACAATTCAGTCGTAGAAAAATAGGAAGTAAAAGATAATATTACTCAGCCACATGTAGTCTAAGGTCGAATCTATTTATTATAGTTCAATGCCACTTTGCTCGGAGATCATGTGTTTATTATTAGGCCAGCTCTATTAAACATTAAAGGATTAATCTCTTAAGTGATATAGGCTTAAGAGTTAACGCTGCGAATGTCTGTAAAATAAAAGCAAAAAGAAACAAAATATTTAGGCATCATTGCACTCAAGTAAGTTCACCAAAACCGAGAAAAAACTCTACAAAAAAGCCACATGACATAATTTCAGAGAACGAACAGCATTCCAGTATGTGCAATGACGTGATCAGTGCTCTTATTTATCACAGCAAATGTGATATGGAGTTAAATTTGTCGGAATGGTCCACTTTCAATTGGTTAATGATCTAATGATTCTTTAAACAATTGGGGCACACTTTTACCATAGTAGTGGCACATCCTTGGGGTCAGGGCTACATAGTACGTTCGATACAAAAATGCAATCAAAACATGGTAAGCACTGGTCATTTATTTGGTTCGGCGTCTGATTCGTAAACCCCCAGTCATGGGTTCGGTGTCCACCCCAAAACAGCCCCGGTCGACTATCTAAATATATCCCTGGGAAAGACGCTTAGATCCTATTTCCTCGGCAAGATATAACCAATACTGGATGAAAAGTATTGTTTAAACTAACGATTACATACATACATACATACATACATACATACATGAGCAATAGGCATACATATATGAGCAATAGGAAGTCTTAACATAATTAACCAAGCAAGTTTATGGTGATGAAGGAAGGAACAAATGAATGTATAAATAAATGGATTGATGGATATTTGTGGACGGGTTGACGAAAGGGTAAATTAATAGACCAAAGAATTTATTATATATTTCAAAATGAGATTTCGAAATGTATCTGTAAGAGAAAAATGGTAATGCAACATTGGTACTATCACCTTTGCAACTATTCCTCCATATATGAAGTATATCTGTCCTTATGTATTATTATACAGACCCCTATTTCTTTAGTTAGACTTACTTCGTTTTTCTACTTATGTTGACCCTTCTCCCTCCCCCTTCCATTCTTTTTCCCTCCACACCAGGATGCACAGAACTTAAAATGTATCCAACTGTATTACTCTATAGCATACATGTATGCAATCATTGAGGTGTCATCAGGATATGCCTAAAAACGAACTCCAAACAGCGAAAGTAGACTCAAAGTATCAACATTTTAAAATAGTCTGCTACATGAATCATGAATCAGTGACTTTAACTTAGATGACCTGTAAATGTGTGTCATCCATACAGTATTGTATATAGTGCCGGAATACCCATTAAGCAAACTAAGCACGTGCTTAGGGCACCAGCCCAACAGGGGCACCAGGAGAATCGGATTAATTGTTGATGACAAACTGAATTAATTATATATGACCATTTCGATCAGCATTTACGAGTATATTGATTTGGAATGATGACAACACTGGTATTTTCCCACCTTTTTATCTTTTAATATTGTGTTTTGAGTTTCACATTTCGTCTGGGGCGGCACCACAATATTTTCAGTGCTTATGGTTCTGGAAGGCCTTAATATGGCACTGATTGTATAAATTTGATAGTCTAAGACAAACGGTATATATTTTCAGGAAGAAAAAAAGACCAGAAAAAGCCTGAACAAATCCGTGATTGGATGTAATAATACAATTTTAGAAGCAATTTTAATCGCGTCAAAATGTTGCTTGAAGCAACATATAAATCAGCCGGTGATTTGTGTTGATTGCAAACCAAAATTAAGAGGCAATCGAAAATTAGATAAGTATCTTCTACCGAGCTAGGCTGCAAGCTTGCCAAAGTAAAAGAAATACGTTGGGAAGCAGAAATAAACTAAATAAATAAAGAAAATCATTACAAGGAAACTCACAATCATTTTTTTTTTAAAAACATGTTGCCTTCTGACGTATGTAAGATGCAACCACTTTTTTATGTTTTTAGTTACAAACCACAATATTAACAATCTGCGCCTGAAATGTGTTTACAAAAATACAAATCTCTTTATTTTCCAACGAATACAGTCATATTTTTACATAATAAACAAATCGAAGCAAGATATGTACAATATACATACAACGGGGCTTCAGTTAAATCAAAATGAATAACTGAACTACTTAAAATCAAGTGGTAAAATTTACAAAAGGAAATATTTTAGAAAGTTATTTGCGGTTGGACATAGGTTTTCATAAAATTTGGTTCAATTTCCTGTTTTAAACCATCAAGTGACCTTACCTTCAGACAGTATTACCCTGAATCTATAAAACCTGAATAGGTAACGAAATTCAACGATGCTGTTGATCGATCCAACCACTACATATCCAACCACTACGTCTCTATCAATCCATTCTCCTTAAATCTAAACGGCAATTTCACTACGGATGGTATATGTCCGGCGGAATTGCACGTAGAAATGTCAGTCTGAGGTAATCACCATCTCTGCGGACTTCGTGTTGACTGACTAGCGGTTTCTGGCTTATATCCTAAGGACGTATAAATAATTGAATTAGTATTGTCTGAAAGTTTCCAATGTCGAGTGAATATGCTTCAATTTGGGTCCCAATACAGTTTACGGCTGCCTAGATAATTTATAATTTATTGTATAGTAACCAAACAATACAACATTGAATCACGATACCTTTCAAGAGCTGGAGATTTCGCATGTTTGCTAGCTAACTTGCTTGTTTGCTAGCTTGATTGTTTTGTTATTAATGTTGAGGCCAATTCAAACACCACGACACGGATAGTACTACACCTTAGTAGTCTTGGCAGTAATAATGTTTTCTTGATATTTGTAATAAATATATGTCATTCTGTAACTTTCCATGGGCCAAACCATGACCACTTTGGTATGCCTGACGTTTGGGTCAGAAGTAAAGCAATGGATTCATCTTCAGAACTCAGTTTCTATTTGGGATGTTGTACACTTTATTATTTTTCATGTAGATATGCCATTAGTATAAGGATTAGGAAAATCGATGTATAGGAAAACAACGTAGAATCTTACGATACAAGTTGAAATATTAAATAGACTTTGTGAAAAATAATAGTTTCAAACATTTCACGAACAAATAAGTGGTTCATATTGTACATGTTTGAAAATTTTTAGAGTGTTCGTTTTGGCAGTAATCTGATAAGATTTTAGAAGAGGTCTTATATTTTGTTTTGTGGTGCAGATAATCAACCAGGCGCTGGCTTCGACTAGAACATGATTAATGCAGGCAATTATTGACGCTTGAGAGATTAGAAGAGCAGGCTTGTTTAAGGCTGAAATTGGTGGTTTTACTTTAAATAATAATAAACGAATACTTAAGAAAAAAACCTTTGTCATTTTGGAGAAAACGGTCTTAGCTCAATCGGCTGAAAGAAAAACCTATTAATAAGTCCAACGTCTATTTCACGACTTCATTCGTGCTATGTACGTTGTCAAGAGATTTTGTATCAAGAAATTTCTGCTGACGTGACACGATAAATGTTAGATTAATAGTTTTAATTCGATTTGATAAACGGTCGGATCTTTACTCTTTCTGGCCTTCTGTATGATACATTAACCTTTCGATGAGCATATTTTGGTTAATATTTTACATTGATTCATACCAATAATATCTTGAAGAAACTAGATAAGCAGCAACAGTTGTTTGTATTAATCCGGTGATCATTGGTTCCGACGGGCTACAAATTGTAATACCGTAGTACTTGCTTATAAGAAGAGTCATACTGCAAACAAGAACGATCCTGATCTGCTATAGCATAATGCATTTCCGGATCAGGGTCAATGATGTATGTTCTGCCGAACTGCACATAGCCAGATTTGCCGGCGCATTATGCGATGAACCGATCTGGGTGCAGTTTGCAGCTGGACTCGTCTTAAAAGCTGACTGCAGTATTTATTAAGCTTTTGATGTTAAACGACACGTACATATTTAGATAACACAAATGCAATAACCTTCAATAATATGAGCCAATTTATGAATTTTTCAGGACTATGGCTGACTTTGTTAATGCCATATAGGCATTCCTTATGATATTTATTTCAAATTTGCACTGATGGTCTCAAATTGACAATGTTTATGAACGCTTTGATTATATTGCATACATATGTATGGTGTTATCATGTCTTAATTGTTGACCGTTGTATCTCCACGCAGGCTTTCTAAAATTTATCATATGCATATTTAATATATTTAGTATGATAGTCAAGACCGCATATCATCCATTAAAAGGAGACTTTGCACATGAGGTCTTATTAAAATAAAGGGATAAGAGGCGAACAAAAATTAGATACAATTGAGAACAAGGCTATTCCCTTTTTCTGTTGATTTTACAAAACAATTCGTTCCCCTTTCACCATTTAGTGACTCTTTCGCGTGTACATAAGACGAGAAGGTTCTTCTATCCCATGATTGTTTTAGGAAATAGAAATAACATTGAGAAATTTTTAGTTTCTCAATGATTCTCATTATCATTTTAAGACAGGAGGTAAGGTATGCAGAACTGTTACTATGCTGTAGTATTTACAGATCAAGGTCTGCCTATGTTTGTTTTTCAGCATACATCAACATGTGAACACTTTATAATGCTTTCATTTTTTTAGTAAAATGTTTTGAAAGAGAATTGGCACAAATCTTACATGAAATAATGAAAGATAAAAAAGATATTTCTTACTGGTCTATTGTTTTATTTAAATAGAGTTAGATTTGATTATTTCCTTTATTAAATATATTTTGACGAAACTCTCCATTTAGAATTTTTGTCAGAAATGGAACTTATAGTTCATATTGCAAAACTTGTGCACGGTTTGTCGGTCCGGGTTTACATGTGGTTGTTTAACTATCTGTGTAAAACGGATCGATAACAAAAATCATTCCAATGCACGGGGAAATCCACGTAACCACATTAGCAAAACTCTAAAATTAAACAGAACCAGAAGCACTTGAAGGATGTGTATTCACAATGTACTTTGACACGTAGTAAATGAGGCATAAATAAATTATCCCATGTGCTGCCAACAATTAATACAATAGCGAAAGAATAGCGTCGTATCAGTGGATTATTTATTTCTGACAGCATGATAGATTTTGTGATGAAAATTAGATGGGTGTCTTGCGGTTGAGAAATAAGCTGCATGGTGTCTTTGCTTGTTTACAATAAAATCAATTTATGAGGAGCGAAGACAAGTAATACTGGTGCGGCATATATGCGAGAGACATCGCTGGCTACAGATGCAATTAGTAAGTCCGAGGAAACGATATACACGATGTCCATCATGACCAGTAGGAACCAATATCGGAAACAAGAAAGGTATTTCAGTTTCATTTTTGGCATACTGCCCATTCATAGGAAAAATTAAGTCAATCAACACCTCTGATGTAAATTGATTGATTTCAGATATCATTATCACGACATCCATTCTTGGTTTTGGCTATATGCGCCGTTCCCATGTTTATAAAACTGTGGCTCCATGTACTCGATGCATGCAAGAAAGGAAAAAAATCTTTTCACGGTCTGTTTGGTATTGGCATTAAACCGAATGGTTTAAATCTTTTGGTTGCTGCAAATGTAATTAAAAAGGTAATTTTCCCTTCAATGTTTTATGGAAGTGAATTATGGTGTAACATTTCGAAAAGTGACCTCTCTTTATTGGATAAAACTCTGAGGTATTTTGCCAAACATTCACAAGGTTTTCCAACACATACAAGATCATACATCGCCCTGGGAATGCTAGGATGGACATTAGCGCAGTCCGAAATTGATAGAAGAAAATTGATGTTTTTACACAGATTGTGTTTGATGTCTAACAACGTACATACTAAACGTGTGTTTAACGTTGCGTTATTTCACTTCATTTTGAGCAGATGCATGTCAAGCTACGGGTTAATTTCAAATTTATGTTATACCACAAAGAAGTTTGACTTGCTCGGGTATCTAACTGATTATTTGCATCATTCTGAAATTCCAGATAAACACAATTGGAAAGAAATTGTAAGGTCAAACCTTGTTGGTCTTGAAAATAGCCTATGGAGAGTTCGTATGTCTAATCAAGCAGATTTTGATAGATTCTCTTCGATACACGAATACTTACGACCTGCCTCAGTGTGGCTAAAACCAGACAACACACTAAGGTATTTACATATGTAGCTAAACTATGGGCTGCTGTTCCTCAAACACAGCTCGATATGTGTATTAGATGTGGGAATGTTTATACAGACTTGATACTTCATTGTTGTGTTAGTTGTCCTTATATGTCGAATTTTAGAAACTCTTTCTAGGATTTCCTTACTGATAAATTTCCACTGAGCCTGCACATTGCGTTATTTAATGCAGAAGATGGGCTGCAACTAAAATATCTTCTAGGTAAAAGGTTACCATCAGGTGTAATCGACAAAGAAAACTCCAAGCTATTCGTCCTGTATGCAGCATACTTTGTCATGCAGTGTGCAGCTATCTTCTGCAAATAAGGTATTGAAACTTGCAACTTATGCAGTTGACGAACATTTTGTTGAATGATATAGTGTAAGAAATGTATTCCAATATAATTGTTTGTTGGGTTTTCTTTGTGTTTTTTTTTAAAAAAAAAATACTTATCTATTGATTGTATTCAGATGATTTATTCTTATATCATGTAATCTTCTATGGAAGGAAATAAAGATGATGATGATGATGAAGATGATTAGCAATGAAGTATGTTGCCATTAAGCTGAAAAAAGTATTTTAAACTTGGAATGAACGTCACTGATATAACATAGAATACAATTCCATAACAAAATTTTCGTCGTTTCAGTTATCTTGAACACCCATTTTTAAAGGGTCTTCTTAGTCCTTATTATAAATTATTGTACATGACCTGGGTATTTTACGTCAATTTTGTCATAATATTAGAAAAAAAAAAAAAACAATCCGTCATATGCAGTTTGAAATGGACGTGCACACCTAGCGACTTCCACATGAATGATAACACAATTCGTTTGTACAGTAGGAACTGGACCTTAGATAAATAAGGACGTACTAAAGATTTCATTGTTGGGACGAATATGTAATGACATACACAAGTAAGGACATACATACACACGCACATACATACATACATACATACATACATACATACATTCATACATACATACATGCATATATACACACATACATACATACATACATACATACATACACCCAACCATCCATCCATCCATCCATCCGTTTTGACATAAGCAATTTTTAATTCAAATAGTTAGACAGAAATAATACAATAAAAGTATCATATAAGCCAGGTCCAAAGAAGAAATGAGTGATGTCATGATTCATCAAGTTTCTGATGCAAAGAAAGTAGCTATAGTCAGCAGACGATACGAAGACGGAGTCGATGAATATAAACCGCGTGTTTATTTTGATTTTAGGTGTGTTTAAGTAAAGAGTGTTCTCAACTATTGCGTTGTCCATGCGTTACCCCAGGTGATTTTCATGATATTCGTGTTTAGTTCTGAACCTGCACACCATTTACCTGAGCCCAAACTAAATCGATCATAGCCCAAACTAAATCGATCATAAAACCAGTAGGCCTTGATTCAGTCTACTCGCTGTCAATTTGATAAAGTTAGCATAGTATGCGTGTTCAAGGACCAGTTCACATACAGCAATACAAACATATTGGATATATTCAAAACTCGCTTATTTCGACTGCAAGAACAAACTTAAAGACCTAATAATGTTTCCTACCTGAAATATTCTCTGCATGGTGTTTTTTTGCTGTTTTTTTTGTGGGTGTTTTTCTAATTTCATGGTGTTTATTTTTGTAATAATATTATTATATGTTTTTTTTTATCTTATAGGTGTTGTCTAATGTTGTAAAGCGCTTAGAGCTTCTAAAGATTAGGCGCTATACAAAGTCCTCATTATTATCATGATTATTATTATTATTATTATTATTATTATTAATGTTCGCGATATCATAGTTCAGTGTTTCTGTTTTGGATACATGTTTGGGGCTTGGTAAAAAAAATGCAATTCGTTTGACACTAGCACAGGAACGACGATATCATTTAGAACAGAGTTTACTTCGACATCTCTGTCGTCTACATCAGACGACATCTTTGTCGTCTACATCGGACCATTGTGTAAGTTATAGCTTGTGCAATGAATATCTTAAACACTAGGTTGGTTTAAACGAAAATTATTGTACCGTAGTATTTCTGAACATACCGCGATACGCACCACGGTATACCGTACTTATATTAGGGGACAACAATTGAATGTTCTTGGTCATTGCCCTGCCATTTTTTAAAACACAAATGAGCATGTCAATAGCTGCAAAAAATATATTACTCTAATTTCTAGCAAGATAACACCATACTATTAATTTTATTTGTTTGTTATTGCACTTATCTAGCTCTCCTGAAAATGTCTTTGAACGAGTCTTACAAAAGGAATACACGGACGTAGCCAAATAAAATACCTAGTAAATAACTAAAAATTACTTTTTTTTCTGAGGATTCTTTACTGCCGCAGATGGCACGACCAAATGGGAAGGATACAAGTTCTCCATGCACCTTATTACTTTTCTGTTTGTTTGTTTGAAAACATAAAATGTAATAAAGAAGATAAGGGAGGGTTTTATTCATTTGAAAGTCATAATATCTTTAACAGAATTAAACAATATTGACATCTGAAGCACATTTTGACTAAGGTTTCTAACATTAACCATGTAATTAAAAAAGTAGAAAGGCGTGTCGATGATGGCAAAATGGGATATTCTGGTTATATCCAACTTTTGAAACGTTTCGGGCAAAACATGATTTTTATTAAAAATTTTTTTTAGATCTATAGTAGAGTATAAATGGCGCTATAACATTTGTCGTGGTACTCTGCCCTGGTCAATATTCATCTACATCAGATGATCAAAGATTAGTGCATACCTTTGAATATGACGAATCCATCATTGTCGCATGTTATCAAATGACGCGTTGTAATAGAGCATTTCAAGTAAGCTAGGGACAAACCAGTCATTATATCGTTATCGTTAGCGACCAAGCTCGTTAAACTCATTTATGAATACGAAACTAAATAGCTCAATGAACCAGATTCTATATTTTGATATGAGTTCGATTACAGCAATGCAACGAAGATTTTATTGTTGTCACTTGTCAAACCATATCCGGCTTGAATACAATCTGCTTTCAGTTAAATAAATGAGTTTGTTTGTGTTTTATTTTTTTCGAAGAATGAAAATACATAGGTGAAGCATGAACATTAATAAAGTAATTGCATAATTCAGTGACTTCACAGGTTAGTGTCGAGAAAAGATAGAAAAGATGAGAGTGAACTACTTGATAAATCATGGTTTGAATAGAGATTATTGCGTGAGCAAAAAGATTATTTGGCTTGGAATGCTTTGGCTGCAACTTAATCAGCTTCTGACGATGCTTGTATTAAAATCTGCACTACGATTATGAAGCATTGCTCGTTGGAAACGAAACGTTGTATATACATAGCAATGTTTATATATATATATATGTATATATATATATATATATATATATATATATATATATATATATATATATATATATATATATATATATATATATATATATATACACACACACACATATATATATATATATATATATATATATATATATATATATATATATATATATATATATATATATATATATATATATATTTAACAATGCCATTTATTTTGCCATTGGGGGCCCCGAGTGGCCGAGTGGTCTAAAGCGCTCTCCGTTACGGATCACTGCCATTTCACCTATCTCTGCGTGGGTTCGAGTCTAGGATTCGGCCAATGTGGGTATGTGGGAAAGCTTGTCAGTAGCTTCTCGAGGGTCGGTGGTTCTTCCCGGGGTATTAGCGGGTTCTTCTTCCACCATTAATACTGGCCGCCATGCATAGCCTATCGTGTGCTGAAAATGACGTTAAACCCCACAACAACAACAAAAATATTTTGTCATTGACCCGAGAATCAGGTCTCCATTGACCTCAAGATTATATCTCCATTCACCTCAAGATAATCTCAACTTGCAAGTTTCTTGTTGCTGTAATATTAAATGACTGAAAAAAATGATAACTCAGCGCTCCAAAGTTTGTCGCATTTGTTAAAATTTAAGCTCTGTCTTGACTTTTTTCGGAGACGAAATAGAGACAAAGCTGCCATGATGCCGTTTGTCGTCCACGTAGTCGTTGTGCGAGCGTTACTGTTTCGTTTTATTTGAAAGCCCATAATGTCGAGAAGTTCATAATAATACTTTGTGCAGGACCCATTTTATTTCTATAATTTTACTCATGTTCCCAGTTCCACCATGATTTGAAAACTAATGCTCACGGGAATCCTACTACCTTGTTAATCCAGCTTGCCAAAATGAGGACTCCGTTGAAAAATATAGGAAATTTTAAATTTCTGTTTTAAAATACGTATTGATTAAGAAATTAGATTAAGATAAATTTCAGGAATATATCAGATGTACTGCAAGCATACCCTAATCGCCTATGGTGTTCTTGTTTGTAATTACAATGTTTCAACAAACGTAATTAATAGTACGATATTTGAAAAGAACATATCAGTGGCATGCAATTTGAAGAAAAAAATTGCCGTAAGTGCTAAATAATATATTGCACTGTACGTAACTGTAGTATACATGTCGTTTATTTAACAGGATATGTTCTTGTAGCTAATGTATGCAAGACTAAATAAGTACAGTTATCGTAAAGAAGTTTGTCAAAGTCCTTTTTTTATATAATCCCATTTACATCAGGAAATATTGTTCTTTATAAACCTCGAGATTTTCTTTAGTTATACACATCTTCCCCCAGTACAATTATTTTGCCAAAAGTGTTTTCAGAGGTTTTACTTAATCTTCCTTTGCGTCTTAAAAAGCGACCAAAAACGTTAATGCACACATAACTAAAATACCAGATGAAATGGGACATGCACACATTTGGATAGGCATTAGCTTTTACGGAAGGTAATCAAGAATACAGAACTGATTTCAGCGCCATTCATTCTGATTAGAAATCGGATCTCAATATGATCTCGATTCTGGAAGGATTTTAATAGGAAATTACATATAATTTACTATTTAAGTAATATGCTGTTAAATGCAGCGCGGAACTGATTAATGACTATCGATTCACCATGAAACGGACTACCTAATCAACGCAGCTGTTTCGCTTATTAAGCTGGCACCAATTATCACTTGAACACAAGTCGAAACAGAACGAGTAAGCGTGCTTGTGTTCCGTCGTTTTGTGCGGATATTTTGTAGAATTACATTTGGAAACTTTTGCGTCTGCATATATACCTAGATAAATAAATCAGGAGATTGGTATATGAGACTGTAGATGTAGCTTCATGTTAATCCCTTCACTTGATCCATATCTTGGCATACACACACTATATATATATATACGCTCCGGTGGCCTAGTGGTTAGAGTGTCCGCCTCGCATGCGGGAGGTTATGGGTTAGATCCCCGGCCGAGTCATACCAAAGACTTATAAAAATGGTACCAACGGTTGCCTCACTCGGTGTTCAGCATTAAGAGGTTAGTGTTAGGACTGGTCGGTCTGGTGTCAGGATAATGTGACTGGGTCGGAGATCATGCTACAACTTGATTCCCCAGTGCTAGACATCACTATAAACTGTCACACTGCAGACGTCGTATTGATATGACTGAAAAATTGTTAAAGCTACGTTAAAAATCCAAATCTCTCTCTCTCTGTCTCTCTCTCACTCTCTCTCTCTCTCTCTCACACACACACACACAGAGTTTGAAATATAATCAAAGAGGAATACGCTTTTGACCTATATCGAGGTCACTTAAAGGAGAAAATGATACCTTTACAATGCGAGAAGTACAGAGGTAGACGCGTATGGAACAATACATATTTACATTACGTACACAGAGCCTCTAAGTTACCCTAGGTCATCTTATAGAGCTGTTCAACTACAACTTCCAATGAATCTCGTTTGCGTTATACAAAGTTAGCTGATCACTACAAATACATATATTTATAATTATATCTTTTTACTTTGTTAATTGCTTTAAATTTAGACCTTTTCATTATCTTGGATAATTTGTCAATTATCGCTACAGTATGTATGTATGTATGTATGTATGTATGTATGTATGTATGTATGCCTGTCTGTATGTATGTACGTACGTACGAATTTATGTGCGTGTCACTTTCCATGGTAGGTATGGCAGTAGTGGTATTAGTAATTATAGCAAAGTTCCTATGATGTGATACTGAATCGCTGAGGTCACAGCGTATAGCATCCCGGCAATCGCAAGGTACGGCATCGCACTCCACTTGAGAATCCCCGACTTGAATGATGTCTGTTGAAAAGTATTTATTTTTCTCGCTTGGTGTTGGTAGCTACAACGAACTATCGGTCTTGGACGTTTTCCCTATTTATACGCTGAACAATATCGACGTGACAGTACGGTAAATTGAAGTATTTGGGAAGCCGCACTCGCTTTTTGTACACAATTTGAAGCACTTTTTCTAAAGGCCGACTGACAATTTGGTGTGTCGCTATGCGTACTATCTTGTGCGGTTCGTAGGTGGTCAAACTAAAATGTAGATCGTCACCAGCATGCAAAGCTTCTTTCAATACCCCAAAGTTCACCACTTGACTGGTGTGATAACTGAGTCAGTTCTTTCACTCTACATTCAGTGTGCACTTCTCCTTGTTTGTCTCGGTATTTGTAGCCGTAATGTTTGGGTCCACCACTAGCAAAACTTAGAATCTTGTCCTCGTGGTGCTCCTCCGTCCAGGTTCCTAAACAGTCTCCTTCAAGTTTAGGGTGACAGTGACCCAGGAGATATATGTAAATGCTACTCTCCATGTTAAAATACAACACACGATCTCCTATGAGTTCTAAAACTTTAATTTTAAGCGAGCATGAGCTGTCACGTAAGCCGCAATGATGACATTTCCAAATTCATCAGCTTATACAAAGTCCGGTTCTTCCTCGTAATTGACCAGGCTCAAGTCTTCACGAAGAATGTCCACTTGTTTCATGTACTTGTTTTTGTCGTGAATCATCTGGAAGTAGTGGGAAGGATCGGAAAAATACTCTGTCTTGGGTAAGCAAGCTCGTTGTGCCATTTGGCTCCACTAACAATTCAACATAACTTTAGCAAATGATAGCCTTCCGTCATTTTCCTCGATGTGATATAAAATGATGCCTTCCTGCTCTAACTGCTTCTCTTTGGATTTCTTTTGGTTTTCGGGAGTGTGGCACTAGGACGACTAGCCACTGGCTTCTTGTTTCAGTTTAAAAAAGGCATCCACGTGGTCCGCAAAAATGCCTTTCTGAGTCTCGTTGCCCTTGTATTTTTCTATCTTGGGAACGTGGCAAATTTCGTACACTTCTAACATTTGGTATCCCAAGTCCAGAGCTTCAAGCAATTCCACGCTGACCCACGTTCTTGTCAAGGCGCGTTCTTCCTGGGTGTGCTGATAAGGCTGGTTTTTATTGCACGTTTCGGCACAAGTACAACACAAGGGAAACATAAGTTTTCCTTGGTAATGGTGTTATAAAACAGGATGGTACAAGTCAGTGGGAGGCAAGACTTTACATTCATTCATTCCTTCGTATTGTCGAATGTTATGTAGGTTAATGTGTTCCGTTAGCAATAGTAGGTGCCAGGCGGGAAAGTGAAAATATTTGTACACGTAAGGATACAGCGAACACACGCCCAATTATATGATTTCTTCTCCTTTCTCTTCTTCAGCTTGGTACAGCAAACATGTGGCATTCGTCCGTCCTCCGTACAAACCGTTCTGCGGGTTCAGAGAGTCAAACAACTTTTAACTTTCGACGATGGATTTAAACTCGGTATCGGTTTTTAAACGGTAATCGTACTCGTGTTCCCATATTTCCACTACTTGGTATCCTTGCTGTTCTAACTTCAAGCTACGCTGAAGTGGCATGGTACAAGTCCTCCATGGTACGTTCTAAAAACTGATTTTTGGTGTCACGTTGAGGGTAGCAGAGGGGATATCAGTGCATCCGTGAAAAAACACCCGTAAAACACGTACACGATATTGGGGTTTTCTAAGTCGCAGCCATCCACCGAATACGTTCCGATGGTATTTTCGCCTCCTTCGCTGCGGGCATGTTGGATCCATTCGTCTTTCTTGTTGTACAAGTAATGTAGCCAGCCTAGGGCTTTGACCGAGTATTGACGTTTGACAAAGTTCGTCGTTTGAGGACTTATGACAGCAGGGTGTTTTCGGGCATGAATCTTTGGTGGTACACTAGTGAGCACGCTTTGGCAATGGTACAGGCTTATTTCTAAGAATCAATCCCTCCGTGCTCTATGAACAATGATCGAAGTTTTCCACAGCAGCACCGTAACATGTCCACGTCGGAACGACAATACTTTAACATTTCTTCCTGAAAGTCGAAGGGGTCTGAGGCATGAGAGTGGTACCAAGCGTAGAGAGCTTCTTGTTGTTCGGTGGGCATGTTGTCGGGATCGCAGTAGTAAGCCTAATGCAAATGTGGAAGAACGGCGTGTTGATTGGCTTCGGTATTAAAAAAGTGCGGTCATTTCTGTCATTCGAAACGTTTTAGGTATTCAACTCAAAGGCATGGCAAAGTACTTCATCAAATCTTTAAAATGCTCTTGTTCCATTTGCATTGAAATTAGTTTGGCCCAGTTCAAAGCGACTTTCGGACGTTTGGTATTTTGTTCCCTATAGTATCTGAGAAGAAATTGCCCATCGTATCCCGAGAAATTGTAAACTGGTAATGGCATCGTGATGATAGACGTGAATGTATTTTATGTGTTTGAAAGTTTTACCCCGAAACAACAGAGGTTCGTGCGCTTCGTGAGGACGTACTTTCAAGGTGTAGCGTGGAGCCAATACGTCTTGCAATTTTTTGCATTTCAGGAATACAACAGGGTGTGTCGTTGAATTTCCCCGCTTACTGTAACATGAGTTCTGTTTCTCTTCGTTGTTTGTCTTGGTCCGATCGTTGACTAGTTTTCCAGCCTCGTTTCTGTTCTACCGTGTCGTTCTTGTCGGAATACGTTCGTCCAAACATGATGGCACGGGTTAAACACATCTGGTCTTGAGGGTTGTTAATTTGGACGAGGCTTACGCTTGATGCTGCGACGGTCGTCTACCAATAACACCTTTTTGTGTCCGGTCACTTTGGGAAGAGACACGTGGGTCATGAACAGTGTTCCTTTCCATCGGTGATGTGAAACTTGTCATTGGATTGTATCACGTGTTGAATCTTGACGATGACTTTGGAAGGTGCTAATTTTATGGGCTGCTAAACTCGATCAGAACGGATGACTTCAGACTGTCGCGATGAATGGAAAGTCTTAAGCGATCTTCTTCTTTGGCTTGACATTGTCGTTTCAGTGTGGTTAACTAATAATCTCACACCTCGGCGATTAAGCTCTCTGCTTTCTCCAACGGTATTTCGGACTTGAAATCTTTAAACTTCACCGTGTAGGTTGTGGTGCTAAATTTTCTAGAAGAGCGTTTTCCGTCTCTCGAAACGATAGTAGTTTTGAGGGTTTAGTAGTGGTGGGGGTGAACTTTGTTTTGTTGTAGACTCTCTGGGTGTGGATTTTGGCTCACTCATGTCATCTTCAAAATCGATGGCACAAATTTGAGCCATGACTTCAGCTACTGTACGAAGCGATAAATCACGTTTACTTTCTTCTCCATTCTCCAGGAAATCATGCGATCGTTTCATCTTGACTGCAAAAAGTCAAATGACTATGTTTTAAACGCTATGGGTCCCGATTTATTCACGTTAGTTTAGTGTATATATAAAGCGCCAGTGTCTTCCATCCCAGTTTTCATTTCACTCTCAAACCTGCCAGAACGGTGGAAGAGCCCAAACAGATTGAAATTCTCATAAGAGCTATGCGAAGTGTCATGCGAAAGGTTTCTTCAGACAAGCCGACGAACTACTCCCCCTCTTTTCTAGATAAAAGTCAAGATACTTGCTATATCTGTCAGACGAAATGTCGTTGGGTATAGAATGTCCAGATCGTCAAAACAGCAAGACAGATGTTAGAAAAGACAAAAGTCAAGATACCTATTATCATTGTCAAGAGAAAGGACATTGGTTTTCAGAATGCCCCAAGAAACAACAGGAGCGAGAGGAAGAGAGGGGTTCCGAACAGGAAGAAGAATAGGTACCCTCCCAAATAAAAGTACCCCAACAAGTACAGAAAGAGAAAAAAAGATAAGAAAAGAAGCCGAGGATAAAGTGAAGAAGTGGAAAAAGCTGTGAAAGTGAAAAAATAAAAAACAAAACAAAGAGAGAGAGAGAGCGTGAACAAAGAGACAGAATTCGGTGAACTTTTTAAAGTGTTGTGTTGTGTTGTAAATGGGATTGTAAAATTTGTACGAGAATAGACCAGACAGAAAACTTGTCCTCTGGTTTTGATTTTTTTAGACTAATGACCTACCCTCACGCACAAACACACGTACAACAATAAGGCAAAAAAGATTTTAAGTTTTAATTGATTTTGGCAAAATGATTACTATCTCTTTTTGAGAGAGGTGGTTGGCCCTGAAAAGGACCGTTGGATGTTTTTTAAATATTTTTTTAAAATATTTGTTTAAAATATTTTTAAAAATATTTTTTAAAAAATATTTTATATTTAATTTTAATTTTCAATAAACAAACTCAGGAACGAAAAGCAATCAGCTTTAACTGCTCATAGCCTTTGCCACGGCCAAGGACTACTTCGGGACTTGCTCCTGTCGATGATTTGGAAGAACTCACTAGGGCTGGTATCTGAGATGTAGCAACAAGGCGGGACTGTTTGGCTCGGGAAGGTCTTTTTATCTTGGGTCCTATTAAAGAATCTGATAAATTTGCTTCAGACTCCTTAAGTCTGCCCAAATGTTTAAGGGTACCATCACTATTTGACTTTCACTGTCCTCCTTCTTTCCTAGACGTTGTTTCTTATCTTCTGCTGTTTCTTTTTCCTGATGTTTCCTTTTTCTTGCCTCTTATTCAGCTTGATCTTGCTGTTGAAGGAGAAACGCTTGTCCTGCTTCTTACTGCTGCAGTACAAATTTCTCCAATGCTTCTTTCAGTCTCTGCTTAAAATGCTGGACGTGTGGTAAGGAAGGGGAAGGTGGCGAAGGTGCTGGAATCGGAACAAATTCTTGAGAAGAAGGGAAAAGTACCACTAAATCCCAATTAAAATCGGTCTCTTCTGGAAGTAGGACTGTGCTGACTTTGGTAGCCGCTGATATACCATCACTTCTCGTCTCCATGGCTGGTGCACCCCATTTCATTGTCTTCTTAGTTTCCGTCTTGTTTGAACACTCTGTCGCATTGATTCACTGCGCACAGACGCTAGTGCATCTATATAGGGAATGCGACGTCACAGGTAGCTCTCCTAGAATTAGAAGACAGGCTCCGCACTGTGACTGAATTTTGTAACGCGTGTTAGGATTAGTGGAGAAAACTCAATCCGTTTCGATCCCCTCATCCACTATAAATAATTGCGGTTCAGTTCATTCCCTTCACCTGTTCTCGTCACAAGATGTGGACTAACGTTGAATCATATACCCTCGTATCGACGATGCTGTTCCGTGCTGACATACCCTTGTATATCAGATCATCATGGACAATTACCCGGATCACCTGGTGGAGAGACTAGGGTTTTGAAGATCTACGGTCCAGAAGTCAGAAGAAGTTTGAGGAAGAGAAGAAGACATATGCAATGCCGTCTATGTTAACGGAATGATGTTAAGAAGAAAACAAAGGCCCTTTTCAGGGCCACTTCACTGTCTCGAAAAAATTTGCTCTCTTGCCTAAATTTTATTTATCGATTTTATATTTTATGTTTGCTTCGAAAACGTTTTTGCTCTATTGCCTAATTTTTTGTGTGTCGATTTTATAGTTTAACTGTGATAGATTGATGTTCATAAATCTATGTATCTGTTATTTATGTCTATGTCCCGCCAGTCCTGCCCCGACAATCGCTCTAGGTTTCTTTCCCCGCTGTTTGGTCTGATTGATGTCAGCCCCATTGCAACATTGTTACCAATGTCCAGTATCGTGACGTCACATCACCTGTTCCATTCCTATTATCCCTGTACAACCACTCAACTTTCCCTTGTCAGTATACAGGCCGAATATTCCCCATGTCAAATTCCAATTGTCGCTAAATGTGTCCAGGGGGTCCGTAAAAACCTTGTCGCTATGTGTGCCCACGACCTTTTAGACTGGGATTTCCACTGTTGCTATGGTGTCCCACTACACTACTTTTCTTCATTCTATATCAGCATTTTACTACATAGAAAGAAAAGATGTTCGCAGATATTTAAACATTGCTTTTCTCCATTCTGTGCCAACTGTATTACAAATGTATTACAACATTGAAAAAAAAGTTTGTGAATTTTGTAACAGCGACGTTTTGCAAGATTTAGCTTGTACATATCATGCTTCATGTTGTATATTTTGTCAAAATAATAATTGCATGAAGACTCGTTCATTTTGCTGACGCATTTCATATTTGTTGTATCTAACAGACGTCAGAGCGTTCCGTTGTTAAACAAAAATGTAATGATTGTGAGTTTACTTGTAAGGATTTGAGATCTTTATCTGGTTATTTCTACATCCATACGCGAAAATTTTTATAGTCTTTGCAAACTTGCAGTCTAGTTCGGTAGTAGATGTATTTAAGTTTCGATAATCACTTGATTTCGATGTGCTATCAGCTGCTAATCGACGCCTGATTTATCCATCGTTTTTTAAAAACAACTAAGAGTTGATCTAAAATTGACACTTAATAATGTTTTAACATTGTTTTTCTTCTCAAGCGCACGTACATATTGTCGTAAAGTTGTACTCTGCTATATGGGTGACATAAGAAATAGTTCATGTAAGTTTGGTGACTGACATGTTCCATTATTCATGAAGAAAACTTATTATATAGGTTGATAATTGAACAAATCTACTTTATGCTGCTTGGAGTTCGTTTTAAGGTATTTCTTGGTGGTACTTGACTGATAGCATACACTAGAGTGTCTACAGTTGTTGCATTGTAAAATATGCATCTTAATGTGGAGAGAGAGAGAGAGAGAGAGGTAGCAATAAAAGACGAATAAACGTGAAATATGCTTACATAGGGAAAGACAGGTTTTCAGTAATAAACATAAGGACATATGAATTTCGTAAACTGGAGAAAAAAAATCCAATGATATATTTCATATCTCAGTTTGAAACATATAATACACTGGAATAGTGAGGTGGTATTTCATGGTCTGTTCCGTTTGTTCTACTAATTGTTCCTAACTAGCTGCATATAATCTAATCTGGGTCTGTGGAGTTTGCTGCTGGACTCCACTTATAAGCGAATTATATGGTGCAGTTATGGTGATTTTCAATACGATAACTTCTCGCAAGTGGACACGGTTATAAAAAAATAGACAAAACTATCAGCGTGGCAGATGCATCTGTTTACGAAACTACGGATAGCTCCAGACATGGCAATACGATTGTGTGTCCGATTGTTATTATCATACAACGTCCATGATGGTCACATCGAATATAAAACTTGTTTCACCATGAATTGTTAAACGGGACCACGTAATTGCAGAACAGTCATTAAGATACATTAGATGTTTTTAATTCTTTCCTACTTACATTCATAAAATCATACATAAACGCACACATCTATACATATATCAGCGCAGATACGCACAGTTACATATATGCATAAATGCAAACGTATGTACATGTATAAATGCAAACGTGTGTACACACACACACACACACACACACACACACACACATATATATATATATATATATATATATATATATATATATATATATAGAGAGAGAGAGAGAGAGAGAGAGAGAGAGTACATGTAGAACTAGACAGACAATTCTTTAACAAGGGGATTTTCGTTTGACCGCCTTTTAATTCAACGCATACTATTTCAAGCATACCTTTGTTGAGTCTAGCGTCAAAGATATTCCATGCAATCTAACGTGCTACTTAAGGTTTTAATTTTTAAAACAAAAACGCAAGTAACCACGTACACGTATGAGATCTTCAATAAAAGTTATAAATAATTGGGAATTTATCATTTAAAAGTCTGGTTATATAGCCTCTAAAATAAAAATTGACTGCCGTGTAAATAGAACATATTTCTGGAATCAAACTTTTCCTTAATTAAAGGCACACATGCAAATTGATCATAGTATGATCTTTTTAGTTCTTACCTGTCCCTATTCAAAGTAGAATCCACGGCCGTAGTAACAAGAAATGTTGTAACAAACAAACCACACAATTGCTTAATCCTTAGTATTGGTTGTGTGAAAGCAGAGTGACTGTGTCAGAAGGATAAGTAGATATGAAATGAGAAAGCTGTTCCACGATAGCTACATTGATTGACTGCCAGTCCTTTGGATGATTCCAATAAATGGAGAAAATAGTTCTAATGTGATCGATAATTCCTTCAGTTGTCCTATACACGCTTCCCTCTGATGTTACGCTAGACCGTGGAGAACGATATTCGTTGAATATTTTAAGGTAGAGATTTTATCCATAGATAATGTTTCAACGTACCTTGTTATTGTTGCATTTGTTCAATCTTTTTAATCAAGGTACATAACGTCATTTCAGATCTTAATGGCATGAATTAAAGGTATCTAAAACAAATTAAGAATCATTAGTAGCTACACAGTACACTTGGCATTGATCGGTTTCTTTTAAAGGTTAATCTTGCTCTAAGAAAATCAATGATAATATTATAAGACATGTACTCAGTCTGTTAATTTTGACAACAATTGTAGGTCGTTTTGACAAGAACTATATAATGTGTTCTGTTACGACTCTATGGTCTTAAACAAAGTAACAACACAGGACGAAAACTAACAAGTTTTGTAAAATTCAGGAACTAATTTGTTCCCTAAAATGCAAAGTGTAAAAAGAACATATGGTATTGCTAATTAAATCCCAGATAATTCTAGAGTTTACTAAAAGGTCCTAATGAATAAAGTTCGGAATAAATTTTATTGGTATTAAAAAATAAATCCAACGCTGGAATCGTTAACGTGCCTGTGATGGCCTGAATAGTAATGATGTGCCAACAATCTTTTGTTGAATCACAATAATAATAACCAAGAATATATCATTGTTTGAATTTCTCTATAGATCCAACTCCCTTTTTCCAATAATATTATTTTAGAATGCATTTGTATTTCCAGTGAATTAATAATTTGAATAAATAAATTCCAGCCGATATAAAATGCTGGACACAACAATACGAGTGATTTCTGCTTCAGATATTATTACAGGATCAACTAATTTTAACAAGTATTTTGCTGATCCTATAAAAAAGCATATTTTCAGTCTGAAGCGTCTGCATGTGCGTCTCATATTGTCTTCATTTTCAAACTCATCGGTGTTGATTTTACAAGGATTAATGCACAAAATCGGATTTTAAGAGGGCATACAATCCTTATATGTATCCCCTAATGTATTTGATTGATAGGATGGAGAATTCCATAAAATAAAGATCCAGCACTTCAAGGAAAGACATCCAGAATATTACCAAGTAGCAAACGACCGTGGTCAAATTACTAATCTTTCTCATTAGGGAAACGACTTCTCTTTTTCAGTACATCTTGCGACTCTAAAATACGTTGTCTTTTCTATTCAATCACATATCAACCGCTGATTTCGATACTGGTTTCAAAGTAATACCTTTATTTGTTTAATTTTCTATTCTTGTTTTACTCAAATTATACCGACGCAGTAATTGAATCCGGTGTCAACAATCGGTCGAAATATTGAGAAGAGGAAACCAAGAAGATACGATATGTGGACTATTTAGGAACGGAAACGGCAGCATTTGCTACAAAAGAATGTGTATAGTATTTATTTGTAAAACATTATATTGTCCCATCCATACATCATGCGGTACAAAATATATTTTAACATGTAACAAAATAATATATGGATTCTATTTATCCTGAAACATCGCTATCCAGATATATTTCAACAGAAGTACAATTCCTAAACGTTAGTTTGCTCCGTAATCCAGAAATCGATGTTCCAGATCCGAAAACTCTAAATCGGGGACCAAAGTTTAAAAACTACTAAAAAACATGCATCGATAATCCGGATGTAATCTGTGAAAGAATAAAAACAAATTCGAAGACAAGCATACGAAATGAAAAATACGGTCAGTCGGATGCCACAGATTCACCTATGGTCGGTCAAATTCTAGAGGCACTGTAAAGTTATGTGGGAAAACTGGGAAATCGTGAAATAGCGCGACCGTCGTGTAACCAGAGATTGTATAAACAATATTTGTGTTTGGTACGTTGGTGTTAATAACTAAACAATCACACTGTGATCAAATCATCCACACTTTTGACATAACCTGTGGTTAATAATTATGCTTGTTATAATGTCTCTGTTGTTTACAAATTGTGTATGTGTGCGTTTGCTCGTGTTGTTTTTCGCAAGAAAACAACAAATCCTGACCTACATTAACTCACGTTTATACACCAAATGCAAACGCTCCTAGATGTGCAGATCTACGAATCAAATGATCAAAAAGGTCAAATTACAAACAAGAGTTATTCCAGTATCATCATGTATTGTATCCAATCAATGTTAAACGATCAATGTTCTGTCAGCACTCAGAGAATGCAAAACTGTCTATTCTGTCCTCAAAAGCTGCAAGAACTAAGCTTTTGAAATCTGCAAAGTATTTAAAGAAACAATGCTCTAAATTGAATTAGTAAAATGTGTAATGCTAATTCTTAGGTTTAAAAGATTCAAATGAAATCAAATCATGGGTAGAGATTCTTACGTTAAATTACAATATTGTTGTAGAAAGTTGATACTGAAGAAGAACAGAGAACACAAAACCTTTTGACTTGCGTGTAACGTTTCACACTTTGGACAGTTAAATCGCTGGACGGCTCTGGTGGCTTAAGTGGTTATAGTGTCAGTCCCGGTTGCGGGGAGTCGCGGGTTCGAACTCTGGCCGATTCATGCCAAAGACATGAAAATGGTACAAGCAGCTCCGCCGCTTGGCGTTCAGCATAAAGAAGTTAGTGTTAAGACTGGTCGGCCTGGTGTCAGGATAACGTGTCAATATAAGACATGATGCTACATGTCTATTGCATGGCGCCCCTGTGCGAGATATCACTAGAAACTGCCACACCGCAGACATCGCGGCGATATGACTCAAACTGATAAAGCTACGTTAAAAATCCAACTATCTCTCTCTCTCTCTCACAGACACACACACACACACACACACACACACACACACACACACACTTATTTCGTCCTTTGACGAGAATGGGCATTTCAATATAACTATTGTTTTCGTGAGGTACGCTTTCTGTGACGTTATAGAATTTGTGCTAACACTCCCGTCTCGTATGTCACTGACTTAATGAGATCAATTAAGACAATGAACAGGTACAAATGCACCTTACATTTCTACGTTATATACCAGTTTACCTTTCTATGTTATATACCATCTAGTTTCAAAAGATAATAATCCACCAAAGGTGAGACGATTGCAAACACATAGTATTTTTCATGAACAAGCTTTTTGGTTTCTATAAAACAATATTAAAACATTTACAAAATGCATTTAACATTATTCCTGATTTGTTTCTTACAATATTCCAGGCATAAATCAGTCTGTCACAACTAGTTTTCAAAATCCAGAAATTAAATAATTACGCATAAAACAAATACTAAAGCATACTATGAACGTTTACAATGCGATCCACAAAATCTTGGAAGATGATAGGGTAAGAAAGATATTTCCACCAAGAGTATATTTTAATACTTTTAATGAGTGATACAACACGTTTTAATTATATTGACTTTACACAAGCGTTACAGTGTTTAAGCTATTTAATAAAGCAAAGAAATTACTCTTCTATAAAATTAAATAGAAACATGATATGTCATAGTACGTGTAAATGCAATAGTTTAGGGAAAAATATCGATATTCCGGGACTTACTGTAGAGTTTGCTTATGTTACTGTCATCCCTAACCCACAATGTCAATATTACACAAAACAACACATATTATATATTTGTAATAAAAGAAAAACACAAAAATCCACATTAAAAGATATTTTAATTGCAATCAACAATATATAGTAGTAACTCACTATCCAAGACAAATTTCCAGGTAAAATATACGATTGTTTTGAGACATAATTAGAAACTTACATAATGCTGTCTGTCACATAATTGTATATATTGATCGTTTATTTTTTATTTGGATTAAATAAATGTACTCGGGTTTCGTTTTGGTGTACAGCGTTAGCAGAGAGTGGTTTATCTATATCGTATATTATTTGGAAGTGGTGAGTTCGGTTCATCCCACGTTGCTTGAGCAAAGTGCTTACGATGGTAAAACCGATATACCTTGAGCGCACAGGCAGTGTATGGCTACATGGCATGTATGTCAATTACCTCATCGTAGAGTAAAACATCACATTATTAGAAGTATTGTCTGTGAGCAGTCCACGTTATAACGACCTATCTCCATCTGCTGACGCATGTGACTTAAATATTATTTTCCTGTTTGTATCATAGAGCAGCAGGGAAGTTGAACAGACCAGAGTTTCCAGCCAAAATAAACCTTCCTACGCAAACTTTCTCCGTAGAAGCCTCAGAAAGCAGAAATAAAGCCTTCTACGGAGATCAATTTTCGTGCATTCCAGACTTAGTGCATCAGATAGGTATACCAGGTGTGTCAACGAATATAGCATCCAAGACAGGAAAATATCAATCAGGGAATAATTTTTTGTTTTTGTTGCATGGCGAGGCTGCATTTTTATGAATAAATTTGATCAAGACCGATACGATACCGACTTCGTGGATCATGAAGATTTATCGTAATGAAACCATGCGGCGTTGACTGAGCGCGGCTGAACAAATTTTTAAATTTATTTATATCCATGTCACCGTTGCACCAGGTCTGATGGATATTTCTCAACGTGTGCGTGTCCACGCCATTGAACACCGATAAAATGTTGCAATTGTCCCTAATCACCTTTGGAATCTGCGTATATCTCTGTGTTACGTAAATAACATAGGTATTTTTGTGTCTGCCACGCGAGAATATTCTGGCCGGGTTGGTCTGCTTGTCCAGCATAACGTCATCAAAAACAACAAGATTATTAGTATCACCGTCCAAATTATCCACGGATGGAGCTTCATTGATATCCGTGATGAATTCGATTGTGCCTTCGTCGGTATTGTCGCTAAATTCTTTTAACACTTGGTAACAACGTTGATCGTCCACGGATGGTGCAACCAAATATAATTTGTCCCATTTCAGCCATCTCATGATCAAATTCAATAACAATTGTGTCTTACCAGATCCAGATGGGCCAATGATTATCATTCTAATCGAATTCGGTAATGCCACATGATGTTTTACTTGCTCGCGTCGCTTCGTGGCTGAAAAATCAATTACATTCATGTTACTAAAATATATGGATCTATATTGTGTTAAGTGCCGCACGCACACAGCTACGATAAATCCAACCGAAATCGTCACACGCAACAACAGAAACGCAATTGCAGGAGAATGTGAAGTTTGCAAGACACGCAAGTTCAGGTTTGTAAAAAAAAAAATAGAAGAACCGGAGGAGATATCGCAGCCTCCTTGACAAATCTACCTGGGTTACCCTGGGCAAAATATCCCGGAGAGAAGCATCTACCAGGGTACAATTATTGCGGACCCGGAACGAGACTCGATATCAGACTCGACGATAATAACCAACCAAAGCAAGGTGAAAATCCGGTAAACGCAATTGATAAAGCTTGTTACTACCATGATCTCGCATATCGCAGCGGAGATTTACAACAGAGACATCTCGCTGATATCAAGCTAATTCACGCATTACACGCGATTCCTGATAAAAATTTCAAAGAGAAATTAGCAACATGGATGGTGAAAGGCGCGATGAAAGGCAAATTAGTATTCGGCGCTGGTAAATAATATGGAGCAGATATATTATTCTCCGCGAGGATTCTGGCGAGGAAAATCAGCGATTGCCAAACTCGCCAAGGCCGCTAAAGTAAAAACGTCCGTCGCTGAATCGTGGTTATCAAAACAGGCAATTTGGCAAATATATCTCCCTCCACCTAAGAAAATACCATACGCGAGTTTTACCGTCAGTGTCCCCAACGAGGTCCATCAAGCGGATCTTATGTTTCTTCCTCACGATACCGTTGACGGAGTCACATATAAATACGTCCTGACCATCGTTGATATCGCTAGCAGATATAAAGAAGCAGAGCCATTATCGAATAAAACAGCAACGGAAATTGCTAAGGCATTTAACGAAATTTATTTACGATCCCCGTTAACATGGCCAAATCTTCTCCAGGTTGATCCAGGTCGAGAATTTCTTGGCGCGGTTACTTCATTAATGAAAAAAAACAACGTCAAAATCCGTCGCGGTATCGTAGGTGTTCATCGCAATCAAGCTATCGTCGAAAGATTCAATAAAACTCTCGCAGAACGATTATTCGGATACCAATACGCGCGTGAATTTATTCAAGATAATCGATCTCATGATTGGGTATCAAGATTGCCTCATGTAATCAGCGCGCTAAATAATGAGACGACTCGAACAATATCGATGAAACCCGCGATTGCTATTACAAAATCGAATATACCTTTGAAGTGAGATTCCACAATTCAGCCTGTACTAGGTAGCGTCACAGTCAGGTATTTGTACAAGGAAGGTGAGGCCGAAGGAGGAAGAAAAAGAGCAACCGACCCAACCTGGAGCGTTACAACACATAAAATATCCGCCGTAACAAGATCATCAGGAAGACCGGCGATTTATATCCTAGATTCGCTAGCGCCACAACGCGGATTTACCAAAGAAGAATTACAGATAGTACCCGAAGATACTCAACTACCGCCAGCGTCACTAATGTAGTTTATTCGAATTCTCCCTAGCTGAGATAGTTTTCTTACTCTCGATACGGCCAAATATACCAAATTTGACCAAGAAATTCTATCATCGACGATCCAAACTTGACCATCGACGGTCAATCCTTGCGATGAATGTATCGTTGTTGCGTAGCCTAATTTCCATGGCGATTTTTCTGCATTTAGCGCGTCATTGACAAGATTAATATCAACGAAGATAATATCATTCAGGACCAAGTTTCTTTCCTCTCCGCATGGCAAAGTAACATTAATATTTTGTCGCCTAGTATTAGCGGGCCTATAACATAATGGTACCTGCAGCGTTGGAAATTTCTCACAATGCAGCTTGAACAGTATTTCCTGGATAATATCGCGAATAATTTTCCTACTAGCGACGATCAAATGATCAGGACGCCACAAATTTAGAAAATCGCTCATCGGAGTTTCGTCGATTATTTTCCTCATGACGTCACACTGAATCTTGTTAGGTTGTAATCGAATCAATTTTTTAAATTCGGTCAACAAAATATCTGTCGATCTATGATCAGCGTCGATTTCCTCGTAATAATCAACGAAATTTCTGAGCCATTCGTGAGGTGATTCACCATCAATCGGATCAGGTTGGCCATGATCGCCGCACATTATTACGGCGGTATTTTTTCCTCCCAGCCAAGCTAATATCGATTTTAGTATATCTAAATTTACTGTGCAAATCTCATCAAATATTATGATCTTGTTGATATATTTATCACCCATACGAACCGAGTCCCATGATCCACCGCTGTATTTGAAATAACTGTGATACGTGCAAGAATTAACGCCACGCTGCTTTGTTTCTCGCGCTAATCTATGTGTCGGAGTCAACACGATCATATCGGAGTTCGCAAATAAGTTTATTACTCGCGTTGTTTTACCGCTACCGCTAGGTCCATTTAGGTAAACGAATTTACTGCGTGAAATTGGATCGAACGCAGATGCGGCTGTCGAAGATTCCAGAATCGAAGATTCTCCAAATCTACCTTGGTGAAATTCATCGCAATCTTCAACATCGGCGTCTTCACAATAATCCAGGATATCTTCGTTTTTTATCCTCCACGTTCCCCACGAGCTACCGTCGGTGATTAAATTTTCCAGCCTACATTGGTATTTTTTATCGATATAGAACGAATCCGTCGCTACTCTTACTGCGATATCAGAAAATTTGTTTATCATCGAGAGTAAATTTATACTAACATAAGCAAGCATCGATGATCGTAAATGTGTATATTGCGCTGATTCTCCGTCAAGGTAGCTAATCACGGTACCTAACTTTGCTCCATCAATGATAATATTCTCTCTGTTACAAAATATTCCTCGTGATACCGTATCGGCGATTATAAAATCCATCTCGGCGTCGTTGATAAACAATCTAGCGTGTCGATGCTTGTGATCAACGGATCCACCCTGAGTAAATTTACCAATTATCTTTCTTCCTATATCTTTCGCGTTGTCACAGTCCGTCGGCAACCACACGTCGGTCTGTTTCCTGTAAGATATAATCGCCTCACTCACCGTCAACGACACTAACATCGACGAATCTAGCATATATCTCAATAACACCGTAGGAACCCAACGACGCTGGGAAAAATGCTTGCCGAACCAAATGTAGCAAATTTTATGTAAATTTTCAGCAAACTCGAACGACGTAACGCAAGCGAATCCTGTCATGACAAAATCAGGCAACGGTCCGTTAATTGCTACCCTTGTCATCTCGCTGGTAGGATGGCCGAATTTAGCAAAATAATCTGCACAATCGCCATATCCAAGAAAACTTCCAGGATAACATGCGCTCATGTCAACGGAGATCATATCTTCGAAATCGTACCTGGTATTCCACAATCCGCCATGGCCGTATTCGATACAGCTACGTTGAATATCGGCGAGAAACTCGTTTCTTGTAGGCTTCCACGAGTTTTTCTCTCTAGCGGCATGAGCAGCAACAGACGGAATTGTAAAGCAATTCGTTAGTAATTGATCGGGATTCGACGAATATTTCACCGCGAGTTTTCTCATCGACTCGTGTAGTATTTCGTCCCTGTAAATATCGCCGCATGGCAGGATAAACTGATCGTATCTTTCTTCGCTCGAGAATAACCATATCGATATTGGATCAGATGCGCTTAATTTTTTGATAAATCTGAACATATCATCGGAATTATCCTTCGCGGTGTCAACGGAATAAAATTTGACCACACGATCCCGCGGAAATATCATTACCGATTGCGACCACGCATGGGAATTGTGATCGATAATTTCGATTGGTGCTCCTCGGGATCTATACGGCGACGAGTATAATATTTCTCCCGATAACGTTTTCACCGTGATAGGAAATTTAAGATTTTTACTCAACGCAGCTACGTCGTCCATCGATGCACCATCAGCGACAGTCTTCGCCCACGCATTAATTTTATCTAGCCTTAATTGAGTCAAACCAGATCCACGTCGAGCGTTTTTCATGTGCTCGATAACACGCTCGGCCACGCAATTTATCATCGGTGATTCTTTCATCGTAGGTAGATTTTTCACATCCGGGTTGTTATTTAGCCGATAAATTCCATAAACAACAGCGCTGGCTGGATAAGATCTAGCATAATAAGGGCCATCGATTCCCAGTAACAATCCAGGTTTGGAATTTTTATCAAGAATAACGTTTTTCTTACCGCCACGCACCGGATCTCGTTTATCGCGAATAATCCAGGTATCGTCGGGCATTTGTGCGATAAATTTTATTCCAAAGATAAATCGCTCTTCGTGGTGCTTGGTTTTTATATGCTCGATTATTTTCTTAGCTCGCTCCAGGTTCATCGTAGCATCGATGGAATTTGTTTTCCAGGTCGACCAAGTGTGAACCGCTCCATCGTCGAAGAACTCTTTCTTGGCTCGATCAACCTCAGGAATAATATATTCTGCCTCATCAAGATCAAATACATCCATGATTATATTTTAGACAAATGTTTAAATTATAATGCATTGCAAATGGATACTAATCGGCTCAACAAATAACTGTGACAAATCCTGCAGAGGTGATTATTGCGGCGCTCACATACATGCGATTCGGCGTGGCAGTAAAGGACCACAGCGTTGCTTAGTTTGTCAAGTTGGCACGCGAGGGAAAACTCGATTGTGTCTGGCTTGTGGAGGAAAGAATTATCGGGAATTGCGGCGATATTATGAAAAAAGATCCTCGTCGGTGATAACCTGCGAAGAAGATTATATTAATCGATTCAAAGCAAATAACAATTTAAACAAATAGATTATCATATATGAGCCTGAAATCAGAGATTCTTGAATCAACAATAATTTCCGAGTTTAAATCTCACCCAACGATCATAGGATACGAGGCGTCGTCCGATGGTATCGTTAGGAATATTAGAACAAAGAATCGTGTTGGTCATGTCTGTAATTCGGGTTATCTTATTTTTACCATTAACAAAAATAATAAAAGAAGATCCACAAGTTATTCCAATCACAAGTTTGTATTTGAATGTTTTCACGGACCAATAAAAGTCGGTCTTGTTATCGACCACATCGACGGAGATAAACTTAACAACAAGCTGTTAAATCTTCGGGCGATAACTCCGAGTGAAAATTCCAAATTTGGTAATACCGGTGGCGTATGGCGACCATCTAAGGCAGTTAAATCAGTAAATCGAGAAACAAACGAGGAAATTATATTTACGTCGATGAGTGCCGCTGCAAAATATTTTGATATCAATCCAGCATCGGTGCAACGTGCGACAGAAAAAATAATAAACGCGACATTTTCCTACCGATTTGGTATACGGTTCGAATTTTACTATATTCCGATAATATCAGATTAAAATCTCAAGATTTTCTAAAATTAAATTGAAGATTACAAATATAAATATAAATGAACGAGGAAAACGTAAACAACATCATCGAAGCCATCGAGGATCTGAAAAACAAAAACGTAAATTTGTCTCCGGATTTGGACGCAGGTAAAATCCGGTCCGAGTTTGAAACGATCGTCCAGGGGAAACTCGAATACAGGTACACGCTACCGTCCGAATACAAGTTTATAAAGAAAATCCAGATTGCGATGTACCAATCGCTTGCGACTGTCAGCGATGATCAAATTGAGGATTTTGTTAAATTATCGACGCTGGTAGAAAAAGTTAGATCGAGTTTATCAGACGAGTACGAGTCGAGAAAAATTACTAGCTCACGTGTTAGGCAGCTAAAAAAGCTGGTCGATGAAAGTAAAATTAGCGTCGAAGATTCTTAAATATAACGAAATTGCTCAATTTTCTTGATTTTGACTACCAACTACCCCGTAAAAAATAAGAAAAAATTAATATTTATTTTACAAAATACAAGAAAAATGTACAATTTTCTTCATTTTGACTACCAACTACCCCATCAAAATCAAGAAAATTCTAACTTTGTCAAATTATTTTTATTTTTCATAAATAAATTTTATTTATTAAGAATATTATTTTTACTGAAAATTTATTTTTTTTTACTAAATATAACGAAATTGCTCAATTTTCTTCATTTTGACTACCAACTACCCCGTCAAAATCAAGTAATTTGTGTATTTTTCTTTGATTTTGACTACCAACTACCCCGTCAAAAACAAGCAATTTGTGTATTTTTCTTGATTTTAGTAAAAAAAAATTAAATCTTCAGTAAAAATAATATTCTTAATAAATAAAATTTATTTATGAAAAATAAAAATAATTTGACAAAGTTAGAATTTTCTTGATTTTGACTACCAACTACCCCGTCAAAATCAGGTATTTTGTGTATTTTTCTTGTATTTTGTAAAATAAAATATCAATTTTTCTTATTTCTGACGGGATAGTTGGTAGTCAAAATCGCGTATTTTGTAAAAAAATATTATTTTTTCCTGGTTTTTATTTATTTTTTTGGTCATTTTTCTCTGGTGGACAGATTTAAAAATCTTAAGAATCTTGAGAATCTTCGATTCTAATTCTATTTTCTACGATCTCACCAGTAAATTTATACTTAATGTTTCCTCGCGTATATCAAGCAAATTTCCGTTCTGATCCGTCAGTTTGAAATTTATCTTTGATAATAATCGATTGTGACATCGCAGATAAAACGGATTTACTGGCTCTTTTATTATCAAAAATCCCGGAGATGCGCTAGGTGAAAACGAGTATAAGATAAATCCCTGCTGTGCCTGCTCTGACACAGACGCATCTGCGTTGTAGCTACCTTCAACAACGTCCGCGTGAAGATAAATCGTGATAACCTCCGTTATATTAACGATACCCGGCGAGATATGCCGTCCCTGCCCGGCTGGATCATTATTGTGCTTGAGAATCGATTCTGATTGTATTTTTTTAGTCCACGCGGCATGTAATTTTGGAAATAAATCATCGATGGTATCAGTAACGGATTTTCTCATTTCATCAAAGTCATAAGCAGGAAATTTGAAATTTGGTAGCGTTTCCTCGGTTAATCCGAATACTGTCATAAATTTTTGTTTTTCTCCTGAATTTTTGATCAACTTGAAGCTGCTAATAGGAAGAACGTAATCGGCAATTGATATATCATCAATTATCGCCCGAATGAACATACCGTGATAATATTCAATATCATTCGCGAGTTGATTTAAAATCTTCACGCGTTCGATAATTTCGCTGCATGAACCTGATTTATTTAAGATACATTCATGAAAGGATCCCCGCAATAAATTTAATTGTAATTTATGTTCTTGAATAAATTCGTCGATGGTTCTTCTTATCAAGATGCCGTCTATGGGGGCTATTACCATATCAATGTTGGTAGCGTCGAAGATTTCCACACCGGGGGGAATTTTAGGAAGAGGCAACCACGAGAGAATTCTTTCGTCCCTAAAAGTAAAAGCGAACATTACCAGGTTAGATTTGTGGTTGTTCATGAGGTTGATGGCATTGTGGATTATAGGCTTGTGTCTGATAGTTCCGTGCCATCCCTCGTCGGTGGTAAAATCAGATTTTTTTGGCTCCGGTAGTTCTGGAGGAGCTTCTTCGTGCCAACCTGGAATAATAAAATCTGGTTTTTCTGGTTTTACCAGAGGTGCGATTTCGGGCCAACCTAGAACTGTCCTGATCGATGACTGGTAAATATCGACGATATATGGCGATTTTACCTCGATTATCGATGACAACGTTGGTTCGTGTGCTAATATTTTTATTCGTGGCTTAGCATCACCGGTTATATTCGATATTCTACCAGTAAGTTCCTTATCGATTTGCTCAATTTCGTAACTGCCTGTTGGTATGCCAACGACGATCCAATAGGGAGTTCCATCGGGACGGTTTTTATTGGCTAAAACAAGCGAATTATTCGACGATAATCTACCGAATGATTTCGACCTAACATTGGGCCAGCTATTATATACACGTAACTGTGACAGCGCAATTTCTTTAACGCTAATTGGTATTGGAAAATCGATACTAAATTCTGGCCTGGTTGAGCTTGCCGATATCAGCGTTGTTATCGGCGGTGTTGTGTTTGTCACGATTTGAGTTAGTTCCGACATTATTGATATTCATTTGTTCAATCTCAGAGTAGATATTTATCATCATGGAGAATTCGAGATCAGATATAACGCCGTCGTTGAGACTTTCAGAAAGCAGCGATGACAGTTTCGAATACGCCTCGTTGACCTGGGATAATTTACTCGTGTACAGGGATAATTTTTCATTTGTGCATGAGGATATTTTTTTTGCGATAATATTAAGAACACCAGCGATTGTTGTTGTCGACGATATTATTATCGTAGCAACGATTGGCGCGATTGTTGTTACCGCAGATAAGATTATTCCCGCACCGGCGATTACTGCGCTTACCGCGTACACGGCAACATCGATGGTAACTAACCTACGTTGATATTTCTTTATTTTTATCTGATACTCGTCGAGAAGTTTTTTTAGCGAATCCTGCCATGAACGCGCCTGATTGTATCGGTAGTCCGATGCAGTCATTTATTAGTTAATCTATCTGACCAATTGGATTCCATCCGGATAAATATTCGAAAATTGCATAATAATCGATCGGGTTTATCACGGAACTGAATTCCATCCGGATAAATATTCGTAAATTGCATAATTTACAGTTGGTCCTGTGGTGGTTCTATCTGGCGGTTCTAATGTAAATACTTCCCTGGTATTTTCCATCATGGAAATAATAAAGAATCCAGGATAAAATTCATGAAATACATTAATTTCATGAAATTCGGTTGTTACCTTGAATTTTATCTTGGAGATAAAATATACTCGATATACGCCAGTAATTGGCGCAACAAAACCAGTAACATTTATCTCGGGTGTCCATGTGTGATTTCGTGTTTGTATCACAAATGGCACATGACAACGAAGTTTTTCTATTTTTTCTACCTCCGCTGGCATGACAATACGCGCTAATTTTTCAAGATTCACTGACGATATTTTTGTGTTAATATCGTTAATTTTTGTGGTTGCGTCGAGAAGATCCGCGTTCAAATCTCGAATTTCTCCGTCGTACAACGATACATCGACGTTTTGACGCGCCAAATCACGTACCGCGGAAATTTCATCGTTAATTTTAGTAATATCCTCGTTAATTTTTTTTATTTTCTCGCTGAGATCGTCGTGTGATGTTTTATCGACTTTTTCACTTGTGATTTGACGTATCGTGGAAATTTCCTCGTTGATTTTGGTAATATCCTCGTTGATTTTTTTTGTTTTCTCGCTGAGATCGTCGTATGATGTTTTATCGACTTTTTCACTTGTGATTTGACGTATCGTGGAAATTTCCTCGTTGATTTTTTTTGTTTTCTCGCTGAGATCGTCGTGTGATGTTTTATCGACCTTTTGACGCACCAATTCACGTACCACGTTAATATCCTCATTAATTTTAGTAATATCCTCGTTGATTTTTTTGTTTTCTCGCTGAGATCGTCGTGTGATGTTTTATCGACCTTTTGACGCACCAATTCACGTACCACGTTGATATCATCGTTAATTTTGATAGTATCCTCGTTGACTTTTTTCGTTTTCTCGCTGAGATCGTCGTGTGATGTTTTATCGCTTTTCTGACTCATTACGGTTTTTATCTCGGTAATGTCGACGAAAACGTTAGTGATGTCTTTGTTGATTTTTCCTACCTTATCGCTGAGATCATCGTGCGATGCTTGATCGACTTTTTTCTTTACTAATTCGTGTGCTGCGGAGGAAGTATCACCGGATGTTTTTATGTCCTCGTCAAATTTTTTACTAAATTTAGCTAAGGTATCGTCGAGTTTTTTAAGATCGTTATTTAGCCTGTTAAGTCTTCTTGTCACTCTGTCCTGAAGATCGTCGTATAATGTTTTATCGGCCTTCAGAAGCAACGTTGCTGATAACTCGTTGTCTTTTTTTTCCACATCCGCGATATTGGCCTTCAGGGGTAACTTTGCTACAAGATCGGCGATATCAGCGATGGATTTTGATACCGACTCTGATAGGCGAGTAAATTGATCAATACGATCGCTATATTCGCCCCGTTTGATTATATCAGTTATTTTGACGTTGCTTGTTTGTAATCTTCCTTCGCTGTTCTGAAAAATGGCAACTTCGCCAGGATCCACTTCTGATAGTGATAAAAGATTATTAATATCATCCCTGGTGGCGAATTTCGATAGATCGACGTCAGCTACTTCCTTCTTCCTGTAGAGGAATCTTCCGTAAATATCAACCATGATATTTATCTACGGCGTATTTAAATACGATCCTATGATACGGGTCGGATGATTTTGAAATCGCATCGAGGACGTTAATTGACTCAGGGCCGCATATTGGTGGATCCATTAGTGTCTGCGTCGGAAGTGTAGAATACCAAATTGGAATATTTAACTTTGATACGTAATTGATGAATTCTTTCGGTGGCGCTAGTCCGTATGAGTCAAAATAAACAACTTCACGAGGATTAATCGCGTAGGCGACCCAGTGTGTGCCAGGGCCGGTATTTGAATCGAGATTTATTATTTCTGTCTCGGTGGGGTTTGGTTTTTCTGGTAGTTGATCCCGCATAAATACGCCTCTGAAAAATTTTATTTTTTTATTCTTTGCTTCGCTTGACAGTTCTAAATTTGAATAGGGCGCGCCAATCTTAGGCCGGATCCGTACGGAGGGCGTCTTAGATAAAGGCCGCTTCCCTTTTTTTTACCGTATCGCCCTCCCATTACTTTTTGTACTAGTTTGTCGCCTACAGCTCCGGCCGCACCTAATCCTATCGCTTTTGCAATTGCCGGAAGAGCCCCGGATAATAATCCAGGAATGGCAGCTAAAAACGGCAAAAATCCGCCAGTTTTGACCATGTCTCTGATGGCACCTATACTAAGATTTACATGAACGCCGGAATTTGCTGATTTGGCTTTGGTGAAGCGTTCACGTTGATTTTTAGTTAGCGATAGTTTGTTAGGCCCGCCATGAATTTGATCATTTTTCAGGGTTAATTTCACACCGCATCGCTTTGCTGTTGCTGTTTGGAGTTTTTTCATCTGACCCGGGGTCAGAGTTACGCTGACGTGTTCGTATGGCATATTAATAATCGTTTAATCTAAATTTAGAAAATCTAGGTTTTTGTTACATTTTCTCGACAGGAGCGTCGATGACTCTCATTCTGCCGCTGATGCCTTCCAAGATCATTGTTCTATCGCTGAGAATCACCGCGACTGCTTTATGTAAAGCACCTCCCGTGGTAATTCTGGCTTTGAAATGGATATCAACGACGGATTGTTTTACCAAATCAAGATGCTCCAGGGAAAAGTAGTAGATAGGATAAAGTGTATTAAAATCTAGCTGTGATATTTGCAATCCGGTATCGATATTTTGATCGCGACCCATAAAACTTAACAAGCGATGATATGCGCGAGCCGTCGAATAGTTGGCAAAATCAATTGATATTTCCTCGGATGGTTCTTGTTGGCCATTTACTCTTAGCGACACATTTGTTGCTTGGATACTATCAAATATCATGTGACTGTATAATTGATGATATCTTCCGTTACGCAAAAAAGCGATAAAGATATGCCTAGGTGCAGAGGTACCTTGCTGCGATGCAATTCGCCATGTAAAATCACCATTAATATCGGTATTTGTAGAATCTGTTGTTGTTGTCAGCCACGACATGACAGATTTACCGCCTTGGTTCATGAATGATAATAATTTTTCTTCTTCGATTATTGATGGAGTTATCGATGGCATCCACAAGGTAAATTTAAGTAATCTTACTATGCCGTTATTATTCGCGGCATCATTAGGACCTATCACGCCAGTAGCGTAATCGACAGCACCTTCTCGCCAGATAGCATCGTCGCTATTTCCTTTTCTGACGAATGTTACGGTATGTTTCGCTCCGTAGATAATTTTCCTGAAATGTCTACAAAATCCGAATATATGGGATAGCGGAATAGCACAAGAGAATCTTCTGCGATCTCCTGCTAGCGTGTGTTTTCGCGTGGCAAATCCGAGATTATAATCAGGATAAGGTTTAATGATCATATCTTCGACACCTGCAGGAGCAGCAGGAGCGGCGCGATCATTCGGTCGTCTGATCTCGAATGGTCTGTTTTCGGGACGATCAGAATTATCTTTAGCGAACATCATACTAGGGCCAGCTGATCTAGTAAAATCATCCGAGTATCTGGCTAGGCCTATTTATCATCGTTGCCAAATCAACATCATTGGTAATTGACTCAATCTCTCTTCCGTCGATCGTATAAGTAGCGTTCTTGAATAATGCCATAATGCCGTTGTTAACAAATCCGACTCTAAAATCTGCTCCATAGGCGGTATTATCCGCTTTGACAACTTCCCCAACAACTTCGATATACGCCTCAGATGGGAGAAAATATCTTGTCGTATCGTGAACTTGAATTTCCAAACGATTAGGTGTATTTGGTTCAACTGCGTCGTACGAGTAATACTGGAAATCACGCACGGATGTGTCCTTGCCTACAGGTTCGTCCATGTCGAATACCTCATTTGACACTTGTGCGAACATTTATTATTAAGAATTTCATCTAAAACGAAGACCGCTACCTGATATGAAACTTGTATTTGTAACTTCCTTTGCTAGATCATTTATTTTTTTATTTGCTGCGTCGTTTATAGCTTTACTGACATCGGCGGACATTTCGCTGGTGCTAGGTAATTTGACAGGCTGATTTTTTTACGCATTAAATTTGATATTTTGCTTTTGATAACATTGAAGCCTTTACTGGCCAAATTACCAACACCGGAGATAACAGTCTCGCCAATTTTTCCTATTGCTTTTGATGCAATTTGCTTAGCTGCGGGTCCGATTTTAGGGACTACCCGCGTAACGAGACTTCCAACGATGTCGCCGAATCCGTTGCCGTGGATGTATTTATATACGGGCAATCGAGAGTTAGCTACGCGGACCTGTCTAGGTCTGCGTTGATGTTTGTGAACGATCATGTTATCTAAATGTGATTGTTTTAATCGATAAGTTCGTCAACGAACTCTTTGTAAATGTGGGAGTTAATAACACCGCCGCGAAATAATCGCTGACAAATATCGGAGGCCTCGTTGATTATCTCAGAAGAGTTATTTCCGGCTCGTTTTCCTCCGATTAATATTTCGAGGCGAGATACATCGTTGACAACGCTGTCAGGACAAATGGTATATCCGCTTCCTGTTTTTGGTTCTGATGATTTTCGTAATTCTTTATATTCATCGACCTCCTTTAAAAAATTTAAATATCCGATATCGTACAAATTCATCGGCCTCCTTAAACTACCAAAATAAATTACCGCCGGCCATGTTCCTGGTCCGATTGAATCAACGAAATTTTCTCGCAAGAATGTTCTTCTATTCCGCAGACAATAATCCGAAGCGATAACTAATCTTGTAAAATCACCCTTGAGATCATTGATCTTATCTTCTCTCAAATATTGATCAGCAGATATATTACTAGGATCAGATAAACTCCTGAAAAATATTTCTTCCTCAGTTAATGCTCGAACTCTCTCGTCCCCAGGTTTTTTGTAGTCGCTTGGTTGAACTTTTCTTCTGGTATTGGTTCTAAATCGCTCTTACCTTTTTTCTTTTTTGGTTTTTTCTTTTTTTTCCGAGGTTGACTTCTTTCCTTTGGTCTAGCTCCTAATTCCTGTGGTTGAATTTCTTCTTCCAATTCCTGTGGTCGAAATTCTTCTCCCAATTCCTGTGGTTGAATTTCTTCTTCCTGTGGTCGAAATTCTTCTTCCTGTGGTTGAATTTCTTCTTCCTGTGGTTGAATATCTTCTTTTAATTTTGCTTTTCTTCTTCGTGAGGATTTAGGTTTTTATAGCAATTCCGCTTGTTGCTTATTATAATTTTGTGTTTCCTTTGCGGCTGTTAAAAATCTTCTGTAATATGGATCCGTTTCTTTCACCTGTGATCTTCTCGAGTAAACTTTATATAACATATTATACCAAACTTTACGGTTTGTGAATTTTTTTTTTCCCTCATTAGTCAGATATTCTCCTCGACCACTAAAATAATTTTCCGCAAATTTACCAAATTTATCTATATCATAAATCGTCGAGAGCGGCTGTGATATTATTTCCCATCCCTCCTCGGTAAAATTTCCTCTTATATCCTCGAGACGGAACGATTTCGCTCCAGGTTTTTTCCCTTTTATTTTAAAGCCAATTGCTTTTGTTGGTTGTGCTTGATCGTGTTGTTGTGCTAGTATTGCTAGTCGTTCCGGTAATACTCGTGAATGTTCCTCTCAAAACAGGAAGAATTCCACGTTTCCTGATATCTGGATCGTCATCGTCACCAAAAAAGACTCGCTCGGTTACTTCGGTAACTGGCTTTAATAATTTCGACGATAATTCGGTAAATCCCTGTTCTGCGTCTTCGTGTTCACGTACATTTTTCTTAAATAATTCCTTCGTGGGAATAAGTCTCCTTAATGCCGCTAATTGTTCCCGCGCTAATCTAGCAGAATGCGGTTCTCCAACTGTGCTAGTTTTCCGACTCATATTATTTTCAAGTATATTATTTTAATGTGACGTAAAATGAACCAAAGCAGAGTCGCCATGCAACAAAAAATATAACACAAAAAATTATTCCCTGATTGATATTTTCCTGTCTTGGATGCTATATTCGTTGACACACCTGGTATACCTATCTGATGCACTAAGTCTGGAATGCATGAAAATTGATCTCCGTAGAAGGCTTTATTTCTGCTTTCTGAGGCTTCTACGGAGAAAGTTTGCGTAGGAAGGTTTATTTTGGCTGGAAACTCTGGTCTGTTCAACTTCCCTGCTGCTATCACAGGATATAATTGTTTTTACTGTCACATTTATCTTGTATTTTAGGTAATTCCGACTTGTGTCGTATAGGCTAATGGTACGGTCTGTTTTCTAGCTTATCTGTATGTAACTTGACAAGTAGTATAGAGAGTGGGGTTTCTGGACCACCACGACCTAGAACCGTTGTTTTATCAAATTGAGGCTTTTATCAGCAAAAATGAAAAAAATCCTACGACAAAATGCTAGGATATTGATGCTATCTTTAGGTATCTTTCAAAATCAACATGGATCAGAGTAAAATAATAAAGGACACATGTAAGAAAGAAAATTTCAAACGGATGCAGATTGAACACTTTTAGTCTTTAGTTTAGCGAGGTACTCCTCAATAGACGGCGGTCCATCGTAAAATTGATAAAGTTTATTTTTCCGTTGCTCGTAATATGTATATGGCACCACAATTTCTGCATAACTGAACTTTACCTCGAACGCCAACGCCACATCCGATACATGGCCGCGTTCCTGCATTGGGGCTCCTTCTGAGTAAATGTGCATGAGTACCACAATAATCACCGAAACAACGCTTATTACATTTTTCAGTTTTATCTTTCAACAACCATTGGCATGAAGATATATGCAACATTTATATATAATTATAATACATTTTTAATTTCAAATAAATTTATTTTTTCGCTGGAATATAATCATTTGTTTGCTCAAATAATATTAAAAAATTGAATTAAATATATAAATATTATTATAGGAGATGGTATCGCGCGTTGATATCGCTGAAATCCGAGAGACGATCAAGAGACTGAGAATTACGAGATGGGAATACGTGAGAAGATTACGATTCGACTACTATAATTTGACTAGGACATATTCACCTTATCCAAGATCGAATGAACAATTGCTTGAATTGCATAGGCGTGTGGAGGTTTTGCGCAGGAGACAAGCTGTTGTTAAGCAAATTAAGGAGCGTGAAGGTGGATTTGTCATTGATGAAGCCTTCGACAGTCAGGATAAATTTATAAAGTTTATTCCGAAAAACGATCGGTATAATCATTTTAGATTTCATGACCTTAGCAAAATTATTATGAAAATTATCCCGAAAATATTAGTTATCCAACCTAATATAAAATTAACCGTAAAATACGAGCTCAACATGTACAAGGCCACCGATGATACTATTACCCAAAATGTTCTCCTGAATTCGAAAACGAGGATCATTGACCAATCAACTGATCTGCATCAAGCCGCCAATGAATTCTACCAGGATATATCGTCACATGTTGATAAATTTACCTCGTACGGGTCAGGATGGGTCATAGATAGAATATTAAATATAATGCTCTCTGTTAGTGCCTTTGAGCTAAAGAAAGGAGGATACTACGTACCGCTACCAGACAAGGTTCAAAAAACTAAATCCTGCATCAACGTGAAAAATACTGATAGTAAATGCTGCCTCTGGGCGCTGCTATCTGCGTTATATCCGGTAGATGACCACGTTGATCGAGTAAGTAAGTATCACCTACATCAAGATCGAATTAACATGTCGAACATAAAATATCCAGTAGCTGTGAAAGATATCGAAAAGATAGAGAGGCTTAACTCAAATTTGTTCCCTTGCGGAATTAACGTTTTCTCACTCGATGATTCGATCAAACCATTTCCCATGAGAATTTCCCCGCTAGCAAAACATGATGTCAACAACAGAGCCGTTAATTTACTGTACTATAATAATCATTACGTGTGGATCAAGAATTTCTCCAGGTTCATCAAGTCAACGATCACATCACACAAAACTCGAACTTATTTCTGTTACAGCTGCCTGAACGGATTTGAGACTCACGAGAAGTTAGTTGAGCATAATAAATATTGCTTCGAGACCAAGAAAATAACAGCACCGACTGAGGGAAAAAATCTGCTGTATTTCAAAAAGTTTGAGAGGACAAGAAAACTACCATTCATGATATACGGTGACTTCGAAAGTTTTATTGTGCCAGTTAGGGATGGGAAGTGCGTCTGTAGCCAAGAAAAATGTCAATGTGACGTGAAAACGATAAAGGTAAACAAACACGTGCCAGCATCCTACAGGTTAATGACAACTTGCATTGATGATAAATTATCGAGGTTGTCTCCGATATATCGTGGATCAGATTTACCACCTGAGGTTCACATGTTAAAATATCTGTTTAAGGAATCAGAACGGATCGATGATCTAGCTAAACTCGGCGATGAATTCAAGGAGCTAAATTCCTTCAAGGAGAGTAAGCGCTGCTGTATTTGTCGTGGAGACTTACGTGAGGATAGATTACCATACTACGATATTTTTAAAGACAGATACATAGGTGCGGCTCATACGCGATGCAGAGTCATTCAACCTTATATCCCAGTTGTGTTCCATAATTTGCGCGGTTATGATGGTCATTTTATTGTACGAGCATTAGGTCATCCCGATATTGTAGATTATATGCGTGAACATGATCTTGGTATTACTTGTATTCCGAACAACAGCGAGCGTCTGATGTCGATCAGCGTGGGGAACCTTCGATTTATCGACTCGATTCAATTCATGGCCACATCGTTGGATAATCTAGCGAAAAATTGCTCGAGCTTTCCTATCATGAGTAAATACTACAATGAGTCACAGGTAAAATATCTATCGAAAAAGGGGATATTTCCGTTACGAGTATTTTGATGACCCAGCTAGATTTAACGAGACAACATTACCCGACAAGGATAAATTTTATTCATCAATGAATGATAAAAATATTACCGACGCCGAGTACAATTACGCCAAGGAAATTTGGCAGGAATTTAGATGCAGGAATTTTGGTGATTATCATGACCTATATTTGACGGTTGACGTGTTGCTTCTTGCTGATATATTTGAGACATTTCGAGAAACGTCAATGAAGATTTATGTATTGGACCCAGCTCATTATTATTCCGCTCCAGGACTTTCATGGGATGCATTACTAAAATCTACAAAAATAAAGCTGGAGCTGTTAACTGACCCAGATATGTATTTGTTTATCGAGCGAGGAATTCGAGGTGGAATCAGCGTAATTACGAAGAAATACGCCGCAGCGAACAATAAATACCTCCACGATTACAATTCTGATATTCCTGTGAATTATATTACCTACCTTGATGCTAATAATCTTTATGGCGCTGCGATGTCAGAGCCGATGCCGCACGGCGGCTTCAAGTGGATCAGCGAGGATGATTTTCTCCTGCAAAACTTCCGAGATGGAAAATTTATCGAGATGAATCCGTTAACGAGTTATTATGTCGAAGCTGACTTCGATTATCCGGAAAGCCTCCATGATGATCATAACGATTATCCATATCTTCCTGAAGCAATGATCATTACCGACGAGATGTTATCGAGGAAACAATTATCATTGAGGACAGCAAGACCGACAAAGATCCACAAGCTTGTTCGGAATTTGAGACCGAAAACGCGTTACGTATGCCATTACGCCATACTGAAGCAAGCCATCGATGCAGGATTGATTCTGACTAAGATTCATAAAATATTACAGTTCGAACAATCAACATGGATGAAAAAATATATCGCTAGCAATACCGCCCGCCGGGCGGCCTCGAAGAATGATTTTGAAAAAGATTTCTTCAAAATAATGAATAATTCTGTTTTCGGCAAAACTATGGAGAATATCCGCAAACGGATCGATATCCGGATCGTCAATGATCAAGACTCACGGAACAGGCTGTTAAAATCAAACTTATTCCTGGATAAAACTTTCATCAACAAAAATTTGATGCTGATCAAAATGCTACAACCAACACTGCACCTTAATAAACCAATCTACGTAGGTGCAGCTGTGCTAGATTTGTCCAAGCGTATTATGTATAATTTCCATTACGGATTCGCCAAGAAGAAATGGGCCAGCGTGAAATTATTATTCACCGATACTGACTCGCTAGTTTACGAAATCCCTGGTTCAGACTGCAACGATGACCTGTTTCAGGATATCTTTAACAACAAGGAATTATTTGACCTATCTGACGTCAGGGGGAAATTTAACGATGATACAAACAAGAAAGTAATCGGGAAATTTAAAGATGAGTACGCGTTTGATCCGATACGTGAATTTGTTGGACTAAGATCGAAAATGTACTCGCTGATCTCTGAGTCATCTAAGGAGATAAAAAAGGCTAAAGGCGTCAGTAATAATTTTGTTAAGAACAAACTAAAATTTAAGGATTATTTTGCAGCGTTACATCGCAGCTCAACCGAAAAAATATCATCGGCGGTTTCATTTACATTTCGATCATATCATCATGAGATAGCAACAAATCGAATTAACAAGGCGGCGCTGAATAACTTTGATGACAAACGATATTGTGATGATGGAATTAACACGCTAGCTATCGGACATCACAGAATAAAATCTGACTGATTAATCATGCATGATCCTGCATTGATTTATTTATTTATTTTACCGTAATTTACGAAAATTAATTAAATTTATTAATTTATCGGGTACTTACCCCGACGGATTTAGGAAATTATTTAAATTCATTAATTTGTTGGATAGTTACCACAACGGATTTAGGAAATTATTTAAATTCGTCAATTTATCTGGTGCTTACCCCATCAGATTTACAAAATTACTCAAATTTATTAATTTTGGTCAATTTATTCTGCGTGATTTATTTTGATCAATTAATTTTGTTTGATTTATGCTGATCGATTAATCCTGCGTGATTTATTTTGATTGATTAATTCTGCATGATCCTGCATGATCCTGCATTGATTAATCCTGCGTGATTTATTTTGATTGATTAATTCTGCATGATCCTGCATGATCCTGCATGATCCTGCGTGATTTATTTTGATTGATTAATTCTGCATGATCCTGCATGATCCTGCATTGATTAATTCTGCATGATCCTGCATGATCCTGCATTGATTCATTCGGATCGATTAATTCTGCGTGGTTTATTCTGATTGATTAATCCTACGTGATTTATTCTGATTGATTAATCCTGCGTGATTTATTCTGATTGATTAATCCTGCGTGATCCTGCATTGATTTATTCTGATTGATTAATCCTGCGTGATTTATTCTGATTTATTTTGGTAGATTGATTCATTTTGAATAATCTTGCGTGATTTATTTTACTGTAATTTACGAAAATTAATTAAATTCATCAATTTATCGGGTAGTTACCCCGACGGATCCGGGAAATTAATTAAATTTATTAATTTATCAGGTAGTTACCCCGACAGATTTAGGAAATTATTTAAATTCATTAATTTGCTGGGTACTTTACCCGACAAATTCAGGAAATTATTTAAATTCATCAATTTTTCTAATTATTATTTATTCTGATCAATTAATTTTATGAAATTATCCACGAGGAAGGCCAGGAACAATTAATTTACGCTTACCACAATCCAATTTAACCATCGTGGTTTTGAATAAGGCCTCATCAGGAATTCCGCGTATCATCATTGTGCTTGTGATTTTTCCTGAATTACTCGACTTGATATTATTTTTATTGCTATCATTATCCAGGTTTTTCTGTTTCGCAACAATATCATCTATCTTACCAATAATTTCCTTGCTGCAGCAATGTGAGTGTTCATCATCACGATTATTTATTTCGTGGATTGTTTTTCGCAAATCATTAATTTCACCAGCATAATCGTTTGTATTAATCTTATTTAACTCTGAATTATACTTGGTGGTTCTTACTTCTGATTCAAGATCCTCGATATATTTTTTAGCACCATACAATTTTCCTTTTAATATTTTACTTCGTTCCAGCATTTTGGTTAGCTCTATTTTACTGACAATAATTTTATCAGCGTTATTTGCAGGATCAAATTTTATTGGTGAAATTATATCAGACTTTTCATTACTAGCATCTGCAACAATATCCTCGGTAGTTTTTTTGTCACGAGATTTTACGATAGATTTTTTAGGGAAATTACTCGATGATGATTTCTCGCGTGGATTATTTGACACAGGTCGATTTGTGGCAGATACAGATGCTCTTGATTCTTTTGCATGATTATTTGGAGACATTTTTTTGGATATTATTGTTGATGTGGCTGTATTTTGTTTTTTGTAATTATCCTGAACAATTTTTCCATCAGAGGTATCTGTACCAATGGACGTGGTAGATTTTTTACCAGCAACAACAACGACAGGTTTTTTATTCTCGATTGGTGCAGATTGCACAACATTATCATTCGATGCAGATTTATCAACAACAACGACCGATCGAGATTTATCATGATTAACTGATGTTAATTTATCTGATTCAGGTTTTCCTTCACTGATTGGTGCTTCTTGAACCTTAATCAATGTCACCTCGATTGGAGTTAAAATTTCATTATCGATATTTTGATTCTGGCTTTTATTATCTACATGAGTATTATTGTTCCAAATGTTGTATATCGTTGTATTACTCGTCTTATACATTTTCGTTAATTTTCTGATCGGTATTTTTCCCCTAGCTTGTTTTATTTCGATAATATTATTTTTAGTCAGCATTATTGATTTCGTCATGTTACTGTAACACGATAACATAAAAAAACAGAATAAAAAATAAATCATCCGATCAATAATTATCGCGAATTATTTTTTTAAAAAACATTAATATGTTACCGCTTTTTAAATCGATCTTGGAATTACCTGAGTAATTGCCCGAAGGGTATTAGTAATCGCTCGATTTAAAAAGCGGTAACATATTAATGTTTTTTAAAAAAATAATTCGCGATAATTATTGATCGGATGATTTATTTTTTATTCTGTTTTTTTATGTTATCGTGTTACAGTAACATGACGAAATCAATAATGCTGACTAAAAATAATATTATCGAAATAAAACAAGCTAGGGGAAAAATACCGATCAGAAAATTAACGAAAATGTATAAGACGAGTAATACAACGATATACAACATTTGGAACAATAATACTCATGTAGATAATAAAAGCCAGAATCAAAATATCGATAATGAAATTTTAACTCCAATCGAGGTGACATTGATTAAGGTTCAAGAAGCACCAATCAGTGAAGGAAAACCTGAATCAGATAAATTAACATCAGTTAATCATGATAAATCTCGATCGGTCGTTGTTGTTGATAAATCTGCATCGAATGATAATGTTGTGCAATCTGCACCAATCGAGAATAAAAAACCTGTCGTTGTTGTTGCTGGTAAAAAATCTACCACGTCCATTGGTACAGATACCTCTGATGGAAAAATTGTTCAGGATAATTACAAAAAACAAAATACAGCCACATCAACAATAATATCCAAAAAAATGTCTCCAAATAATCATGCAAAAGAATCAAGCGCATCTGTATCTGCCACAAATCGACCTGTGTCAAATAATCCACGCGAGAAATCATCATCGAGTAATTTCCCTAAAAAATCTATCGTAAAATCTCGTGACAAAAAAACTACCGAGGATATTGTTGCAGATGCTAGTAATGAAAAGTCTGATATAATTTCACCAATAAAATTTGATCCTGCAAATAACGCTGATAAAATTATTGTCAGTAAAATAGAGCTAACCAAAATGCTGGAACGAAGTAAAATATTAAAAGAAAAATTGTATGGTGCTAAAAAATATATCGAGGATCTTGAATCAGAAGTAAGAACCACCAAGTATAATTCAGAGTTAAATAAGATTAATACAAACGATTATGCTGGTGAAATTAATGATTTGCGAAAAACAATCCACGAAATAAATAATCGTGATGATAAACACTCACATTGCTGCAGCAAGGAAATTATTGGTAAGATAGATGATATTGTTGCGAAACAGAAAAACCTGGATAATGATAGCAATAAAAATAATATCAAGTCGAGTAATTCAGGAAAAATCACAAGCACAATGATGATACGCGGAATTCCTGATGAGGCCTTATTCAAAACCACGATGGCTAAATTGGATTGTGGTAAGCGTAAATTAATTGTTCCTGGCCTTCCTCGTGGATAATTTCATAAAATTAATTGATCAGAATAAATAATAATTAGAAAAATTGATGAATTTAAATAATTTCCTGAATTTGTCGGGTAAAGTACCCAGCAAATTAATGAATTTAAATAATTTCCTAAATCTGTCGGGGTAACTACCTGATAAATTAATAAATTTAATTAATTTCCCGGATCCGTCGGGGTAACTACCCGATAAATTGATGAATTTAATTAATTTTCGTAAATTACAGTAAAATAAATCACGCAAGATTATTCAAAATGAATCAATCTACCAAAATAAATCAGAATAAATCACGCAGGATTAATCAATCAGAATAAATCAATGCAGGATCACGCAGGATTAATCAATCAGAATAAATCACGCAGGATTAATCAATCAGAATAAATCACGTAGGATTAATCAATCAGAATAAACCACGCAGAATTAATCGATCCGAATGAATCAATGCAGGATCATGCAGGATCATGCAGAATTAATCAATGCAGGATCATGCAGGATCATGCAGAATTAATCAATCAAAATAAATCACGCAGGATCATGCAGGATCATGCAGGATCATGCAGAATTAATCAATCAAAATAAATCACGCAGGATTAATCAATGCAGGATCATGCAGGATCATGCAGAATTAATCAATCAAAATAAATCACGCAGGATTAATCGATCAGCATAAATCAAACAAAATTAATTGATCAAAATAAATCACGCAGAATAAATTGACCAAAATTAATAAATTTGAGTAATTTTGTAAATCTGATGGGGTAAGCACCAGATAAATTGACGAATTTAAATAATTTCCTAAATCCGTTGTGGTAACTATCCAACAAATTAATGAATTTAAATAATTTCCTAAATCCGTCGGGGTAAGTACCCGATAAATTAATAAATTTAATTAATTTTCGTAAATTACGGTAAAATAAATAAATAAATCAATGCAGGATCATGCATGATTAATCAGTCAGATTTTATTCTGTGATGTCCGATAGCTAGCGTGTTAATTCCATCATCACAATATCGTTTGTCATCAAAGTTATTCAGCGCCGCCTTGTTAATTCGATTTGTTGCTATCTCATGATGATATGATCGAAATGTAAATGAAACCGCCGATGATATTTTTTCGGTTGAGCTGCGATGTAACGCTGCAAAATAATCCTTAAATTTTAGTTTGTTCTTAACAAAATTATTACTGACGCCTTTAGCCTTTTTTATCTCCTTAGATGACTCAGAGATCAGCGAGTACATTTTCGATCTTAGTCCAACAAATTCACGTATCGGATCAAACGCGTACTCATCTTTAAATTTCCCGATTACTTTCTTGTTTGTATCATCGTTAAATTTCCCCCTGACGTCAGATAGGTCAAATAATTCCTTGTTGTTAAAGATATCCTGAAACAGGTCATCGTTGCAGTCTGAACCAGGGATTTCGTAAACTAGCGAGTCAGTATCGGTGAATAATAATTTCACGCTGGCCCATTTCTTCTTGGCGAATCCGTAATGGAAATTATACATAATACGCTTGGACAAATCTAGCACAGCTGCACCTACGTAGATTGGTTTATTAAGGTGCAGTGTTGGTTGTAGCATTTTGATCAGCATCAAATTTTTGTTGATGAAAGTTTTATCCAGGAATAAGTTTGATTTTAACAGCCTGTTCCGTGAGTCTTGATCATTGACGATCCGGATATCGATCCGTTTGCGGATATTCTCCATAGTTTTGCCGAAAACAGAATTATTCATTATTTTGAAGAAATCTTTTTCAAAATCATTCTTCGAGGCCGCCCGGCGGGCGGTATTGCTAGCGATATATTTTTTCATCCATGTTGATTGTTCGAACTGTAATATTTTATGAATCTTAGTCAGAATCAATCCTGCATCGATGGCTTGCTTCAGTATGGCGTAATGGCATACGTAACGCGTTTTCGGTCTCAAATTCCGAACAAGCTTGTGGATCTTTGTCGGTCTTGCTGTCCTCAATGATAATTGTTTCCTCGATAACATCTCGTCGGTAATGATCATTGCTTCAGGAAGATATGGATAATCGTTATGATCATCATGGAGGCTTTCCGGATAATCGAAGTCAGCTTCGACATAATAACTCGTTAACGGATTCATCTCGATAAATTTTCCATCTCGGAAGTTTTGCAGGAGAAAATCATCCTCGCTGATCCACTTGAAGCCGCCGTGCGGCATCGGCTCTGACATCGCAGCGCCATAAAGATTATTAGCATCAAGGTAGGTAATATAATTCACAGGAATATCAGAATTGTAATCGTGGAGGTATTTATTGTTCGCTGCGGCGTATTTCTTCGTAATTACGCTGATTCCACCTCGAATTCCTCGCTCGATAAACAAATACATATCTGGGTCAGTTAACAGCTCCAGCTTTATTTTTGTAGATTTTAGTAATGCATCCCATGAAAGTCCTGGAGCGGAATAATAATGAGCTGGGTCCAATACATAAATCTTCATTGACGTTTCTCGAAATGTCTCAAATATATCAGCAAGAAGCAACACGTCAACCGTCAAATATAGGTCATGATAATCACCAAAATTCCTGCATCTAAATTCCTGCCAAATTTCCTTGGCGTAATTGTACTCGGCGTCGGTAATATTTTTATCATTCATTGATGAATAAAATTTATCCTTGTCGGGTAATGTTGTCTCGTTAAATCTAGCTGGGTCATCAAAATACTCGTAACGGAAATATCCCCTTTTTCGATAGATATTTTACCTGTGACTCATTGTAGTATTTACTCATGATAGGAAAGCTCGAGCAATTTTTCGCTAGATTATCCAACGATGTGGCCATGAATTGAATCGAGTCGATAAATCGAAGGTTCCCCACGCTGATCGACATCAGACGCTCGCTGTTGTTCGGAATACAAGTAATACCAAGATCATGTTCACGCATATAATCTACAATATCGGGATGACCTAATGCTCGTACAATAAAATGACCATCATAACCGCGCAAATTATGGAACACAACTGGGATATAAGGTTGAATGACTCTGCATCGCGTATGAGCCGCACCTATGTATCTGTCTTTAAAAATATCGTAGTATGGTAATCTATCCTCACGTAAGTCTCCACGACAAATACAGCAGCGCTTACTCTCCTTGAAGGAATTTAGCTCCTTGAATTCATCGCCGAGTTTAGCTAGATCATCGATCCGTTCTGATTCCTTAAACAGATATTTTAACATGTGAACCTCAGGTGGTAAATCTGATCCACGATATATCGGAGACAACCTCGATAATTTATCATCAATGCAAGTTGTCATTAACCTGTAGGATGCTGGCACGTGTTTGTTTACCTTTATCGTTTTCACGTCACATTGACATTTTTCTTGGCTACAGACGCACTTCCCATCCCTAACTGGCACAATAAAACTTTCGAAGTCACCGTATATCATGAATGGTAGTTTTCTTGTCCTCTCAAACTTTTTGAAATACAGCAGATTTTTTCCCTCAGTCGGTGCTGTTATTTTCTTGGTCTCGAAGCAATATTTATTATGCTCAACTAACTTCTCGTGAGTCTCAAATCCGTTCAGGCAGCTGTAACAGAAATAAGTTCGAGTTTTGTGTGATGTGATCGTTGACTTGATGAACCTGGAGAAATTCTTGATCCACACGTAATGATTATTATAGTACAGTAAATTAACGGCTCTGTTGTTGACATCATGTTTTGCTAGCGGGGAAATTCTCATGGGAAATGGTTTGATCGAATCATCGAGTGAGAAAACGTTAATTCCGCAAGGGAACAAATTTGAGTTAAGCCTCTCTATCTTTTCGATATCTTTCACAGCTACTGGATATTTTATGTTCGACATGTTAATTCGATCTTGATGTAGGTGATACTTACTTACTCGATCAACGTGGTCATCTACCGGATATAACGCAGATAGCAGCGCCCAGAGGCAGCATTTACTATCAGTATTTTTCACGTTGATGCAGGATTTAGTTTTTTGAACCTTGTCTGGTAGCGGTACGTAGTATCCTCCTTTCTTTAGCTCAAAGGCACTAACAGAGAGTATTATATTTAATATTCTATCTATGACCCATCCTGACCCGTACGAGGTAAATTTATCAACATGTGACGATATATCCTGGTAGAATTCATTGGCGGCTTGATGCAGATCAGTTGATTGGTCAATGATCCTCGTTTTCGAATTCAGGAGAACATTTTGGGTAATAGTATCATCGGTGGCCTTGTACATGTTGAGCTCGTATTTTACGGTTAATTTTATATTAGGTTGGATAACTAATATTTTCGGGATAATTTTCATAATAATTTTGCTAAGGTCATGAAATCTAAAATGATTATACCGATCGTTTTTCGGAATAAACTTTATAAATTTATCCTGACTGTCGAAGGCTTCATCAATGACAAATCCACCTTCACGCTCCTTAATTTGCTTAACAACAGCTTGTCTCCTGCGCAAAACCTCCACACGCCTATGCAATTCAAGCAATTGTTCATTCGATCTTGGATAAGGTGAATATGTCCTAGTCAAATTATAGTAGTCGAATCGTAATCTTCTCACGTATTCCCATCTCGTAATTCTCAGTCTCTTGATCGTCTCTCGGATTTCAGCGATATCAACGCGCGATACCATCTCCTATAATAATATTTATATATTTAATTCAATTTTTTAATATTATTTGAGCAAACAAATGATTATATTCCAGCGAAAAAATAAATTTATTTGAAATTAAAAATGTATTATAATTATATATAAATGTTGCATATATCTTCATGCCAATGGTTGTTGAAAGATAAAACTGAAAAATGTAATAAGCATTGTTTCGGTGATTATTGTGGTACTCATGCACATTTACTCAGAAGGAGCCCCAATGCAGGAACGCGGCCATGTATCGGATGTGGCGTTGGCGTTCGAGGTAAAGCTCAGTTATGCAGAAATTGTGGTGCCATATACATATTACGAGCAACGGAAAAATAAACTTTATCAATTTTACGATGGACCGCCGTCTATTGAGGAGTACCTCGCTAAACTAAAGACTAAAAGTGTTCAATCTGCATCCGTTTGAAATTTTCTTTCTTACATGTGTCCTTTATTATTTTACTCTGATCCATGTTGATTTTGAAAGATACCTAAAGATAGCATCAATATCCTAGCATTTTGTCGTAGGATTTTTTTCATTTTTGCTGATAAAAGCCTCAATTTGATAAAACAACGGTTCTAGGTCGTGGTGGTCCAGAAACCCCACTCTCTATACTACTTAACAGAACGATTGTATACACAATACTGTTGTATTTATTAAGGAAGAAAAGGTGTTACGTTAAGTATTATAAGATTCTTTTCAGACACAGGTTTACTTCTGAATCTGATCATCACTTTGTATTGTAATCCCGATAATATTAATTTGTATTTTAACAAAATCAACCCAAGTTTACAGTACCTAACGTAAGTACGTGATATTGTACATGACTGTCATTTATAGTACACGGATTCGGATATTATATTTTCAGCTGACTGATTTGTGATTTGTTTGATTGACGGACGGTGATTGGTGAAGGGTGACTATTGAATGCTGAGTGTAGGAGTGAAGGAGGGATGGAGTGATAGTTATGCTGTATATATATGTATATGCACCGTATTGTAGGTGATGTTTAGCCGTGGTGCTTATTTGGGTTGTGTTATACCCAGTGTGCTTCATTCGGGGGTGACGTCGGCCCGGAAGAAGATAAAGGTCATCACGCGGTGAAGAACCAAGGCTTCTGTACCAACGGGTCTGCAGAGAACAAGCTTTTACTGATCTTTAGGCAGATGATCAGGGGCAGACCGTTCATGATGGTTTCTCAATCATTCGACAGAGCAGTGGGGCTGAGAAGACCTTTCGGATTTTTGTTCTACTCCGCAAGATTTATTTCCCAATGTTTCATATCATATTTCACTATTTCAGTACAAACTATCATATTTCACTATTTGAGTGAAAACGCGTCATATTTTATTATTTGAGTGAACAATATCATTTTCATGTATAAATTGTCAATGATCACGTGAATCTTGATTCCCATTGTTTGTGTGGAATCACTTTGAATTATTAGTCATTGTATCAGTTTACTTTTTAAGGTTCTTACTTGCATATTAGTTCACATTTCATTTAAGTCGCAACACATTATCAGGTTAGTGCATATTTTGTTTAATATCCAATATCTGGATTTTATTGGCGCACGAATAAATCTTTTTCATTGAATTATTCATCAATACACATCGTATTTTTGTCACGATCAAAAGTGTTCTTTGTTATAATCCAATCCCATCCCGGTTATCTTGTTGCACTGTCTGACACGATCTCTGGATATTCTTTTATATTAATATTATGAAAATTGTTCATTTTATTTAAGACATATTTTCACATATCTTCTTGCCATTGATAACAAATAGGCTTCGTACTGGCATCGATTATTCATATGGATTTATGTTTTATTTGTCTAGTTATAGAACGTGTTATTGTTTGCTAACTGGCTTCTTGTCTTTTATTTAATTGTATTGTGCATTACGAATCCCTGAAAATCGAATATAGATGTCGACAATTTAACTACTATCATTTACATGCATTAAAGTAAGGTCCCAAATGCCACAAATTGTAATCCTACTTTTTTCCTTCATCCTCTGTTAGTGTCTAACGTAGAAAGCAATGGTTATAATGAACTAGTTATTAAGTACGCTTACACAATCATGTACACTATGCATAGTAAGTACATTTTACACAATCATTTACACTATGCATAAATTCAAGCGAAAATTCGCTATCCCTATAAAGTGTTAATGTGTTCACAGAACGCAGGGAACAGATGTTTTCCAAATATGGAGCGATAACCCTCTTCAGTCGTCGTATCACCAAATTAAATTCTCCGATTGCGACTCTTCGCATCTATATTGAATGCTTAATTTTTATTTGTGATAGAGGGTTGTGCCTACTTGATTTTGTCATGATTCTACGAAGTAAACATGCTGTTTACCTGAATACGAGTTTACGACCAAACCGTACGAGTTTGTATGTTTTTCTAGAACATCCACTGCGTTACAAGTCAAGTGAAGTATGAATATCAAGAGATTTGGTAAACAATTATTAATTCCTTTTTCATATCAATCCTTGTAAATATTTGTAGCTTTGTTCGGATATAATTGAAAGAAATTGTTTATTTTAATTATTCATTGGAATCACATAGTTTTCATTGACATTGTGGACTAAAACACAACGTTACGATTATTGAGACTTCATTTAAATACATTCTGGATTACATCATTGTGGTATATGTTGACATTCACGACTCTCGTACATCAGAAAATTCAAGATGGTTGGAATTCATTCGGAACATTCTATTCGCTTGGATTTGTGATGTAATAGTTATATTATTCGGGATTTCATTCAGTCATGTAAGTGTCTTTAATCGAAATATCTCCATTTGCGAAAGGGTATGTATCACTATAAATAAAAACGTTTTGCCGTACGTAAAGTAGAATATTGTTATTTACTAGTGTGAAACTGAATTCAGCACTTCGGTGGCACTATAGTCATCCAGCTGTTTGCAATAACAATTATGACATAACAAACACAAGAAGGAACGTCCTTCATCTCAGGTTTTTAAAGCATTTTTTCCGATAAATCCATTTCAAGTTCATGTAGCAGTATTTAAAAATCTGACACAACATTTTCACGATAAATGCACTTATAAGGTGAGAGAAAATTAAGGTTTTGACATTTTGCTGTTTTGTAAAATGTGTTTTTATTACACATTGTGATGAAGGGTTATTCCAATATTCCAATCATATATTGGTTGAATAGAACATCCACAATAGTTTTTTGTAGCAAGGTCATTAATTAATAATTAATTCCAAAGCGCACATATACTTTTTAATATATAGACAGCTTTATGAAAAATAAAGACAAAATATACACCTAGATCACTTTAGGTCATCATCGTCTAGGAATGTGAATGACATTATGATCTCAGCTCATATACTACGCAAGCTGTATGATTCGCAAATGACACCGGTTGATATTTTATGTCACATCGCACAGTCGAATATAACTGTAGAATATACATTTGCTTTTATCCAAACTCAAATGTAAACGGAGAGGAATTTAAGTAAGTGCTAGATAGTATAAATCAATTTAATTACTGCTGAATTCAAATTTACTCATGAGCATGAAGCCTGCTGTCAAGAATGACGTGGATGATTCTTCCCTTTATGTAGATTCGAAACAAGGTTAATAAAGTCTTTACTCCCCCAACAGTCAATGCTACGTTATCACACAAACCTTAAAAAAAAACTGAATAAATACAAATTGACTAATTATAAAGTCTTAATCTGTAGTTATGTACAGATGAAGCCTTTAGTTAAAGGCAGGCAACCAGTTCTAACCTTGTTATATTTTGATGCTTATAATGGTTTCCACCTCTTATCCGTGTACTACAACCTTCTACCAAAGGTTAAGAAACAATGAATGAAGATATACATATCCTGCTTTGGTCTGAGCTCCAGAATTTAAAATTACATTTCAATGAATTATAAATACAAATATTGATCTCTCTTGATCATTCTATCTAATGTTAACTCATGCAGGCTTTTGTTAAAAAGCAAACTAAGAAATGTAGTACTAAGTGCCTGCTATGAATAAGTAATACAACGACTAAACGTACCTGGGAAGTTCAAAATGAAAACTACCACTATCTGTTTAATGCGTTCATAAATATAAAAAAGAAAATAGATTTAGGAAAGTAGTAGGTTAAGGTGTGTGCATACTTTTAATTTCTGAATTTATTTGAACGTATTCTTTGTACGTGTCTAAATATGTTTCCTAAATTTTTTGTCAATAGATACTATTAAGTACTTACGTATGCGTAAACGTATATCTTTTCTATATAAATTTATACCAGCATACAAGTGCTTACGAAATAATTTATAGGAAGAACGTATTTGTAGGATGATAATAACGGTACATTATATGATATTTTAAACGTGCATTACATGCCAGTTTTTAAGTTAATTTCGATATCATGCTAGCAAATGCTAGCAAATTACAAGCCGTTGTTGAAGCCATTCAAGTACTAGCAAATCTTGTAACAGGGGCAAAAATACTGGCGATAGATTGCACCGAATCATATCCAACTAGTGCACTTTTGAGATACGCCCCAGGTAAAATGTTCTTAGATTTCTTGTTGCCCGGCACATGAAAGCAACGACAGGGAAATCTTGATATATCCACTAAAATTAAAGATTGTTTCCAAAGGTAGTGCATTATCAGCATCATGTTTGACAAACCACAGCAGGATGACACAATACGGTGGTAAGTCTGTGAAGATAAAAATTGTAACCTTGAAGACAAAAAATTTAAACGTATAATACGGTTTAGGAAAAACAACCATAGTACCAATGGTCAATTTGTATGTTTACGACACTTCTTTGTTAAATATGCAGTGAAAATGCGAAAGATTGGTACAATTCGCCATCGTATTCATCATTAGCTATTCCCATCCTCCGGCAACGTGTATTTTGACGTCTGAGTTTGTAGCTAAGTCCTTTAAGTTATTATGTTTGCAATCCCTTTGTGTTCAGGCTGTTGCATTCCGATTTCAATACGCTTCAGCACTGTGGTACAAAATCGACGTAGTTTTCACTGGCTTAGTTGCAAATAGCCGGGCAATTGTTCGGCAGAATTTAGTGATAATATATTGATTCACATTTTCCCGATTTGACAGTTAACCAAGTAGACAATCGTGATCGAACACTTTATTTGATTATCATTATTCTTTGTCGGATATTTCGTGTTTAAATTTTTGCAAACAAAGGTAAATAAACAGGAACGAATTAGCACAACATGGATGGCGATAAATTGAAAAATGTCTAGATAAAGCCTGTCATATTCGACAAACCTTATACATTAGACTTAAGTTTAACTGTTATCTTCCTAACCTATATCAAATGCATGGAAGTAAACAGAACGACACCATAACGGTCCCAATTTTAGAGGACCTATAAATGAAAATGAAACACCATACATTTCCTGAACTGCGATCTCTTCTTTTCTCATCACTAGTCCTAAAATCTTTATTGGGATTCACTGGACAGAATGTTCGTAGGTTTCACTATTCTAAGTCGATCTCTGATTCGATCCACAACATAAACAAGAAGTGTCAAAGATTGTCTTTACGGGTCGTTCTTGTTTCTTTAGGTTAGTTTCCTTCGAAAACACCACATATTTGCTAATTATTTACATGCTGAATATGCGAAATAAATATGCCAGAAAAGAAATTATAATATCAGCAACGGGCTCTCCATAATATCATCATAACAAAAAAAGAAAAAGAAAAACAAAAACAAAAAACAAAAAAAAACAAAAAAACAAAAACAAGGCGTTAAAGAGAATCTAGCTCAAAGCCCATATCCATATGTATGAAACTCATTTAACTTCATGAGATCAATTCACTGCAGAACTGTCGGATACATGATCCTTTAAAAGTTAGAAAGAAAATATACATATAAAATACTGTCGTTAAGTAATATAAAATATATACTTAATTAAAACAGTTTGTATAAAGTTCATCTTCATTGAATATATATTTGTAGCCAAAGCCGTGTATTACGAGTATTTAACTGTTTTGCTTTGAATATTTCCATAGTATAGAAAATTGATTTACAGCACCTCTTTGAAATTTTTGTTGATCGATTGATTGATTGATTGATTGATTAATTAATTAATTAATTGATTAAATGATTGGTTGGTTTACAAACAAATAATTAATATTAAACTCAAAAAGGTATTTTTTCTGTTGTTTGTAACAGCTACAATAATTGCTCAAAGAAGATGATACAGTATCATGGACACACAATAAATTTATTTTCTTCAAGATAATAACCAAATGAGGTGAGATACCGCTCCGGTGGCCTAGTGGTTAGAGCGTTTGCCTCGGATGCGGGAGGTCGTGGGCTCGATCATTGGCCGAGTCATACCAAAGACTTACAAAAATGGTGCTAACAGCTGCCTCGCTTGGCGCTCAGCATTAAGAGGTTAGTGTTAGGACTGGTTGGCCTGGTGTCAGGATAATGTGACTGGGTGAGAAATCACGCTACATGTCTGCGACATGATGCCCCAGTGCTAGACATCGCTATAAACTGTCCCACTGCAGACAACGTAGCGATATGACTGACAAATTGTTAAACCTACATTAAAAGTCCAAATCACATACACGCACTCTTTTCTACGATCCCCAAGTTCCCAAGTACCTGTTCGACAATGATGTTGCATGTATGAACTGCACGAAGGGCTACATCACCATTACTTATTATGCAAGGTGAGGAAGTGCCCAAAGTAACATCTGGCTTAGTACGTGTATCAAGAGCTTTGGTAAGATGAGGCAGGAACGTTGACAACGTTAATTTAATCAACACTTTAATATAACTGCAATGTGAACACAACGTCCAGCATTTGCAGCTTTATGAATTTTTCCTTAACTTTGATAAACTATTTTTTTCAATACCGTGTTGCCAAAATATGGAATTTGTTAATTGCAGCAAAGGTTTGGTATTTATTATTCTTCACAGGACTAAACAACGTAATAACACAACGACATCTCTTTCACTCTATCCTTTGCATTGCCTTACTGCTTGCTTCCCTCTCTCTTCAGCTGTCACGAAGGCATGCCAACATCTTAGAACGCAACATCTTTTTACGCCAATGAAATCAACTTTAGCAAAAAATTTCATAGGAGAAGGTATTTCAGACAATTGAAACTGTTAAACAGCTGTACCAATTATGTTAATCATTTTTCTGCATCCAGTTTTTTGCGTTCATGAAGGGCATTGATAGTGAACGTGATTTCCTATTCTTCATCTGTCTAGTCAGTGCGTTTTGTTTCGTAAGTGACATGTAATCTAACTGCCGAATATGGCAAAAATCCTAGTTCCGACTTAATTCTTTTAGTTATTCAATCATTCCTTCAAATTACTGCAGAGCTGCTGTAGTCATATATTGTCAAACAAAGACAGCATAGCTGGATATGACTAAAGTGGACCTTCCGGTTGCCCTCTCTCTCTCTCTCTCTACTATTAATATAGATAAATGTCTCTACAATATTCAAGCAGATTGTTCGTGATCACGCGTTTTCCCAAGGGGCTAGATTCTAGATGCATTCTTCTGCAGCAAATGATCTGTCACCTGTGATGTGTCCGTTTATCAGCTGTATAGCTTTTTGGGGCTTATATCTAACACAGTATTCATACAATGCAATCAATACTATTAATATTATCTTTTGTGTAAGTTTCCGCAGGAATACATTTGAAAGCAACGCACTATGGATAGTATATGACTATTACATCAATTTTAGAAGAACAGTTATCAAATAAAGAGAAGTTATACATTTCTGCTAAAAGTGCAGACAGTGGAAAGTAAATGTTTTTATGCAAAATCAGTTTTAAAAGAAATTGAAAATTTACAACAAGCATACTTTACAACAATGTACAAATATACTCAACAGCAATGTACACGAAACATACTAAACAACAATATACGAGAAGCATATTTTACAACAATGTACAAGAGGCATGCTCAAAAACGATGCACAGGAAGCACATTCTCTCTACCAAATGTAGTAATGTACGAGAATCACACTCTACCACAATGCACAATGTGCAAGAAGCATACTCTACAGCAATGTGCACTAAGCATACTAGAGAAGCATTGTGCAAGAAGCATACTCTACATCAAAGTGAAAGAAGCATACTCTACCTCAGTGTGCAAGAAGCTTTACTCTACAGCAATGTGCAAGAAGCATACACTAGAAGTACACGCTACAGCAATGTACAAGAAGCATACCACAGAAGTGCGCTCTAACGCAACGTACAAGAAGTATACTCAAGAAGCATACTCTAGAAGCAAAGCGCAAGATGTGCAAGAAGCAAACTCTAGAAACAATGCGCAAGAAGTATACTCTAAAAGCAATGCGGAAGAAGCATACACAAGAAGCAATGCGCAAGAAGCATACACAAGAAGCACACGCTATAGCAATGTACAAGAAGCATACTCTAGAAGTGCACTCTAATGCAATGTACATGAAGTATACTCTAGAAGCATACTCTAGAAGCAATGCACAAGATGCGCAAGAACAAACTCTAGAAGCAATGCGCAAGAAGCCTACTCTAGAAGCAATGCGCAAGAAGCCTACTCTAGAAGCAATGCGAAGATGAATACTCAAGAAGCGATGCGCGAGATGCATACTCTAGAAGCAATGCGCAAGAAGCATACACTAGAAGTACACGCTACATCACTGTACAAGAAGCGTACTCTAGAAGTGTGCACAAACGCAGTGTACAAGAAATTTACTCAAGAAGCATGCTATAGAAGCAAAGCGCAAAATGCATACTCTAGAAGCAATGCGAAAGAAACATACACTAGACGTACACGCTATAGCAATGTACACTAAGCATGTTCTAGAAAAGCTCTTTAAAGCAATGTACAAAAAGTATACTCTAAAAGAATACTCTAAAAGCAATGCACAAGATGCGCAAGAAGCAAACTCTAGAAGCAATGCGCAAGAAGCATACCATAGAAGCAATGCGCAAGAAGCATACTCTACAGCAATGTGCAAAAAGCATACTCGAGAAGCAATGTGCAAGAAGCATAATCTACAGCAACGTGCAAGAAACATACTCTACAGCAATGTGCAAGAAACATATTCTACAGCAATGTACAAGAAGCATACTCTACATCAACGTGCAAGACGCATACTCTACAGCAATGATCAAGAATCATACTCTAGAAGGAATGAGCAAAAAGCATACTCTAGAAGCAATGCGCAATAAGCATACTATAGAAACAATGTGCAAGAAGCATACTCTAGAAGCAATGCCCAAGAAGCATACTCTAGAAGCCATGCGAAAGAAGCAAACTCTAGAAGCAATGCGAAAGAAGCGTACCGTAGAAGCAATGCGCAAGATGCATACTCTGCAGCTGTGTGCAAAAACCATACTCGAGAAGCAATGTGCAAGAAGCATAATCTTCAACAATGTGCAAGAAACATACTCTTCAGCAATGTGCAATAAGCATACTCTACATCAATGTGCAAGAAGGATTCTCTACATCAATGTGAAAGAAGCATACTCTAGAAGCAATGAGAAAGAAGCATACACTAGAAGTACACGCTACAGCAATGTAGAAGAAGCATACTCTAGGAGTGCGCTCTAACGCAATGTACAAGAAATATACTCTAGAAGCATACTCTAGAAGCAATACGCAAGATGAGCAAGAAGCAAACTCTAGAAGCAATGCGCAAGAAGCATACTCTAGAAGCAATGCGCAAGAAGCATACTCTAGAGGCATCGCGAAGAAGAATACTCAAGAAGCAATGCACGAGATGCATACTCTAGAAGCAATGCGCATGAAGCATACACTAGAAGTACACGCTACAGCAATGTACAAGAAGCATACTCTACAGCAATGTGCAAGAAACATACTATACAGCAATGTGCAAGAAGCATGCTCTATAGCAATGTGCAAGAAGCATACTCTACATCAATGTGCAAGAAGCATACTCTACAGCAATGTGCAAGAAACATACTCTAGAAGCAATGAGCAAGAAGCATACACTAGAAGCAATACACAAGAAGCATAATCTAGAAGCAATAAGCAAGAAGCATACTATAGAAGCAATGCGCAAGAAGAATACTCTAGAAGCAATGCGCAAGTAGCATACCCTAGAAGCAATGTGCAAGAAGCATACTAAAGAAACAATGCGTGAGAAGCTTACTTTAGAAGCAATGCGCAATAAGCGTACACTAGAAGTACACTCTACAGCATTGTACAAGAAGCATACTCTAGAAGTGCGCTCTAATGCAATGTACAAGAAATATACTCAAGAAGCATACTCTAGAAGCAATGCGCGAGAAGCATACTCTAGAAGCAATGCTCAAGAAGCATACTCTAGAACCACACGATACATCAATGTACCAGAAACATACTCAAGATGTGCGCTCTACCGCAATGTACAAGAATCATGCTCTAGAAGTGCGCTCTACCGCAATGTACAAGAAGCTCACACTACAGCAATGCTCTTAATTTTATACAGTTTACTTAAATTTTGACATGGACCAAAAACACACAAAGAACTCAGTTCCTACTAATATTTTGTTTGTGTTTCAGCAATAATCTGCGATAACTTATTAATTTGTTTTAAAATTAGATTCAAACTTTCAACTGGATTTTATTCACAATTTATCACATTGATAGAATATTTTAAAATGGCGACGTGCTTGATGAGGCATTACCTATTTTTCATTCATTTTTCTGCTTCCTTGATGAAGGAATATAGCGGACATATGGAAGTTAGTGTTGTCAGATTCTGTAGTTCTAAATTTCAATAATTTGTTGCTATTTTGTTTTAGATGTGTTATAATCATCTATACTCACATTATATAACATCAAACCAGTTAGTAAATTAATAATAGATGCATTTTTAAATATGTCTTAAAGTTTAGACGTAAACATTTTGTAATACGTTTGAACTTTCTTTTCACATGTAACCAGCACTAATATGTCCCAGAACAATGTCGGAGAAACACAAACAAAATAGAAATATCGTCACTTGTCACTCAATTTATAGGAAATGATTCAAATGTGGAAGAAATCCTGTCGCAGATCCTTGACTGTAACTAATAATCATAGTTTACACCGCAGTCGTATATACACGGGTTCAGTTTATTCCACCTATTTACAGCTTAAATAAAATTAATTTGCGTTGAAACATTTTTGAAACTATTGAGCTATTATTAATTCCCTGATCCATGGGTACTTATATTGATGTTTGCAATTTCGAGAAAAATATTCGAAATTGGGATGCTATGAAAAGTTGTGTCGTTTACACCAGCAGCAGGGAGGGCGAACCATACAAGCTTATGGAGGGTTCCAAATCGTAAACTAAAGCCTCCATCGAATCGGGAAAAAAAGTCAATTAGAGGGTAACGATAATTACCCGGGGAGACCGCGATGTTGCTATCGCTGCTTTCTAAACGATTTTTTTTTGTTTCGATGGAGGCTTTAGTTTACGCGACGAACCCAACTCGTTATCGTCGCCCTCCCTGCTGCTATTATCCAAAAAATTTATCAAGACCAACTCGATATCGTGTTCTAGGATCATGTAAATTTATTGTTATAAATCCGTGCGGGGTTGACTGAGCCTGACTAAATAAATTTCTAAACTTAATTTTGTCCATATCACCGCTACACCAGGTCTGATGAATATTTCGTAACGTGTAAGTATCAACTCCATTAAACACAGCAAGAATATTACAATTATCTCTGATCACTTTATAAATTTGTGTATACCGTTGAGTAACATAAATCACATCTTGTTTTTGTGTCTGCCCCTGGAAAATATCCTAGCAGGATTGGACTGTTTGTCCAGCATGACATCATCGTACACTACTAAATTGTTAATAAACCCATCAAGATCATCAACACTCGGCGCATCATTTATGTCGGTTATAAATTCAATGACCTCGTCGTAGTTTTCATTTAACGATCTTGCGTTTTCATTAAAATCTGTTAACACTTCGTAACACCGCTGGTCATCAACTGATGGTGCTACCAAATACAACTTATCCCACTTGAGCCATCTCATTATCAGGTTAAGAAGCAATTGTGTCTTACCCGATCCAGATGGTCCAATTATGATCATACGAACAGAATTTGGCAACGCAGCATGATGCTTGACCGGTTCTTGCTTTCGTGTTGCAAAAAAATCAATTACATTCATATTATATATAAAATAATTATGCATTTATATTGTGTGAAGTGCAGGACGCGCACCCCAACAAGTGATCTAACAACTATTACAACAAAAAATAACAGATCAGCGGTTACGGGTAAGTGTGAACGATGTGGTAAAAAGAAATTAAAATTTATTCCTAGGTCGGGTTTTAAAAAAAAACGAGGAGGTGATATTGCAGCAAAATTAATAAAATTACCCGGAACTCCGTGGGCTAAATACTCAGGAGAAAAACATCTTCCAGGATATAATTACTGTGGTCCTGGAACCCTACTTGATCTCAGACTTGACAACCAAGATCAACCAAAACCAGGAGAGTATCCGATAAACGCTATTGATAAAGCGTGTCATGCTCATGATGTAGCTTATAAAAGTAAAAATCTACAAGATAGGCATATCGCAGATGTGAAATTAATTCACGCGCTAAAACTGATAAATCTTTCAAGGAGAGGTTAGCTAGTTGGTTAATAGAATCCGCAATGAAAGGTAAATTAGCGCTAGGTGCTGGTAATTAATTATAATGCAATCGATTTATTATTCTCCAAGAGGATACTGGAGGGGTAACGCAGCAATTAGTAAACTCGCTGAAGCAGCAAAAGTTACACGTGTTACTGATAAAAATTGGTTATCCCGACAGGCAATATGGCAAATTTACCAACCACCGCCTAAACAAATTCACTTTGCACATTTCAGTGTTAGTGTTCCTAATGAAGTTCACCAGGTTGATATATTATTTCTACCTCATGATACCGTTAAAATCCAAAGACGTCAAATAACATACAAGTATGCGCTAACTGTAGTTGATGTTGCAAGTAGATACAAAGATGCAGAACCGCTGTCAACAAAGACAGCAACTGAAGTAGTCGATGCGTTTAAACGAATTCATCAACGAGGACCTCTACAATGGCCAAATCTGCTACAGGTTGATCCTGGCAAAGAATTGACGGTACCGTCATTGCGTATCCTAGCGTCCACGGGGATTTATCAGCGCGCAGTGCATCTTCAGCAAAATTGACATCAACTGCGACAATATCATTTAATACGAGATTTTGTTTATCGGTCTGTCCTGGTATATCAACGTCAATATTTTGTAGTCGTGTATCAGCTGGTCTATAACGCAACGGCACTGGTAACGTTGGAAACTTCTCCCGTTGTAACTGAAACAACCGCTGTTGAAGTGTGTCTCTGACTATCTTTCTACTTGCCACTATCAAGTCGTTTGGTCTCCAAGCTTGCAGAAAGTCGCTCATTGAAGTCTGAAATCATTTTACGCATCATTTCGCATTGAATTTTATTCGGTTGTAGTCTGATTAATTTCTTGAACTCATTTAATTCTGCATCAAGCGCTCTATAATCATTGTTTATTTCTTTATACTAATCAACAAAATCTTTTAACCACAAATGTGGAGATGGTCCAACAAAGGGCGGTGGTTGACCATGATCGCCACACATTATCACAACTGCATTTTTTGTTAATAACCAATTGAGAAATATTTTTAATGTTTCTAACGGTACCGTATATATTTCATCCCAAATTATAATCCTTGGAATATATTTCTCTCCCATTCGATCAGGAGTCCATGCGTCGCCCTTGTATCTGAAAAAGCTGTGATAAGTGCATGAGTTAACCCCTCGTTGTTTCATCTCTCACGCGAGTCTGTGTGTAGGTGTTAACACGATCATATCTGAATTCCGAAATAATTCAATCACTCGAATCCTCTTACCAGACCATCCCGGCCCATTGATATAAACAGTCTTGTGTCTGGATACTGGATCGTACACAGATGGCGCACTCGACGTTTCCGATAATTCTGATTTATAATAACAGTCTTTGATCATAACATCTACGGATTCGGAATAATCATATACCATGTCTTCTTTTATTCTCCACGAACCCCATGATGCATCATCAGTTGTAAAACGAGTTACCGAATTCAGGTATTTCTTGTTGATGTAAAACGAATCCGTTGCTACTCTAACTGCAGTGTCAGGGAATCTATTTATCATCGATAGCAAATTGATGGAAACATAAGCTAGCATCGAAGATCTTAAATGAGTATACTGAGGTGACTCGCCATCAGTATAACTTACAATTGTACCCAGCCGAGTTCCGTCAGATAAATAAGCGTTTTCTCGACTAACAAATATATCTCTCGCAGTTGCATCAGCGATTATAAAATCGTATTCAGCATCGTCCATAATTAGTCGTGCATAATGTCGTTTATGATCCTATGCACCGCCATGAGTAAACTTGCCAATTATTCTTCTACCGAGATCCTTCGCGGTTCTTTTATCTTCGAGGTTGGCGATTAATGTAATGTAATCATCACTTTCGCAATGATCCAGTTCAGGCGTTGGTAACCAAACTTCAGTCTGTGCCCGATATGATATAATTGCCTCACTGACCGTCAGCGATATCAGTATTTTACAATCAAGCATATGTCGTAACAACACTATTGGTGCCCAACGCTTTTCACTAAAATGCCGACCAAACCAAACATAACAAATAACATGAAGACCCTTAGCCTTTCGAATGACACTACACGAGCGAATCCTGTCAGGTCAAAATTGGGTAATGGTCCATTAATGGCCACTCGCGTCATCGAGTTCGTGTTTATGTCCAAATCTTTTAAAGTATCCAGAGCATTCTCCCATCCCGAGAAAGCTTCCTGGATAACACGCATCATCTGAACTTTTAAATAACCACACTGACACAGGATCGTTTTTACATATCTCATTAATAAAATCAAACATGTTTCTCCCAGAGTTCTCCGGGTAATATCTTACAGTTCGATCTCGTGGAAATATTGTGACTGCGCTGCCCCACGCATGAGCGTTATGATCAATGATATTTATTGGAGCTCCGTTCCGATTATATTTCGATTCGTATAATACTTCCCCTGTTATCGTTGCTACGGTTATTGGGAATTTTAGTGTCAGGGTCACGTTTGTCACGGGTAATCCAATTATCTGTTTCTGCTAGCACGATAAATTTTACTCTGAAAAGATATTTTTTGATCAAGGGGGAGGTAATCGATAATCGTTTTTGCTCGTGTATCACTCATTGTAGCGTCCTTGACATCGTCGTCGCGTATAATTTTAAATGTAGACCACACGTGAGATGCTCCATCATCACGAAATTATTTTTTTGGCATCCCTGATAATATCAATCAGATCAGTCAGAGCTCGCCTCCGCGAGTCAGGGGTTAGTCTGTCAAGATCGAATCTGGAAGCTTTCCAGGGCTTGATTCTGGATAATCTCTCAAACTCATCCATATATAATTAAGACAGACATTTAAATAAAAAATATTATATATACAATGTCTCAAACAAGAAATCGGTGCAAGTGGCTTAAGGTAGGATCTGCAACTCCATGTGGCAAATCCTGCGTAAACGAATTCTGCGGGCAACATTCACAATGTGTTCGTAATGGTAGTTTAGGTCCAATACCCTGCTTACGATGTGGTGTCGGAGTCCGGAGAAAGACACAGTTATGTGCGAGTTTCGATGGTAAGCGATACAGGGAGCTGAAGCGTTATTATGATAAAAAAAACAAGACTCTCTCCCTGACAAAATCGGGGTAGAGTTATAGCGTGTGAAGAGGATTATTTAAATAAGTTTTCAGACAAATTATAATTTAAACAAATACATTATTGTATAAATGAATCAAGAATTTGTCAGACACCCTATCATCAAGGATCATGAGGCAAATCGTAATGGAATAGTTAGACATTGTCGTCTGAAGGAGACCAGTTGGTGTTGCTGATAATGCTGGTTATCTTAGATTTACCGCTGGGAAGAAAAGTTATTACTGTCATGGTTTCATATTCGCATGTTTCTTTGGGGAGATCGAAGACGGTCTTGTGATCGATCACATCAACGTCAAAAAACCGATAATTCTCTTCAAAATTTACTAGCTATCACACAACGCGAGAATTCTGTACGAGGGAATGCTAATTGTTTAAGAGCATTGGGAAGAGAGCAGTTAAATCTTTAAATATAGCGACCGGTGAAGAGAGAATTTTTCAGCCTTGTACGCGGCTGGCTGACATTTTGGTATTCACTCGTCTTCAGTACAAAAAGTTGCAAATAAAGTGACCAAATCAACTTTTTCATACCGGTTTGGAAACTGGATTTCGTTTTGCTATGTAGATAACGGAAATAACTCTGCAGCGATTGTGTAAAAGTGAATTATGGAATTCCCTCCCTGCGCAGCGCACGTCATTACCTTTACAGGTGATATATTATCCAGAAAAGGTAGAACTAAATTCAGGTTCTATTATTTCTTTTGGTGTGGCGATTGTATACACACTACAGGTAAACAATTCTCCGTGTTACCTGTACGATTGCAACACGGAAGTAAAACATCTCCAATTACTTCCTGTAGATTTTATCAAGGACTGTCAGTACAGGTAGGCGTTTACGATAAATATTTACAAACAATATACTTATTTTTTCAGGTTTATCAAATCTGATTTAACAAACTTATGTATTCAAATTAAAATTCAGAATTAGAATTAAAATTCAGCTGCAAATTGTTAACTGTCTGTAAACGGTTAACTATAAAATAATTTTAAAATCCTATATCAGTAGATTAGAGCCATGGCGCAGTGGACAGAGCAGCTGACTTTCGTTCGTGCAGTAGAAGAACAGCGACTGAATGAATTTCTCTCTCTCTCTCTCTCTCTCTCTCTCTCTCTCTCTGCCGTGCAATCGAAAACATTAGATCAGCATTGTCTCAAGAATACGAAGCCAGGAAGGTAATTAATACTCGTGTAAGACAATTGAGAAAAATTATGTCAGATTGTGAAACGATCGAAAACGAAAGTTAGACTCGTTGATTTCATCAAGGATTTTAAGTACTTGGAAATGAAATCAAGTACGTGGAAATGAAATCGAAAGTAGTATGTCAGTCCACTTTGTTAATACAAGGGACGGATAATTTTTTCCTTCGCCTTTGACAGATTTCAATATTATTATTTTTTTCACTATGTTTTTTTGTTTTTCACTGAAAATTGCTGGATTTGCACCATTTTTACTAGTAAATACCCTATCAGAATTAGCAAATCCGACGATTGTCATGACTTTTACTAGTAAATACCCTATCAGAATTAACAAATTGGTCGATTTCCATGATACTTGCTAGTAAAATACCTTTCCGAATTAGCAAATCAGTCGATGTGCACAAAATATACATAAATAAAATATTTTTACTGTTGTGCACAAAAAATAAAATTATTATACTCGCCTGCGAAATCAGTCGATGCACACGATTTTGACTAGTAATTACCCCTTCAGAATTAGCAAATCGGTCGATTTCCATGATACTTACTAGTAAAATACCTTTCCGAATTAGCAAATCAGTCAATGTGCATGATTTTGACTAGTAAATACCCTATCAGAATTAGCAAATCAGTTGATGTGCATGATTTTGACTAGTAATCACTCCTATGAAATTAACAAAATCGTGTGATGCGCAGTAGAAAAATATAACTTTTTTTGTGCACTTGCAGATTTCAATATATTTTTTTACTCTGAGTAGTTAGATAATATTTGCTTAAGTCGATCCGATTCAATGCAAGAGTGCGCATAATTTAGAATCTGATCTTTATCACACGTGACCATAGAAATATGTTCTCGCTGTAGTTTATCCAACTGCGATTGTGTCAATAAAAAATCTTCGTTACCGTATACATCAATAAGTAGGTCAACTGGGCCGACTAGAAACTGTGTAAACACTTTTTTGATGTAGTTTTCAAGTACTTGCTTGTCGTGTATGAAAACCTTCACGTGTTGGTACATTATATGATACTCGCTTGATTACTTTAAGTTAGAAATCACGGTCTGCCAGTATAAATAAATTTCTTGCAGATTTCAATATATATATATATATATATATATATATATATATATATATATATATATATATATATATATATATATATATATATATATATATATATCTTGCTTTTTACTGGAAAATTCTCATGATTTTGACGACCTTATTACTTTCCGAATTGTGCAAAACCGCCTGAGAAAATCTAAGATGAGATCCTTAGGATTTCACAAGTAAATTAATATTAACTAACTCATTCCTTAAATCCAATAAATGGCCTGATTGGTCTGTTAGTTTTAAATTTATTCTTGATAACAGTGGACTATGGCATCGTAGATAGACTGGATTGATCGGCTCTTGCACAATCAGAAATCCAGGTGGTTCTTTCGGGGTGAATGAATAAAGAACAAATCCATGGTGGGCTTGATTTGATACTGTCGTGTCCGTGCTGTAGATGCCATCGATTATATCACACACAAGATTGAAGGCGACCACAGGGGATATATTTACGATTTCCGGGGATACATGTCGTCCTTGCCCTTCTGGGTCATTGTTGTGCCGGACAATAGTTGCCGGTGGCAGTATTTTTCTCCATTCTGCGAGTATATCAGGGAAGAACTCATCGATGATATCATTGACTTATTTTCTTAGCTCGGTTGCGTTATACCAAGGAAGTTTAAAATTCGGTAGATTCGTCTCTGGTATTCTAAAGAAATCTAAAAATTGTTGCTTATATTTGTATGTGCCGTCAAGATGATCGATTATCGCCTGAATTAATCGCTGGTTAAAATATTCCATATCGTATTCGAGCTGATTTAATATCTCAATTTGTTTAATAAGTTTGCTGCGTAAAGTTATATCAAAAAGATGTTCTTGGAAAAGTTGCCGTAGTTGTCTTTTATGCTCTTGATCAATGAATTTGAAGTAATCATTGATCTCATCTAGGCGTATAGTCATGTATTTAGCTGTTCCTCTTTGGAGATCTCGTTCATAACTTAAAAACCATTTAATATTATCCTTACTGTGAAATTCAAATATACTATCCAACGATGCGCATTTTAGTTGAATTAAATTATCCTCGTATAATGGTAAAATTCCGTGGCATGATTTATTGTCCGTGACATAATCAGACTTTTTGGGCTCTGGTAACGGTGGTGGTGTCGGCGGTGGAATTTCAGGTCATCCTAACACTGATCTGATCGAACTCTGATATATATCGACGGCGTAGTCAGGAGAGTTTATTTCGATTGCAGAATACAGCGTTGGTTCATGAACGGTTATTACTATTTTAGATTCCTTTCCGGTGATATGTTTTATTCGACGTTGTAATTCCTCATTGATTTCTTCGATTTGATAAGACCCGGTTGGTATTCTAACAGGAAAGTTCCAGTCGGGTGTACCATCTTGTTTATTTTTATTTGCAAACACAAACGAATTATTTCCTGGTAATCCACCAAATGATTCTGCTCTGATATTGGGCCAACTGTGATATACTCTCAAATGAGCTAGTGCGATCTCGCTTACCGGAATATCAGTTGGAAAATTAATACTGAATTCAGGCTTGGTTGAGCTCACTGTTATCATTGAAGTTTTCACGGGGCTTGTATTTGCGGCTATCTGCTGAAGTAATTCTGTCATTGTTATTTATTTTATTTTCCTTCAAAACGTGAATTTGTTTGCATGTGTTTGCCATGTTCGTGAATTCGGAATCTGATATTGTTTCGTCGTTGAGGCTTGATGATATCAACAACGACAATTTTGAGTATGCTGCTGTTGCTGTGTTTAGCCGCGTGACAGCGTCGTGTAGTTTTGTGCTCGTGTACGTTGATATCTTTTTCGCGATTATATTAAAAACACCAGCCTAGGCCGCTGATGATGAAAAGCATATTGATACTGCGATTGCAGTTACTGGCGTTAGCGCTGATAATATTACTCCAGTGGATGCACGATTACGCGGATACCGAGTATACTATAGCATCCAGCACGATTACACGCTGCTGGTATTTTTTTACTTTTGTTGTATACGTGTCGACGAAGATTTTTAACTCTGACTGCCATTCGCGCACTTGATCGTATCTATATTGTTGCGCATCTAATGTTGTTGTTGATGCTGTCATTGACTTTGTCAACACCATTTATTATTTTACGCAGTAACCAATTGAGGTGTTTCAGCTACAAATTCCAAACACCAGTAAGATGTTGCGGTTAATTTCTTATCAGCTACTTCCAGGATAAACGTTTCTTCGGTTCCGCTAATTAATATGATAGTCACAACCCCGGAAAACTTGTCAGTAGAATGTCGCCAGGGATACGTTGTAAATATCTCAAATTTTGCAGCACTGAACACAGATAGTCTGTACACGCCAGTGACTGTTGCGGTATATTTGATAGTATTATTTTGTTTTGACCATGTTGCGAACCCGGATTATACCGTGTATACGATATTCGTAACGTGCCCGGGAGTAACTCCAGGCGGGATTTTAATTAGATTAACTTTGTTAACGATCTCAGGAATTCCACTTACAACATCTTCCAGTGTTTTTTGATTGTGTCAATGTTAGTTTTGATATCAGAAAGTTTTGCGTCAACGGTGAGCGAGGTACCAAAGAATTTATCAGTGGCCTCATCGGTGTTTTGAAAATTTCTGCGAAGTTGCAAACGCGTTTACGTGAACGTCATAATCGGCCCGCAACGTGGATAATTTATCGTCAACGGTGCTGTAGTTAACGTCAACATACTTTTTCGTCGGGGCATCTTCGTCGGATGTTGGATCTCTTAAAACCACTATTTTGTTCCCGTTCATGTTGAGTTCACCTGTCATTGTGTCGCCGGTGTTTTTTAAACGAGTAGCGAATATGGTTCCGACGGTTGTAAATAGCGCGTCAACATACTTTTTTCGCCACGGCATCTTCGGGGGATGTTGGATCTCTTAAAACCACTATTTTGTTCCCGTTCATGTTGAGTTCACCTGTCATTGTGTCACCGGTATTTTTCACGCAATTAGCAACTCTCTGTTTGATTTCATCTCTGATGGTTGTAAATGATATACTTGAATCCCTGATTTTTCCGCTGTCAGTAAATACAGGGATGTTGGCCGCGGTAGCTCCAAGAACCCTGCGAACTATGTCATTCCATTTGATATTGCTGGCTTTTAGCTTACCATGTCGGTCCTGAAAAATAACAACCTCATCTGGGTCTATCCCGGATAACGTTAAAAGATTGCCGATTTCATCTTTGGTCGCGCATACTTTGATAAATCTACATCGCCGCGTTTTTTTTTTTTTGTCTTTGCTTCGAAGAGATCTTCCGTAAATATCAACCATTATTCTTTAGGGATTGTTTAAAATGTTAAATCGGTCCGCGGTATACTCGTGCACGACTTTGTGAGTCGGTTTGGTTGATTTTGATAACGCATCAAGTACATTAATTACTTCACGGTCACATATTGGTGGATCGGTTAATGTTTGTGTTGGTAGCTTTGAATACCAGACTGGAATGGGAGTACTTTGCACGTATTTTAGAAATTCAACTGGCGGTGCTAACCTATACGAATCGATCGCGTAAGCAACCCAGTGAGTTCCTGGACCATCGATGTTATCGAGATTAATAATTTCAGTTTCTGGATTATTCGGTTGTCTCGGTAACTGATCTCTCATAAAAAACACCTCTGAAATTTTTTATATTTAATTGTTTAGCGGCATCGAGTAAATCAAAATTTGACATCGGCGTCAACGGCGTTTGGGATACCATGAGGGCGGAGTTCCTGGAAGTCTTAGGCCGTATCCTACCATGAGGGCGGAGTTCCTGGAAGTCTTAGACCCGCTCTTTTTTTGGTATCCTTTTCCAGTTGCTTTCTTTAATGCCATTCCAGCAGCGGTTCCAACAGCTCCTAACGCGGCTGCTTTGCGACAGCTGGGGCAACAGCAGCTATCAGTGCTGGTATTGCTGCGAGAAGTGGAAATATACCACCGGTTTTAATCATGTCGCTGATGGCTTTTGGAGCGAAACTAAGGTGAACTCCAGTTTTTGCTTTCTTTGCTTTGTTGAGGTGATTTAGTTGAGTTTAGTCAACGATAACTTGTTTGGGCCACCACCAGCAATTTGATCCCGCGTTAGTGTTATCGTTGTCCCACACGCGATGGCGTTTTCCGATTGTAATTTCTTCCCCTGACCGGGAGTCAGGGTGACATTAACGTGATTGTATGACATTTTTATAATAAACGCGATTGATCTAATTGTCTACATGTTTTCCAGTGGTGCATCAATAACACTCATTCGCCCACCAACACCTTAAGTATCATTGATTTGTCGCTGAGTATAACAGCAATTGCTCTGTAATTATCAGCTGAACGCACGATAGCTCGAAAGTATATGTCAACGACAGATTGCTTAACTAAATCAAGATGTTCCAGCGAAAAGTAATAAATCGGGTACAGCGTTGTAAAATCCAGTTGTGATATTTGTAAACCAGTGTCTATGTTTTGATCACGTCCCATGAATGTCATCAAGCGATGATATACACGTGCTACTTGATTTTCGTCAAACTCCAATGATATATCCTCGGATGGTTCTTGATGCCCGTTTATTCTTAAAGATACTTCTTCGACGCCAAGTTTGCCAAATACCATTGGATTTCTTTCTTGATTGTTTCATCGTTCAGCCAGTTGAAGAGCAACAAAGACATGTCTCGGTGCAGAAACACCTTGCTGTGATGATATATGCCAAGTGAATAAACCGTTGACAGGACTTTGATTACTGTCGGTTGTTGTTGTTAACCACGACAATATTGATTTACCGCCTTGATCCATAAAAGAAAGTAGACGCTGCTCTTCAGCGATTGATGGTGACATTACCGGCATCCATAACGCGAGTTTAAATAATATTACTTTACCATCAGCAGAGCCATCTTCTCGCCAGATAGCATCATTATCCTCTTTTCGATGAAGAACAACTGTGTGTTTGGCTCCAAAAATAACTTTTCTGACATTTCTGCAAAATCCATAGATGTGGGATAGTGGAATTGCACATGAAAATCTTCTACGATCACCTTTCAACATTAATTGACGTGTTCTAAATCCGAAGTTGTAATTTGGATTGCTATGAACCACCGGCCACACGTCAGCGTTATCGGCAAAGTTTCTTGGTCGTCTTACAATATCAGCTCTCCCATCAGGATGGTTAGAATTATCCTTAGCGAAAATCATAGTTGGGCCAGCTGATTTAGTATAATCATCTGAATATCTTGCTAGGCCTATAATCGTTGTAGCAACGTCAACATTATCCTGGATTGTCTCAATTTATTTTCCATCAATCATATAGGCGGCACTTTTAAATAACGTCATGATGCCATTAATAACAAATCCAACTCTGACATTAGCTCCGTATGGTGTATTAGCGACAACATTTGTTACAAATTCACCTGTGACTTCAATAAATGCTTCAGCGGGCAAGAAATACCTACTTGTATCCTGAAATTGTAATTCAATTCGTCCGCGTTGATTTGGCGATACTGCCTCATAAGAATAATATTGATAATCACGCACGGATTCATCCTTGAGTACTGGTGCATCCATGTGAAACGCTGGGTCAGATACACGTTTAAACATTTTATTATAATTTGTTATCTTCTAAAACGAAGACCACTTCCCGATATAAAACTTGTATTTATTTGTTCAGCCCCTTGATTCATCAACGCTGCTAGTTTTTGATTTGCGGCTTGATTTATTGCTTTGCTGACATTTGCGGGCATCACCTCAGTGCTTGCCAGTTTTACTGGTGGTGGTGGTGGTGGTGGTCTGTGTATTAATCGTGCTAGTCTGTCCTTGACTGCCAAGAGCGCTTTACTGGTAACGTTACCAGTAGCGCCAGGAGCTTTATCACGAACAACGTCAATAGCTTTCATTGATAATTGTTTTGCGATCGGTACTGCTTTGAGAGCTATCCTTTTGAATAAACCCTGAACAACATCACCGAGTCCGTAACCGTAAGTTGCTTTATAGGTTGGTAATCGCGAGTTTACCACGTAGACCGGTACGGGCCCACGAGTAGAAGTGTGTATGATCATTTTTATTTAATTATTCATTTATCTAACAACTAGTCACTATGATAGTCATCAAGGAGCTCATCAATAAGTTCTGGGTAGATACTAGTATCCATGATACCGCCTTGAAATAACCGTTGACAGATATCAGCCGCTTCATTAATTATTTCTGGTGAGTTACTCCCAACTAGCTTTCCTCTTATGAGAACTTCTAACCGTTGCACGTCATTGAGAATATTGTTAGGACAAGCAATAAAACCACTTCCCAAACCAATACCAGTGCCGGATACTTTCTTGAGATGATTGCTGCTTTGCTCTGACATCTTGCATAAATGATATGAAACCGGGATCGTCTGGGTTAATTCTCGACTCAGTGGAGGTAAAATATATTACAGCCGGCCAATCCTCACGTGTTACTCTTTCAGCGTATTCAGGTCTTAGCAACGACGTGTGGAATTTATCATAATCACTCGCAGCAATAATGACTAATTGTGGATATGTTCTTGAGGTAATCAACCCAAAAGATCCTTCGTGAAACATGTCTTTAGGTTGTAGTGGTAATTTCTTGGGCTGAGGTTGTTGTCGTTGTTGTTGCGAAGGCGGAGGCGTAGGCGGCGAATAAGGAAGTGGTGGCTGTTGAGGTTCTGATGCGACTTCATCAAGTCGTGTAATTTCCTTTAACAAATTATTATATATTGGGTCATCACGCCTGACTTGTTCTTTGTCGTAATACATGCGATACAGCCATTTTATAAATTTCTCATTGTCTATGGTGGCATATCCTGATTTTAAAATCCGTTTTTTATCACCTAAACACAATAATATTGCAGAGGGTAAATCCTCTTCTCTCGTTTTTTAAGTTTTTCAATAACACCCTTGTTACATTTTGCACTCAGTTCAATATTTTCCTTTGCTGGTTTGGGTTTAGGCGCAAGTTCTTTTTTCACGTCAGCGAGTTCAGTACGAATTTTACCAATACCCTCAAGTAGTTCCTCGGGCGAAGGTTGAGATGCAGCTATATCAACTGGAAGATCTCGTAAAATCTTTTTTGTTTTTTTAGTTCTTGATGCTATTTTTTCAGTTTGCTCCGCGGTTTGTTTTAATACTTGAATAATACCCAGCTTTTTTCTTTCCTCCTCATCCTTAATATCCCCCCATATAGCGCTTTCAGTAGTTGCTGAAGCTTTTTCAGTAGCTGCTGTTACGGGCCTAAATAACTGTTCTGCGCCGGTTGCGAATTCAACTTGCGCTTGCTGACGTTCTTGAAGTTTTTGTCTTACAGAATCTCTCACGGGAAGAATTTTTTTGATTGCTTCTAGTCGCTCTGGAGCTAATCTAGTGGTATATGCTTCTCCGATATTTGCCATTATTGATAACGCGATGATTTAATTCATAGCAGCAGGGAGGGCGACGACAACGAGTTGGGTTCGTCGCGTAAACTAAAGCCTCCATCAAAACAAAAAAAAAATCGTTTAGAAAGCAGCGATAGCAACATCGGGGTCTCCCCGGGTAATTATCGTTACCCTCTAATTGACTTTTTTTTCTCGATTAGATGGAGGCTTTAGTTTACGATTTGGAACCCTCTATAAGATCGTATGGTTAGCCCTCCCTGCTGCTACACCTTTACTTTGTTATTTGTTTGAAATGTAATTAGTGCTTTTAAACGGGTGTAATAATTTACAATCTATTACCATATTCTTAATGTTACCAGTTGAAGCGACATGCAGACATTAAAGCGTGTATTAGGAATGTAGTTCTTATTATCAAAAGATCTGTGTCAGTTACATCTTTGGTAAGGTATTGACTTTGAAGCAGTCGCCACGAAGGACTTACAAGGTATGTCAAGCAACATGCAATGACACATGAAGATCAATCAAACTTAGGATCACTTCGATGCATCACTGGAAATTGCTGAATAGAAAAACTTAAAACTTCATAAAGTAAAGTTGAAAGTCAAACCATACATCTTTGTTGAAAATTTATAATTTATTGTCAGTGGGATATATAAGGTTTCTGTTCAAGTATCCGCATAATCATAATGTAGGGACCTGCAATCAATATAATTGTGCTTTTCATTTTTCATACATGATTTATATAGCCTTTCTAACACTGATTATAAGTTTTTGATATCAAACTTCAGAGCACAACATAAGAAGATTGCAGACGTTTGCCTACAATTCCAACTCTGGCATTTGAAGAACCATATAGAATTGGAGTGTTGAACTGGTATGATAGGTAGTTAGTAAACTTTGTACCCTTATAGAGCATGATTTTGTTACATATGTTAATAATCACTGTTGATAATAAAGATTGCACATTTCGTCGAAGAATTCGTTATCTATCTTATTAATTTTTGAGCGAAACGAGGATACGAGTACATGAGCAATGTATGAGCTTCAGTTAAGTAAACACTTCGGAAAGACCTGTTATTCTCGAGCGTGCAAGATTAGCAATGCGTTTTGTATTGTATCAAACTGAAGAACAACAAGAGTAAACCCTTTACCCAGCTTGCGATAGAAATACTGAAAGGGTATAATGGATCACGATATGTTTTGCTTCATTACGCGAACAAATGCTGTCGACTACAGATTGAAATGGATAGTTGGTATTAGATTGTGTAAGGGCAGAGATTTAGGGAGTATAGATATTGAAAACGTTATATCTCTGTATACGAGTACAAACTTATAACTTTCAGCAATGCTGATTTGTGAAACATTTCGTTTGTACCTGGAGTGGAACAAAGAGCCGGTTTTCATGAAAACAATAACTTGTAAGCTACATTCAACTATCACTAAAACAATGCACTCATGTGCTAATAAACAGAGTTAAAAAAGGCAAAACTAAACTGGTGAAATTTACTGTTTTTCTAACAGCATTATAAGCATGGACGTGTACTTAATAAAAAATATAGTATTTTTAATACAATTTAAAGTTAGATGCTAAAATCATTGATCATTTAAAGCAGTTTTTGGCTATCCGTGCATAATGTGAAATACCTCTCTGCAATACAACCCATTTTGGCTACACATCGACTTTAGTGCGTACGAAACGACATCAAGAGTTGGCCGCCAGCAGTTCTATTACTGAAAGCTTTGTTGCCCTAGAAATTCCAATATGTAGGAAACATGAGTGTTATAATATGATTTAATTATACAATACAGCACTCATCGCTAATATTATTTATTCCCATCAACCTTATTAGTAACAGATGACCCTTACGCCCTGCCAAATTTATTATGTCGCATCACAACACAGAGCTGGAATAAAATTAGATTCCGTAACGCTATTAGAATTATTGGGCCTTGGCTGTGTTACACATTACCAGTCTACCGTCATACTTAGCAACTGTTTTACACATTACCAGTCTACCGTCATACTTAGCAATTGTGAAGTTATCAGTTAAAAATGTCTGTAAAGGACTTGATCAGGCCCTAAAACAATAATCTTAGTCTTTATGTATATGCATATTTCCAATCCGTTATTTTAGAGCAATTATATTACCAGTGCGTCTAAGAGAAACACACACACACACACGACAACGATGTGAATTGCCTGTGCATCTGGAGCATAGCTTGGCGCGCGCATGTGTGTGTGTAAAATTTTTTGTATGTGCTATTAAAGTTAGAGCGAACTCAAGCTGCTTTATAAATGAATTCCTTGTTTTTATATATATGTTGTTAGTGTTGTTGGATTTTATAACATCTCCGTCAGGCACAGCAACAGGCATAAAGGGTTTCTTTTTAAAAGTACTTCCTATTGCGGGGTCACCATGACTGAAACGACAGGTCTGAGATAACCGGACTGATATAAAAAGTATGATTAGCAAAATAGATTGCTCTGTCGCATGGGTGAGAAACTTGTGTGTAGGACTGTTTGTCTCTAAATTATTATTACACTAATTCAGTTTTCATTCGAGACTCGTGTCTCTTTTTGATTCTGTTATACATATGGATTTGTTATGATAATACATATCATGTATGACGTATTTGTTATTTTAAAATTTAAAGACGTCACAAGTTTGTTTAAAATCATTTTGTGACTGGAGAAGTATATGTTTTTGGTGTTTTCCTGGATACACTCGACGTGTTCTTGAGGCTGACATTCGGCATCTTTTATCCGACAAAAGCTATAGCATACTTTACGCTCCTTCTTCGCTAATATATAGTTCATATATCTTGGTTACCTTTATACTGTTCACCTTCCTGCGTACCCTATTTAGCAACGACAAGGATTCCTTCCAAAAAGGACAATAAAGCCAGAGGTGGTTTCACCAGACTCCCCCCCCCCATATGCAAGTCAATATAAAACAGCCTCATGGCAAAGACCAGAAGTTGCAACAGAAACGTAAAGTCGGTACTATTGTACGGCTCCGAGTGTTGGAAAGTACTGAAGACAGACATGAACAAAGTTAATTCATGTCATTTGTTGCTTCCGTAAAATCTGCAACATCTATTGGCCAAACATGATTTTTGATGTGAACCTATGTGAGAAGACTGGATGTAAAAACATTTCCCTTCAGATGAAAATATGCAGGATCAAATATCTTCGGCACGTAATGAGGATGCCCCAAGACAGTAATCAGATGGACATCAGCTGGTAAGCGTAAATGAGGATTGTCAAAGAAAACCTGGCAAAACACAGTGGCGACCGAGCTGGAAGAGATGGGACTTTCCTGAAGTGAGGCACAAGCCCTTGCTCAAGAACGATCTAGATGGCGGACGTGCCCAGACGGTATTAAGAAGACTAACTAACCTGGACATTGTCACCTCGAAATTAAAAAAAATGATTGTTCTCTTTTTTGTTCAACTTACATACAAGCTGCTTATTGGGAGCCTTGCGAAGAGTTTCTGTTTTCATCTGTACTAGGTAATCATTGCTGATACTGTCACGAAAACGGGCAAAATGTTTACGTTTTATTTGACAGTAATCACTTGCAAACGAGAATGAACAGTACCACATACTGTGTAAAGGTAATCACAATATTGCTGAATTATTATTTTCATCCCATATAAATAAACACAAATGTTTTCTTGAAAAGGAGACAATCTGTATGTAATACTTGCTAGCCAAGGCAATGCAATTAAAGAAAATGCTGTTGCACGAAACAGTGTTCACACCTTACAAAGCAACAATACATATGGCACCTATCCTAGTACAAATCTTATTTATAGTTTTTCAATCTTTTCATATTCTTATAATGTTTACAGGTACATGCAACTCAGTACACAACATGGTATAATTAATAATTTACATTACATATACATACTCATCTTTTTATTTTGCCTTCTTAAATATAGTCATCCAGGTATTTATTTAAATCATATGAGTACTGATATATAAACAATCTTTAATTGCTTTAAACTTATTTCTAACTGTTAAGTTTATCTGTATTATGTGTATTGTTTTCTGTAGGATGAGTTATGCATGTATCAAGTGCATAGACTCATTTATAAAGTTCCAAGGAAAAGACGTAAAATTATTCAGGTAAACATCACGTGATCCAATATCAGGTCATGAGTTATAGTGAAAAATCGTTTTTGGTTGGTGATCTGTTTACTGATAGAGCGATTTCGAAATTCTAGTATGACTGATTCGAGTCTCTTATTACATTCTCTCTTTTGAGTATTGTTAAGCTATATAATATAATTATTAAGTAAAATTAGGCATCCTTAGTAGTGTCACATGTCTCCAATACTCTTCAGTTATAGCGATACGAATTCATGTATTTTAATCATTCGGTGAAATTAGTGCTCGGAATATTAAGATTAATTTAAATATAAACTGTAAGGAATTATTGTTAATTCATTTAAAGACTACTTGATTTATAGTTGTCACGGGATTACCATGGATTCGTTTATCAACATTTTGGGATTATATGATACTGATTATTCCGTTCTGTTGATACATCATTATATTACTGACCATCATTCAGAATACCCACGGAACTCAATCGGAGTACTCGATACTTCTGGAAATGATAGAACATTTAGGACTTTAGGATTTCATTCACGATATTGTAATATGTATTCATTTTTTTCACTTTGTGCTTTAGGGAAATAAATTATATTTACAATTATTCAAAGCTTAATGGTTTTGATCCTTCCTCCTACTTATTTTAAGACTATAGATTCGTAACACTAACCCAGATACAAATGCAGTATACGCATTTATACTGCTTTACACATTAAGAAGGGATGATTCTTGAAAATGTACGTAGATCATATTGGGAGGTCGTAACTGAAATTTGATAGATAAAATCCGCTAGCCATTGATAATTTTAATGCGATGTTTCTTGCACAGCTTGAAATATTGCAGTTTATTAGAAAGTTTCAATTTAAAGAAAAATGTCACTTTACTATTGTCCATGGCAACATGCATATAATATAATATAGCGATTGCCACGTCGTTGCATATTCGTCGCTTTGAAACCGATCACTTTTCATTTAGTATTTCCGTCATAATTATAAACGTAAACACCTGTGTGTGAAAAGTGAATACTTGGTAGCCAGATGAGCTAGTAATTAATTCAATAAATTACTAATGAGATTTGCTATTGTTTTATATATGGTCGGCTACAAAAAAAGCAAACATTGTTACGGTGAGAATAGGTTGCTTTATTATATTTTACGCTTACATGGTATGTTACCATAATTAGAATGAGTTTTCGACAAGCAGAGACACGAGAAACTCTGAAGTACAAGGAAGCAGCAATATTATTTGAGTTGCAATTGGAAACTCTGCTCAATGGGAGTCTACAAAAGAGTAAGAGATTGGGTCCTTGTATAAATATAATTCAGTGTATAATAATAGTTAGACGTTAATATGTCTACTAATAATGCACCGTGGAAAGGCTATTGATGCTGATTTCACGATGTGCCGAACCAGCCTGCAGAATGTATATATTAAGCCATGCATGAAATATTTTAAAAAAGACTATGACGGTCTGTGTTGTCAGCTCATATTACTAATGTATATGCATGTCTCTCACCGCTGTGACTTCGCTGGGCTGAACAACAATATAAAATTATTATTATTACCCTCACGAAAGAAAGAAATTCAGGAAGTTTAATTCAGACAGTCTATGGCTGTGAAGCAGTTTAGTATAACTTAGGACAAATACAATATTCCAAGTTTAGTTTTAAATGCCATAATTTGTTATGACTTCGATTTCAAATCTTAGCATTCCATTTTGCAGCAGCAAAAATACCCGATGACTCGTCATTTTCTTTTGGTATGGACATATACAACGGTATTACGGATTGCGAATTGTTTTAATTATACTTGTGTCATCTGCTGAATACCTCTGCCTAAGGTAAACTCTTCATGCTCAGCTGGAAAAGTCGTGATCATTACATTACTGATCCTATATATGACTTAATTTCGTACCTACGTGAACTCAGCGAGATAAGATGTAAAATGTCGTCTTTAGGCCATGTTTTATTATTATTCGATGACAAAGACAAACAGGACTCTAGAAAATCACTAGCTTTTCACACATGTTTTGAATCTGAAACGTAGACCTGAATGTTAAGCAATAATTTTTAGACCTTTCGCGTGCAATAAGAAGGTACAGTTATTTAATTGCCACCAAAATGTGCCCTTCAGCGAAACAGCAAACAACCATATACAAACGCTCAATCATTTAACGTCAGAATGTAAACCCAAGCTGGGTAGGAACATGTGACAGTCAACTGTGGTGTCATCGAAACTTGCTTTTGTTTTGTAACGTTGCTTAAGTGCTGCTTATATTTTCATCAAGATCGACTTATTACATATGACACCTATTGATTACCTATGACACCTATTGATTACCTATGACACCTATTTTCATTTAAATGTTTCGATTATTTGTATATTTAGTACTCACGTGCGTAACAAAATCTTACAAGAATCGCGTGTAAGGACATTATATATCTTTCTGGCTCATTCTCTTCACACAAAGACGCTCAAACGTTTTCAATACTAACACCTGGATACATAATACAGAATCAATAGTCTTTATTTCGATTATATATGTTTGGACGGAACAAAATCATTTGATTAGTGTCTTGCATATTCAATATATATGTTTAGGTGTGATTTATATTACACAAAATCATGAAATATGGAGCGTAGCATTTATCAACTAAAATTGTAGCCCAACCATTATTTACGAGCTGAAATTGAATGATTGATAACTTTTAGATTCCGTTTGAGGAAGGAAGCATTTATATTACACGAAGTCTTCTGATTTAAAGCGTCGTATGTAATGGCCCAATAATGCCAGTCTATTAACAGCGGAAATTGGAAAATTAATTGATAAATATCTGTTAATAATGAGTCAAAGAAATTGCTAAAAACCAGTACTGTGGACAAATATAATGTACGTGTAGCGAAGAAACAACTATGCAAATACTGGGAAATTAGAACAAAATGCGTCAGCTTCATACAGATATCCTTGCGCACATAACAAGTGTTAACACACAAACCTCGATTTCGTACCTTACATTGTGAAGCTTTCGTACAATACTAATTACTTTCCAAATGACCTCTGTATGAAAGTTTAGCAGTAACAGTGTCTTTTAATATATACTTGAGAGCAAAATATAGAGACTTATTGGCGAAATAATTTTCAGATATTCTCATTCTTATATTTTCACATGTAAAACTTATATCCATATATTGTTACCTGAAAATATAAGACCTCCAATAATGCCAAGCGACACAGTAGTGTTTTTGACTATAAAGGTTGTACCGGTAACAACAAAGAAAGAGTACTTTGTGAGCTAGAACAAATAAACAGAAACTGGCTATTTTAGACATGAAAATTAATCTTCGATAAAGAAACTTGACCAGACCCCGTTCTAGTCTTTCTGAAGTTAGTTTCCATTACTTCCTGGACAGCGGCGACAAAAAGCCGTTGTGGTGCATTGCTGGATGGGACTTAAATTGTTTTCAGATAGGGTCAACATCTAATTTACTGTGGCAGGTTATGTCGACCAAACCTATCGCTTTCTTATGTCCGGTATATTTATTTGATCAGGTTATAAAAGTGAGGTGAATTTGGGAGAAAGGCGTACTGGTGAGCATTGTGTGCCAAAGTGTAAGTTTAATCTTCTAAACTTCGATTCTGGTTCAAATTTGGTACCACAGGATCAAATATATCCGGTATAAACGTAGGAGGGAAAAATATCCTTTATTTACATGATGTGCGATCAAATACAGCAGACACGTATATAAATGCTGGACATAATTAAGTTCTAATTCGAGTTACTTCTGTTTTATCAGCACAGGATGGAAATATAATAACTTTTTTTTTCGTTGCAGAGCTGAAATTGTATCCTGCAAATGCTTTTGTGACCGATACAAGGGTATTGATTGGAATGCACGAAACGTCGATTTCTTTTCGAGCTGCCCATTAAATAGTGTAATAAATATGGAGTATGCGCATTTGGTTATTGCGCCCAGTTTTAAAGAATTCTTAGATTTGTGTGATTACTTGTGTGATTAATGGAATTCGGCGCAATGGAAATATTCCTAGCCCGAAAAAAATAGCCAATTATTAGGAGCAAATGTCACGGAGCGAAGTGTTAGTGTGTTTCCATGATGCCATGGTTCACTAGTAGTGAATTCCGACCAAAACCGAATGAATGTCCCTGTCGTAAGATAGTCCATATTACGATCTAGTGGTGTACATTGGTGGTGTAACTGCAATGGCAGTATTTACGGTAGGAAACCGGTAAATTACACAAGGGAATAAATAAGAAGGGACTTGGCAGATACCGTTTATGTCGCCATGTGGTCAAATATTTTGCAGTTATATTGGCGAAATGTGCCTGGAAAACATACATTGACTGGCCTAAGATGGCGGAGTTTTAAAATAGTTCATATAATTAGGGGATACTCATATATTTTTCTAAGGCGTGAACGGTTGGCGGTACGGAAACATGATGAAGAAAAAACATGCAGATGTGCGGTTGATATATATTTCTCAGTTTGTTTTTTCTGTGGTCTGGCATTAATTAGAGGAAAATTTAGATATCGAATGGACACGTCGGTCTTTCTAATTTACAACTGCAGTTGTATGGAAGTCTTTGGAAAGTCGGAGTAAACTTATGACTTCTAACGAGAATCGCGCCAGAGTTTGACAACCGCTCGGTCAAGTAAATACCCGTGTGCGTGTAACAGTATGAACTGAAGGCCGCCATCTTTCCATAAAGATACTTTACGATTGTCATGTAATTTGTATCTAACGTTTGAAACTTTGTTAATCCCTGATTAGGGATCCGCCTGCCGTATGGTATAATGAGCTAGTCCTTACCAATCAATGTCCTCTTACCTCGCGTAGGTTGGAGTTTCTTTCTCAGCCAATGTGGGTATATGAGAATGCTTGCCAGAGGTTTCCCGGGTCAGTGGATCCAAAAGAAACGTTCCTGTGTTATTCCTCCACCACTTATACTGGCAATCATGAATAGCATATCGCGTCCTAGAAATGTGATTAAGCTCACAAAAACGAAACCTTAATCCCTGATTTGTAATTTCATGCTGAATTTAAAAACAAAATATGGGATGGGAATGCAGAAAGTATATGCAGCATGTTTATTTATATATGAATTTGTTTTGGATTTGCAGTTTGCATCTTCATGACCCCCAAAATACGAATTTAAATAACTAAAATCAAAACGCCATATATAACATTCAGTAACAAAATATTCATCTGTTTTACCAAAATTACCATAAAATAGATCATTATCATCATCATGTTCGCTTCAGCAATGCAGCCATGTCAGGTTTACAATATTTTCCACAAGTCTGAGCTCTAAATGTTTCTCCAGATAAGTCTATCTCACTGGTCATATAGAGTTTCCTTTATTTGTAAAATGTTCTGAGACCAGTTTCAAAACTTCTAGTTCGCTTATATAATTTTGTATTACATTTAAAAGCATAGAAATAAAGTAGTATTCAACCAAATTGCTTTGTCATAAAGACTTGTGCCAAGGGCTTGTAATGTTTTGCTAAACTTACGAACCTATCTCACAACTGTACCTTACTGCTGAGGAAATATTTTGCCGGAGGGTTTTATTTTGATTGCTTAGCTCTTTCCAATTTATTGTAATCATTCAATGGTCACTAAGATTCACAACAACCGTATTTCAGCAGCAAATGTTTGAACAATGCTATGCAGGAGATCTTTAATATACTAAAATCAAAGCGTCCTTTTATGCAGCTTTCCTTTATCAGGAAACGAACTACTTGCAACAAGCCTATTGAATAAAAAACAAAATGTGTAGTACACTAGATAAATACGATAGCTTTCCTTGTTTAGATTCTTTTAAAGGACGATAATTTTGACATATTTTAAGCTCTGCACATGGAACAGCAGTAGTAATTGACACAGTTACGTTACTTAGTCCTTTCTGGTTATGGGACAAGACAACAGTTGATTAAAGCGAATAAAAGTTTGACAGATTTTAATATATTTTTGAGGTGATTTGGATACAAGTTGACTTTGAATCAAATAGATGCATCTATCTCACGATACCTTGACAGAAATCGCACTACATTAACTCATACGTAATAATCTTGCCGAAGTGAACCTTGTAAATTGCCTCAGTAAGTTGCAGTTCTGACAGTCTTATCCTTTGTCTCCTGTGTTATCTCGTTAATATGAATTTATCTTGTCTATCATGGTTATTCTGTTGTGAAATTCGTTTTCGGTTTTAATACTTCCAAAACAAACGGTATTGCAACAGTCTGTACGTAGAACAATGTATCGGCAACGGAAATAACTGTAACTTAGTGGCTTCAAAACTGTATCCACCATCGCGACTCCACAATATAGATGTGTATTTTTAAACAGAGCAGCATTATCCAACATACTCAAAACAGGAATACATTTTGTGTTCATTTTCTTCTAAAATACAATATATTAAGGGTCTCTACTAAATTGATTCACATCAACAATAATAATTAAAAATTTCATAAAATGTTTTTTTTCTTTCTTCATGATCACGCTTTAAGTGCGCCGCGAAATGGATATGGGATCCAGGCCATGCACCTTATAGATATAGCTTGTGTGGGACAATTGCCACTATACTTAATTCAATCGCTGAAACACTAAATATCAGCCAATAGTTGAAGACTTGTGTTACAACTCTATGGTCTTAAACTTTGTAGCAGAAAGAACCGACAATTTTATTAAAATAAAAAATAATTTATTTCCATTGAATAAAAAGTAAAAATTTAAGAAGAACCTACATCATTGTGAATTAAATCCAAATAGCTCCGACTGTTCTGTCACAAGTTTAAACGCATATAACGTTACAAATGAATTACAATTGTCTGAATGTGCTTATGTAATAATTGTATATAAGGAATTGATATACCAACAGTCTTTATGTACCATTGAAAGTTTTTGCACGAGTCCTGCATAAACCCATTACATTGTTTAGGTCCTAAAAGTCAATGAGTACTTTGTAATTCCAATGAATAATTTAAATAAAAGATCAATCTCAAAATATATCTGAACACGTGTAATACTTATTCCATAGTGAGATCATAAGACAGGAATGAATAACTGTTTACTATATTTTATATACAAACTGTCCCATGACCTATGACGCAACAGATAACTCTGGACGTGGGTCATTTCTAATGAAGAAATTCACCAATGTGTAAAGACGGTCATTTCCATCACCCTCCAAGGTCGTTAATAGGCTGCAACGTACATTAAATGACGGATAATCTTCGGTTGTTTGTATTGCGTTCCTCATCAAAAGAGCCCTTGTTTGAGAGAAACATAGTCACTTGGCAAATCATAATGGTAAGTGAGTGGATGTTTATGCTTTCAAATTAATTTGTGTAATAGTCAAAGACTATCTACTTATCTTGCTCATGGAATGAAATAGTTTAATACATAATTGTGTATCTTTCTTGAAACAAAGCGGTTTTTATATGCAATTTTAAATCGATGGATAAAGCAAGTAATTTCTAGTATAATGTAATCATGAGTTTCATTTTAAAGTGTGACCTTTTAAAAACTTACGTTAACAAACGTCCTTCTCTTACAATGAAATAATAAATGGATAAGTCCTCTGTTTATCCATGATGTAAACATACTAATCCCTTTTTCATTCATAGTGAAAGTTTAATGTTAATAAGTTAAGTTTTATAGAAGTTTCAGCCTGAACATGGAAGACACATGGATGGACCGCTCAAATAGATGGACCAAGTAAATACCATATACCTCCAGCTTGTTGACACGAAAGTATAAAAGAACTATTTTGAACAGGTTTCAACTCTTGTCCTCTTTTCAAGAAATTAAGTCATTTTTACTTGGGGTTAATGGAACACAATTTAAAAGAATCAAACATGGTTTGCTAGGATAACAATGAAATGCAACTTTTCCGAAAGAAAAATAATATAAATGTGCAGGTTAATCTGAGTTCAGTGATTCTCTCCATGTTGCATTAAAATCATGGACTTTCCATTTAATTGTCAGAAAGAGCTTGGTACCGTCATATTTTACACCAAAATAATAATATCTAGCTCCCAATGGGTTGAACAGATATGTGTACAAATACTAATTTTGTTCATTGTTTTATTAGAAAAAAATTATATTTAGGTAAAATTCTGACTTGATAGAAACTTGAAGGTGAACCAATGTCCCATCTGCCAAAACAATTGGTTGGTCCCTTAGCGCTTATCATTTCTTCGCAGCTACATCTATTGCAGAAAATGTATATTAAAAAAACAACAAATTGCCATAAAGTTACACTAAATTCATAATGTCATGAAGGACAGATGATAAATAAATAATTTATGATCTTGTATGTGTCTTGTCTTACTTTCTATGAAGCTCTTAATAGTTGGAACACTCCTGAAATTACTATATATTTCACAATTATAGCCATGTGAATAATTCTTCTTCGGAACATATCTTTGTGTTATCTTGATATCATTTATAGATATTTTTAAAAAGGG